>CM036594.1:26861580-27531959 GCA_020745705.1 Hemiprocne comata | reverse complement strand
ACGAGAAAAAGAAGGAGAAAACAAGAAAGGGGGGGAACGAGAAGCAAGGGGGGGACGAGAAGCAAGGGGGGGGGGACAGAGAAGCAAGGGGGGGGGACGAGAAGCAAGGGGGGGGGGACGAGAAGCAAGGGGGGGGGACGAGAAGCAAGGGGGGGGGGGCGAAAAGCAAGGGGGGGGGACGAGAAGCAAGGGGGGGGGACGAGAAGCAAGGGGGGGGCGAGAAGCAAGGGGGGGGACGAGAAGCAAGGGGGGGGACGAGAAGCAAGGGGGGGGACCAGAAGCAAGGGGGGGGACCAGAAGCAAGGGGGGGGACCAGAAGCAAGGGGGGGGACCAGAAGCAAGGGGGTGGGACAAGAAGCAAGGGGCGGGGACAAGAAGCAAGGGGGGGACAAGAAGCAAGGGGGGGGACAAGAAGCAAGGGGGGGGGACAAGAAGCAAGGGGGGGGACCAAGAAGCAAGGGGGGGGACAAGAAGCAAGGGGGGGGACAAGAAGCAGGTTACATGAACTAGAAATCTACGTAACACTAGCTTAAAAAGAACTAGACTGAAAAGGAATTAAAAGCTCACGCTGGCTTTTGGGTGGCTTCTCCCTCTCCCATTTTGGAGTCACACTTGTCACGTCAGCAGGAAAACGCTGAGGGCTGTCCAGTGGTGGAGCCAAGGAGATCAGTTGGATGGAAGGTCACTGTTTGGAGACACTGAAGAACTATTGATCCTAACATTCAAAAGAAAAGAAGTGATTTTAAAACTAGGCACCTAGAGTTCTAAGAATGACACCTCAGTCAGCCTGTGATTAAGTCTCCAAATGACACAGATTCCCAAGGAGAAACGGAGTGGTCAAGAACGGCCTGTTTCTGCTGAATGAAGAATCATGGCAACATTAACCTATTTTAAAAAACACGGGTAAGCAACGTCGACCTGGGTGCTGAAAGCAGGCTCAAGCAAATGATTACATGGAATCCTACAATTCGTTATCAAAATATGGACAATTATTGACGTGAACGGTGACTGCTCATTACATTCTTCATACCTAAGACTTCCTGATAAAAGCAGTCAATATTTCAACAGGCATTGATAATTACCTTGAACTAAGAATAATTTTCTGTTGGCCTGCCTTGCAGGACTCATCTCAAAACGGCAACCAGAGCCTGAACCTCCTGGACCACAATCCAAGGAACAATTTTGAAACATTTCCTCGAAGCAGGGACAGAAGCAGGGACAGAAAGATAGAAAGAAGGCGAGAAGAAAAGAAAGAAGCCGGGGGGGGACAAGAAGCAGCAGCACAGGGGGACAAGAAGCTGCAGCACAGGGGGACAAGAACAGCAACGGGGGGGAAAACAGCAGCAGCAGGGGGGGGAAAACAGCAGCAGCAGGGGGGGAAAACAGCAGCAGCAGGGGGGGAAAACAGCAGCAGGGGGGGAAAAAATCCTAAACAAACCCAGGTGAATGCAGGCCGGTTCGAACTAGATCTTTCCAGTCCCTTCCCACCCAGACCATCCTATGATTCATAGAGATCCCAGCTGCCGCTGCCTGCCCGCCCGCCCCCCCCCCCCCCACAGCCCCGGGCCGCTCCCTCCACTTTGCCACCCCCCCCCCCCGCCGGCGCTCGCCGCATCCCCGCCGCCCACCCCGCCATTTTCCCACCACCCCCCCGCCGCTTCTAGCAGCCGGGGCAGAGCACGGAGCGCCGTTGTTTCCCCACCACTCCGTGCTTATGCCCCCCCACCCCCCTCCGCGGTTTTCCACCCGCCCTCTGCTGCTTCCCCACCCCCCACTACTTGCCGTTTGCCAGCGCCCCCCCCCGCGGCTTCTCCCCCGAGCCAGAAACCGCCGGCGGCAGCGCAGGGCACGGCACCGCGCGTCCTCAGCCTCCCACTTCCTCCTCGGACCGCGTGGCAGCACGGGCCACGGGCCGCCGCTCTTCCGGCCCCGCCCAGCCCGCCGTTCACCAATCACCGGGCAGCAGTGCACGGCCATGGCCACGCCCCCGAGAGCCGGCGTTGGCTGCCGGCTGTACCACGTGCACCGCAATTAACCAATCGGAGGCGTGTATGGCTCTTCGGGGAGGGGCTGGGACGCCAGCACGTTGACGCTGCATGCGCCATCTTGGCAATGGGCGCCGCCATCTTGCCGTACGGCGCCGCCATCTTGCCGTACGGCGCCGCCATCTTGCCGTACGGCGCCGCCATCTTGCCGTACGGCGCCGCCATCTTGGCTACAGCCGGGATCACGGCAGGGGTGCCGGGAACACTTTCAAAAGGGTTTCTTTGCATTTTTTAAGACCTAGAGCCTATAGATGTTCATCATTTAACTTTTTTCCGTAACGTTATATGTTTACTTCACATCTCTATTTTAAGGGTATATATTATTGGCTCCCCTTGACATTTATGTGCCCGAAATTACTCCAACACCACCAAAGAGGCACACTAGCAGGGCAACGACCCTTACCGACAGTCCCTTCATTCAGGGATACAATTTACACATGAACACCACCGCCAAAATGGGGCAGGTCTCGCTCCCCGACTTGAAAGCCCGTTACTGCACACGTGCAGTCCTTCAGCTGCAGTAACCAACTCTGGCCAGCAGGTGCCAGCAGCGGCGCTGAAAAAGCGCCTTACTGCACCGGCGGCGCTGCAGATGCAGTACCGCATTTTGGCCACAAGGCGGCAGAGCCGAGCTCTGCGAAGGGGGGGCGTGGTCAGCAAGAGCTACTGCGCATGCGCAGCTGGCTCCCGGAAAAGCCACGCCCACAGCCCTCCACGCCAACGCTGATTGGCGGACACCAACACCTTTCCCAGCATGCACTGCAGCCCACGCTGATTGGCTGAAAGGGCCACCACTCCCAGCATGCACCGCGACACCGCACTACACCTCCCAGCATGCATTGCGGTCCACTCTCATTGGCTGAAAGAGCCACCACTCCCAGCATGCACGGCGACACCGCACTACACCTCCCAGCATGCATTGCGGTCCACTCTCATTGGCTGA
This sequence comes from Hemiprocne comata, assembly GCA_020745705.1. Taxonomy (NCBI): domain Eukaryota; kingdom Metazoa; phylum Chordata; class Aves; order Apodiformes; family Apodidae; genus Hemiprocne; species Hemiprocne comata. The sequence goes on along the minus strand of CM036594.1, from coordinate 27,528,971 downwards.
AAGGGCCACCACTCCCAGCATGCACCGCGACACCGCACTACGCCTCCCATCATGCATTGCGGCCCACGCTGATTGGCTGAAAGCACCACCGTGCCCAGCGGGCACCGCACCAGCCAACTACCCCTCCCAGGATGCATTGCGGACCACGCCGATTGCCTGACGCCACCACCCTCATTGGCCCACCGCCCCACGCTCCTCCCTCCGGCCCTGCTCGCTCTCAACGGCCTGCCAAAACCCACACATTGCCACCTACCCCTGGAGACCAAGCTGAGAAACAAAAACAAACAAACAAGAACACAACACACCCCCAGTTCCAAAAGACCCCTGTCCCGTCAAGGCCTTTCCCCTCAGCCCGTGCCAGACTACAAATCCTGACCTCACCACATCAGGCCTCTATGGAAAGCCCCAACCGATGCCTAGAGACAGGAGGCACTTGCAACCTTGCTCATTTCAGCCTTTTCTGTGTCAAAACCTCCTGAAAAAAATCTCCTTTGGGGTGCCTGAGTTGTGAGAAGGCACCGAGTGCCCAGCTTCCTACAAACCCCCAGGAAGTAACCACCTCTCCTCCCTAAACGCTAGCTCTTTGCCTGCCTTTCGGGAGCCATCTGAAAACAGCAACCTAAGCCTGAAGATGCTGGACCACAATCCAAGGAACAATTTTGAAGCAGGGAAGCAAAGAAAGAAAGGCAGAAAGGAGCAGGGAAACAAAGACAGAAAGGCAGAAAGAAGCAGGGAAGCAAAGAAAGAAAGGCAGAAAAAGCAGGAAAAGAATCAGGGGAACAAAAAGAAAGACGAATCTATGCTCTGGGCGCCCCACTCTATGGTTGCCGTCGACGCTCTGGGCGCCCCACTCTATGGTTGCCGTCGACGCTCTGGGCGCCCCACTCTATGGTTGCCGTCGACGCTCTGGGCGCCCCACTCTATGGTTGCCGTCGACGCTCTGGGCAGTCCACTCTATGGTTGCCGTCGACGCTCTAGGCGCCCCACTCTATGGTTGCCGTCGACGCTCTAGGCGCCCCACTCTATGGTTGCCGTCGACGCTCTAGGCGCCCCACTCTATGGTTGCCGTCGACGCTCTGGGCGCCCCACTCTATGGTTGCCGTCGACGCTCTAGGCGCCCCACTCTATGGTTGCCGTCGACGCTCTAGGCGCCCCACTCTATGGTTGCCGTCGACGCTCTAGGCGCCCCACTCTATGGTTGCCGTCGACGCTCTGGGCGCCCCACTCTATGGTTGCCGTCGACGCTCTGGGCACTCCACTCTATGGTTGCCGTCGACGCTCTGGGCGCCCCACTCTATGGTTTCCCTGTCTTCAAGTGCCAGAGCTTTAATCATTGTACCAATGGTGTCGATGATGTGGGATGCTGTGGCTTTTTTGAAACTCTTAACTTCCACCTTCAGAGATTCAAGAAAAAAAACAAAACAAGAAATTACTGCTGGGCACCAACTCAAAAAAGATGTAGGAGAGAAAATCTCTCAAAGAACAACCAAAAATGAAGGGGGGGGACAAACAGCAAGGGGGGGGGGACAAAAAGCAAGGGGGGGGGGACACGAGAAAAAGGGAAGGAGAAAACAAGAAAGGGGGGGAACGAGAAGCAAGGGGGGGGACGAGAAGCATGGGTGGGGGACGAGAAGCAAGGGGGGGGGACGAGAAGCAAGGGGGGGGGGACGAGAAGCAAGGGGGGGGGGACGAGAAGCAAGGGGGGGGGGACGAGAAGCAAGGGGGGGGGACGAGAAGCAAGGGGGGGGGGACGAGAAGCAAGGGGGGGGGACGAGAAGCAAGGGGGGGGGACGAGAAGCAAGGGGGGGGGACGAGAAGCAAGGGGGGGGGACGAGAAGCAAGGGGGGGGACGAGAAGCAAGGGGGGGGGACGAGAAGCAAGGGGGGGGACGAGAAGCAAGGGGGGGGACCAGAAGCAAGGGGGGGGACGAGAAGCAAGGGGGGGGACCAGAAGCAAGGGGGGGGACCAGAAGCAAGGGGGGGGACAAGAAGCAAGGGGGGGGGACAAGAAGCAAGGGGGGGGACAAGAAGCAAGGGGGGGGACAAGAAGCAAAGGGGGGGGACAAGAAGCAGGTTACATGAACTAGAAATCTACGTAACACTAGCTTAAAAAGAACTAGACTGAAAAGGAATTAAAAGCTCACGCTGGCTTTTGGGTGGCTTCTCCCTCTCCCATTTTGGAGTCACACTTGTCACGTCAGCAGGAAAACGCTGAGGGCTGTCCAGTGGTGGAGCCAAGGAGATCAGTTGGATGGAAGGTCACTGTTTGGAGACACTGAAGAACTATTGATCCTAACATTCAAAAGAAAAGAAGTGATTTTAAAACTAGGCACCTAGAGTTCTAAGAATGACACCTCAGTCAGCCTGTGATTAAGTCTCCAAATGACACAGATTCCCAAGGAGAAACGGAGTGGTCAAGAACGGCCTGTTTCTGCTGAATGAAGAATCATGGCAACATTAACCTATTTTAAAAAACACGGGTAAGCAACGTCGACCTGGGTGCTGAAAGCAGGCTCAAGCAAATGATTACATGGAATCCTACTATTCGTTATCAAAATATGGACAATTATTGACATGAACGGTGACTGCTCATTACATTCTTCATACCTAAGACTTCCTGATAAAAGCAGTCAATATTTCAACAGGCATTGATAATTACCTTGAACTAAGCATAATTTTCTGTTGGCCTGCCTTGCAGGACTCATCTCAAAACGGCAACCAGAGCCTGAACCTCCTGGACCACAATCCAAGGAACAATTTTGAAACATTTCCTCGAAGCAGGGACAGAAGCAGGGACAGAAAGATAGAAAGAAGGCGAGAAGAAAAGAAAGAAAGAAGCCGGGGGGGGACAAGAAGCAGCAGCACAGGGGGACAAGAAGCAGCAGCACAGGGGGACAAGAAGCAGCAGCAGCAGGGGGGAAAATGCAGCAGCAGGGGGGGAAAACAGCAGCAGCAGTCGGGGAAAACAGCAGCAGCAGTCGGGGAAAACAGCAGCAGCAGTCGGGGAAAACAGCAGCAGCAGGGGGGGAAAAAATCCTAAACAAACCCAGGTGAATGCAGGCCGGTTCGAACTAGATCTTTCCAGTCCCTTCCCACCCAGACCATCCTATGATTCATAGAGATCCCAGCTGCCGCTGCCTGCCCGCCTGCCCCCCCCCCCCCCACAGCCCCGGGCCGCTCCCTCCACTTTGCCACCCCCCCCCCCGCCGGCGCTCGCCGCATCCCCGCCGCCCACGCCGCCATTTTCCCACCACCCCCCCGCCGCTTCTAGCAGCCGGGGCAGAGCACGGAGCGCCGTTGTTTCCCCACCACTCCGTGCTTATGCCCCCCCACCCCCCTCCGCGGTTTTCCACCCGCCCTCTGCTGCTTCCCCACCCCCCACTACTTGCCGTTTGCCAGCGCCCCCCCCCGCGGCTTCTCCCCCGAGCCAGAAACCGCCGGCGGCAGCGCAGGGCACGGCACCGCGCGTCCTCAGCCTCCCACTTCCTCCTCGGACCGCGTGGCAGCACGGGCCACGGGACGCCGCTCTTCCGGCCCCGCCCAGCCCGCCGTTCACCAATCACCGGGCAGCAGTGCACGGCCATGGCCACGCCCCCGAGAGCCGGCGTTGGCTGCCGGCTGTACCACGTGCACCGCAATTAACCAATCGGAGGCGTGTATGGCTCTTCGGGGAGGGGCTGGGACGCCAGCACATTGAGGCTGCATGCGCCATCTTGGCAATGGGCGCCGCCATCTTGCCGTACGGCGCCGCCATCTTGCCGTACGGCGCCGCCATCTTGCCGTACGGCGCCGCCATCTTGCCGTACGGCGCCGCCATCTTGGCTACAGCCGGGATCACGGCAGGGGTGCCGGGAACACTTTCAAAAGGGTTTCTTTGCATTTTTTAAGACCTAGAGCCTATAGATGTTCATCATTTAACTTTTTTCCGTAAAATTATATGTTTACTTCACATATCTATTTTAAGGGTATATATTATTGGCTCCCCTTGACATTTATGTGCCCGAAATTACTCCAACACCACCAAAGAGGCACAATAGCAGGGCAACGACCCTTACCGACAGTCCCTTCATTCAGGGATACAATTTACACATGAACACCACCGCCAAAATGGGGCAGGTCTCGCTCCCCGACTTGAAAGCCCGTTACTGCACACGTGCAGTCCTTCAGCTGCAGTAACCAACTCTGGCCAGCAGGTGCCAGCAGCGGCGCTGAAAAAGCGCCTTACTGCACCGGCGGCGCTGCAGATGCAGTACCCCATTTTGGCCACAAGGCGGCAGAGCCGAGCTCTGCGAAGGGGGGGCGTGGTCAGCAAGAGCTACTGCGCATGCGCAGCTGGCTCCCGGAAAAGCCACGCCCACAGCCCTCCACACCAACGCTGATTGGCGGACACCAACACCTTTCCCAGCATGCACTGCAGCCCACGCTGATTGGCTGAAAGGGCCACCACTCCCAGCATGCACCGCGACACCGCACTACACCTCCCAGCATGCATTGCGGTCCACTCTCATTGGCTGAAAGAGCCACCACTCCCAGCATGCACGGCGACACCGCACTACACCTCCCAGCATGCATTGCGGTCCACTCTCATTGGCTGAAAGGGCCACCACTCCCAGCATGCACCGCGACACCGCACTACGCCTCCCATCATGCATTGCGGCCCACGCTGATTGGCTGAAAGCACCACCGTGCCCAGCGGGCACCGCACCAGCCAACTACCCCTCCCAGGATGCATTGCGGACCACGCCGATTGCCTGACGCCACCACCCTCATTGGCCGACCGCCCCACGCTCCTCCCTCCGGCCCTGCTCGCTCTCAACGGCCTGCCAAAACCCACACATTGCCACCTACCCCTGGAGACCAAGCTGAGAAACAAAAACAAACAAACAAGAACACAACACACCCCCGGTTCCAAAAGACCCCTGTCCCGTCAAGGCCTTTCCCCTCAGCCCGTGACAGACTACAAATCCTGACCTCACCACATCAGGCCTCTATGGAAAGCCCCAACCGATGCCTAGAGACAGGAGGCACTTGCAACCTTGCTCATTTCAGCCTTTTCTGTGTCAAAACCTCCTGGAAAAAATCTCCTTTGGGGTGCCTGAGTTGTGAGAAGGCACCGAGTGCCCAGCTTCCTACAAACCCCCAGGAAGTAACCACCTCTCCTCCCTAAACGCTAGCTCTTTGCCTGCCTTTCGGGAGCCATCTGAAAACAGCAACCTAAGCCTGAAGATGCTGGACCACAATCCAAGGAACAATTTTGAAGCAGGGAAGCAAAGAAAGAAAGGCAGAAAGGAGCAGGGAAACAAAGACAGAAAGGCAGAAAGAAGCAGGGAAGCAAAGAAAGAAAGGCAGAAAAAGCAGGAAAAGAATCAGGGGAACAAAAAGAAAGACGAATCTATGCTCTGGGCGCCCCACTCTATGGTTGCCGTCGACGCTCTGGGCGCCCCACTCTATGGTTGCCGTCGACGCTCTGGGCGCCCCACTCTATGGTTGCCGTCGACGCTCTAGGCGCCCCACTCTATGGTTGCCGTCGACGCTCTGGGCGCCCCACTCTATGGTTGCCGTCGACGCTCTGGGCGCCCCACTCTATGGTTGCCGTCGACGCTCTGGGCGCCCCACTCTATGGTTGCCGTCGACGCTCTAGGCGCCCCACTCTATGGTTGCCGTCGACGCTCTAGGCGCCCCACTCTATGGTTGCCGTCGACGCTCTAGGCGCCCCACTCTATGGTTGCCGTCGACGCTCTAGGCGCCCCACTCTATGGTTGCCGTCGACGCTCTGGGCGCCCCACTCTATGGTTGCCGTCGACGCTCTAGGCGCCCCACTCTATGGTTGCCGTCGACGCTCTGGGCGCCCCACTCTATGGTTGCCGTCGACGCTCTGGGCGCCCCACTCTATGGTTGCCGTCGACGCTCTGGGCGCCCCACTCTATGGTTGCCGTCGACGCTCTAGGCGCCCCACTCTATGGTTGCCGTCGACGCTCTAGGCGCCCCACTCTATGGTTGCCGTCGACGCTCTGGGCGCCCCACTCTATGGTTGCCGTCGACGCTCTAGGCGCCCCACTCTATGGTTGCCGTCGACGCTCTGGGCGCCCTACTCTATGGTTGCCGTCGACGCTCTGGGCAGTCCACTCTATGGTTGCCGTCGACGCTCTGGGCGCCCCACTCTATGGTTTCCCCTGTCTTCTAGTGCCAGAGCTTTAATCATTGTACCAATGGTGTCGATGATGTGGGATGCTGTGGCTTTTTTTAAACTCTTAACTTCCACCTTCAGAGATTCAAGAAAAAAAACAAAACAAGAAATTACTGCTGGGCACCAACTGAAAAAAGATGTAGGAGAGAAAATCTCTCAAAGAACAACCAAAAATGAAGGAGGGGGACAAACAGCAAGGGGGGGGGAAAAAAAGCAAGGGGGGGGGACACGAGAAAAAGGGAAGGAGAAAACAAGAAAGGGGGGGAACGAGAAGCAAGGGGGGGGACGAGAAGCATGGGTGGGGGACGAGAAGCAAGGGGGGGGGACGAGAAGCAAGGGGGGGGGGACGAGAAGCAAGGGGGGGGGACGAAAAGCAAGGGGGGGGGGACGAGAAGCAAGGGGGGGGGGACGAAAAGCAAGGGGGGGGGGACGAGAAGCAAGGGGGGGGGACCAGAAGCAAGGGGGGGGACCAGAAGCAAGGGGGGGAAGAAGCAAGGGGGGGGGGGGGGGGGACGAGAAGCAAGGGGGGGGACCAGAAGCAAGGGGGGGGGCCAGAAGCAAGGGGGGGGACCAGAAGCAAGGGGGGGGACCAGAAGCAAGGGGGGGGGACCAGAAGCAAGGGGGGGGGGCGAGAAGCAAGGGGGGAGGACGAGAAGCAAGGGGGTGGGGACGAGAAGCAAGGGGGGGGGACCAGAATCAAGGGGGGGGGACCAGAAGCAAGGGGGGGGACCCGAAGCAAGGGGGGGGACCAGAAGCAAGGGGGGGACAAGAAAGGGGGGGGACAAGAAACAAGGGGGGGGACAAGAAACAAGGGGGGGGACAAGAAGCAGGTTACATGAACTAGAAATCTACGTAACACTAGCTTAAAAAGAACTAGACTGAAAAGGAATTAAAAGCTCACGCTGGCTTTTGGGTGGCTTCTCCCTCTCCCATTTTGGAGTCACACTTGTCACGTCAGCAGGAAAACGCTGAGGGCTGTCCAGTGGTGGAGCCAAGGAGATCAGTTGGATGGCAGGTCACTGTTTGGAGACACTGAAGAACTATTGATCCTAACATTCAAAAGAAAAGAAGTGATTTTAAAACTAGGCACCTAGAGTTCTAAGAATGACACCTCAGTCAGCCTGTGATTAAGTCTCCAAATGACACAGATTCCCAAGGAGAAACGGAGTGGTCAAGAACGGCCTGTTTCTGCTGAATGAAGAATCATGGCAACATTAACCTATTTTAAAAAACACGGGTAAGCAACGTCGACCTGGGTGCTGAAAGCAGGCTCAAGCAAATGATTACATGGAATCCTACTATTCGTTATCAAAATATGGACAATTATTGACATGAACGGTGACTGCTCATTACATTCTTCATACCTAAGACTTCCTGATAAAAGCAGTCAATATTTCAACAGGCATTGATAATTACCTTGAACTAAGAATAATTTTCTGTTGGCCTGCCTTGCAGGACTCATCTCAAAACGGCAACCAGAGCCTGAACCTCCTGGACCACAATCCAAGGAACAATTTTGAAACACTTCCTCGAAGCAGGGACAGAAGCAGGGACAGAAAGATAGAAAGAAGGCGAGAAGAAAAGAAAGAAGCCGGGGGGGGACAAGAAGCAGCAGCACAGGGGGACAAGAAGCAGCAGCACAGGGGGACAGCAACGGGGGGGAAAATGCAGCAGGGGGGGAAAATGCAGCAGCAGGGGGGAGAAGGGGGGAAAACAGCAGCAGCAGGGGGGGAAAACAGCAGCAGCAGGGGGGGAGCAGCAGGGGGGGAAAAAATCCTAAACAAACCCAGGTGAATGCAGGCCGGTTCGAACTAGATCTTTCCAGTCCCTTCCCACCCAGACCATCCTATGATTCATAGAGATCCCAGCTGCCGCTGCCTGCCCGCCCGCCCCCCCCCCCCCACAGCCCCGGGCCGCTCCCTCCACTTTGCCACCCCCACCCCCCGCCGGCGCTCGCCGCATCCCCGCCGCCCACCCCGCCATTTTCCCACCACCCCCCCGCCGCTTCTAGCAGCCGGGGCAGAGCACGGAGCGCCGTTGTTTCCCCACCACTCCGTGCTTATGCCCCCCCACCCCCCTCCGCGGTTTTCCACCCGCCCTCTGCTGCTTCCCCACCCCCCCACTACTTGCCGTTTGCCAGCGCCCCCCCCCGCGGCTTCTCCCCCGAGCCAGAAACCGCCGGCGGCAGCGCAGGGCACGGCACCGCGCGTCCTCAGCCTCCCACTTCCTCCTCGGACCGCGTGGCAGCACGGGCCACGGGCCGCCGCTCTTCCGGCCCCGCCCAGCCCGCCGTTCACCAATCACCGGGCAGCAGTGCACGGCCATGGCCACGCCCCCGAGAGCCGGCGTTGGCTGCCGGCTGTACCACGTGCACCGCAATTAACCAATCGGAGGCGTGTATGGCTCTTCGGGGAGGGGCTGGGACGCCAGCACGTTGACGCTGCATGCGCCATCTTGGCAATGGGCGCCGCCATCTTGCCGTACGGCGCCGCCATCTTGCCGTACGGCGCCGCCATCTTGCCGTACGGCGCCGCCATCTTGGCTACAGCCGGGATCACGGCAGGGGTGCCGGGAACACTTTCAAAAGGGTTTCTTTGCATTTTTTAAGACCTAGAGCCTATAGATGTTCATCATTTAACTTTTTTCCGTAACATTATATGTTTACTTCACATCTCTATTTTAAGGGTATATATTATTGGCTCCCCTTGACATTTATGTGCCCGAAATTACTCCAACTCCACCAAAGAGGCACAATAGCAGGGCAACGACCCTTACCGACAGTCCCTTCATTCAGGGATACAATTTACACATGGACACCACCGCCAGAATGGGGCAGGTCTCGCTCCCCGACTTGAAAGCCCCTTACTGCACACGTGCAGTCCTTCAGCTGCAGTAACCGACTCTGGCCAGCAGGTGCCAGCAGCGGCGCTAAAAAAGCGCCTTACTGCACCGGCGGCGCTGCAGATGCAGTACCGCACTTTGGCCACATGGCGGCAGAGCCGAGCTCCGGCGGGTGGGGGTGGGGGGGGTTTCCAGGGCCTCGAGAGCTACTACGCTTGCGCAGCTCGTGGCCAAATAAGTAATACACTTACTAACGTCTTGTGAACTGCAGCGACCAATCAGCTCGTTGGTTGCCGGCCTTACCACGTGCACCCCAATTAGTCAATCGGAGGCGTATCTGGCTGTTCGGGGAGGGGTTCGGACGCCAGCACGTTGAGGATGCATGCGCCATCTTGGTGAAGGGCGCCGCCATCTTGGCGAAGGGCGCCGCCATCTTGGCCATTACTGCGCACGCGCAGTCCTCTAGCTGCAGTACATAATTTTGGCCAGCAGGTGCCAGCAGAGACCGTCTCTCACAGCGCCTCACTGCATTTTTCGGGATTGCACATATGCAGTACCGCACTTTAGCCACAGGGTGGCAGAGCCGAGCTGCGGCGGCAAAAAAAAAAAACAAAAAACAGAAAAACTAAACAAACAAACAAAAAACAAGCAAAAATCAACCAACAACGACTTCGCTAGACCGGCAGCGCCCTTTTAATTTTTCTTTTCTAGCCATCAGAAGAAGAGACACTGATTAAAATACTCCTACCGTAAAAGTATTTGACTTCCCCCTTTTTCATTCTTTTAACTTCTAAGACTGCTAATCGGTACCATTTCATTCCCTGTCTCGCAAACACACAGTTGCAAAAGGGGGAGGGTTTTTGTTTTGTTTTGTTGTAGTTTAAAGAATTATGAGGGACGTCTGCCCAGCTGCACGGCGCAAAGGGAGATGCTACCGACCTGCCAGGGCAACGCCAGATTCAAAGAGAGACAGAAGTACATCCAGCTGACTGTCTTTCTCAACATTTGGAACACATACCTAAACTGTTCATCTACACCTCATAAATTATCTGCTACAGTTATTCAGCAGTTACAGTTCAAACAATGCAAGTCAATTTGTAAATTATACATTTATAAGCTTCCTTTGTGACAGAAAAATCAGTGCAATAAGAGATGTCACCTATGACTTTACTTTTGAAGGGGGGAACAAAGCAAAACAAAAGCAAACAAAACAAAATCCCCAATGCATTATTTTTTAACATTTGTTTGTAGTATAATCCATCCTGAGTCGATGTTCACTTCCTGCTGAAAGTTGTTCCCTCCAGACAGGAAAAGAATATAATTGAGAAGAATGTGAAAGTATGCCTAACAGGTAGGGGGAAATCGGACTGTCTGGCCTGATGTTCCTTCTGATTTGGATTATAATCACGAAACAGATGGAAATAATTGCCGAACAGTGGTTAGAAATGTGATAAATGCGATTAGAGCTAACAAGGAAAAAATACAGGGGTGTAAACAGAGGCTGGATGAACAACCCAGCGATTACTGGCAAAGACTTGGACAAGCTTTGTTAAAATATGGAGGGCAGAACCTCTTACATTTTAATGAAGCTTTGGCTGTCAGTGTATTTGTGGATCAGGCAGCCCCAGACACCCAGAAATATTGAGGAGTCGTATGAGCACGGATGCAGGACCATTACAGTCAGCACAGCCTGAGCGGATAAAAGCAGTAAAACAGTACCCCATCCCAAGCGAAGGATGCTCTAGTGTTCAAAAAGTTGATGAGTTTTTAAGGATGGGTATCCTCAGGGAACCGAATACCTGTAAAATACCCGCCCCCTACCCCCCTACTGCTGGTTGCCAAACATAGAACCGATCAGGAAGGTCAGCCGGAGCACAGATACATGGGAAATGTAAGGAAAATTAATACATAAAAATCCTGCACCCTGGGGTAGCAGCTCTGTCACAAATTCCCCATCAGGCAAAGGTTTTTACAAGTTACAGATTTAACTGCTGAATTTTCAAGTGTCCCGGTCGCTTTCACTTGGGAAGGGAAATGGTTGCCTTGGCAGAAATATTGGAACCTGATTTGGAAGACAGACAACCACCCAGGCCTTAAATACATACATGGATTTGTCAGTAAAAGAGGAGAAATCCGGCTTGGCCCCAGTAACTAATTAAAGAGCGGGTCATCAGAGATGCAACAGCAATGGATTTGATCTGGAGATCTGACTCCTTAAGCAGCCACATGGCATCTTGTACCCGCAGCGTCCTTCTGTGGCACAGTGCTCTGGAGTTAAGAGATGCTGCTGGCAGCCACACAGCTAGACACAGACAATCATGAAATTGGAGAGAGACTAACTTGGATTACAATCCCTTCTCTTCCATCGAGCTGCATTATAATCCGCAAAAACCTTACTAAAATATTGCTAACGTCTCCTCTAGTTTTTACTGCCCACAAGAAGATTTCCCTTCATTTTCCTATTGCTGATTATTTTGGCTTAACGCTTTCATACAGATAGTTTTGACAATCACAGCAATCGCAGTGAAAAATAGTTGTCTGAATGTTCAAAGCAAAGTGGTTAAAATAATTTTGGAAGAGAGGTTAGAGGGAGCACCTGAGCGTGTAAGAGTTCCTGTGGAGCAAGGGAGCATCAAGACTGGGTGAATTGAATTAATTATTGGGTCCTCCTGCGTTTACCCACACAAAATGCAAACTATGTCCACTCAGCATAAGAAGCTGATTGAAGAGCTCATTAGATCATTGACATTTAGATACATCTTGAAATATGAGGGACAATCCTGAAGATCGGAAGAGCTCTAACCACTATCACTTTGTTCTAGCGAAGTTTCTTGGCAAGGGAGCACATTGAGACCAGGGATGTGCAGGCAACGGGTCTCAAGTGAAGAATTAGATGCAATTGTCATGGAAAGGCCATAGAAATGGTCACCTAAAAACTGTAGCAGATTCTTCATCAGTGGCAATTTTACTACTCCAGTTCAAGCACAGAGAAAGTGAGGTGAGACAGAGGGATCTGCTGGATCTATGTGGGAGGGACAGTGAGCGAGGGGTGAAAATATGGCTAGGGAATGCCACACGGAGAGACCAGGGCTGGGCATGGGGCTGTGGGACCACTTTGTCATCACCTCTTTCCAGGGAGCTCAGCTGCACAAGAGGTGCTGCAAGGGCCGTGTACAGTGAGAGGTCTGTGTATAAATTATTATTTTCCTAGGGGTGGCAACACAACTGTGATACTAATAGTGCATGAATCAAAACTTGATTGGCATGTGTTTTTTAAACATCAACTTTTGTCTTTTTGGAAAAGAATATTAAAGATGTGCAAGTAACACGCAGGTTTCTGAATAAGAACCTGAAATCCCTATTTGCCGTTGCTGCATTCAAAGGTTTTTCCTCTTGGAGCAGTTTATGTTGCCAGCTGCAATGTTAGACGACAATCAGATTTCCTCACTAGATGCTTCATCAGGTTAAAAACTAGGGTGTTGGAAATCCTTTAGAGCGTCCTGAGTGAAAGGGGCCCTAACATACAGTGCAACATATAGTTTGAATCCCAAACGAAACAGGGGACTCGAGCCCCAAACCAAACCCCAAAAGAATGCATTTAATCTTACCAGGGGACTTGCTCTAAGCTCTTCGGTTCGGGATCGGAGATTCTTCCCGAAAATCCCTCGGTGCCGGCTGGAGATTCTGCAATCCTACGCATCCATCGAGGTTCAGGAGCCGTGTCCCATCTGGGTCGCCAAAATTATACCCTAAAATCCGGTGGCAGAAAGAACCCTCTTGACTTTAGTTCCAGAAGGCAGGCATTCCTTATTCCAGCGCTGGGTGAGCGGGCATCCTTCCTCCTAACGTGCCTCAAATCGCACCAAGTGAGGTTTATGCAGCTCATCAGTGCACACGAGATGCCCCGGAATGATGATGAATATTCATTTTCACAATGGTTCTGTCATAATAAAATTGCTTTACAAGCGAGAACCAGACACATCTGTGTGGAATGCCCCTCTTGCCACCTATTGTTACAGGGCTCCACCTTGTAGACGTTCCTGTTTGCAGGTTTCAGCTCGAGGCATCAACTCCCAGGCCGGGCTCATCAGTGTAAAATGCCCCTCTTGTCACCTATTGTCGCAGGCCCCCCCGCCCTGCAGGCGTTCCTGTTTGCAGATTTCAGCTCACAGGCATCATCCTATTTCAGGGTACCCAAGGCCTCATTAGTTTTACTTTCCTGAGAATAGATCTAGGCATCTACAATGCCTTTTTTTTTTTTTTTTTTAATCCCTTCAGGCTTACCCCATCAGGTGAGTATAACTGCCGAAAAAGAGCTTGCCTAAGTTTGTTGATAGATTTATTGCCATCAACAGGAAAAGGTTCAGAATCTGTTTCATATATTCTGCTACATTTGATCAAGTGTACACAAAAAAAAACCCCTGGCCATCATTTATATTATTCTCATGATGTGCCTTAAAAAGTGCAACTTGATTTAAATCCCATGTTGAGAACTGCTCGGTGCCCCGTTCTCTCCCAAGAGCCAGGAGCATTGCACGGTGTTTTGCAGAGGGGCTGGTTTGCAGCGCTCAGGGCCTGGGGAACCGTCTGGCCGGACAGTCCCGAGGGGCGCGTTTGTTCGGTTTGATCACCCATTGTTTTCTCCCCCCCTGGCTGGGCCGATGGCGCCAGGGAGGCAGCTGGCTCGTCTGGCTGTGGTGCTGTGAGGGTCTCCCACCGAGCAGCCCGGCTGTCCCTCCCGGAGCGCCCCCGGCCGCGGGGAGCGCGGGGTGTGTGCGGGGGGCAGCCCCAGCCGGCGGGAGCCCCCGGCCCGGCCTTGCTGCCGCTTGGGGGGCGGCAGATGAAATGATTACATTTTGTTCAGGTGCCTTCTGCAATCTGTACAGATCCAGCCTCTGCACCCCTGAGGAGGGCTCCTGTCCGTGCCCGGGGTCTGAGCGCCGCTTTTTCTAGTGCTTCCCTGGGGGGCGGATGTTCGCAGCTGCCCGTGGCTGCAGCTGTGCATGCAGGGCACAGGCACCCTTTGCAGTGAGGGTAATCAAAGCATTGATTAAAAAACTCCAGTGAGTCAGTTCGATTTTTTCATAAAATGCTGAAGGCTATGGCTGTAAGGGTCAAAAATAATTAAATTATTGAAAGAGCTCTTGCCTGTCTTTAAGTCATCTTCCTGACACTGACTGGCATAACGATTCTACTTGCATACTGGAGTCATGTTTTTAAAATATATTGTTATTGAAATTATCAGTAGGTTTCTGCTACACTTTTCAAGACACCAGAGGAAAATATGGTTAACTGAAGTGTAAGTGATGCAAAGCCAAATGTCATGATGAGCAATGATGTGTTCTTACAGTGTGGCTGAAGGCTGCCTCCTTCCAGCACCTGGAGCAAACCCCGAATCATTTAGTACCACTGATTTCAACACAGCCTCTTATCAATATGAAACCCTTGCAGCAGGAGTTTGCTGTGCCCTTTATGAGTATCTGCCAAGTTATTCAGCATCTTCAGAAATTAAAACACTAGAGAGTGAAGAAATCTGTATCAGTATTTCAGAGTTGCAGGTTATCAAGGCAAATGGGAAAATAAGGACATTCAGAGCTCGCTTTTCTTTCCAAGCTGCAAATTTTTTCTGCATTGAACAGTGCCTGCTGCTTTTTGCAAACGTGTCTAAAAGCATCTGTTCAGCCACTAAGCAATCAAAAAGGCACAACCGGAACTTATTTGTCTCATAAAGGTTCAGACAACTCTTCCTCAGTGGCCTGGACAGGGATTTTACTGAGCAGGAGCTCAGGTACTGGGAGGGGAAGGAGGCTGCTTCCTGCACCCCATGACTGCAGGTGAGCTGGAGCTGCTGGAGCAGCAGGCTGGCTCCCAGGCAGAGGCACAGTCCTGCTTCTCCAGGAGTGCGTGGAGTCCAGCAGTGACATCTTCACCTCTGGCTGCTTTTGATGGAGAAGTTACATATCAGGGCTGCTGTAACAGCAACCCACCTGATCAGCCTAGGTGGCTTAATTTTACCATTGACTTAATATAATTTAAATAAATTGCATTTATTTAAACCAAACCTGGCTCAGGAATTCCCTGTGCTGCAAATTGCTGGAAGCTGGGAAAGCATCCTGGAGAGGCCTGTATTCCCACACTTTCTTAACTTCTGTGAAGGCATTAACTTTAGCCCTTGCCAGAGACAGATGGGATGAAGCTTTGAGACAAACCATTACAGATGTTTTTCTCTTGCTCTAGGTAAGGATGGGGGATTTCTGTGCACTAGTGAAATATCCACAGTTGAAGCTCTTTACCTAAACGCTTCAGAAAGGTTTTGGGTCTGCCTGCTTAGGATCATGATACACAACTATAAAAATATTTTATCCTTGCTGTATGGACAGAAGAAAGTACCATTTGACATGCAAGCTGAAATATGTCTGTGACTTGAAGTCTCTTTTTGAATCTATTTATACTCTTCTATAACATCCTGGAAATAAGCTCCTGAATCTAATTGTGTTGCATGAAAAAGTCTTCTGCCTGTCTTAAACATAATATTTGCTGTTTTCAAATTGACTTTTTGAATCACATGGAATAGGGAAAAGTTCTCTATTATATTTATTGCTTCACAGGCTGCTGTTGCACCCCCTAATATTCAGCCAACAACTTGAGGTCTCACGGTCTACACCCAGTATTTCTTATACAGGAGTACTATGCTGTCATCACACTCGTTGGCATTATCTGTAATTTATTTCAATTGTTATGTAGTATTTTAAGGCAAGAATTTAATACAATTTTGAAGGTGCCAGAACATTGTAGATTTATACATAATTATATTTTCTTTTTTCAATACTCCTTTGCCATTAGTTCCTTACATTCTATTTAACATCTACTGAGCCTAGAGCTGATGTCTATGCAGAATTAGCTGTCCAGGGCCAAGATGTCCCCTCTGAAAGAAAATGGTTCAGAGTCCATCACTGTCCTCATTTTGTTGGTTCCTGCCACCTTTGCATGTACAACCTCCACTGAACAGTGAATTCCACCTGCTTCTCAGAAAGGCTCAAGGGACAGAATATTTCCTGTCTATTGCTATGGCCTTGTATAGATCTCTGGGGTGGCCAGGGTGCAACATCAGTGATTTTATTGGATAGAAAAAAAGTTTCAAAATAAAAACCACGTGCCACAGAACGCTATGAGCCAGCACAGGTTTTGGCAACAGGGCCTGGCAGTGTGGCAGCAGCCACTGCCAGTGGCCAAGTCCTCCTCCCCTGGCACCTGCTGTCACTTGCCAGCACTTGTGCAGCCACAGCTGAGGGCCCTGGTGGGACCAGTCACCCTTCCTGCTCTGCAGCCAACAGATCCTGCCCCACATCCTTTGCTTGATGGAACATGATCAGCATTTGCTGTCAGGAACAAACACTGAAAAAAGCCAAAGTAATATCAGATGAGAACTTAATTTATTGCCAAGTAAAATAGATTGGGATGGTGAAAAAAGACACATCTAAACCACCATCCCCACTTCACTCCTTCATTACTAATCCCTCTATTTCCTCCCCACTAAGTGGCACGGAGGGCTGGGGAATGGGGCTTGTGGTCAGTTCAGAACACTTGGTCTCTGCTGCTCCTTCCTCTTCGTGCTCTTCCCTTTCTCCAGCATGGATCCTTTCCACAGGAATACAGTCTTCCACAAACTGCTCCAGCATGGGTCCTTCCAATGGGCTGCAGTCCTTCCTGAACTGCTCCAGCATGGATCCCCACAAACAAGCCTGTCCTGCTCTGGATGAGGCAGCCGTGTGCCTGGGGCTGCCTCCTGGGGCTGCCAGAGCAGGATCTGGGCAGCCAGGTAGCAGAGAGGGCCTGTTTGTACAGGCAGTGATGGAACAAAATGATATTGTGCAGCAAAAAAAAAGCACATTAGTCTCAGGAAAGCAATTAATGTATTCAGAGGAAATCCATGGAATGAGAGAGAGATGCAGTTTCCTCCAATCTTACAGTATTTCTGGTACTTAGAACCATTGAAATCAGTGTTGACTGCCCAAACTAAAAATTGCCAGTCCTAGAATTAACCTGCACCAGCTACTGTACCTTGCACTGGCTGAGCTGCACTGCAAGAGGCTGTCTCTGAGCAGAACTTCATACATTCATTCTTCATTGAATCTTTCTAGTGTTTGGTTCAGAATGAGTATCTCTGTTCAGCATCAAGAAGCACTGTGTACTCTGATTTTTATATTGGAGAGGAAGGAGACTACCAAGTGCCCTGGGAGTCAGTGTCTGCTCATGTAATTGTCCTCCACTGCCAAGGGAAGCATTTATATTATGTTATTTGTGGACAGAGCTTTGCCTTGCAAGCCTCTTTTATCACAGCAGCTCTGGGCATTGGCTCTGCGGGGATTAAAGCTCAGATGGAAATCCTGGCTCCCCACCAGTTCCCCCCATCCTCACAAGTAGTGGATTTCTGTGGTCCAGGGCAAAACACTTGGGGACATGAGATCTGCCATCAGCTCAGGTAAGGTTAAATATCCCTGAGAAGTGGTAGGTCCAATCTCCTTGTCCAGTGTCCATCCCCAAGACAGATCTGGGACACCTAGAGGGAAACATCTCTGCAAAACAGAAAGAGAACGCCCCTGGAGCAAGGCAATTAATCTGTATTTGGAGACTTTCTTGTATTATTTGACTTTTTATGGACTTCAGTGAAAACTTTGCCAACTAAAGATCATCAGAGTGAGCCATTGCTAACGTGCACTAAAAAAAACAGCCAATCAAACAAACAAAAAACACACCAGCTTGGATTAACTTTTTTAGTTTCCACAAATGAGGAGAAAACACAACTTGTTTTTGGTGACTAGAACCAGAGGATCCAGCTGTTCACCTTGTGCACTGATGACCTGACATGTTCTTTGCTATCTGTCCCTTTTTCAGGGAACACTGCAAGTGCAGACTTCTGCAGTGTTCAAGTTTCTCGTTTAGGAAACTGAAGAACCCAGTAGCCTAAAGAGGCTGCCAGTGGGTTCACCTTCTGTTTTACTGACTGCCTGCTTTACTGATCTGTGCAAAAGGACTTGAAGTATTTGGAGAGCTGTTAGTCCTTTTAATAAACAAAACAGATTTTCTCAGATGAAGATTTCTTGACTATCCTCTTTGTCATTTAAACCATTTGCCAGGGGCTCCTGGATCTGTAATGTCTGAGATCATTATTAGCTGTCCTCAAAAAATAAAGCTACAGCTCTTGCTGCTTTTATCACCTACTTGTGATTCTATTTGGAGATTTCTCACTTAGAAGTAAAACAAAGACATTTTTTAGTTGTGAGACAGCCGTATCTTAGCCGAATTCTTTCAGGTCTCTCAGAACAGCCCCCCTGGGGCGCACTCAAGCCACAAGTCAACTTGTATTTTTTTTTTAATAAATTAGGCTGTGCAGGAAAATTCTTGGGTTTTGGGAAAGACCTGATAGGGGTAGTTATCACTCTGATACTGTCAATATTGCAGACAGCTTCCAGAGATGCTGATGATGGATGTCACAGATATCCTCCACACCAGGAGCTCCGAGTTAAAAAAAACAAGAAAACCTCTAAATTACTTTCCTTCCCGGGACATGTTTTTAACAGGTGACAGACACAATTTAGCTTTGCCTCATCAGATCACTCCGAGGATGTCACTGGGAAGAAGATCTGCCATGTAATTATCAGTTGTTTCACTGGCACTCCCTTTTCACATACTACAGCACTACACGTCCAGATCAGCCTGTCGGGTAACAAATACAGTCTTGTATCTTTGATCTGGTATGTGCGAATACTAGACATAGAAGGTAAAGAAAATCAAATGCCTCTCTTCTTTGTGTCATTTTTATTCTCGCCTAATTTGCTTAGTTTCAGTTTACATATTCAAGCACTTAATGTAACTATTTTTTCCCCTGGTATCTCAAGTTTTAGACCCACATAAGGCACTTTTATGTACATTTAAGAAGCAACTAAGTTGTGTCAGGCTATTTCAGCAAAGAGTGCTGGGATTTTCCCCATCAAAGTGAGGGAATATTCAGAAAAACTATTCGTCCTACCTAAAACAAAAATGAAGAGTATGAAGCAGAGGCATTCGTGTACACCTCTTGCTTTGCGAGGGTTAAAACAGCAACTAGCAACTGTCCTTTGTGGTCAAATGAAACTGACACATGGCAGCAGGTCAGATTGCTCAACAGCGATCTTTAAACTCCTCCTGCCCGCACCAGAAGCTGCGCTGCGCGGCTCGGCAGAACGGAGCTACGGGCTCCGCATGGGAAGCATTTTGACATCCTGCGTCTGTCAGACTGCTCTGCCCGCAGGAGGGGGGCGGGCAGGGGAGCGCCCAGGGCACCGGCCAGAGCCTCTACCGGGGAGATGTCGCCCTTGAGCGCTTCCATCTTCTCCTTCCTTTGCTTCCCATACGCGGCCACAGAGGGGACCTGGGGGCCGCTGGCTGGCCCCTGCAACGGGTCCCTCCCGGGCTGCTGCCCCGTGCCCTGTCCCCCTCTTCTCCAGAGCAGGGTGTGCCTGGGCAGGCACCAGCCAGGAAGGGGGGTCAGGCAGGTCCTGCACGCCCAGGTACTGGAGCAGGGTCAGCAGCAGGCGGTACAGGACCCGATACTGGACAGTCCCGAAATCGGGTGTCCTCAAGGTGAGGTCCTGCAGCTGGACCAGACTGAGCGGCCGTCCCTGCTTCCCTGAGCAAAACGCACAAAAAGCACTTGGGGGGCGGGAGCCTTTCTGGAGGGGGAAACCTGACTGGATGGGAAGGCTGGACAGCCGGCAGCCTTCCTCATCCTCACCACGGGAAGTGATGGGAGTGGGGTGGACACGGGTGTCAAGGTGACCTCCGAGGGCAGGGCTTTCTGGGCGGGGGCTGTTGTCACAAGGGGAGCCATCTCCCGTTGTTATGCAACCCCCTGCCCCCGGGACACCCTGCACCGGAACTCGGGCTGGAGGTGGTCCCAGGGACACAAGATGCCCAGGGTCGTGGTGCTCGCTCCCCTGTCACACGTCAAAGGCACGCGGGGACGGCTCCGGGTTGGCAGCAGGTTCCTGCAGCCCGTGCCCCCAGGGACGCAGCTCCCTCGCAGGGGGGGCTGGCCCTGCCCAGGAGGCTGAGCCATGCGCAGGGAGAGGAGCCCTGCTCGCACAGCCTGCCCCGGCCGGGACCCCTCCCAAGGGACACCAGGCCCAACCAGGAGCTGCCGCCCGGTTTTTTGGTTTTCTTTTTTTTCCTGAGCTCTCAGCAACGTGACCACATTGACTCTCTCCCGCAGACGGGGGAACAAAGGAAGGCTGCTGCTGACACCAGCGAGAGGCAGGTTCCCAAGCAATTGCTGTAAAACAAAGAGCTGCAGAAACAGGGAAAGAGAAAGGCAGGTAAACAAACACACTTCCAGACAAGCCCAGCAAGTGTGCTCCCCAGAGCACATCCATCTCCAGAATTCCCCGAGTAAAAGGGAACTCATTTTTTTCCTTCCTGCTCCAAAATACTAGTAGGCACCAAATCAAGACAATTCAGACTGCCCCTCATGTTCACCAGCAACCAACCCAGTGCTTCTGCCACCCACCCTCTGAAGTCAGTGTGCTATCTTTGCTAAAATTAGGAAGAATTTTTTAAGCAAAACCTGAGTCAGACGTGCAGCAATGAAGAATTCAGAAAAAAACATCGAATTTTGATAATTATACACAACAACCCGGGGCTAATAATGGCAATTTTGGACCTAATTCACTTCTTTGTAACAACTCAAGATATAAAGAAAAAGGGGAAAGACAGATCTTAAGAAGAGGACATAGGGAAAAGCCAAACAAATTCCAGTTTCAATGAAAATCATTTAAACATTTTCATGACAGCTCCCTATTCTTTATCAACTGACTCCCTCTGGTCTCAAAGTAGATGTTATTCACTAACTTAAAAAAATTAATAAAGAAAAGAAAAAAGACAGTCACAGGTCATAGGCTGGACTTTATAATCTTAAAGGTATTTTCTAGCCCTGGTGATTCTGTGAAAGTTCCATAAATAAATGAAAACATTCGAACTGCAGGCACAAGAGATGTCAGTGAAAATGCCATGAAAGCTGCATTTTAATTTGTCCACTTAATTTCTCCAGGGAGAACCTCTGAAGGTTGTCTGCAATTCAAAGAGCTTTGAATTCTTCTGTTGAAGGAGAGAAAACAAGAAAAGGATTACCTCAGCAGCAGTCTGAAAGTCTGTGAAATGCATCTGAGTTGGAAGAAGGCTGTATCTTGAACCATTACTCCAGATTCACATCTGTAGACCTAGTTACCATTTAACTGACAAAGTTAAAACGTACTTGTCATTATAGCATAAGAAAACACTTTTTCTGTTCTTTAGCTGCTTTCAACCTGATCCTGAAGAAGTCATGTAAGGGGAACATCTAAATGTGATTTAGGAATGTCAACACGTTTGAGGGCAATAGGACCAGATATCGAAAAGTGCATGGATGAATTTCATGGTACTACGAAAAACAGAATTAAATAAATGAATGATACAGAGCTTTGGGAAACAAATACATAAACACATAATACATAAAAGTGCATACATGCAAATCAGTCAGAAAACCATTACAGACATAATTTAATCCCTTGAGCTTTGTCCTCTCCTTTCAAAGATGCTCTGTCCAGCAGTGGTACATTTCACAGGAGTTCATGGCGAGTCTGGTTTGCATAATGCTGTTTATCACTGTGTACAGTTCCTTTGCACAAAGTTAGAGAAAACCTGGAGATGTGTTTGTAGCTGTAGCCAGCACCTAGATACTGCCTAGAAGTCCCTTACCTGCAGAAATACTGAACATAGTTTTAGCAAAATTCCAGCTTTTGTTACTGTCACTATGGCATCCTCCTTGAAAGAGAAGGAGAAAAGATCTTTGAAAAAAATGCAGGAGCAATGAAAGTGTGAAGGAGATGTGAACATACAACAGCAGACCTTTGCTTGGAGACAGATGAGGGTGTTTAAACCACCTGGTGAGATTCCCACTAATCCCAGCTGAATGGAGAAGGGCTCAAACTAGGTATTGGGCTCCCAGCAGTCAGGGAAAAACACTGAAAGACTCAGACAGTGAATGACATCAATCCTGTCCCTGCTCTTCCCTAAGGACTTGTTCCCTCAATATCAGAGCCATGACTGCAGTAGGCCAAGCCCTTCTCAGAGACAGAGCTTATTTTTAGAGTATGAAATCTAGATTATACAACTTAAAATTAGTGTGGGATGTTTTGAAGAATTTTTTTTCAGCTTTAATCAAACCAAGAAGTGAAAGTGTTTGGTTAGGTAACTAAAAATCAGTAAAAAAATAAAGCCAAATAGTGTTCTTCCTCTTGCAGTGAGCATATTTTCCCAGGGAAATTTTTCTCTTTCTTCCCTCCCTTCCCAAACAAATTCTGGAAAGTCTTTTTTATTTCAGATTGTTACAGAATATTTTTTAAGTGGAGACTAATATTTCCAATATATTTGTCTAGCCTCTTTTATAAGTG
This sequence comes from Hemiprocne comata, assembly GCA_020745705.1. Classification (NCBI taxonomy): domain Eukaryota; kingdom Metazoa; phylum Chordata; class Aves; order Apodiformes; family Apodidae; genus Hemiprocne; species Hemiprocne comata. The sequence continues at coordinate 27,506,478 of CM036594.1, read as the reverse complement.
CATTTTTTGGTACAAAACCTTTTGGAAATAGATAAAGTCTGCTAGTTCTATTAAGATCATAACCTTTTTACTGCAATAGAATGAATTTCTCCCCCCATCAGCTGGCATATATTTAAGTAATCCATATTGCCTCTTAGCACCAGGGCTTTTTGCTTTACATACCTATGAGTTATCCTACATGGAAACTAAAGCCAGTTAGGTAACACTGTTATATAAATAAAAATTAATACTCCTAGGTCTCTGTTTTCTTTTAACCTGAATAATAAAGTCTGTGGGGATATAGTACATCCCAATTTATGCATGTTACCTTTTCTTGAGCTTCATTGAGATAAGCTTCCTGGAGTTGATTTTCCACATAATTTATTCTTAGCCATGTAATATCATCAAAAAAAATAAACTGAAAATACCAGTTCAGCACACCTGCTCAAAGAGACCATAGAACTCCACTTGGTAGAGGAATGCACCAGCTGAGATCAGTTTTCTTACTTTGAAGTGTTGTGGTTTAGGGCACAGAAGTTGACCCTATAATAAGCAGAAAACTAAAATTCCTCAAATCATAGAATGGTTTGTGTTGGAAGGGACCTTAAGGGTCATCTAGTTCCAACACCCCTGCATGGGCAGGGACACCTCCCACCAGACCAGGTTGCTTAAGGCCTCATCCAATCTGGCCTTCAACACCTCCAGGGAGTAGGCAACCACAACCTCCCTAGGCAACCTGTTTCAGCATCTTGCCACCCTCACAGGAAGGAACTTCTTCCTAATGTCTGGCCTGAATTTCCCCTCTAAGCTTCAAACCATTGCCCCTCGTCCTCTCACTACACACCCATGTAAAAAGCCCTACCCCAGCTTTCTTGTAGGCCCCCTTCAAATACTGGAAAGCTGCTATAAGGTCACCCTGGAGCCTCCTCTTCTCTAGGCTAAGCAACCCCAGCTTCCTCAGCCTGTCTTCACAGGGGAGGTGCTCCAGTCCTCTGATCATCTTTGTGGCTCTCCTCTGGACACACTCGAGGAGTTCTATGTCCTTCTTATACTGGGGACTCCAGAATTGGACACAGTACTCCAGGTGGGGTCTCACCAGAGCAGAGCAGAGCAGAGGGAGAGAATCACCTCTGTCAACCAGCTGGCTGTGCTTCCTTTGATGCAGTCCAGGATAGGGTGGCTTTCTGGGCTGCAAGTGCACATTGACAGCTCATGTTAAACTTCTGGTCGACCACTACCCACCCCCAAGTCCTTCTCCTCTGGGCCGTCCTCACTCCATACTCCTCCCAACCTGTATTGGTGCATGGGATTGCCACAACCCAGGTACAGAACCTTGCACTTGGCCTTGTTGAACTTCATTCACTGAGCTACTTCAGAGTTTCACGTTTCATTATGTATTTTCTTCTTCTATTATGAGACAGAGGAACAGAACTTCCTACACTCTCTTTTCCTCGCTGGTTTTGCTGTAGCCAAATCATAGTAAGAACATCTAATCTATGTCTTCCAATGCCATAGGGTTGCTTATCCTGACACATCCATTTCTTTCTTTGGCTGTGACTTGTTAGTGATTTCTAGAAGAAACAGCAGAAACCTCTGATTTTGTCATAACTACAATCTTACTTATTACCACATGTATTCTCTAGAATGTCTTCCCTTGTTGCTTTCAGCATAAAGATCAGCATTTTAACTGTATCATTCAGTTCAAGTTCAAACATGAACACCTCAGATGAACACTTTAGGCAGAAAAATAAGGAACACAGCAAAGCTCCAGAGATCAAGATGGGATTTAACTCTGGCAGGTTTCCAGCAGCTGAAAGTGAAAACGAGAAGTATTCTTCCAGTATCTGAACACAGAGGTGGCTGGGTATCTGCTTAAGCTTTCATGGTCAATCTGCCTTGGGATTTCTCCAACAAGGTCCTAGAAAAGCAGGGATATTTCCATAAAGGCTTGCCCAACAAGTCCGAGTTTTACTCCACAAAAAATTCCATTTATGAACCACACTGTTTCCAGCTTTCCTGGAGGATGATCCTATTCATATGCATAATTTCCTGCCAAGAACCTCCAAGAGATCAGGGTCTGAGGACAGCAGCTTGTGACCACATTATGAGTGAAAATAATGTATTATAATTACTTGATTAGCAACAAGTGTGTTGCTTTCTCATACAATTAAGTCTTATAAATACATCTGTGAACCTGCAGCCAGTCTCTAAGTGTTACACAGGTATTTAGTCAACCCAATAGAAAAGCTCATATTCTGTTGCAGGTCCCTCGAACACTGGGAAACACTTAGACCTGGAGGAGAGAAGGAGTATCTCACATGCTGTCAGTTTGGAACCACAGGTGAAGAGGCTGGCATGTGGGGCCAGCACAGAGATGGGAAATCCTGCCATCACTTCCCTCACAAGCTGACTGTGAAAGGATGCAGAAGGTGCTCTCAGGCCTTATTGAATCTCTGCTGGAGTCCCAGCCACAAGCTGTCAAGCTGCTGTTTGTCTCTGGAAATGCAATGTACAGCATAAAGCCATCCAGAACCAACCAGACAGGGACCCCAAGGGACCAGGAGGGCTTGTGTACCACCTATGAACACAACCAAGAGATGCTTCTAAAACAACCGACAATGTGACACCTGAAAAACCTCTGGTACTTCAGCCCACTAGTGATTGCTCACCTTCCCCGAGTCACCTGCAGTGCCCGTGTCCCTTTATGCTCATGGCTTTGTGCCTCCAAAATAAACAACCCAACACCTAGAAGGCAGTCAGCACAGCCACCAGCTGCGTCTTCCCTCCAACACCATCAGCCAACTCACCTTTTGGCACTCCACTCCCCTCTGTATCCTTTTGGCACACAGCTCGTCCCTCTGCATAGCACAGCACCTCAGACCTGTTGCTTCAGCACTGCAGCCACCACTCACTTGCCAGAGTCCTCTCTGGTGATATCATCACGCTTCACACTTGGATTTGCACCCAGAAAATCAAGGCCAGAGAAGCACAAGCTTCTCAGCACCACCAACTGTCCTGCCGAGACTCCAATGCTAGATGCCTGCCCACCTTCATTCAGCACCCTGCTCCCTTCTTCTGTGCCCTTTGCCATGCAGCTTGTTGCTCTGAAACTGAAAAAAAAAAAGAGAGTAAAGCAAGTCACCTGGCTGCTGTCAGGCAGCTTGACAAGAGCCCAGATCTGTCTGGTTTTTTGCATATACCTTCTAACTACAGCTAAACTAACAAATCCCAGCTACTGCACCCCATCTGTGCAAGCTAAGGCACCTTCCAGATCCAACCCACTCAACTACCCCACTAACTGCTGCTCCCAGCTGGTCACTAGGTTCAGACTGGACCCCCTTGCTTTCTAAACTCCTTCTCAGAGAGGAGCCTAGGTGCAGCTGGATCCAGTCCTGGCCCCACGTGTGGAAGTTAAAACACCTTCCACATCTACCCTGCTCAACTGCCCCACTAACTGCTGCTCCCAGCTGGCCACGAGGTTCAGACTGGACCCCCTTGTTTTCTAAACTCCTTCTCAGAGGAGCCTAGGTGCAGCTGGATCCAGCCCTGGCCCCAGACTGTAAAGCAGAGTGAAAGTAACTCCAGCAGCTGTCTACACCTACTTGCCCAGGGATGGACCATATGCTCTTGGCCAACAGAATTGGTCCAAATGAGCTTACTTGCACACCACCATAAAGCTACGCTACCCTGTCATCTCCAGTATTGCTTCATCCCTGGGCAGGGCAGCTCCAACCCTCACACGCAGACCAGGACTGCACAAGCAATGCTGTTATCCCCAAAGTGGGGTCATTTACCTGGTGTGTGAGATGCTGACACACAGAGCCCAGGTGTTGTCATTTACTGCATATTTGCACAAATATGGGGTGGTAGGTGGTAAGGCACAAAGCAAGCCCCCTGAAGGCACAAAGCTCTAGACATTTATGTAGTTCTTGTCAGTTTGCTCCACGTAATACATATGCACAGTTATTCTAGTGATTGGTTAGTGAATTTCTTGCTCTGATTTAGAGGTACAGTACACACAGTGGGTAGGGGTCTTCAGTTGGAGGTGGGCAGCCTAAGTGCTGGAGGTGTGGTTTTCATATTAACAATATCATCATGAGCAGAGGTCACTCATCTACAGCAACTTCGGCAATTTTGCCACGTTTTAAGCAAAGCACCTACTGCCCTATCTTCTTGTTTCAACAGCAGGATCTTTGTTTCACAAGACCTTGGTAACTTTATATAACTCTCTTGTCCTTGCTCAGTGAAAGATTTCACTTTCTGAAGTACAGCAACGTGATCACGATACACGAGAAGACAGCAGGACAGGAGAACAACTCCCATAGGGAAGATGATGCCAGCAGAGAAGACCTAAAGGTGCCACGAGGGCACGGATGCTCTATAGAAGCCCTGCCAAAGAGGCGACTGCCGCCGCCCACAAGAGAAAGCTACCATCCAAACCAGAATGAGGGATGCGTGAGAAGCTGAGCTTGAAGACCTGAGACCAGTCATGACATGGGGATGAAACCCCAGAAGATGACTCTGTGGAAACAGAAGTCTCCAGAACAGAGCTGTAGGCAGCACCAGGCTCGCCACCACAAGAGATGACCACTCAGAAACAGCCAGGATGCAACACACGTGAAAGAGATCCACGCTTTAAGCTGTAATTGTGAGATGAGAAGGGCTCGACAGGCTCTGTGCCTATGAAGTCATCCATCATGGACTCTTGGGAGGGTTATTGAGGTGCCTGCTGATCATAAAGCTATGGAGGTATCAAGACCTGAGGAACACAGAGTCTAAGACACAGAAGACAGTTGACACAAAGTACACACCAGACACAGGTTGGAGCTGCCCTGCCCTGTACATGCTGGCATTGTGCTGAAGAATAACCTGCTCCCTTGACCTGCCCCAAGGGGACTGTGCCCTGTCAGCCCTCTCCCCTACACTAAAACCCCTCCCTGCAATCCCCAACCTTGTCCCTTCCTCCCAGCCCCTCAACTTAGCTTTCAGATGGCCAGGGGTCTGCAGCCATCCTTGACAAAGCCATCCTCACTGGAATGTTCCCGCAGTCCCCAGGTTCCTTATAATGCTCTGGAAAAAAACAAACCCACAGTCAGTGCTGACAATAAGCATCACATCAGCCACTGCCAACCTCTTCAACATCCCCTGCTCAGAACCCCCATAGTCTTCTGCTCACCTGCTCATTCCAGAATCCAACACTGTGGCCGTCCTTGCTTGTGGCACCTAAGATACCAGAAGACCCAAAATTACTGCTTGTGACCCTCCTTGCTACCACCCTGGCTCGCTCCAACCACCCATCCAATCCCACCAGCAGCCCTCATGGCACCTACAAACCCAGAAGATAAATGTTTCACTGAGTTCCTACAGGTAACTCTCTCCTCAGACACCAACCTGGCTGACACCCGTCTCATCTCCACAGACGGCCTGTTGGCATGATACTTCACTGCTCCAAGGCTACCTGCCTCACCTGCAAAAATGAAAGCAAACAGCACATGCTGAGACACTGCCCGAGCCCACAGCCTGCCCACAGCTGTTCCCTTCTACCACTCTTACCATCACAGCTCGCCCAGCCAGCCTCTGGTGATCACAGGTTGCCATGGCAAGCCCTGCATGCTGCCTGTAGAACATAAAACAGGGATGCCCATCACATCACTGACAACAACACCTGAAAAGCAACTGCCATTTCGGCCTGCTAATTACCACTGACCTTCCTCCAGTCACCTCCACTGCAGGTATTTCTCTTCACCCCTTGATTGGCACCTACAAAGCAAAACAAACCCAAACCATAAGCCAGTCAATAGAGGCACCAGTCACACCTTCCCTCTGACACCAGGGGACAACTCACCCAGGCTCTTCTTCAATACGCACCGACCCGCTTCCTTACTGTGCTCTGCTCCTCTCCTCCATCGCCCTTGGGTGCGTCGCTCATCTCCCTGCCTCTGGAAAAGCAGTATAAAGCAGTCACCTGGATGCAACTCCAGAGATTTCCATTTAGGAATAGCTTCTAGATCCCAACTACCTACACTTAAGTTAAAAAATAAACTAACATTAAGCCCCACGCATTCAGGCCTTAACACCTTGCCCACCCAGTCTGCTTGACTGGCACTCCAGCAGCCTCTCCCAGATGACTCCAGCCATCCCCTCTCAAAAACACTACGGAAGTGACCCCCCTGCCCTGCTGAGGACTGCTACTTGATTTCAAATGCTCTATCTGTGCCTCAGCAGTCACAGACAGCACAGCAACATTAACCACTGCTGTTCTCCCAGCCCCACAGTTGCTACGCCCTCCAGAGAGACCAGCTCCAACCCAACTGCACAGAGACACAACACACAAACACATAAGATGTGATACAAGAGTGAGAGGAAACTCTCAGCAAAGAACATTACTCCTCCAATGCAGATACCACCAGGTGGCAAGACAGATGGGACTGCAAGCATGGAATAAGTGTTGAGGAGTCCGGAAAGTACCTCCCATCAAGATGTAAGGTTCAGACAGGACCACCTTGGTTTCGATACTTCTTCTTAAGAGAGGAGTCTAGGTGCAGCTGGATCCAATCTTCATTTCCAACCCTAAATAAAAGCTCAGACCCTCGGTTCTGCCACAGAATCAGTTTATTGCAGCTCAAACTGAGTGCCTCCAGGAAGGAACCCCACCTGGACTGTACCTGTGCCTTCCAAAGGCTCACAGTCTGAGCACACATTGGTACATGCAACTGTTCTTCCAGTTACCTCCCACAATGATGACATCATCCCATTCTGATGGGTTTTGTCCTCCTCTGAGGGTCCCCGTTCACCATCGGTGACTTCTTGTCTAGACCAATTCTCTTGGTTCTCTTCCACTTGTTTCTCAGCTACAAAAGTCTTCCACATTCTGATTTTGTCCAGTTTCTCCAACCTAAGTTTCAGTCAATGCATCTTCCCATTTTCAAAGATCCTTTTGAGTAATTATCTCATCTACATCTCATTTCAATATTATTACAGCTGGTACAGTGAAAGTGTAACTAAGGTTCTTCACAGGAGTTCAGCTGAAGATTCATTAGAACTGCAGCCTAAGGCCTTATCATTCCAGCTACTCACACTAAGTCACAAGTCAAGTCAAAAGTCAAGTCACTTAGGTCAAGCAGTTGTCAGTTTGCTCAGGTCTTGAACAAGTATATAATTTTAACTGATACCCCTTTAATTAACATGTTGATCCCAACATTCCCATAATCAATCCATTTCCCATGTCGGCAGTAAGGAGGCCATAAGGCAGCCCCAGAGAAAGAGTCAAGCATCACAAGCTGTGACAAGAAGCTACAGCCAGAACCAAAATAGACTGATGCACAAGAAGCCTTGCTAAGACCTAAGAACACAAGAACACAGGGAAAAACACCCAAAAAGGGGCTTCCTGTGGAAGACACAGCTTCAGAGTGGTGCTGACAACACCGACCACAACACCTGCACAAAAGAGGACTCAGCAGAAACATCTGAGTCACAAGACCAAGCTGTGCTTTTGAGTTCTGACACAAGAGAAAAAGCGCCTGATCGGCGCCATGACGATGAGCACGGATGTTCAAGACCTAGGGATGGAGTGCAAGGGGAGCACTGAGCTCCTGGAGCACAAAGAGAACACTGAGACCCAAGGAACATCTGGGACACAGAAGACATCAGGCTACACAATGACACACACACACAGGCTGGAGCTGCCCTGCCTGGCACACACTAGCATCACACTCAAGAGTAACCCACTGCCTTTACCTGCCCAAAGGTAACAGCTCCCAGTCAGCCCTCTCCCCACCTCTTATCTTTAAAACCCCTCCCTGCAATTCCCAACCTTGTCTCTCCAGCCCCTGAACCCCCCCCAACACCCATCCCTCAACTTAGCTTTCAGAGGACCACAGGTCTCAATCCATCTTTGTTTAAAGAAAGCACCACAGTTGGTCAACTACAGCAGTTCTGCAACCACCACGTTCCTCTTCATCGTCTGCAAAAAGGGAAAAACACCACAGAACATTAAGCCACCTTCATACTCCAAAACATTCCACAAGAAGTTACCAACAGGAAAAAAAACTGCACACAAGAAACACTCTTCCAGTTATACACACTACTTACCAAGAGACTCCTACAGATTGAAGATAACCCACTTTCAACAAGCTTCAAAATACAAACAGCTCCAACACCACCCCTAGCTGCAAGAAGAGCACAACCCTCACAACAACACAGCCCCTGAGCAGACTGAGCTCCCTGGCTACAAGTGGTGCTTCATATACCCCAGGGCCTGCCCACTGCCCTTCCCACAATCCCCTGGGAAAGGGGCAGGGCCAGACACCAGCTGGAATTAAGGGGCTGGTGGAGCACCACCTGGTTCTATCACCTGCCCCTGGGGACACACCCCAGGGCAGGAGGCAAGGGAGAGCACTGGGGACGTCTCAAGCAGGGCAGAGAAACAGAGAGGGACACGCTGCAGGAGAGGGGCAGGGTGGGGGGAGGAGAGACAGGCAGGGACAGCCCCAGGGGGCAGGCAGAGACCAGTGGGAACACAGCCATTGGATGGGGCAGGGGAACACGGCAGCTAGGACATGCCAAGAGAAAATCTCTTGTGGAGAAATCCCTTGGGGACTATTCAGATTAGCGGATTGATTAAAGGAGTACTGGAAGTCATGGTATAAATGGGGGAGAATTGAGCAAACTGAAAACCACCTGACATAAGTGACTTTGCAGGAGTAGCTGGAGCCATTAGGCCTTAGGCAGCAGTTCTAATTGAACTGCAGCTGGATTTCTGTGATTAAACCTTAGTAAACTTACTTTGGCATCTGGAATAATATTGAAACAAGATGTAGACAATGAGGTAATTACTCAAAATGACCCTAGACATTGCTAAGGCAGGTAGACCAAAACTTGTTGGAGAAATTGGACTGGTGAAGAACTATCCTGATGACAAGTGACTGATGGTGAACAGGGACCTTTGGATAGAGGAGGACAGAACCAAAGACATCATGATTGTGGGAGATAATGGGAACACCTGTTGCAGGCACATGTGCAAACAAGCACATGGTCAGACTGTGAGGCCCAAAAAGGTACAGACACAGTAACCTCCTGCCACATCCAGCTGCCTTCCTTCTTAAACATTTATAGCACCTACGTAACTGCTGACATGCACCTCATCAACGATAGGCTACAACTATTTGGCAGTTACAGCTTAAACAATGGGAGTCAGTAAATTATACCATTTTTAACTTTTCAATTTCATGTATGATGGGAAAAACACAGAGATAAGAGATCCCTCGTATAAATTCGCTTGTGGGGAAAAAAAAAAAAGCCCCAGTGCATCAAAACATGAGGCTACCAAAAACAACTGGCAGATTTGCTGATGCTTTTGGATGTATCGAAGTGTGGAGAAGAAGACTTTGTTTATGATGTCTCAACTACTACCACTGAGAAACCACTGATGCCATCAACTTTGGGAAGACACGCTCTGCTTGCATCTTTGAAAGGAAATGCAATCTTTTCTTTTTTTTTAGAGTGAAAACTCTTGTTGCTGATGACTTCTACTGCCAAGTACATGATGTCACACGGTGGGTGGGGAATGACACACGGTGGTGGAGCCCCAAGTAGATCGATTTGATTCAAGTTCACTGTTTGGAGACCCTGAAGAACTACCGACCCTAACATAAAAAAGAATAAAGTTCTTTCAGAACTAGGCACACCGAGTACCAAGAATCACACCTTAGCAAGACTGTGGTAAACTCTCAACATTACACAGATTTTCTGAGAATGTGGAACAATAGATTGTTAATGAAATTATGAGTAAGTTTGCAGGTGGTAGAGTGAAAGTCTAACTAAGGTTCATCATGGGAGTTGAGCTAAAGATTAATTAGAATTGCAGCCTAAGGCCTTATCACTCCAGCTACTCATGCTAAGTCAAGTCACTTAGGTCAAGCAGTTGTCAGTTTGCCCAAATCTTTAACACATATACAATTCAAACTGATATCCCTTTAATTAACATATTGATCTCAATATTCCTATAGTCAATCCATTTCTGATTTCTGTGACAAGAAATCAATCAAAATAAGACAGATGTACAAAAAGCTAAGACCTAAGAATGAAAGGACACAGGGAAGAATGCCCAGAAAAAGGGCTCCCTGCGAAAAAGATGGCTTGAAAGTGGTGCTGACAACACCAACTGCAAACCGGCGCAAAGGAGGACTGAGCAGAAATATCTGAGTCACGAGACCAATCTGTGCTTTGAGTTCTGACACAAGAAAAGAAGCACCTGATTTGCACTATGATGACGAGCACAGATGTTCAAGACCTAAAGATGGGGCACAAGGTGAGTGCTGTGCTCATGGAGCACAAAGGGGAGACTGGGACCCAAGGAGGGTCCAAGACACAGAAGACAACAGACTACACAAGCTATGCAATGACAGACACTCAGGCCAGAGCTACCCTGCCTGGCACACACTAGCATCGTGCTGAAGAGTAACCCACTGCCTTTACCTGCCCAAAGGGGATGGTTCCCAGTCAGCCCTCTCCCTACTCTACCTTTAAAATCACTCCCTGCAAATTCCCAACCTTGTGCCTCTGCCCCCTGAGCCCTCCTCAGCACTCATCCCTCAACTTAGCTTTCAGGGAGCCACAGGTTTCAATCAGTCTTAGTTTCGAGAAAGCTCCACAGTCAGTCAACTACATTAGTTCTGCAGTCACCACATTCCTCTTCATCACCTGCAAAAAGAAAAAAAACCCACAGAATGTTAAACCACCTTCTCACCCCAAAACATCCCATATGAATTTACCCACGGGAGAACAACCTGTGGGCAAGAAACACAATGCTTACCAGGAGACTCTTGCACAACATGGATGCCGCTGTTCCAACGAGCATCAAAATGCACTCACCCGAACAGCTCCAACAGTTCTAAAGCTACCACAAGCTGGAGGAACAGCAGAGCCCTAACCCCAGCACAGCCCCAGGACCGACTGAGCTCCCTGACCAAAAGTGGTGGTTCATACACCCCAGGGCCCACCCACACGCCCTTCCCACCATCCCCTGGGAAAGGGGCAGGGCCAAACACCAGCTGGAATTAAGGGGCTGGGGGAGCTGCAGCTGGTTCTGTCACTGGCTTCTGGGGACACACTGCATGGTGGGGCTGGGGAAAACCACAGCTAGGACATGCCCAAGAGAAAATCTCCAGTAGAAAAATCCCTCGAGGACTTTTGAGATTAAAAGATTGATTAAAGGATTATCAGACTTCATGGTATAAATGTTAAAGATTTGGGCAAACTCAAAACCACCTGACGTAAGTGACTTAGCACGAGTAGCTGGGGCCATTAGGCCTTAGGCTGCAATTCCAATGAAACTGTACCTGACCTCCTGTGACTAAACCTTACTAAACTCTTACTTTGCCACCTGGAATAGTATTGAAACAAGATGTAGACAATGAGGTAATTACCATATACATTGGTAAGATGGATTGACCAAAACTTGTTGGAGTAATTGGGCTGTTGAAGAACTATACTGATGAGAAGCAACTGATGGTGAATGGGGACCTTTAGATAGAGGACAGAACCAATCAGAAAGAGAAGACATCATGATTGTGGGAGATAATGGGATCATCTGTTGCATGGGCAAACAAGCACGTGAGGTTAGACTGTGAGGCCCTAAAAGGCACAGGTACAGTATGGGCAGGGTCCCTCTGCAGAGGCACCAGCTCGAGCTGCAATAAACCGACTCCGACAGCACTGAGGGTCTGAACTTTTCTTTATGGTCAGAGGCCAAGGCTGAATCCAACTGGAGCCAGAGACAGAGTTCAGAAAGCAAAGGGATCCAGTCGAAACGTCACAGCTCAGCAGGAGGGCCATCCAGACGCGTAACAGTCCATCAAAGTATTGAGGAAAAAATGCTGCAACATCTGGCTGCCTTTCTACTTAAACATTTATAGCACATGTAACCGCTTATGTGCACCTCATAAATTGTACACTACAGCTATGCTATTTGCCAGTTACAGCTTAAACAATGGAAGTCAGTAAATTATACAATTTTAAACTCTGTTTCTTCTGAATAGCTGAACTCTTACAAAGTTTCTTTCCTCTTTTACTACAAAATTATTTTCACAATATGATTCAGTATTAAGTGCAGTGGAACAGAAGATTATGCTTTCAGGCAAGGAAAGTAATCAGAGGGAAGCTTTGCATAGGTGTAACATGCTCCAGAACAAACCTTATTTTATTTTTACTATCGGTGTAAAAATATTTCATAGAAAAACTCTAGAAGAGGGGTTGTCACAGAATGACAGATAAAATGGAATCGAAACTGGGTGAACAGGGAACACAGTGGGGTCCCAGTCCTCGGAGAGGAGAATTCTGTGGGTCATTACATCACTTAAGTTGTAATGCCTCATATGCTGGTAGACAGCACGTACCACAAGGAGGTGCTGCAAGCGCACACAGTGACTTGTAAAGGAATGCTAGCAGCACTTGACGTCAGTAGCTCAGACCGGGAAGAGAATTTACGGAATGAATTAAAACTCTGATCCTCCTGAAAAACGTGTACGCTAACCTGATAATACAGTTGATTTATATGGATCAGAATTACTGCCCTTAGCCCATCATAGAAAAAAGCAGTGGTAAAAACATACGTCCACCACAACCTCAAGCTGATCCTTCTGGTTGGTCTTGGGAACACTGTCATCACATCGATCTCCAGTTCCCTAGTTCATCCCACACATACATGTACACATACATGCACACACACACACACACACACACACACACACATTCAGTGGCCACAAAATCACATCTGCTCACCATGGTTCAGGATCAGGAACTTTAGCAGAATTTGTGAGCCAAATAACAGCACATTCTTATATATTGTATGTGTTAGGAGGAACTACATATTCTGCCATTTACCATTTTAATAAAAAACGTAACACAAAGATAACAGAACAGGTTTTTCAATATTTGATCACCTTAAAACTTCTACATTTACTAGGAAATTCAGCTCAAAGAAATAAGACCATGGCACACTATTATGCTGTGATGTTAAAATACACATGCAAAACCATGGTAGCATGCAATCCTTTTTCTGCTGACTATATGTATCACAAAAACCAAAAGAAAATTTAGTGTTTTTCACCCCAAAATCAGCCTTATAGCGATTTGACCGGATGTTTCTGCACACTAAAAGAGAAGTACCATAATGCGTATTAACAAAATATGTAAAGCACACAAACTGTATTTTGTTGCTTCCTCTTTCAGAGCAGCAAAAAATTGTTCTCCCTTTTGGGTGTTCGAAGGTGCCACCCCATTACACAGCAACCTAACCCTAACCCTAACCGTTTGCCCTCCTGTTCCTGATAACCCAAGTGGGGATTTTTGCTGGTGGTGGCTTGCTTTTTTCTGTTGTTGGTATCTGTAGGTTTCTTTAGCAAAGAAGCACTGCCATTGCTAAAATGTCTCACATGTCCGCTAATAGCTTTATAATGTACCACCCTGACATTTTTTTCTGTCCTTTGCTGTCTGCATGTAGATGGCAAACAAACAAATAAACAAACTACCTTTCTGCACGTGCCTTCACCATTCTCCGGAGGTGACACTGCTCTCTCGGTCCCACGCTCTGCGGGCTGCTGAGTGTTCCCGCATTTACCTCACTGCGGGTTTTCCCTCCTCCCTGCCCGTGCGCACCTCCGCCAGGCCCCGCGCTCCTGCACCCTGCCCGCCCTGCCGCGGCGGGAGGAGGGGGTGCCTGCATCCCGGCCGCGGGGCTGCAGAGCCGCTGGGTCCGCTGTGCTTTCTGCCGCCGCTCTCTCTGCACGGCTCGCACCGACACGGCTTCACTGCCCAGTCGTTTCTGTGGGGCGGGAGGTGCCTCTTCAGCGGTTTAGAACGACGCCCGCCGAGCCGCTCGCGGCAGCTTCCCTCAGGAAGACGCCGCTCGGGCGCAGACCTCTGGCGCGCACCCGCTGCCCCATCGCGGCCGTGCAGAGCGGCTGTGCGCGGGCTGCGCGGGACTAGTGCGAAGTTTGTAGCGTTCTTTTCCTGGGTTATGTCCCCGTCCCCCCCCCCCGTCGCTTCAAGGGATGAGAGGCGTTCTGCACCTGCGCGCTCCCGTCTGCTGGCAGGCAGGCCTCGCGGGGCCCCAAGCCTGGCGGAGGGCGAGCGAAGGGGGTCGGCAAGCGGCTGGCCGCGGCAGAGCCCGCGGAGCGGCCGCGGGGTCGAGGGGCTTCTGCCCAGGCTGCTCGGCGGCCACGGCGGGACGCTGGGTGCGAGAGGGCAGAGGGGAGTGATGAACGGGAGCCGTGGGTCGCGGCAGGGGCGGGGTACTTTGCAAATCTAACATCTTTAAGTTGTATCAGATACTCTAGCCAAATCTTGTACAATAAACAATTTACAGTAGTCAATATTTAAAATAAAAGCATGAACAACTGACTGCTCTTCAAGGCAAAATGGAAATTTTTTTTTTTTTTTACAAAAACTTCACACAGCAACATAGAAAGAAGGACTCCAAAAGGAATTAATCTTCATTAACAGTCCTTTCCCCATCCATTCTTAAGTACAGTTGCACTCAAATCTTTGCTCATGAAACTTATGAGGAGAGACTGACTGTACAGGCCCAGGATCAAATGAACTGAGCTTTGACAACACATATAATCTGAATACAGTTAAAGAAATCTGTAAACTTTGTACACCAAACCCAAGACACATGGATTGAAGCGTTAGAGAAGAGTCAGCTTCTAAAGCTCTCGAAGCAAAGCTCTCCTCTTCTGACTCAGGAAGTTCTGGAGTGGTTAAATGTGTTCTCCAGATTTGGATCTCCTCCTCCTGCACACTGATGGACAGGAATTCCCCTTCCCTATGGGGTATATTTTATGCCGCATGGTTAAACAGAGGGGCTTGAAAGCACTTCTTTCCTGAAGTCTTACTGTCCTGCAGGAAACACTGTTTTTGATACCACAACAAAACAGGAAAGATTCAGTCCTCAGTAAAAGTACAATTTCAAAAGTGACAAGGTCTGTGCATGTCAGTTTTCAGACCCATAGCGTGGCTGGAAAAAAGAACACTTAATGAAAATTTACACAGAATTTTCAGAATTTTTCAAAATTATTTACAGCCAGATAAGATCCATACTTGTTTCTTGCTATTTCATCTATTAGTAACAGGAAGGGTAATGTTACCTAAGTATCAATTTTTTTATCAGCATAGTAAATGTAAGTACAATGTAAGACAATGAAACATATGCTGCATACAGACCCACCAAGAATTGTTCCAGTTAATACCATACATTTATTGGAAAGTGAACAGAGTAGTACCTCTATTGAGGAAAGATGGAGCAGAAGAGATCTAATGGAAGCAAAGTGGAATGGAAAGTATCCTGCAGCATTAGTATCTGTATGCCAGCCCCAGTGAAACTGCTGACTGTATCTCACTCTTACATAGCACAGTCCACAGGTTTCCTAAGGAGATCTTGCTATAAGGAAGCTTGGTGAGTTCCCCTCTTAATTTCCACAAGTCTTTGTGGTCAATGGTTTCAAGAGATACTGCTAAATCTTTCTACCTAAAAAAGCACTCCAGTCTGTCTTCATGCAGTTCTTTAGCTTCCCTATTCTCTTAGCCTCAGCGCGGAAGCCTTTTTAAAATCCATCTCAGTGTCCCAGGCAAAGTCGCCAATTTTGTCTCTCCCCTCTTCACTACATCATTGGCATCTCATCACCAAGAACTCTGGAAAAAACTCTGCTGATTTTGGCTGGGAACACCCAAAAGGGAGAGCAATTTTTGCTGCTCTGAAAGAGGAAGCAACAGAGTTGACAGTGCAGTGATGTTTTTGTTACTGCTAAGCAGTGCTTGCAACAGCATCAAGGCCTTTTCGGGTCTTCATCCCACAGGTGAGGAGGCTAGGGGAGCACAGGAGGTTGGGAAGGGACACAGTCAGGACAGCTGACCACAAATGACCAAAGGGATATTCTGTACCACATGATGTCATGCTCAGCATATAGTGCTGAGGGAAGAAGAAGGAGGGGAGAGATGTTTGCAGTGCAGTGTTTGTCTTCCTACATCACCGTTATGTGTGATGGAGCCCTGCTTTCCTGGAGATGGCTGAACACCTGCCTGCTGACAAGAAGGAGTGAGCAAATTCCTTGTTTTACTTTGCCTGTGTGCTTTGTCTACTCACCTGTCTTTATATCAACCCACGAGTTTTCTCACTTTTACCCTTATGATTCTCTCCCTCAGCCCAACGGACGGGGAGCAAGCAAGCAGCTGGGTGGTGCTTATGTGCTGGGTACAAACAGAAACATAATTTTTATTCTTACAGGACTTTTCCCAGTATGAAAACTTTTTTAAAGCTGAAATTCCTTTCAGCCTTTCTTCTTTTTCAGTTTCACTTATTTATGCTATGCCCTCTCCAGTCTCTCCTCAGCTTCCACAAATCCTCTCCTTTTCCCAGGCCTACCTCATGTTCTTCTTTCTCTCAACCATTTCCCTTTCCTTTACAACTTTTTCTGCATTTCCACTCACTATATATATGCAGAGAAATTGGTTTCTACTCCACTGCAGGCCCAGCAACCAAGTGAGTCTCAGGCCCATTCAGGGAGCTAGGCCACAGCCTACAGAAACTATTATCTGCTGTATGTTCTCTGTCTTTGTTGAAAAGGAACTCTGAGAATTCTAAATAGATGGTTTCAGCTGTTACTGTGAGGCCAAAAGGTAGAATCAGATGTATGTCTCTCTGTAATTATAACTGGAACAACCTTTAAACCAGGAATAAAAATATTCCTGTTGGAATGTCCTGACGTCCTGGGTAATTCAAAGACTGCAAAGTAGCAACATAGCAGATGCTGAGAAGGCACAAAATACTAAAATACTTCTGGTTTGATGTTATAAAGAACACATCCGTAAGTGTTTGTCACTGAATATATTTGTAGCAAACTCAGCCATGTGAAATGTATCAAAGAACTAGAAGCGCTGCAGTGGAGTCCCAACAGAAAGTTGGGAAAAGCAGACAGAGTAAGAACAACACTCAAAATATGCATGACTTATGCCCTTTAAAGATTCGCCCTAAGGGGACTGGAGCCATCTTTTTACTGGTTTGATCTGATACGGAAGGTCTGGCAGCAAAGAAGGGCTGGAAACAACCTCAGTGGTTGCTCTCACATGAGCATGGAGGTTTGCCTGTCCATGTTCATTCATCGTCTACTCGAGAACGGAACTAGGGTCACCTAGTGGTGCCAGAAAGTGGTACCAGATGATCTATACAAATACTGAAAGCCTGTCTGGCTGGCTGGGATAACTGAGCTGTTTTACAGGAGGTTCACTCCTATAAATGGTGTGACTGAATAAACAGCACTTAGGTTTAGAATGGGAGGGTCAATAACTTTCTTGTTGCAAAGGAGGGTAAGCAAAGCTGTAGAAGTTGCACTAATTACTCCTGCTGTATCACAGCATATTTCAGAAGGCTGCACGCTGGAAGGCAACAAACAGAAGTTTCTGCCCTGCTAAGCTCACCAGAGTACAGCCAAAGGTCTAAGTATCAATAAATATGCCTAAGGAGACAAGAAAAGGGTGAGAAAGGCACTGAAACCAGAAACTGGTATCAAGATCTGTCACAAATGTTACATGACCCTGGAAATGTTTTTGCCTTCACAATGGTCAAACATACCTATACTAGGGATTATGACATTCAGCATTTCTTAACTGCTTCCTCATATGGTAACCAGTACTTTAAGATAAAGGTAAAATGTTATAGTACTCAAAAGACTAAAGCTCCTGTCACTGCTGTTAACAGTCTGGTGAGTCCAGTATGTGTTCAAGTTTTTCTTCATTCATTTTCTCATCCCTCAAAAATTAATCATTAGATTTGCAGACAGAGGTATTATGCTGCGTTAAACCAGTTGCTATAGCTGTAAAAAAAACCAGACAAGCTTTTCAACACTCAGAGGCCTTCATCAGGTCCAAAATAGATGTGGCAGACCTAAATAAAATTAGCTGAGCTAAATACAACTAGAAAGCAATTGCTCAGAGCTTAGCTAGGAGCGTATCAGTTAGATCGTCTCTGAAAGAGAAGTTATTAAGGGGGGATAAGAGAGGTGACAATGTTAGGGAAGAGAAACAGGCACTTTGTTGCCTATGGAACAGAGATATTAATGGGGAGGTACATGGTATGATATGCCATAAAACCAGTAAGGCTATTGAGTCCACAGTTTTATTTGACACTAAAAAAAGGGCTCACGTGTCCAAAAGCTTGTCTACTTTCTCCTACTACATCAGCTGGTCTAGTAAGACCTCAACCTACACATTCTGTTTCTTATGTCATCTATTGTCCATGGTCATGTTTCACTATCACAGATGTCATTTTTAAGTAAGTGGAATTCCACAGCTCACTCCCTGTTACACTGCAACCAGCACTAGCCCTCTCCTTGTACCCACCATGACTAGCTCTGAAGGCACGTTTGGGCACTGAGGTCTTTGAAAGATGCGATAAGCAGTTATGAGACAAGCATTATACAGATTTCCCTATCAGTGTTGTTTAATATGAGTAGCTTTTTAAAAGCTAGAATAAAAATCTGAAGAAGCCTACTGTAATCTATAGCTTCTGGTGCTGTCCATCTCCATTTATTGTCTTTATAGTTTAATGACCACATTCTTCAGCATGACTCTGCAGTGCCTAAGAGCTCTCCTACCAATTATATGGTATCTCCCAATCCTTTCTCATATCATAGATATTCCAAATTGCTACTCCTGTTGCTGTCTCACTTCTTGATCTTTTTTCACTTCTTATCTGGGCCAATGCCCAGCTTTTATCTGTCTTAACTCTCCAAGTTCAGTTAGGAAGCAATACAAAACTGAACAGCAAACCAGTGTGTAAATAGTAATCATTAGGAAAATGCAGCACTCTCTCCTTAATTTCTGTTGCTCCAGAATAAAACTGTCTCCTCTCTAACACAAGTAATCACAAAAGAGCCTCATTCAAAATTTCCATATAATATTTGATGCCTACCACTGGCTCTAAATATACCTAAAATGCTAGAAGGAAAAAGCACATTAATTTAAGTGAAGCTATGGACGTTAAATGTGCCATGGCTGAAAGAGACAATGGAACCAAAATATTTTCTACTATGTTTTTCATAATTGTTACTGGCGTCATGAAGAGAGGTTTACTCTCTGCTGTACCTTTTCCTAAATGAAACACATTTCCTCACAACATATATTCACATAAGTGATACTGTGCTTTATCCAAATGGGCCTCCTGAACATAAGCCATATCAGCGTTAAGTGCTTAATAACTACAGGCTAAATCCTATGATCTCACAGCTGGACCATAATACCCATTAAACATTTAAATAAACAGATTTTTTACTTATGTAAAAGTGGGGTGGTTTTGTTGTTTTTGTTTGGGTTTTTTGTTGTTTTTTTTAAAGCAAGAATCATGTCACAAATAACTCTGTACTATAGTTTTTATAAAAGCTATACATTAAGATGAAAAACGATGGCTGGGAATTCCTACCTACAAAAATTTTATGCCTCTTGTAGCAGAGATCACAGCAATAAAATCCAGAAACTTCGTAGCAGTCTGTGATCTACAATACTAATCCCTTGTAAAAAATAATTATTAGAAGAACATATAAGACACCTCAAATAACAAAAAAAAGATGCCTTAAACCTTTCCTGAAATACTGAAACCATCACTTTAAGCAGGGCTTCTCCAGAAGATACTGGGGAACACAGAATGGGGAGGATCTGTAGCCTATACTTAGCACTGACAAAATGTTTTAAGTTAACTGGTGGAGTTCACTTCATAGGATGCGATAGAAGCATTACAGGGCTTCTAAGTGTTTTACAGATTTATGGAAAATAAAAATATGGCCACAAAAATAGTACTGGAAAACTCTAAGGATCAAAACCCACTCAAACCCACTTGCTTCAGATCCTAAGTGCCAGCCACAATAGCTATGTCAGTTTAAACTGATACAACGAGCTGTCCTTCATAGGCAATAGGCTGCATCAAAATATAAACAGTCCCTAGCACAAGGATCAGAAAGAAGTAAATGGAGCTTAGGCCTTCTTACTATGTCAGTTGTGGCTTTTAAAACAAACAACCAAGTGTCCGTCCATCCCCAGTCAGTACTAGCTATAATTAAATTTGTCTTCCTGTGAACAACTAATGTAAAGAATGCAGGGCATGGGTAACGTGATTGCTGTTGCCCAGCCCAGTGAACAGAACTGCTGCATCTGCATTGTGAACAATCTGGAAGCTGTGGGGAAACATTGATGAAAATCCTGATAAAAGACAATGAAAAAATAACCAGACTGTACAGTGAGAAAAGCATGAGATGTTGTTTCAATGTTTGCACAGGATAATTAATGCTACAGTCTGTGTGAACTATGCAGCTAGAAAATCATCGAGCCATGCTTGATATACAGGGACCAATTAATAAGAGATGGCATTGTCAAACTAATTATGTCCAGCTTTCCGATATAGCCTCAAATAATTTGTAAGAAACCCACTTCATACTGCATATACTGCAAGGTAGCGACATTTGACAACTATTGTAACTATGATGGAGAGTAAACTTAAGGATCAACCTTTTAATGTGAGGGTATTTACTTGGAATGAGACACCTGAGAAAGCAAATGTACCCAGCAGAGCCATCGTGGGTGCTGTAAATACAACATAGCAAGAAGTTGTTTTCTGCAGACTTTCAACAGAAAAACAATCACTCATCTCTTAAGTGGAATTTACAGCACTACAATACATGTCAAGCAGAGTGAGCGAGTCAGGCTGACTCAGTTAGCACTCCTCTAACTGTTCACCAGATACATTTCTGTTTATGTCTAGCCTAAGTATTTTTCAGCACCGCAGCAAGACCTCTGTCCTTCAGCATATATTATAACAATTTTAGCAGGGAGATGGGGTTTAATATTTGCAGACCATTTTGCACTGCAATAGGTTTGATAACAAAGACTTCTGATTACCAATTTGTAACCTGGATTAATGACTTTTTCCTTGAGCAAACCTGAACATCCTAAGATAAAACTCCACTTAAAGAAGATCTTATTAATTAGCACCTCAAGCACACTGGCACACTTAAAACAAGAAACCAGGAATGTGTACCTCTAGGCTCACATCATTCTGCTCTGATGAGTACCAGACCTTGTCAGTGAGGTCAGAGGTGGAAGCTGCTACACCACAGATCCAGCTTGCTGATGTTCTGTGCAGTCCTGAGGAAGTTGTGCAACAAAGACCAGTGTTGCCTTAACTGATGGTGTCATGCTGAAACAATTCTTTTGAGGTCAATTAAAATGACCTCCAAAACAACATTGCTGTTGCTTTATGCTAGCATAAACTGCAAACTATCTTCCCATTTAATCTAAATGAGCTCTATAATGTTATTCAGTAAAAATAGATGTGGTAACAGTTAACTGCTCAGAGATGTGGGATTAATGCTTATATAGGTTTTTGACAACTATAATTTCTGAGCATTATTGTTAACGTATCACTTTTCCAGTAACATTCTCCACCTAGAAAAGGACTCCGTGTTTGTCTAGTTTGGAGATAAAGAGGCTGAGGGGCGACCTCCTTACTCTACGGCTTCCTGAGGAGGAGATGTGGAGAGGGAGGTGCTGAGATCCAGAGGCAGCATGCCTGGGAATGGTTCAAAGTTGTCTGTCAGGGGAGGTTCAGACTTCACATTAGGAAACTTCTCTTTACCAAGAGGGTGGCCAAACACTAGCACAGGCTCCCTGGAGCGGTGGTCGATGCCCTAAGCCTGTCAGTGTTTAAGAGGCATTTGGACAATGCCCTTGGTAACAGGCTTTAACATTGGGTCAGCCCTGAAGTGGTCAGGCAGTTGGACTACCTGACCACCGTCTGTCCCTTCCAATGATTCGATTTGATTTAATTTGATTCTATTATTGATGCTATAACATTTCTTTAGCTATGAAAGGGGCTGAAGCATCTGAACATAATGAAACTAAGGTTTTCTAAAAGGTGGTAATTGAATTCACTTAATATTAATCAGAAAATGTAATTCCCAGTATATCATCCTGATTATTTTTTATTATTATTTTCACATGAGAATGAAGTTAGTTACATGACCTAAACAGGAGCAAGTACTAGCTTGAAATTCAGCCCAACTCTAGCATGGAACTACAGCATTATTGCTAGTCTGAGTAATTTAGTGGAAGTATCACCCCTGCTTCTTCCCAAATCCCTGCTAGAATCTCTACATCTTGAGAATTTTGCATCTCCAGGAATTTTATCATCTGCTCATTTGTTTGTTTCAAGTATTAAGGGTTTTAGGGCTTCCTGTAGCAAAGAATCCAATGCATATTAAGATAAGATACTAAAAATCTTCTGTTTTGGGAGAGTTTAAGACTCCAATCAGCACACCCGTGCAAGTAAGAAACTGTAAGATTGATTGTGACCTGCTGAAGCAGTAGGACCTACATCTTGCATACATGACTGAGATTCCCCTGCAAAAATACAGAGCAAAAGACAGAATTACTGTTTTCAGTAAACTATTAAAGAGAGAAAAAAAGGGAAACAAATAAGTAGGTGCATTGCCTGATCTTACTATAATGGCAAATGAGGAGTGGAACTGGTGACAAACCCCCACTTTCTGCTCCCAGCCACATGTCCTAATCAGTAGGTCTTGGGGCCTCCTATCCCAGAAGAATGGGAGCAAACAAGAGATGGAGCAGAGCACGTTAGGAAAGAAACACATAAACGTGCCTTGTTCAGCCTATTTCCTGAATGAGAAGATGCTTCTGAAGTAATTTGTACATGGTTCTGTGTTCTCCAATTGCATTTACACCTTTTCATGAAGTTTAAGAAAGCAGAGAGAAGTCTCAGCATTAGTACTTTTTAACAGTTTTGTAAAGTCTGACGAGACAGGTAACTATTTCTCCAATGAGAAACAAAGCTCAGCATCAATTTAGTTCTTAATAAGTGCCAGGTTATTAATGCAAATGGGAGAAAAGCTTCTATTGTAGCTTGCATTACAGACCACTGAGAATCCCAGAAGTGTAGGGTCCTGCACCTGGGGAGGAAGAACAACATGCACCAGTATAGGTTAGGGGTGGACCTCCTGGAAAGCAGTTCTGAGGAGAAGGATCTGGGAGTCCTGGTAGATAGTAAATGATCCAGCAATGTGCCCTTGTGGCCAAGAGGGCCAATGGAATCCTGGGGTGCATCAGAAGAGTGTGGCCAGTAGGTCAAGGGAGGTCATTCTCCCCCTCAACTCTGCCCTGGTGAGGCCACATCGGGACAACTGGGTCCAGTTCTGGACTCCCCAGTTCAAGACAGAGGGAACTGCTGAAGAGAGTCCAGTGGAGGGCAACAAAAATGATTGGGCGATTGGAGCATCTCCCTGATGAGGAAAGGCTGAGAGAGCTGGGACTGTTCAGCCTGGAGAAGAGAAGGCTGAAGGGAGACCTTATTAATGCCTACAAGTATCTAAGGGTGGGACCAAGGAGGATGGAGCCAGGTTCTTTTCAGTAGTTCCCAGTGACAGGACAAGGGGCACCAGGCACAAGCTGGAACATGGGAAGTTCCATCTAAATATGAAGAAAAACTGATTTACTGTGAGGGTGACAGAGCCCCGGGACAGGCTGCCCAGGGGGGTTGTGAAGTCTCCTTCTCTGGAGCTATTCAAGACCTGCCTGGATGCACTCCTGAGTAATGTGCTCTGGGTGATCCTGCTTTAGCAGGGGAGTTGAACTAGATGATCTGTAGAGGTCCCTTCCGACTCTGACAATTCTGTGATTCCGTGACCAAAAGATTATATAGATCAAAAGAAACCCAGACCAACTTGCTTCACTGCTTGTAAGAGTATTTATTTTACCATGCTAAGTAAAGAAAGCATAACAGTTCCCTAATGGGCTGAACGTGTGCTCACTGCCGTGTGTCAAGCAGCACACACCAAGCAAATGCAGGATTTACAAGACAGAGCTTAGCTTTTCAGAAGACTATCACGTTTATGCAACAAGTGGGTTGTTGTTTTTTTCTAAGGCCAAAACTGTAACTGGGTCTGGGACAGGCAAAGAGAATACCCATTAGGAAAGGAGAATGTGAAAGCTTGAAATAAACTGGAGTGACAGCGTAATATTTCAATTATTCAAATAGAAACACCAAAGCCTTTTCAGTCCTATTGGAATAAATTACATTATATTGAAATAACTTACATTATAGTGAAATCCTAGCACTAGGAAAAAACTGAGCCAAATTTTTAAATTCTATGCAGACTATTCTAAGTACTAAAATAATAAATGTCCAGTCTGGCCTCACAGTAAGGTCAAGGTGAGAAGGCCTTCAAAAAGCAGAGGGGATGACCCAGAACAGCTTATGTCATCAGGGAATCTAATGACAGGGCAAGACAGAAATAGCAGTACAAAAATTGAATAAAACTCTCAGTACAGTCTTAAATGAAGCTATATTCTTTTTATATATCCATCTATCCACTTCACACCATGGAATTCTCTTTCCTAATCAGACAGATTGCCATGTCAGTTGCAGTGTTGTAAAAACTGAATTCTAGTACTTCAAACTCAGACTGAATCATAGAATCATAGAATCATAGAATCATAGAATCATAGAATCATAGGGGTTGGAAGGGACCTCGAAAGATCATCTAGTCCAACCCCCCCTGCCAGAGCAGGGTCACCTAGAGCACATCACACAGGAACTTGTCCAGGTGGGTTTTGAATGTCTCCAGTGAAGGAGACTCCACAACCTCTCTGGGCAGCCTGTTCCAGTGCTCTGTCACTCTCACAGTAAAAAAGTTTTTTCTGATATTTACCTTGAACCTCCTATGCTCCAATTTGCACCCATTACCCCTTGTCCTATCACTGGTCACCACTGAGAAAAGCTTAACTCCATCTTCCTGACACTCACCCCTTACATATTTGTAAACATTGATGAGGTCACCCCTCAGTCTCCTCTTCTCCAAGCTAAAGAGACCCAGCTCCTTCAGCCTTTCCTCATAAGGGAGATGTTCCACTCCCTTAATCATCTTTGTGGCTCTGCGCTGGACTCTTTCAAGCAGTTCCCTGTCCTTCTTGAACTGAGGGGCCCAGAACTGGACACAATACTCCAGATGTGGCCTCACCAATACAGAATAGAGGGGGAGGAGAACCTCTCTTGACCTACTAACCACACCCTTTCTAATGCACCCCAGGATGCCATTGGCCTTCCTAGCCACAAGGGCACATTGCTGGCTCATGGTCATCCTCCTGTCTACCAGGACCCCCAGGTCCCTTTCACCTACACTGCTCTCCAGCAGGTCAGCCCCCAACCTGTACTGGTACATGGTGTTTCTCTTCCCCAAATGCAAAACTCTACACTTGCCCCTGTTGAACTTCATCAGGTTTCTCTCCACCCAACTCTCCAGCCTGTCCAAGTCTCTCTGAATGGCAGCACAGCCTTCTGGTGTGTCAGCCACTCCTCCCAGCTTAGTGTCATCAGCAAACTTGCTGAGGGTACATTCTGTACCCTCATCCAGGTCGTTGATGAAGATGTTGAACAACACCGGTCCCAGCACCGACCCCTCAGGGACTCCACTAGTCACAGACCTCCAATTAGATTCTGCCCCGTTGACTACAACTCATGCATGGTTTTCTTTTCTTCTCCAGATTTTGCAGAGGCAGAAATAATGTTTTATTCTGAAACTCTCCCTAAAATGTTTTATTAATTTAATGGTTGGACTCACTGTGCACATTTGCAAAATTATTATTTAGGCTAAGTGTAAATGGCTCATTAAATACTTTAGAAGTTTACACTTAGCACAGTCCAGTTTGAGGGTTAGCAATTTCTGTTACTGCTGTGTAAATCCTGTGTTTCAAAGGTATTTCTTAGTATTTAGTGTTTTTAAATGTCTTTTTAATTAAGTTATTGACAAGCTCCTATTAAAATAACACTATTACTCAGTCATTAAAAGTAGGATATTCTATAATATGCAATGGTAATTTGACTTCTGTGACGGGCATTGTGATTAATTTTTTAATTACATGATTACAGGCTCATTTTCCATAGGACTTGCACCTCATTCATTGCACCAGTATTCACCTAATGAGCTGCTATGTAGCACTTTGTCCATGCTTTCTGAATGCTGTTTCTTTATCCAGCAAAATCTATTCTTTCCTCCTCCTTACTGGATTTTTATCAAGTATCAGTTTCCCTGGCTAGTTCCTATCCTGATATATTTATCCTCAAGTTATCCTCTTCCATCAAAATTGAGCCTAAGGTTTTTTTTCCTTTCTTTTTTTCCCCTCAGCTTGTCCTAGGCTTAGATGCTTTCCCATCTTAGCCTTAGAGCTTATCCTAAGCATTCCTCTCTTTTTTTTTCCTCTTATGCTCATGTCACATGATCTTTTCTTCCTTTTGGTCTGGAAGCCAATGGGACACCTGGTTACTTCTCAGGTTCTTCCTGTGACTTTTCTCCTCCAGGCTGTGGGGAAAGGAGTGTAACCAGCCAGTACAGGGACAGGGTTGTGTGTGCAATCCAGTCACATATGGGAACTATAGAATTGACAGACTACTCAACCATGAACATCTGAAAAATTTCTAACAAGCATGTGCAAGCAGGTGTGCACATGGGGGGAGGGGAGCATTTCTCTGTCACACTTTCAAGCTTACCACTGACAAACCTGGTTTTTGTTGTTTTGATGGTTTGT
The DNA here is from genome assembly GCA_020745705.1 of Hemiprocne comata. Classification (NCBI taxonomy): domain Eukaryota; kingdom Metazoa; phylum Chordata; class Aves; order Apodiformes; family Apodidae; genus Hemiprocne; species Hemiprocne comata. The sequence goes on along the minus strand of CM036594.1, from coordinate 27,479,862 downwards.
TTTTGACAGGGAAACCAGAAGGAATGGTGCTCTTTTGCTCCACTCTAACATAATACAAAGGAGCCGGGGGGCACGGGGGGGTTGGGTGGGGGGGCGGAGTGGGGGAGGGCAACTATCAGCAGTGGCTATTCTATTGTTTTCTCTCAAAAACTTGGCAAAGCAACAAGCTAGACGCAGCTGAAATGTGCTGGCTAAAAATTTCTCAAAACTTTAATCTGAGACAGACACCAACCATGCCCAACACCATCACAGGGAAAGTTTGCCAAAGCCATGGATACCTGAAAAAGTGTTGCGTGTCAGAAAATACTACTAATCCCTACTCACATACAACATTACCAGCTTGTTTGCGAGTGTGACGGGGAGTGGTCCTCAGCCCTCGATCCCGAGGAGGGGGTGTAGGTCACAGCTTTACCCATCTCGGTCCGCGACACCAGAATTGCCTGTAATTATTACTTGTGCATTCTTATGCACGTGATTTTCATAAATTACTGGTATGCTGTGAAATCCTGAAATCCTTTTTTTTTTGTTGTGGAAGAAGCACCTTCCTGATTTTGGTATTTTTTAAAGTAAGCAATTAGATTTTAAAACAGGTGTACAAAAATTGTCTCAGCTCAGCCATAATTTCCCATTTGAAGAAATCTGGAAGTGGAATGTTCGTTAATTGGTTTACATTTCAGTGCCTAGTACAGTTTCAGTGTTTAGTTTTTATATCTAACCATTTCAGGTTAGAAAGGAAACCCCTTCCTAACAGACTTTCCTCAGTTTATTCTGGTGAAAAAGTAGGTATAGGTCATTGTCTTGAGGAAGAAAATGGATTGCAGAAAAGGACCTGGGGGGCCTGGTAAATACCAAATTGAACAGTGGAAGCAACATGCCCTGCAAAGGGTCAATGGTGTCCTGGGCTGTGTGAGGCAAAGTGTGGCCAGCAGGTCGAGGGAGGGCATCCCTCTGTGCTTTGCCCAGCACTGGTGAGGCCACACCTGGAGCACCCCAACATAAGAGAGACATGGACAGACTGGAGAGAGTCCAGCAAAGGGCCACAAGGATGATGAAGCACAAGAAAGCATCTCTCCCATGAGGAGAGGTGGAGAGAGCTGGGACTGTTCAGCCTGCAGATGAGAAGGCTCAGGGGGATCTCATCCACGTGTACAAATACCTGCAGGGAGGACATACAGAAGCTGGAGCCAGGGTCTTTCCAGCAGTGCCCAGTGACAGGACCAGAAGCGATGGGCACAAACTGTCACACAGGAGGTTAATTGGAACATCAGGAGACATTTTTTTCACTGAAAGAGTGACCAAGCACTGGCACAGGATGCCCAGGGAGGAGGTGGAGTTTCCATCCTTGGAGATATTCAGAAGCCACCTGGACATGGTCCTGGGCAACTGGCTGTATTCCCCAGATGGACCCCAGAAGACCCTGCCAACCTCAACCAGTCTGCGATTCTGTGATGCTTTGGACTAACTCATCTCTTCAGTCAGTGTTTCTTGTACCCTTCCCTATTTGTCATCTTTATTTGCTCAGTTTTGACTAGTAGATAGAGAGTCCAGTGAATAACAAAGGACCTGTACTCATCAGTCTTGCAAGGGTGATAAAGAAGAGCACAGGAAAATTACTGGCACCCTCCCTATATTCCTGAAGGGCTACTGCTTAATTTTCTTCAGGGACTGAAGCTGAGCCATAAAGAAAATATCTGAGCGTATCTCCTCATCTTACCCGCTGTAAGTGTCTCAGTCCGCGACACTGACACATGCTGCCCAGAGCTGCCAAGTGTTGCCAACAGTACCAGTTATGTGATCTTAACAGAGGCACGACTGTGTAAGCCTTCAAGTGAAAGCACTCGCCTCACGTCTGAGGCCTGTCCTGCTGCCCCGCAGCTCCCTGCACTGACCACTACCAAACCACCCCCGATGCTGCATGTGCCAACAGCTGCATTTCAAAGCCTGACAGCGATCCCAACCGTGCGTGCAGCTGCCTGCACCCGGCCCAAGACTACCCTCATGGCAACACCATCCCCAGCTGCCATTTTGCAGCGGTGTCAAGGACGGCTCACCAGCGGCGTCAAGGACGGCTCACCAGCGGCTGCGGGGCTGGGCTGTCTGGCACGTGCACATGCAGTAAATGCGCTTCGCGCAGCTGCAGGTGGCTTTGGGCCGGCGTGGTTTGGCTCCTTCTTCCCGCAGGACTTGGCGATCACAGGAACAACACTCTCCTCGTGCCCCGGCCAGCACAAGGGCCCTGCCCCCGCCAGCACAGCGGGGGATTCAGGAGCTCCGCGGAGGGTGGGAGGGACAGGAGCAGGCGGCCCTCCCGGGGCAGCCCGGGCCCTCCCGGCACGCCACGGCGCGGCGCGGCTAGGTCCAGCCCCTCCCCTCCCCGCCCCAGCCACGGCCGAAGGAGGATGACGTGCCACTGCGGCGGGACGCCATGGCGGAGACCCCGCCCCGCGGCGACGCGGGGACTCCTTCGGGCGGGGCCTCCGCCTGCGGCCAAAGACGTGCGGCCCGTGGCCCCGCCCCTATATAAGGGGCGTCCCGGGCGCAGCCCCCGAGCGCGGCCGCTGCAGCCGTTCGCGGAGCCGGCACCATGGCAGGTCAGTGGGCGCGGACACACCTCCCGCGGGCGCCGAGCGCACGCGCCCGGTATTCGCGAGGGCCGCGGGCCGCGATTGCGGTGCCGCCACCGGCCCCCGCCCCCCCCGCCACCGGGCCTCGCGGGGGAGGGGCGGGGCAGGCGCGCGGCCCCGGCAGCCGCCGGCTCAGGGGAGGGCTGCGGACCCGGGGCGCGGGGGGGTGGGGGGGGGCGCGGGGGCCGGGGCTGGACAGCCCGAGGAGACACTCGCAAGTCAGCCCGGATCCGCGCCGCTGGCCTCGGTACCTGGCCCAGGGCTCCGTCCCCTCCCAGGGGGAGATGTGGCCAGCATGGCCGAGGGCAGGAGGGTCCCCAGAGGCCACTGTGGGGCCGCAGTGGCTCACAGGGGAAAGCCCAGCCCTCTCCTGAAACGCTAGAGTGTGCGAGTCCTGCGCCTTTCGGTACTTTACAACGAGCAGCTGAATACCTCTCCAAGTATACCCGGCTCTTTTCTTTCGGATTTTTTTGCCGGTTCTTACCTTACCTGTCAGGTAAGCTGCCAGGGGAGTCGGTTTCACTTTCAGATCCGAAGGCTGCAGGAAGCCTGGAGCTCTGCTTGCCGACGCACGCTTTGGTTAGCTGCTCTCGTCTCTGTAGGAATCCTGCACTCAAGAAAACCCAGATGTACTAGTACCTCAAAGAACAGGGGACTAGGCAATCCCCTGTGAACTCTGACTATGCCTATGAAAATGCTTCTGGGAGAAGTTTTAAAACATCTGGGGCAAGCACTCTAGTTCCCTTCTGCATCTGTCAAACGAAAGATTGCTCCTAGCTGAGACTTTCAGGATGCTCTTAGGTGTGTAAGGGCTGGCACAAAGACTCTTGTGTACAGATACTATGGTCTGTGAAATGGGCAGCCAAAGGTGTCTCTGAAGTAGTTTTTTTTTGCCTGGGTACATCAATTATGAAGCTGTGCAACCGTCTTCTCATTCTCTGTGTTTCGGCAACCATAGTGTTACTAATAGTTCAGCATGTTTCAGGCATAACAGTGACTGCTGTGTGAACATAACCTCCTGTAGAGGAAACGTTTACAGAGAATGGATGGAGAAGGGGAAGAGGATGGGAGGGGAGACCCATGAAACTGAAACAAATACTTGTAATTTTAGGTAGAAAGGGCTAGTCTCTTGTGGATGCAGCTTCCATATTAAGCAGCAACTGATTCTTGCCCAAACTGTAGTATGGACTCATATGTAACATGTCTGAATACACTTATGAAGGTATTTTAGAGAAGGTATAAAACAGAACATGGTTTCTTGAAAACTTTAGAAAGCTGTACTGACTTGGATGCTCTACAAGTTGTGAGTATCCTTCTCCTGTCAAGCAGTCATCAAGTTGCCTACTGCAGCTGGGATGTCAAAGGGGGCTTCTTACCTTTACTCCATTATTATCTTGACTTTATTTCTCTAAGACCTTTGTGTGCAAATACTGTTTCATTAAGGTGGGGAGACATGGTAGAAGTATACCCACTAACAGTTCAATGGAAGACTAATATTTCAGATGTGAAGTCGCTTTAAGAATAAGTCTTATACTGCTGAGGGAAAAAACCAAAACAAAACACAACAATGTTCAGAAGAATGTTTGGGACAAGCCCACTTTGTCTACACTGGATTTTTAGGGAGCTGTCTGTCAGCATAGAGTGGCAGACTTCTATTTATTGAGTAAATGAGGAGTAACATGCAAATTAAGTAATGAAAAATGCTGCTCTATTGGGAGAATGGTCACACCACTTAAAATGCCCTTTTTAAAGCTTCAAAGGAACACGACATTTGGATTTACTGAATTACATGAACTATTACAAATTGGTAGCTAAAATGAACTGGAAAAAAAGTATCTTTATTCCTGACATTGTACAAGCTTTTTGAACTTTGTAATTAACTAGTATAATCTAAATCCCTTGGGACTAGTTGGTTTTGCTGCTAAGCAAAATAGAAGGTTTGTAGCTGGTCTGTAGAGTTTGCAAACCAGGTCTGCAGAGCTTATAGACAATTATGGTACCGACTTTGTTACCTACTGTTAAGATGGCATTAAGTTAAAAAGATATCAATGACTGTCTCATGGGCTGAGAAGTTGTACCAAACAACAGTCTCTCTGAAAGTAAAGCAGTGGCTATTTTAATCTTACTACGAGATTTGATAGTAAGCCTCTAAATGCCCAGAACCCTCACTCTCAATCTAACCTAGTTAACAACTTGTGTAAAGAAAATAAATCACAGTTGCTAAAATAAATTTCAATGTGAAAATCTACTCTTGAAGGTCTTAGGAAGAAACTATTTTGTTGACAGTGTCAAAAATAGTTTGGTAGAAAAAAGCTTACTTCTTTATAAAGTGCTGTAGCTTGGAAAGTAGTACTACATGATCATAGTTAACTGGCTACATGGCAAGAGTTAACAGTGAACTGAAGAAGCTTGGAAGTTGCTTGCTTTTGTCAGTCCCACCCTGGCAGTTTAAAACAACATGACAATTGAAAGAATGCAAAGCTTGTGTTATGTGGTCTCAATAAGCAGTATATAGCAAAGTGATCCATCGTAATCTATTTTTAAGATTCAGCTGGAGTAGCAGATATAATCGCTTTTTAGGAACAATCCAACCTTACCTCTTTTTGGATGAAGAGCAAAAACCATTGCTGCAAGTCTTAAATTGCTTATCGTATTACTGGTTACTTTCCATTAAATCTTGTACCATTGTGATAAAGCTGCAACCATGGGTTGCAGAACAACTCATCTGCAAAATCCTGAGCTAGCAAAACTTAATTCTGTTGTCCAAGATCTAATTCAATGCTTACTTTAATTTGAAAAAGTTTTATGCTGCCCTAGCTTCAGGGTTCAGAGCTGAACCTACAGTAACTCTACAAAACTCTCCTGTTACTAACTTTAGACCAAGTGCAAGCTCACCAACTCCCAATACTTTTAGCTTAAAAATAGTATATTAATGGTCAAAATCAGGCTTTTTAGACCTTTTGGATTGTCTCCCAACATTTGGCATGACTTATTTAACCTGGGAGCAAACTGGAACTGGTTTTCTCCTGCAACACTCTTGATGTTATTTTTTTACTGCATTTTGCTATGTGTCAAGTTACCAATAGCAAGTACAGCTATGCAAGTGTCATCCCCTTATGCAGCCATGTAGGTAGGCCCAAACACACAGACTTAAAGGGCACATCTTAGAGGTCTTGCAGCATGATTACCTAACAATACTACGTTTCTAGTATAGCTGTCTCAAAATAAAGTAGTGGCTCATGCTAACTTGACCAATTTCTTGCAGACCAGTCTTTTGTGACTCTAGCCACAAATGACTCCTATGTGAAAGGAGCACTGGTACTTGGTTCATCCTTGCAACAGTACAGAACAACAAGGAAGCTGACTGCACTCATAACTCCTCAGGTCTCAGATCTTATGAGGTAAGGTCACATACTTCAAACTGCCACAGTTCCTGCTGATGTGAAGGTTAAAAAAACAGAAGTTAAAATCCTTAACAGTAACCTTCCAAAACTCTGGAAGTGTAACAGCTAAGCTTAGCAGAATTCAACTTACACTATTTGGAATTCTGTAAATTCTTCAAACACGAAACTGTTTTGTGGTTTGTTTTGTTCGTTTCTTTTCCTTTGTTCCATATGATGAGTTAACAAGTACTCTGTAGTTAGAGCACTATGCTGTGACTTGATACTGGTATTTCCACTGGATCTTTGCTCTTTCACAGTCCTACTTAGAACTGTCGAATAATATGATATTGCCTGTGCATTCATTAGTGCTGTGTCTATGCATGTGGAGGTGAGAGTAGGGGATTGGTTTTTTTTGTCTTGCAGAACATTCCAGATTGAGGTAATGTAACACAAGTTCTCTTGAAATCTAGCAGATACTTCAAATTTTATCATGAGAGAAGAAAATGAACAGAACTAAAGTAACATCAAGTATGTCTAATCAGCAGATCAACAGAGGCATCTAACAAGGTCACCACAGTACAACAAATGAAATTAACAGGCAACTGCTTCCTACAGCCTCTCTAGAATAGTCTCAGTATGGAGCAGACTGGGTGCTCTTTCTGCATGTAAGAGGAGGGTAAAAAAACTAACTTAATAGCTACATGAACTACACATGGTAGGTCAAGATTCTCTACTTGGGGAAAGTTTGAAAAGATCTCTCAATTTATAGAGACAGTGGAGAAGTGGCTCAATAATAAATGGAGAGACGCTCCCTGGAGTCTCCTGGCAGCTTAATGGCCCTATCAATATAAATGTTACATACAGGAACATCCATTCTACCCCATTAGGTACCTGTGCTCTTTTAAGATGAATCATAAATGTGTTTATGCACTAGTGTAAGCCAGCAAGCACTGTGCCCTTACTGATGCCTGGAACTTGCATTTCTCACTGTCTCCACTAACAAAGTTTGCCTTAAATTAAGAAGCAACTGTCCATACCAAGCTGTCAGTATAAAGACTCATATAGACTCAGCCTAGCAAGGCTGAGTTCTAAAACTAACAAGTGCTTTGTGGCTCGAATTGTACTGATAATTGATGAGTGTTCAAGATACTCTGTAGAACAGTGAGACTTTACAGATCCTTTTCTTTTAAGCAGCATTAACTCCTTAACCTCTCTTGAACTAACGGTAGCACAAAGGTTGGTTATCTACCACACAATTTCACTACACTGTCTGAAAGCTTGTCACCCTTAAGTGAACATGATGCTGGGTCAAACTGTTGCTTTAAGGGATAAAGAATGTTTTAGCAACTGGGTCTAGTCAGCTATCCTCAACAGTCGCAAATCCAAAATGGTGTTGTCATAACTACTGCATAAACTTCTGTTTCAGCTGTTCAGCACTTAGCTCCTGCTCAAGCTACTCTTAATTGCTTCCCATTTCTTAATTGCCTGCTCAAAGTAGACTGTTAGCTTTCCAAAAATCAGTCTGGCTAAAAGAAAAAAAACAAAACTGTATGAAAAGTTTGTAGTACATAGCCATGACCTGCTGGGCTTGGTAGCTGTGCCAACTAAAGCCCTGTTTGTGGAATAAAAACTCAAATGTGCCCATTACAAACTAGAAACCTCGAGGCAGACAGGTGTTCCTGCGTATTCCAACACATGCAGTCAAAATCTTACTGCCAGGTTCCTTGTTATTCCACTTCTCTTTATGCAATCTGTCACCTGGTCTGGTGCTGGAATAACAATAGAACTAAATCTCGGCAACTGACTCTTTCCCCAGGACAGTGCTGGAAAAAGTCTTTGATGAAGTCATACTAGTAAATGTCTTGGATAGTGGGGATTCAGCACACTTGGCATTAATGAAAAGACCTGAGCTGGGTGTCACTCTAACCAAGCTTCACTGCTGGGAACTGACACAGTTTTCAAAATGTGTTTTCATGGATGCAGACACAATGGTAAGTTGTCATGTCTCATAATGACCTGGTATGGGGGTTGTTGGATTGTTATTTCTGTGGGTTGTTTTCAGTTTTGTTGTTTAGGGGTTTTTTTGGATGGAAGTGGAGGTTAGTGGTTTGTTGTTTTTGTTGTTTTTTTTTTTTAAGAGGAGGGTTAATAGGGCCTTTTTGCTATTTGAACAAGTAACTAAAAAAAACCTATTTGCATCTTTTATCTAAATTATTGTAACAGTGTCTGTGGGGACAAGTGGTAATGGCTTTAAATTGGGTGAAGGTAGATTTAGGTTAGACATTAGGAAGAAATTCTTCACTATGAGGGTGGTGGAACAGGTTGCCCAGAGAAGCTGTGGCTGCCCCATCCCTGGAAGTGTTCAAGGGCAGGTTGAATGGGGCTTGGAGCAACCTGGTCTAGTGGGAGGTGTCCCTGCCAAGGAAGGGGGGGTTGGGACTGGATGAACTTTAAGGTCTCTTCCAACCCAAACCATTCTGTGACTATGTCCATGAAGTCTTGTCTTAAGACAAGAGAACATTGATATGAAATCTTTCTTTCATGTCTTAAGATGGATGTCAAAATCCATTAAAACATCATACCTCAATTCCTAACCTGAAAACCAGAAAACAATTTTTTACCCCCTTTACAACTAGGTTTTGTCAAATATTGATGAGCTTTTTGAGAGAGAAGAGCTGTCTGCAGCACCAGATCCAGGCTGGCCCGACTGTTTTAATTCTGGAGTTTTTGTTTACCGACCTTCCATTGAAACATACAATCAGCTGTTACAGTTTGCAGCAGAAGAAGGCAGCTTTGATGGTATGTATTAATTTCTACTGAAATAGAAGTTGGACCGAAATGGTGATAGTGGTTGGGATGGCTCAGTAACTACATACATGTCAGGGGGACTCTGTATGATTGAATTCTAAACTCAGTGTAACTGCACAAAAATTCTCTCTCATAATAGAGGCTGTCATTACAATACGCAATAAAACTACTTTTTTCACATTTCCTAAAATAAAAACCCTCTACATTTGGCCTCCAAACTAGCAGCTGTAAGCATTAGCAATGTAATGTAACAAGAAATCTTAAGATGTAGGAAGCACAGTGCATGCATTAGTAAATGAAACTGCAGTACTATGCTTCATGCATTGCTAACACTAAAGGCTTGAATGTTCTACACCAACTCAAGTTGTGGAAAAATTAGCACTGATCAATTTGAGTGCAGCTTCAGACAAACATTTGAAGATGCAACTCTCTCTTCATATGCTATGTGAAAGCTTCCTGTCATTACAGGCTGGTGACTGTCTCCTTTCCCCAATAGCAAGTGCACGTAGCCTTTGCTGCTTCTCGCTATAGGTCACTTGAGACTGGCCACTGTGCTGGATTTAAGCTTGAGGAGCCAAGTTCTATTGTCCTGCAAGTCTCCTCACCAATCCATTACCACTGCAGTAAACAGGCATGCTGCTTGAAGGCTGCTGTAGTGAAAGGCTTCTGAATGACTGCCACTGTCTCTTGTCACTAAATGTCTTTAAGTAACCACTGTGGTACAAAACAAAGTAACTGAAAAAGCTATGGAAAAATTAGGTAAATGAAACCATAAAATGGAACTCTTAGTAGCACAACAGCCTGTTGACTTACCTTTCAGTACTTTGTAAAAACTAACAATTCTAGATGTTGCTCTTAGTCTGCAGAATAATCCGTTACTGTGTGGCCTCCTAAAGAACATTAGTTGCAGTTGAATGATTAATGAATAAACTGTAGTGAAAATGAGCACTGCAATGTAATTAAGGGTCTGTCTATACCTTGCTACTGACAAGATAGGATTTGGTAGCTCTAGGAATGCTCGCAAATGTTAGGTGTAAGTTGATCATCAGTTGTGGTAAAAGCTGTAGCACAGTACTGAATTGTTACATTTTTAAACAATCCCAAACAACTCAACAGCCCCTCCTCCCCCAACCTACCAAAAAAAAACCCAAACAACCCCCAATTTCATGTTAAGTAGGCTCCAGGAACACCTGAGACTTGGTGATTGTCTCATCTGAGCTTTGTGCTTAACTGCTAGCAGACCCCATCTTCTAGGTCTAAGGCTCCGGTCCTTTAAAATAATAGAACTACTTCTAGAATATATTTTCTGACTTGAAAGCTAAAGCCACACAATGGTGAAACTTCCTCAGTGTCATAAACATGAAGCAATTGTTGTAGCTCTTAACAGCAAAAATGGTGGGTTAATGGTTTAGGTTCCAAATTTCTAGAACTGTAATTTGTACTTCAGCTTTTATTAAATGGTAGCACTGCTCAGAGTAACGAGACCACAGAGACTAACAATACCTGCATAAGCTGCTGCCAAGCACATGAACTCAATGGGGAGAAAGGGGATTTAAACTTAAATTGATCTAGAGAGTAATAATAAAAGTTTCTAGGAAACTTTTTGTAAGAGAAATGCCTGTGAAGGGTCACTGCCCTTAAAAGGACACCGGGATGCAATGTCAATAAGCCACCAAGCTGTGCATAATTGAAGTCAAGCTCTAAGCACCCCATCTGCAGTAGTAGCAACTCTGCAATGGAAGACTTTCTGGAGTTTATAATGTTTATAGCAGCAGACAGATGCCTCCTATGTAACAGTGTTGTCCAGAAGTTACAGTGATGGCTACTTACCTAGACAATTACTTGTCTATTTGAACTTCACCTTTTTAAAAACTGAGGAAATTTGTCAAGCAATAATTCTGGATACCATCTAAAATCAATGGAGTGGGAAAAAAAAGTTTGGTTTTAAAACAAATGTGTTTTTAAAAGAAATCTGGCAGTATTGATACCCTAAGAATGCTACTGTTGCTTTGACTATCCTCTGGCTCTTTAGCTTGGAATCTAAAATGGTTTATTTTACATATAAAGATATAATGCAGCAAGACCATATCTGTAGATATGTAGCTAATGGAACTACATCATGCGTGATTCTTTCACCTTGTGTCTAAGTTCCAGCTTATGCAAGATTACTGTTTAAGTCTGAACTAGGATGACTAAACACTGCTTTCAGTGGCTGCTTTGGTACAAATGCATGCAATCAGAAAAAAAAGCCGAGTATGTGAAACAGTCTGAGTGAGAGAAAGTCCTGTAGAAAAGGTTAAAAACATTGTTGCTGCCCCTTCAATTAGGAGCTCTGTTTTGAGGGCATCACAGACTTTCTTTTAGATGATCTTACTGTTAACATATACATTCTTAGCACAGCACGAAGTTAGAAGTTAAAATGAAACACAGGTGAGTAAAGACCAGAGGACTTGTCTGGTTTCTATTTATCTGTTCCCTTGTGATGGGAGCAACTTTTTCAGAAGTGTTTTCCTTCCTTAAGGGGTTGAGAGGCAGGTCAGAGGTTTGAAATTACTGGACTGGGTCTCTAGGCAATTTCTCACTCTGCAGTCTGCACGTATGCTGACAGTTGTAACAGGATACTTCAGAATTTGTGAATGTACTGCCTGTACATCTGCTTTCATGCCCAGTGTCTGGATACTTCAGCTGCAAAAAGCAAATTCTGCTTAAACAGCAGTGAGGGTGTAAACCTTAGCACTGCCCTAAATCTAAATGTATTCTCTGCAATAAAGAATGGATATAAGTATTTTTTACTCCTCAGTAGCTGCTTATAAATTAGTCTGCTTTGGGCCAGATATATATATTTTTTTTAAGCTACTCTCCTACTGAGATACCAAAGAACTTCAGACTCATTTGACCTCATTACAACCTCTTCTTGCAAAATAAGAGGTGACCCCTCCTAGCACAGTAGGTCTGGCTGTAACTTAGATTGGCATTCTCACCCAGGGGTAAGTCAACAGCTTTTTAGTACAGAACTAGGAATGCCTGTTAAGGGATTTGATGAAGTTTTACTGGAGTTGTCACTAAGACTGGATGTAGTTTCCTTATATCACAGTGTAGGCAGGTGCATCCAGAGCTGCTGGTCTAACAGACCACTGCTGTGCTAGCTCTGGCATTGGGATGTTGGCCATGCATCTGTAGGCATAAGTAAGAAAACTAGTTGTTGGCACTTTATCTTCTGAGCTACAGCCTTCCTGAAGCTGAACAGTACTCAACTGTTAAGTCTTGTTTTTTGCTCCCTTACATAGCGTGAACTTAAGCTGTCAAAGAGACTGAATGGCAGGGTTTGTGAGCAGCTTGCTATCTTTCACCAAAAGTAACCCCACACATACTACCTTTTTAATTTTCTGCATTTCTTGGATTTTCAAAGCCTGCAGGGTTTACAGGGTTGTTCACAACTGTGCTCTGTGCTCTAGTGCTCTATGCCAAACTCCTACTGGACTTGGCAATTGCATTACCAATGCTTAATCAGTGAAGTGATTGAAAAAGATCCTAAAATGGCTATCTGATGCTTGTAGCCTATTAATGCTTTCTTTTTCAGGTGCAGATCAGGGGTTATTAAACACCTTCTTCAGCAGCTGGGCAACAACAGACATGAGCAAACATCTCCCATTTATTTATAATTTGAGCAGCACTTCTGTATATTCCTATCTTCCAGCATTTAAAGCGTAAGTTCAACATTCTAAGACTTTCAGAGCCTATATAAACCAATTTCTTGTAACAGAACAAACAGGCAAAACGTGAACTTACACAGTTTTTCTAAAGGGAGACCATTATTGTCACTAAAAGAAGGTATAATAGTTTCCACTCAAAAACAGTTGAATTAACACTAGGTAAATTAATCATGTGATAGATGTGGAGAGAAAGCTGTATCTGAAGCTTAAACCACTCATGCCTGGTGGCAACACTGAAGTTGATTTAGAGTAAGCACATTTGACAGGTCACTTGCAAGAGGAAGAACCACTACTCTAGTATGGGATATTGTCTGTTACAGCTCTAACCAAAGGCAGCAGCTCTTGAATCAGCTCCACTGGTGGTATTGTTTCCAGCTAGATAACTTGAGCTTTCCTCATGCAAATTACTTAGGTATGTAACAAGCAATAGCTACAGTTCATCTAATTGGTCTATACCATTCAAATAAACATGGTGAGCACAGACTTGTATAAAGCTAGAATTCTCTCCCAACAGTCTTTCTAGATGTCAGACAATTCCTTAAGCAAGATGGAACAAAGACTACAGTCAACCACCACACCACTGCATGTTTCCTGTGTAGGGAAAACAACTGCATCCTCCCTAGCTAGCAGTATTAGATTTGGCATGTGAGTAACAGTATGTCAGGGTCACTCAGTGTTATAATAAACACAGGAGGAAATGGGGGAAGCATAGGAAGCTGAAATGTTACACAGAAGTTCTTATTCATGAAGAGATGAAAAAATTGGGAGAGGTCGAGGGAAAATACCAATTGCATCAAAACAATCTGAACTCTGAATGACATCAGGTTACTAATGTCTAAAGCAGCAGCTCGCATAAGCAGGACTGTTGCTGGCTCAAGATCAAACTATGTCTTGTGATCAGAATACCATCTGAAATCCTGTCATGCTAAAAGTGGAACGCTTATTTAAAGAAGTATATGCAAGCCTAAGAATGACTCAGTAGTTGGATAGCATTCGGTCAGCTAACACCTATTGTGGAGTATGTTGTCTTTCCATGGCTGGCTGCTTGTTAGTCACATAACCTTAAACTTACAAGTGACCTTATTGCTACAAAAGACTAATTGGATCTGGGGGCTTCTGACAAAAATTACATTTAACTGATGTTAATGCCTAACTGAATTCTGCAGTCCTTCAAAAGTAGAATGCTGGAAATGCAGACCTTTTAAGTTGAATGCCCTGCTCAGTAGGTGGAACAATTTCCCTTAGTTAGATCAGCAGCTACACTTGATCATCAGCAGTTGGCATAAAGTGAAATTTAAACCTACTGACATCAATAGCTAAGTTTTTCGCAGCTTTGTACAGCGAGACTAGATTTCACAGCAGTCTCAGTAATCCTTTTTCCAAAGGAAAATGCCTATTCATGACAAATGCTCTCTAACTTCAAAACATTGATGAAGGACTTTTCTGGGAGATGGGGAAAGACAGATTAGCTGTAGAGGCCAGTGTGGATATAGAGCTTCCTAACGGTTCAGCTTAAATGTCAAAAGAAAGCACTGCAGATGTAGAAAGTATCTAGAAAGCAGATACTGAAAACACTGTAGAAGCCTGGCAGCTGTCAACTGTTGTCTTAAGTGGACTGAACAGTAAGAATACACTTCTCCATTTGCAGCAAGTATAACTTAACACTTCTTAAGCATTCTCTAGCTTAAATAGCCTTGATTTTTAAACAATGACAAGTTTCCTCTGAACAGCAGCAGCCTAAGATGAAGAAAACTCAGGCTCTTAAGTTAGTGCTGTGACAGCTAATAAAACTTAAGATAGCCCTCTTATGCCAAAACTTGACCTAAGGAGTTTAAAGTCCAGCAACTGACCTCTTGAAGACAGGTATTTTTTTCTTGCAGTTGGTGCAATTGCTTGACCTTGTTTCATACATGCATAGTTTTCATTCTGCAATAAGAACAGTTGTGTTTAAAACACTGAATGTGAATACTGAAATAGGGTCAAGGGTCTTAAAATAGCACAAAACCCCTAACCAAATGCATACTGCCTTGTTTTGAATAGTATGAAGATTTTGAAACACCTGCATATTCTCCATATGCAGAACTCCTCGAACATCTGAGTCCTGGTCAAAATGTCCAGTGTGTGCTTAACAAAATGTTAGACAAACTAGTTTGGCATTATTATCTATTTTTAACCATATTATGTTGAGAAGAAATCCTAAGGTGGTGCAAACTGAACTAGGTAACAGTCTCTCTGTGACAGACTGGTATTGCTTGGTCACAAAACTGATGGAAGCTGAACTCTAGTTCTGGAACCACAGAAGAATGGAATAAATGCCGTTCTTTTAGTGTTCAAGTTATTTACTGCAAAAGGGATGCATCTCATCTACACTCTTGAGGCAAAAGAACATCCTGGTAACACTGGGGACAAAACTGGGAAGTTCTTATTGAAACTGAAGTTAAAACAGTTTTTAAAAGAATCAAACCAAAACAAACAAACACTACCACCATTACAAAACCCACCCTTGGATAACTAAGATTATTTAGAAAGTAATGGTTGTCTAGCAAGACCCTGCTGCACCAAGACCAGAAGTCCTCTGAAATGTGGAGGTTGTACAAAGCAATTATTTTGCAGGGATAGCCTTCCTACAGCAGGGCCTTCCAATGATCCTTTTCTACAGGGCTGTAAACTGAAAGGGTAAACTCTTACACTGACCCCTCTCTACATCATGCTTGTAATGCTTAACTATCTGGATCACTGACTTTGGAGTAGAATCTTTTTCACTTTTAAAACCAGTTCTGATTGCAACGGCTGCTTGAGACTGCTCTCTCCTGAGCTATGGACATCACTCTACCTAAAGACTTGAGTTGGCTGTAAGTACTTAAATAGCCCAAGACCATTAGGTTTTGGCTGTATTCTGACTAGCGTAATGTAGAATTCTGGCTGCATTTTTTCTGTTGTATAGCAATGCTTCCAAACCCAGTAGGCACGGGCAGTTTGATCACTTAGTGTTTAGTCTCCTAAATGTGTCATATTTGTTTTCTGGACACCTACAGAAACTGCAGGTGTAAAAAAAAAAAGTCTGCCAGTCAAAACTCTTTTCTAGACACCTGCAGAAGCTGTGGGTTCTAACTTTTTCTGTCCAACAGGTTTGGTGCAAATACTAAAGTGGTGCATTTCCTGGGAAGTACAAAGCCATGGAACTATACATATGACTCCAGAACAAAAAGCATAAAAGGCAATATGGACGACCCCAAAATAGTTCATCCAGAATTCCTCAACATGTGGTGGGATACCTATATAGCTAATGTTTTACCATTACTAGAACAGCATGGAATCATTAAAGAAACTACTACAGGTGTAAACATGGTATGTGCTTTAACATTCTTGTAGAAACTACCTAAGTATGGATGACAAGCTTTTTATCATTCCACTGATGTCTCTTCCCTCTGTCCAACTCAAAGCATGGGTGCAGTTTATTTTGTGGGATGCAGGGTTTTTTGGTTTTGTGGGTTTTTTTAGCTTGGAATAAATACTACTACAGAAGAGAAGCATGCTGTAGTGAACATAGCTGTCTGCTTGCCTTAAATGATGGAATTAGCTAATGGTACACCAGAAATTCTGCTGTGCTAACATCTTTAATATATAGAGAGAAGGGCTGTAACTCTTGACGTGTTGCAGTTAATATGGTTCTCAAGCAGAAGAACCCCAGATCAGCAAGCAGTATGCACGTACAGGTCTTGCATGATTAAACAAATTTAGGTAAGCCTAGGCTAGCTAGCTAGGGAATGAATAGTTAGGGAGACTGGCAGTGACGAATGCCAACAGTTCTCAAAGCCAAAGTCATGCTTCTAACTCTAGTTCTCATCCACAGAGTTTAGCAGCTTGCATGTGACTGCTGACTTCACAGTCCTAGCTTAGTATGTGGGCCAGTTTAAGTTCTCCACCTTTCTAAGACTGAAGTTACTGATCTCCTAAGATGTGCTTTCTCTTGTTAATCTTACATCTTTCTAACAAACTGTTTGCAGCTATCGGGCTTGGTCTATATGCTGGCTTTCTCTTGTGGCTTCTGTAGAGAGGTATGAAGAACTTAAACTTTTCCTTTCTTTTTTTTTCCTCCCCTCCCTGCTAACTTCTGTAATTCTGCTTTGTTATTTTGCTAGGAAAGCTGCACAATCCCTGCCCATTGGCAATGCTTGCTGCCGTGCATGAGAACATATACTTCGTTGTCCCATTCTATGGCCTGTTGCTCACTTTTGCTATGCAAAGTATTTCTGTATTTTTTACTCTGCCTTTCCTTTTAGGCAGAGGTTACAGAGGCAGTGTCCCACATATCAATATCAGCACCATCACCAGTATTACCAACTGTATCTTCAGAAGAACGCAAGGAACGGTGGGAACAGGGCCAAGCTGACTATATGGGAGTGGATTCCTTCGACAACATCAAGAAGAAACTTGATACCTACCTTCAGTAGAAATGCCTGTCTCAGTGGTGATGCAAGGACTTGTTCAAGAACTAACAGCTAGAAAGGTGTAGATGGTGGTCAGTTACACTTGCTAGTAGCTTGATGAAAAACTTCTTGGCTGAAGGCCTCTGCAGTGCTACAGATGAAGACAGCAAAAGCTAGGAAGCAGAATCTCTTAACTGCCCACTTTCCAATTTTCCCTACTAGATAAAACCAGGTATTTTCAGCTTAAATTTTCTTCTGTTGTGATCAATTGGCTCAACACATCCCCTGAAATTGGTTTGTTACCTCACCTCATTAAGGTGATTAGCATTGATTCCTTTGCTTGCTGTTTTAGATGTAAAATGTAATTCCTGGGATTGCTCATACACTAGAGTGGTAGCCATTCTGCTTTACCATACATGTATTAATGACACTGGGATACATACAGATGTAACAGTAATAGCACTGCTTTGCTCTTCCAGTCACAATTGCACTGAAGTTTTGACCAGGTTCTTACGCACAGTGCCTACAGCATGGCAGAATTCATCTTTCAGTTCTGTATACTATGGACTAGTAAACTGAGTTTTATCTGTTACTTGCAATGTTGCACTTGATACAAAAATAAAAAGTTGTCATGCATTTCTGGCTTCCCTAAACTCTTGAGCAATTAAAAAAAAAAGGGAGCTCTGAAGCAGTCTTAACTAAACTATGCAACAGATATAACCCTTGAGCTTTGCTAATGCTACTCTAGCTACCACTAGCAAATGACCAGCTTTTAGTACTAAATTATTTCCAAAGTATATAGTAATTTGTCTGAGAACTGTTTAGGGCCAACTGCTTTATTAGCTTGCCTGAAGTAGAGGACAGGGCAGTGGAGGAAATACCTGCTGAAGCTACTCACATAAGCAACATGGAGCTTAGGAAGAGGGACTCTTTCTTTTGGTAACTGAAGAAACAGCATCTCTAACATGAGCCCTGTACACTGTGCTCTTGTTCTTAAACACAGTGGTGATGTGATTTTGACAAAGGAAGACTAAATAATTACCTAAGTTACTGTCCCTACCCCAATGAAGAGAACTATTATTTCCAAGTGTGCACAGAGTAAAACAAAATGCTTTTTTTTGCCACACAGGCTACATATATTCTAAGACACATGGAAAAGCAGTAAAAATACCACAATAAAAAGGAACAGAGCTGAAAACAGAGATTGGCTGTTATCTGTACTAAATTTCAGATCCATCCTTTAGCCAAATGACTTGGTAGTCTGTCTTTGACAGCTATACTCTGTACTAGTCCAGAAACACTAAGAAAATACTATTTCCTGTTAAAGGAGGATTTTGGCAGGAAGCTAGTGAGGGTGCTAAACTTTTAGCCTAGAGATAAAATAAACAATTAACAAGCTCTCGCCATTTGCTGGTAAAGCAGAAGACAATCTGGGTATGAGAGTTAAGTTGGTTTTAAATTGTTGTTGCTACTTAATTGCTCTAAGATTCCTTGGTCACCATTTCGCAAAAATGTTACGATGAGGTGCAAACCAAAGTAGCCTGTAGCTATTTAAAAGTACATAGCATCTAACTCTCAGTTGTAACAAGCCCTTTCCTGTGTGGGTTTTTCTTTTGCTGTGTTGGGGTTTTTAACAGATACATTTGAAGTTGTGTGAAGGCAGGAGGGCTTACTAGTTACAAGCTGTAGTGAGAAAAGTATACTTTATCCAACAAGTACAAACATTTGACTTCTGCATGCTCACAACATACTCTACGGAAAATGGTGAAATACTCTTTTGAAGACAGCTAAACAGTCTTAGTTTTGCTCCCCTTGTCTGTGTTTGTACTAGAGAATAGGAAAGTTACTTCTTTTTAAGCTCAGCTGCAGAGCACACAAGGTGTAAAAGCATGAGACTATACCAACCAGAAAATTTGGTTTAGCATGTAGATTTTGTTATGTTAATACAAGAAGATAAGGAGAGGTGCTGAATGAGATTAAGACCTGCATGTTTTGGGTTAACAAATACAGTTAGTAAAGAAAGAAAACCTGTAAAACAATTCTGTCCTAGCCTCTGTGACTCATACTATGGTCAAGTGCTTACCCACAGCCTCAGGAAAGCAAAAGGTGTGACATCTATACCAAACTCTGTGTAGTTTATTTTTAATAAAATGACCTGTATGTAATTATCTGCCACTATTTCATTCATAATTACTGCAGGCAGCATTTGCAGAACAAGAGAGATCCCTTTTTATCCCTCGTAACAGTACCACTCAATCTATCAATTTTCTGCTCTAAACTGAAGGTACTCAAAGCAGTAACTGAATTAAAGCACTATACTCAAAGCATCATTATTCAAAAGAATAGCCCTGCTTAGACTGTGACTCAAGAAGTATTAGAGCTCCAATTGCCTTTAAAAAGCATATAATCTAAGGTGTTCCTTAGATGGTGACAACTCAGAGTGACTCTTAAAAGTTTAGAAGCGTTTTTCTTTTTTCATTCAAATCTTTCTTTACTATATGTAGGGGTTAAAAAACGCCAGAGTGATAAGACTACTAACTCAGCCTTTGGAATTCAAAATGTTAAGTTCATAACTCCAAAAGCTTATTTCTAGAGGATGCCACATAACATACCATCAGAACTCCAAGAAAGAGAATATGAATAGCCAAAGACTACGTACAGCCCTGACAAGCAAAAAGAAACACCAAACCACCGTGGTTTTAACCACCCAAGTAATGGAACAGCTCCATCAAATCAGACAGGACTTCTCTGCTCTCAGCTTTGACCTTTAACTGTTGTCATCAATGCATTCATGGCTTCCTTGGGAGAGACCTTAACTAGCCATACAGCTTAGTACTGACTCCAGTAAGTTTTTATTTGGCTTTGGAACATAGAAACCATAATCTAGTAGAGGAAACATGATACTATAGTAATTGTTTTCATAATCATAACTGAGCCACTCTGCAAAATGTCAGCACAAGTAATGATGTAGCTTGACTAGCCATTGAAGTGGGTCTCGTCCTCATGGAATTTTAACTTGAAAAATGGAAAGAATGACTCAAACCCAAATCTCTCATTCGTAATCACAAATTACTTCTCCAGCTTCACTCCAAACATCAGAATCTGAACAACTAAAAAACCCAAAGAAAGTTTAACTTCCATAAACCATGCAAAAAAACAAACAAACTGTAAATCAGGTGTAGCTCTGTTTTCATGTTCTTTTGTCAAGTTTCCGGTGACAATCACTTACCAGAGTT
The DNA here is from genome assembly GCA_020745705.1 of Hemiprocne comata. Classification (NCBI taxonomy): domain Eukaryota; kingdom Metazoa; phylum Chordata; class Aves; order Apodiformes; family Apodidae; genus Hemiprocne; species Hemiprocne comata. The sequence goes on along the minus strand of CM036594.1, from coordinate 27,459,668 downwards.
CATGCTGTCTTCTGTCATTCATGTGTTTTTAATTCTCCCGCTAACAGACTTAAAACACACTTTTCTCCATAGCTCAGATGTTAGCTCCCCAAAAGCTGCATCAGCGCTTTAGGTCACATATTTTGAATTCCCTTCTCACTCCTTCCATTGGCTCTTTCTCCTAATACTAGACATCTTTCCTGTATCTTTCAGTCCTTTTCCATTTCCTATGTTTGCAATTCATCTTACAATCAGCTAGCTGGTATTCTAAGATACAAGAAAAGGCAAAAGGCATTAGAGGCAAATCAGAATCCATTACTCTGCTGCCAAATACACTTCCTGAATCTAAACACAAAATCTAAACAGGACCTTAACATAGCAACCTCTGCCTCCAATTCTGAGTCTGTGCATCACAGGTAAGGCAGCATAGTATTAAGAAAGTACGTAACAGAAGACCAGAATCAAATGGAAAGAGGTAGAAGGAACAGACAAGAATATTCAACTGCTATGCATCTGAGATTCTTCAATGCTATTTGTTACTTCGTGGCACATGAACACGAGTAGTTAACTAATTCTTCCTACCTAAATCAAGACACATGCAGATCAGCATTCAATTAAGATGTACATCTGGAATTGGAAAAGCGCTCAGCAGTGCAAGAAAGCTATTAGAAAGCTGGCAGCTGTGAAAGTCATTTGTTCTGTTTATTTTATTTTGCAAGGGCCAACTAATCCACTGACAAGTGAGGGGGTCATATTCTACTTGGCATATAGCACAGTTCAGTGTGCACAGAAATTAGTGTGTTTTCAAAACAAGCCTATGATTCTCACAGAATCAGTGGAATTCTGTTCATGGGAAGTAAAGTATTAAAAGAACGTGGTTTACAAATTTAAGTACTTAATTTTTACTAGTTCATGGGCAGTAATCAACAGAGGAACTCCCCGCTGCATCTGTGTATTATATAGAAATAGCAAACCAGTATTTTAGATTTTTTCATTAAATCCCATCTTTGAACACAGTCTGCAAAGGTAAGAATTCCTTATGAAGTTATCACTGACCACCTGTTCTGCAACAAACAATCCAGATGACCTGTTTGGCTATCAGGAAACACTGAGACTGAAATATGAAGCTAATGCATTTCCTACAGGTCTTGTCTGAAGGACAAAACACACATTATTTACCTTTTGTTACCTTTTCACCTCTAAAAAGATATTAAATTCTTGCAGGTTGGAATCCATTAATAGACATTTCTGTTTTGAGGGATTTTTCTGTATTATTAAGCATTGTACATAGTTACCAACATTTTGAGGAAATGAATGCTGGAAAGATTTCAGGAGTGCAAAACAAGTCTGTGCTTTTCTGAATTAACATTTAGGAGCAAATTTGTTTTTATACATTCTTTGAAGCATTTATGTTTTGACCACAGACACACCAAAACAAGAAGTTAGCATGAGACATGCAACTTGAGGAGCAGTATCAACCAAAATGTATTATTTACTCAAAATACCACTGTTTCAAGCTATAACTCAATTAAAGCCTTGATTTCATTAATTTTGGTTTGTTTTACTTCACTTGCTGAAGGCTTTTTAGTAGCAAAGGCTCCTGCTGCAAGTTTCCTCTTCTTGTTCTGAATTTTCAGCATATTTTCTTCCACTGAATCCTTCACAATGAACTGAAATACAAAAAAAGCCCCACTGAAATGAAGGGATTCCTTTATTTTATTAAAAGTTTAGGATGAGAAATTTAGGTATTTTGAAAACTAAAGTTAAAAAGCTGAGTTCCCTAAAGCAAAGTTACATTATTTCTTTATTACTTTTTAAAGAAAACAGAGAGGGAAGGGTTATAAAGCATTTGGCGGAAAGGGTTTGGCATTTTAATTTTTTTTGCCTTTTAAAAAATACTTACTGGAAAAGTATCTATCTCCTCTTTGCTACTTGTATCAGAAGAGAACCTGTCTTTGATTTCCCATATATTTTTTTTGTGACTTGAGTATTAATGAGACAGAGCAGCTACTCAACTCACCTTAGTAATAACAACATTATGCTTCTGACCCAGCCTGTGACACCTGTCAAAACACTGGTCTTCTGCAGCAGGATTCCAAGCCTATCAAGTAAGCAGCAATGAACAAGTTAAATAACTTCCCTTCAAAATACACAGCAAGATGCATATAGAATCACAAATAAGCTATTGTACCATCAGATCTTGAAAAACACTGCTTGCAGATTTATTACTCTCAAACTAATGTCTCACCCCTTAAGTATCCCACTATAAAGAAAGCTTTGATAATGTCTGGTTACATACTTGTAACAATCAGGATCTTCAGGCAAATGCTTTAAAAAGCAAATTTGTCAGGAGTCTAGGAGGTACCAAAGCAATCTTGTTGTTACTTTAATTCTGAAATAAACACTGCATATATGCTAACTGCCTTATTGCCCTTTCCCTGATAGCAAAATCTAAGCCAGCTGAACACAGGCAGTTACTTATCAGTGGACTAAGTCCCCTGGCTGTTGGTAAAGACCATGTGTACTTCCATCACTATAAGCAATAATTACCAAGTTAAGTAAACAAGAAACTTGCTGAACAGAAAATGGCAGTATAGCTGTTCCTACTTATCCTTAGGATATAACACAAAGATTTGTGAAATGCCAAGCCTGTGCTCTGCATTTTTCCAGCATGTTTTTTTCCATCTAAAGGTATAGTACTAGTTCTCACAGAATGGGTATTTAGATCTACTAAAGTGATAAGTCTTGTGCAATGGGCTCCCCTTGCTGTCACCCACAGACTGATTGTTACAGCTAGGAATTCTTCTTTATGACTCCCATCTATAGGAGCGGAGAAAAAACAGCACTAGGCCAGCACAAAAAATTCCGTTTTGGATTCCAAGAACCTCTGATACCTAAACACACTTAAGACATCACATTGCGAGATAAAAAGCCAAACAAGTCTCGTTTCTCCAATCTAAGGTAGAGAGTAAAAGTGCAACAAATGCTGTGCCTGCCACTGCAAGATGAAGCTCCTGACAAGCTATGTACAGGAAACTGTTCTAATCTGACTGTACAAACAAGATGGTGTCTTGAGGAAAGACCTAACCAAACACACACAAGCATGTTGTTCTACTCTATCTTTGCTGTAGTTGAGGAGGACCAAAGTGTACTACTACTCTCACACTACTCTCATCAGTCCAGCAAAGGAAAACTGAACTGCAAGACCTCTCTGCCTTTCTGCAATGTCTCATGCAAAGGATACTTTATTTTACATGGGAAGACACAGACATCTGTATGCTTCTGATACTTTCACATTACAGGTTGGCATTTCTTCCTAAAGATGAGAATTCAGCAGATATGATTGTATTAAAAAAACCCAAACAATTAAAAAGCCCAAACCAACCAAACAAAAAAACCCAACAAAAAAGCAGAAGAAAGTAGTCTATGACTGGATAAATGTTCCTCCCTTGCACTGGAGTGTAACACCTCTAGGAGAAAGAAAGCAGACCTCTAAGCTACAGTTCTACAACAAATCCACAGAATCTGAGTAGAAAAACTGGTTACTCCACTGGTTCCAGAGGTATTTCCGCTTCTTAAATCCTATTATTGCTGCTAATTCACTTCAAGCAATGCTAAAGCATGACAATCTCATTCTGCACTGAACATTCAAAATCAGATGATAAAGGAACATGTTGTCCCACTCCCCTTCATCCCATACCAGCAAACACTGCCACTGGGGATGGTTACGATCACAGCATGGTTGCCAGCAGGACAAGGAGAAGCCGTTCAGTGGTGCACAAAGGCTGCAATTCCATTTGGCTCTGGTTTGTGAGGTGTAACTATACACTGTAGATGACTCAGTGTTAACAACGCTTAGATTGTTTTCTTACAACTGCTTCCTGCAGGACAGTGTGCATGTCACACTTCATTCATGATCTTCACAAAAAATGAAAATTCTCTTGGGACTTTCCATCAGTTTTCTTACTCAGAGAATTGTCGAAAAAGAAAAAAAGCTGCTGGACTAGATGGCCTTGTTCCAACCAAACTATTCGATGCAACACGTACAGCACCTGCACTTGTGAAGATGTATCACAATTCATGAGATGCCTTTGCAGAAGGCAACTTCTCCACACTCTTGCTCATATTTAACTCCTTTAGTTTATTACGAAAATATGCTGTTATTACCACTAACCTGATGCCCAAGCTAGTACTGTACTATTGGTGTTACCAGGTGCCCCAGTCCAAAGCTACGCTATTGTTTTCATTTACTTTGGTTTTGTTTTCAAGTGCACAAAGTGCAGAATTTGTCTCAGTTCCCAACCGTCAAAACACCAGGACATCAAAGTAGAGGAGTAAATAGTGGGAAAGGGAGGAAGTGAACAGAAAAACCTTGATTTTGTACAATCACACATGATATGAACCAATTCTGTCAAGAATACCATTTTGCTATCAATAAGTCTAATTTACATTTTTATTCCTTACAAATAATTTCGCACTCCTGAGTGCTTTAATGAAAGGGAATAATTCCCAAATTTAGAAATCACTAGAAAATAAAAAAACAACCCTGTTCTGAAATTCCAATTTCTGGCTTTTTAAGTTATTAAATGGAACAAAGATAAAACCACATTCATAAGTATCAACCAGGACAGAAAGAAATAGAGAAGGCACAGATATCGAATGCTACAGCGTAAGGTGTCCCACCACTCTGTTACCAGTACTGCTGGTATTCTTTCCGCTCGCAGAAAATAAATGGACAGCACAAAAATATTGCGTTAAAACAAAAACGTGGCGGGGCAACAAATGAAGAAAAGCCCTATGTGCCCTTTAACAGATACTTGCCAGTGGTGTTCATTCTCAGAGGGGCTTTCCTCCTACCCCTTGGGAAAACACTAGAGGAGCTTCGCCTAGATTAAGCCAGATTATGAACAACCCATTACTCACAGGATCCATTAAAAACACTCGGGAAGCTGCTGTCAGATTTAATCCAACTCCACCTGCTTTCAGAGACAAAAGCATTACAGTTGGGGATCCTGCCTGGCTGCTTTGGAAACACTGAATCGCTTCTACTCTTTTCTTCTGTGTCATTGACCCATCCAAACGAGTAAAGGCAAACCCCAGTTCTCTGAAGAGAAAGTAAAAATGTTGAATTTAACAATCCATTTTCTGTGACAACGGGAAATAAATACATTACAGTCCTGACCTCTACTTTGAAATGCGTATTTAAAATTCTGCATTTAACCCATGCTACATTAAAAAAAAAACCAAACAAGAATGAGATTCATGGCTTTATTCCACTAAACAAAAGTTTTTAATTTGTTCTCTTCTGAAGTTCTAAAAATCAAAAGGATGCTGTTTTTGAGAGGTCTTTCTAAAGCACCATAAAAGCACACGTTTATTAAAAATTACAGTAGTTTTACTTACTTCAAGGGATTTTCTATCAGTGAAAGGAAAGTTGTGAACTGAGAAACAACCAAACATTTAGCAGTTGGATTATCCCTCCGTAGTTCTATCAAAGCATGCATGAGAGCGTCGATCTGAAATCAAATAAAGACTTATGCAGCTTATACTGACTTGGTTAGATTTCACTCCTACAGGGGGGCTTTGATAAAGTTTACATCAGTTGAGAAACCACTGTTCAGTAATAATTCTGTGGGTAGGGTTTCTTTTAGTTTCCAAAGGAAACCAAGGACCGATATTTTTAATGGTCAGAAGCTACACAGTGATCGATGGTGCTTTGCAGAAGAGGATTCACAAACCCCCTTTCCAGATCTACTTCCCACTGTCAGCAGTCAGCAGCCCTCCCTCCAGGGCACGTGGCAAGACAGCAACAGAGCACTGGAGCTCTGAAAGGCAAGGCTTAGGGAAGGGGCAGCCAGCAGGTGAGTGCTCCTGGGCCAACGCCGAGGAGAGAGAAAGGCTTCCCTCAGGAATATTCACCAGACCCTTGGTGAGGTAGGACAGAATAAGGAGGCATCAGCAGCACTCCTGGGACCAACAACAGAACAAAAGGAGCAAGGATTTTGATCTGAGGCAGAAAAACATTGCTAGTTTTCTCATGTAAGGTTTAGCTATGATGAGGTAAATAACCACTAACTGCAGGATGCAAGCAACTGCACCATGTAAAAAAGAAAAAAAACAAAACAAAACACTTCATTTATTACAGAGCACCAAGTCCTAAATTACTTCTTAGGTCTCCACAGAAAGATTTTTAGGGAATAAAGTTATAACCAACTTTTGAAAGAACAGTAACTTATGTACAAATTAAAATTTAAAATCTGATGTTTCAGAAAAGCAATCTCAAAACAAAAAGGTCAAAGCACAAGCAGGAAGATGTAATTTCTAGCAGCGAACACACACAATGAAGGTGAGGCAAAGAAAGATGCAGCAGACCTTGACAAACAGGGCTGCAAGTAAAATAAAAGTATTTTACTAGTTTATCTGAGAAGTGTTATATTGAAGGGATTATGCCCATTTAGATTTCCCCTCTCAAGCAGAATACATACTTTTTAGACAAGTTTTAAAGAAGGACTTATATAGATTTTTAGTTTCCAAAAGTGAACTAAGAGCCAAATAGTTTCACTGGTTATAGAACTACTCTACCTTCAAAAACAAAACGCAAAGCAACACCTCTTTTACCAGAAGTTTTCTTTAGCTAATACACACCTATGCACTGCACAATGACCAGCAAATTACAACCGCTGATCCTTTTGTCTTGTTTCCCTGCTGCAAACTTTGTTTGTGATGAGATTTTATTATGCATTTTCCCCTGTGCTGCCTAGACACACTGTGTGGACTTTTAAATAATTTTAAAGCATGTTACACATTTGTGGATATGTTCAGCATATTTACACAAAAATTTTAGAGAGTGCTCTACAAAACCATAATGAAAGCCAAGTCAAACACAATGGAATGTACCTTTGAACTGGATATCCACTCCTGATCAGACTTCTTCCCATTACTGGAGTCCACCTCCTCTTCGAGGGGACATTCCACCAAGTGCTCTGCTCGAAGCTCATTCCTACAGAGAGGACATTTGGCATTTGGCTACAAAAAAGTCCAAACAACATTAGAAGAAATATTATTATTCATTGTCAGGACTAAAGATCACCTTTACAAAGCACTTTTTAATAAATTATATTGATACTGCAACCCGCAAGGAGTGCCTTCATTCCTGTAACACATTGCTTTTTCACTTCTGATAGAACAATTAAAATATTTTATTTGTGAAAACATTAAGATGACATAAATGCTACACGTTTTAAAAACGCTCAGCCTCCCTTAAAAGCAGTCTTCCTTCTGAGCATGTTTATACTTGAAACAGGCAGCTCAAGACATAAAAGCTAGCAAATGGGCTATGTATGGGGAGAAGACTTTAATTATCAGAAAAATTAACTATCTTTCAAAGACAAGACCCTCCTTAGTTGCAAACAAAGAATGACCTTTTACCCTTTATCTTCAAAGCCTGCACAGAAATAACAGCAGTCTGATGAAATATGCTTTGTCAGGGCCAGACACAGGGTATCTTCTGTTTTTCCCAACAGTCATGTGAAATGAGACATAACACCAAAAGCTTTTTTCTCTGAGGCATACTCTAGGTGAGGTGAAGTTTAGAATTTACACAATAGCACTTCCAAAGGACTACTCACAAGATTTAACACAAGACTGTGTGCACTATACAAATACACAACTTTGCAAGGCAAAAATGGCAGACACGAAAAACTTCTGCTTAACAGAGCATCCCTTTAAAATTACCTAATTCAGTTTATACAGCAATCTGGCCACAGAACCAAGGCATCTTTAGACAGGCTGCAGAACAGACCTCACAAAGTAGAGGAATACCAGGGGCTGCTAATCTGGCATGAACCTCTAGCCACTTACAGAGGCTGGCAGTCATGGTCTGCATACATTAATTTATTGCAGCAATCAACAGATCCTTTCAAGCAACAGAATCATAACATAAAGGGATCTAAAATAACAGTCTCCCATACCCAGTTACAAACGAGTAATTCCTGACTTGGCAGCAATCCAAAAATCCCCCAATGATGAGACAAAATAAACTAATTCTAATAAATCTGAAAAAGTTTTCCAGAAAAAAAAAATACCCTAACCGTGCTTTTTTCTTTTTTTTCTTTTAAATAAAAGGCTTACATCTTTCTGCTTCCCTTCTCCAATTTAGTGGTGTAATTAAAAACAGCAGAAAACCCAAAACACAGCTGAACAAAGCCAACACAGATATGGAAGACTTGTAGTGAAAGCACATGGAAGTGACGAAAAGTGTCTTGCAATCAACAAACAAAGAAAAACGTTTTAATGCTTATCTGGCAAGCTTTTATAATAATGCAGTAACTACACTAGTATTAAATTACTGTAGAATTTGTGTAGCTTTACTGTGACTTGTGCATAGGCCTTCACTTACTTGCACAGCTCTGAAGCTGGCCTCAATGAAAAAACTGAAATGAAGGTGTTAACTCTCAAGCTGGTAGCTACTAAACAGTTTTTCCAATTTCAGTAAATACTTCTAGGGGAACATTAGAAAGAGAAAATAGTCTCTAATTTTGTAATACAATGAAGGGCCAAACTTTTCACTCAGCAGCTTTGTGTTGGCAGCTTCAGAACCCACTACTCACTGATGGCTTAATGCTCTCATCTTTTATAATGGAAAACACAGGCATCTTGCCTGGAAGAATCTGTTTTAACCCAAGCTGTTTTGGGGGAGGGGGGATGTGTTTCTTGGTTTGTTTTGTTTTAAAGGTGGTAAGTAAAGTACTTTCCTGAGCTATTTAATAGAAGAGAGTTGCACTGTAACCATTCAAGCACAGGAACTACTCAACTGAGATGCAGCACAAGGACAAATACCTGTGGAGTGTCAACAGTGAATGCCTTGACTCTGGATTTCAGATGTCTGTCAGTGTGTTTCTGCTGGCAGATGCAAAAACTTCATCGGGAATGGATTTAAATCAATAATAATTTTCATCATAAGAAAGGCTTACTCACTCAGAGCTTTATAAATTCACAAGAGCTCAACTTCAAAAGAGCAGAATCTACAGCCACCTCTGTTCAGACTTCACTACTATGAAAGCAATCTATGGAACAATACGGGATGGATTGGACAAAGGCCCTAGTTCTGCTGATTCCAAGGTCATTTCTGGGCAAAGCATAGTAAATAACTCGACTGTACAGACAAGTAATAGGTTCCATCACATCATAACCCAATTTATTTCTCTGCATGCCTATTAAAATACACCTGAAGGTTGAGTACAGGAACTGACTCTGCTACAGACACATCAAGAACCTCTGAACTGGAAAAAAGCCTCTGTGAGTGCTCTTTCCTTAAAGAATAATTTCACGTCGCTTGTTTCCTGCAAAATTCTGAGAAACTCTTGACTGGGATATCTGCATCAGAACCTTGTGTGTCTGGCAACCAAACAAGTTAATCCACATGCCAGACAGACAACACTTCCTACCTTTGTCTTCTTAGGTTGACTGATTATGCACAAGCAGGGACTAATTTGTCCCCTGCTGCCTCCTATAAAGAACACTACCTAGGTTTAGCCTGGCACTCGCAGCTCTGCTGTGGCTGAGTAGGAGGCAGAATAATTCCAGAGAGGAAGTGCAGCAGCACTGGGTACAGACAGTGAGATTACCACACTATCCGATTGCACTAGAAAGGAAAGGGCAAACAAGAAGGAAACAAGAAGGAAAGGTGTAACTTAGAAACATACATGAAAAAGATATGTTTTTCAAAAAAGCAAACAAAGACACTCATCCACAACCTTATTCTGGAGAGAGGCCAGAGAATTACCTAGAGATTACCCTAGCAAAGCAGCTATTTCACCACAGAAGGTTATCAGCTTGGAATAGGGACAGTAGACATTATTTTAATTCAACAGTCAACTTCCAGAACACAGCTTTGGTCTCTTTTAAGCACAAAAACATATATATGCATCACATCACATGTGAGCAACAAAGAGGCATTCAGCCATATGGAGGTGGTATACAGTGCTGTAGTGGATGCCACTATGTTTAGCCTAGGGACAAAGTAAGGTGAGAAGTAGGGAAAGACCTCTGAAACTACTGAAGGATCTTCATGCTGTTCTGTTTGACAGCGACTCTCTCCATAGTCTGAGTTCAGGCCCATAGTTTTTATGACCCAGCTGATAACTAGGTTTACACTGTGCACCATTTATGATTTAAAAGAACAATAACCAGATGGCCTTCTGGTGATGCCAGTTCATTGCTTTTGAATAGCTATTACAATTAAATGTAACCATAGAACAACCAACCTGTTCACTTCTGATGACTTCAAAAATACACAGCTTACAAAACACATGTGCACAGTGTGTTATCACAGGAAGGGTCAGTGATTCCAGGCAAACTGCACATTCTTGATCTGAACCAGAGCTCAGAACCAACTTCATTTTACTCACTAATGTCTCATGCAGTTCTTCAGGAGTTTTATTATCTGCAAATACAGAAAGATCCCTAAAAACAGATTTCCATACAGGAAACACTCTGAGCTCTCACACATCAACACAGTTCCAAAGTGCAGGTAGGGCAGTTAGGGTTTATTATCACAATAAGGACATAGCCTGCAATGTGTAACAACACAAGCTGGCAAATACTACAGAAAATTCCAACCTACTATTTTCAAAAGACACTAAGAGTAGAGTAATCTTAATTGGAAAAACAGTAATTAGAATTCAAAGAACCTGACCACATGCTCAGTGTCAAGTATATATTTGACACAATGCCTAAAGGGAACAAACAATTTTCACACGGCAGCTGTTCAAGTAGTAATAATACTAAAGAGGGGACACTATAGTTAAGACTGCTTTCTTTTTTCATGTAAATAAATTCAAACCACTAATTCATTTCTAAATAATTATTGAATAATTTCTCCATTCTGTATTTTTCAGGAAGATAAATGACAACTTTCTAAAAAAAGGTTCTGACCATATCTCTCTGATCTTTCAGTTTCCTGAAAAATCCTACCTATACCAATGGCATCTCAAAACAGGATTTTTCAAAATACGAAATTTGGTAATTCTCAAATTTGGAGTATTTTAAACAGAAGTTCTTTCTTCTGCATATAACTTTTAACATTATGCAGCTGTACATGTCTGGTTTGTTAAAAATAAAATTTCACTCTCAGTCCTCTGTGTCCACCCTTCCTTATAGCCGCAACAAAAGTCGGCAGCTTCCTCTTCTGCTGAGGAGGCAATGGTTCTGCTCTTGAATACAAAGTGCAAGTCCTGGTCTCAGAATCACAGGATCCAAAAGCATTCACTCACCAGCTGGAACACTAGGAGATGATGTATTTATACAAAGATGAGGATGACAACAAAGCTGCCTCAATCTGAGCAGGACACCAAGGATGTCGGCATAGTGAGCCAGTACAGTCCCTTCACTGAAAAATCTGACACAAGAGTTTTATGGTTAGTGTGAGATGTTACAGCTTGAAGTAAAAGATGACTTCAAGTGATCAATTTTTGCTGTTAGAATTATGCTCCCATTTTTCACTTTTCTGTTCAAGTGTGTCTTCTCAAACCCTCTTCTGAAACAAGGTACAAAATGCTACCAGTAGCATGTTCTACTAGAAAAAATACTAACGTGTGGTGACAAAATTGTTAAGGCCATTCTTTATGCATCTGGTACCCCCTTCTGTTTCTCACAAGATAGAACTTCTTATACACAGTTCTGCAATCATCTCTTCTTCACTCTTCGTAGCTAAACAGATGCTATGCTGATGTGCAATTATTAGCTCACAGCATACGAAGTGACACACTGGGCCCCTAGAGCTAACATCATCAAATCTCAACCTTCAGGATTAAGAAAGCCTACTACTTACCTGCTAATAGCAGCTTTGCCCTCCTTCTTCACAGACTGATAGATTTGCCTCTCTTCCTCTGTAAGCATAACATGCTGAATAAGTACTTTACGTTCTGGTAACTCCAAGATGGGTCTTCCTTTAACTTTACTCGTTTTTGTTCTTCTAAGGGTAATAGTCCTAATCAGAGACTGTAAACGCCTAAAAATACATATATAGACAATATATTACCAAGATGAGGCTGGTTGGTTGGTGGTTTGGCTGGGGTTTTTTTCAGTTATTGTATAAATACATGCTCTGTGCAAAATACAAGCCCAGAAGTACAGTATAATTCATTAATCTGAAATATTAAATAATTGGAAATATTTAAAAGTTATTAATTTGATCGAAAAACTTGAAATAAGAACTGATGACACATGAATTTCAATTGTAAATGTGACATGCTAATTTGTCGTATTAGTCCAAAGACTGCCAGTCACACTTGTTCACAAAACCTTTGGGAACATTTCATACCCAAGTCCTCCTGGAGCTCCCATTGTGACTGGACGTTGAATTGTTCGGTGCCACCACTCTCGATCAGTAAAAGGTTTCAGTTTTAAGAAGGAAATAAGAGACCACAAATCCTTTACAGAATTCTGAATAGGAGTGCCTAAAAAGAAAACAAACAAACAAAGACAGACTGTAAAACCTCAAAAAACCAAAACCATACACATTTTTACTAAAAGTCAAAGTTCTGTGCTTCCTCCAAACAATACACCATGGACAAGGTCTCTTACAACTAGGCTGACACGTCTTTAGGTATAATAGGTATTATTTTCTCAATTAAAATATTACAAAACACTTAAATATATAAAAGAGTGACAAAACTGCAGCTCTCAGTGCTAGGAAGATCTGCAGGTTAGTCTTTGTATTTCAGCTTCACCAGCAGTGGTTACATCCTAATCTTCTTTCAGTTACATTTAAGGATGGTATGCTTGCGTGGCCCCTGCCAGTTTCTAGGATGACTGCTGCATTCAAAGAGCTCCTGATGCTCAGGGAAGTACATGACAGTGTGAGCTTCCAACCAGACCTAACATGCCAGCTCATAAAAAGGTCCCTTTACACCCAAGCACTTCCACCAAACCCAGGTATCAAAAGTTATTTTAAAATTTGTGCCTAGGAACTGAAAAAAAAGCAAACAAAAACAACCCCAAGCCACAAAACCAAGCAAACAAAATCAGAATCAACTAAAAGATGACACACTTAAAGCACTGCTCAAGGACAAGTTTAAAGGCATTTCAAATTAATCTGATGCAGACAGACATTAACCACCTGCCAGAAAAAGCCAAAGTGGGAACAACACATTTGAAACACAAGACAGAGTTACAATAAGATGATGTGCTCTGGCGTCAAATCTTTTACCTGTAAGTATCCATCTTCTGTGTCCCTCCAGATTTAAGGCAGCTTTAGTTTGCTGAGCGTTTGGATTTCGTATAATGTGCCCCTCATCCAACACAATTCTCAGCCATTTGACTTTGTGTAGGGGGCTGTCACCTCTGATCTGAAACACAGTATTTTTTAAATCTTTGACTCAAATTAAAATCCTTTTTTGGACTTTGGAACTTTTAATATAACAAATCCACAAGTAATAATGGATAGTACTTATTTGCATCTTTTTTATTTATCCATACAAAAGAGCCTAAAACTAAGATTGCAGCATTCCTTCTTTTAGATCTAACCATTCCTGGAAAATGTTACCAGTCTTCTTATACTTGAGTATGAGGAATGAGCTATGGCAAAAATAAGCTAAGTCTGAAAAGAAGAAAGGCTTCAAAGTTAGAGATATGGAAAATGGAACAGGGAGTAAGCTAGAAGATTATATTAAAGATGTAAACTTCAGTCTTTTAAAATGGCTGGAATTTCTAAGAAAACATCACTTTACAAATGTATCTCATGCAGTGAGCTACTTGGTTCCAGCCCATGTGCAACAAGAACTACGGAATTACGTTTTTATATGATCCACATTCTTTGAATTTGGAGGGGGGAAAGGGAAAAGAAGGGGGGGAAAAGAAGGGGGGGAAAAGAAGGGGGGGAAAAGAAGGGGGGGAAAAGAAGGGGGGGAAAAGAAGGGGGGGAAAAGAAGGGGGGGAAAAGAAGGGGGGGAAAAGAAGGGGGGGAAAAGAAGGGGGGGGAAAGAAGGGGGGGAAAAAGAAGGGGGGGAAAAGAAGGGGGGGAAAAGAAGGGGGGGAAAAGAAGGGGGGGAAAAGAAGGGGGGGAAAAGAAGGGGGGGAAAAGAAGGGGGGGAAAAGAAGGGGGGGGAAAAGAAGGGGGGGAAAAGAAGGGGGGGAAAAGAAGGGGGGGAAAAGAAGGGGGGGGAAAAAAGGGGGGGGAAAAAAGGGGGGGGAAAAAAGGGGGGGGAAAAGAAGGGGGGGGAAAAGAAGGGGGGGAAAAGAAGGGGGGGAAAAGAAGGGGGGGGAAAAGAAGGGGGGGAAAAGAAGGGGGGGAAAAAGAAGGGGGGGGAAAAGAAGGGGGGGGAAAAAAGGGGGGGGGAAAAAAGGGGGGGGAAAAAAGGGGGGGGAAAAAAGGGGGGGGAAAAAAGGGGGGGGAAAAAAGGGGGAAAAGGGGGGGAAAAAAGGGGGGAAAAAAAAGGGGGGGGAAAAAAGGGGGGGTAAAAAAAAGGGGGGAAAAAAAGGGGGGAAAAAAGGGGGGAAAAAAGGGGGGGAAAAAAAAGGGGGGAAAAAAAAAGGGGGGAAAAAAAAGGGGGGGAAAAAAGGGGGGGTAAAAAAGGGGGGGAAAAAAGGGGGGGAAAAAGGGGGGAAAAGGGGGGGAAAAGGGGGGGAAAAAAGGGGGGAAAAAAGGGGGGAAAAAAGGGGGGGAAAAAAGGGGGGGAAAAAAGGGGGGGAAAAAAGGGGGGAAAACGGGGGGGGAAAAAAGGGGGGGAAAACAGGGGGGGAAAAAAGGGGGGGACAAAAAGGGGGGGAAAAAGGGGGGGAAAAATAGGGGGGGAAAAAAGGGGGGGAAAAAGGGGGGGAAAAAGGGGGGAAAAAAAGGGGGGAAAAAGGGGGGGGAAAAAAGGGGGGGAAAAAAGGGGGGGAAAAAAAGGGGGGGAAAAAAGGGGGGGAAAAAAGGGGGGGAAAAAAGGGGGGGAAAAAAGGGGGGGAAAAAAGGGGGGAAAAAGGGGGGGAAAAAAGGGGGGGAAAAAAGGGGGGGGAAAAAGGGGGGGGAAAAAAGGGGGGGAAAAAAGGGGGGGAAAAAAGGGGGGGACAAAAGGGGGGGAAAAAAGGGGGGGAAAAAAGGGGGGGAAAAAAGGGGGGGAAAAAAGGGGGAAAAAGGGGGGGAAAAAAGGGGGGGAAAAAAGGGGGAAAAAGGGGGGAAAAAGGGGGGGAAAAAAGGGGGGAAAAAAGGGGGGGAAAAAAGGGGGGGAAAAAAGGGGGGGGAAAAAAGGGGGGGGAAAAAAGGGGGGGAAAAAAGGGGGGGAAAAAAGGGGGGGAAAAAAGGGGGGGAAAAAAGGGGGGGAAAAAGGGGGGGAAAAAAGGGGGGGAAAAAAGGGGGGAAAAAAGGGGGGAAAAAAGGGGGGGAAAAAAGGGGGGGAAAAAAGGGGGGGAAAAAAGGGGGGGAAAAAAGGGGGGAAAAAAGGGGGGAAAAAAGGGGGGGAAAAAAGGGGGGGAAAAAAGGGGGGGAAAAAAGGGGGGGAAAAAAGGGGGGGAAAAAAGGGGGGGAAAAAAGGGGGGGAAAAAAGGGGGGAAAAAAGGGGGGAAAAAAGGGGGGGAAAAAAGGGGGGGAAAAAGGGGGGGAAAAAAGGGGGGGAAAAAAGGGGGGGAAAAAAGGGGGGAAAAAAGGGGGGGAAAAAAGGGGGGGAAAAAAGGGGGGGGAAAAAGGGGGGGAAAAAGGGAAGAAAAAAAAAGCTCCGTTTTTTTACCCCAGTGAACCTGTAAGAAAGTGTATAAAGCAAAACTACAGCTATAAGCTTTTGATTGCCTACCAAAACAGCACTTGAATATACTGCTATCATTAGCCCAAACACCAGGAGTCTGGAACGGTAAGGGATCTTCTACCCACACGTTTTCTCATATACTTACTCCGAAATCAGTAGCCAAGATGTTGTATGTTGTCAGTACAATGTCTTGTTCTGAAAGAACTGATGGGTCTTTGCAGCGGTCAGAACCATAATAAACATGAATATTTACATGAAAATCCCGGTGGATGTGTTGTTCAAACTGGTCCTGAAATAAAAATTTCAAAAGTAATCCAAAAGATACTGTGTTACTACATGATGGAATAAAATTATTTTAAGTTGCCTTAACTAAAATCCACTTCCTCTAGCTATATGACAGTCTCTGTCCACTCCTCTCAGGTGAGAAGAGGGACCAGAAGCAGTTACCCAGTCATCAGTGATAGACACAGTGTTTCATTCAGGTAACTTCAGCTCCTGGCACTGAAGGAAGAGCTTTTATATTCTTTTCCCCTTTCTGTCCATCTTCTCTTTGTTTATCTTTTCACCATTCATTTACAGCTTCTTCCACTTACTGGGTTAACCACTTCAGTTTTTTAACATAAACAATGGCACAATCATCAAAGTATTCATGTTAAAAAGAAGTGCTAATATTCCCTATATTTGTTCTGTGAAGCACTCAGCAAACAGTAATCTTGACAGCCAATAAAAATCCACAACTTGATTTTTGAAGCACCTGACTCATTAAGTTTTCTTTTTAAATACTTAATTTGGTTTAGAATTGACAAATAGAGTGCTTTCTTTTTTCCACTGTTGGATGTTACATGGTTTCAATGTTTTGCCTACAGCCTCAGATTAAATTGTTTCCTTATTAATATTCTAACCACAGACAGCAGAAACTGCCAAATAAAACGTAACTTGAAAGTTAAAGATATCTCCTTGATATTTGTATTCAAAATGTCATGCAAATAAAAAAAATTAACTAATGCAGAGGCAGAGCTAGAAGGGCCCTTCGGCCTGGTCACCCTAGAAGACCTACTCCCACGTATCACCAACAGGGTTGCCAAATAACTGACATCTCTAGTAAATGAGATGCCACATGCATTATCAATAAAATACAATGATATTTCATTCTGAGAATGTGATAAGGACCTGTCTCCTCCACCTTCTTCATCTGGTTGAAGGAATTAAATGACACGAGTTCCAGAGTGCCAAAGTGACTCTGCCCAGTCAGAAGCAGGGAGTGGAAAGCCAGCCAGCTCCTTCTGACAGTGGCTCGCTGCTGGTGGGACTGCACTCTCCTTACACTGCTCCAGTTTTTCAAATGTCTATGAAATAAACCTCCTTTGTGAAAGCAGCTCTGTTTTATAAAAAAGGAAAATCACGACCTTTTACTAGCATGAAAGACCACAGGGAGTACTATCTATATCACATGTACACATTAAAATAGATGAGCACTTACAGTCCAGTTGCTCAGGACAGACAGTGGGCACACAATCAGTGTTGCTCTGGGGCCACCGTCAGAATATTTCTTCTCAACTGTCTGAACAGCTGTACCTGAGTAAGCAAAAGTCTTATTTAGTGGCATAACAGTTCACTTTAAAGCAAAGCAGACGTTCAAGAAACTTATGGTTCCCTGAGGTCTTTTCTACATTTCCTCACCTGAGCAGCATCAAAGCAATGTAGAAAGACACAAGCTTCTTTTATTAAGTCAAGTAAGTGTAATACTTCAGCCTCAAAAAACTCAGTAAGTAGTATTAACTGTTTAACCCTTCATTACCTTTTCTCTTTGTTTGTCTTTCTAAACAAGTAGATGAAGGTAGAAGAACAGAGGCAAAGCTTGTATCTTCTTGGATAACACGGGAAGTTGCTGCAGAAAAGCAGACAAACACAGATTATTTACACCATGCAGAGCACATGTGTGCACTATTTTTATGACACACTTCATAAAACTCAAACCTCGTAACCAAATTACTTCTCCTCTCTACTACAATAATGCAGAATATCTCAAGTTGAAAGGGACCCATAAGGATTGTGAAGTCCAACTCTCTGCTCCTCACAGGACTACCTGACACTAAACCAAATGGCTATGAGCATCATCCAGACTCTCCTTGAACTCTCACAGGCTTGTGTCCAGAAATGCAGCATCTTACACATCCATTTCAGGTTATGAATCTTCAGAGGAATGCAGTTTACTAGTCATTTAAAAAAAACAGGTTTCACTCCAAGTACTTTGAACTTAAACTTAGATGCTTACTGCAGAATACCTGTAGCCCTTCTTTCTTTTTTTGCAAGGTACTTGGTTCAACAAATGACACATATTCTTGCCTCTTTGTAATCACATTTCATGTTTTTACCACAAAAGATGGACTTAATTTTTTGCATTTGTTTTTCCAGCCATAGTTCCCTGACAAGAAGTCTATGCTAAATTCTAAAAATTCTGCTTTTCACTATCCATTTGACTCACCTCAGAACCTGTTATCCCACCACTTGTTCAGCTAAGGAAACAAACTACAGCACTTAGGACTAAAATACTGCTTTCCCATTTAGCAATTTCTGAAACTTTCTGCCTAAAGTTTCGGTTGAATAAAAACAAAGCAAAACCAAAAAAACATACATGTAATTTAGTTAATTTCTTTTCCAATTAATCAGAAATCCTATTCAGCTTGGCTCCAGAAAGACACCAGGTATTACAGTAACCAATTAAAAATAATAATTCCTTGCAACTTACGTTCTGTTTGTTGCTGTAGCCATTCCTCAGACTCTCCCAAGTTACTGCTTCCTGAATATCTGGGTTTCTTGGCTGTATCTCTAAGATATCATCATTAAGAAAGAAAGAAAAAAAACAACCCATAACACATAAGCAGCATAAAACAAATTAACTTGATATTGCAAACAGGATAGTGCCGTGATTTGAAAAGCTTCTCTTTAGAAGGATTAGGAAAAGGGAAAGCAAAGCGCACAGAACTGCAGGGTGAATGATGCTCATAAAACTTGATATCGATTATCACTGAAATTCACACCAATTTTCAGAAGAGGCGGGAAGTTGGTGGGAAGGTTCAAACACATTAGTAAGCTTCACAGCTTCCTCAGCTCAAAACTGGGTCAGAAGCATGCCTGCCAAGTCCTTCTTAACCACTTAAAAACCCAACTGATACTAGAAGAAGGATTACTTCACAGCCAGGTTTTTTAAGATGCCACACACTGATGTTACCAGACACACTTACTATTGAAGGAGACATCCAAGCATGCAGTCACACAAGCCACACAGAATGAGTTAATGTGTTTTTTAAATATATTGCCCAGTGCAACACAGATACAGAACATGATAAATGTAAGCAGAAGTATAGCATGCTGAAAGGTGAGGAGAGAGCAGGACCGTGTTTTAGGCTATGGTTAATCAAAACCAAGTACCATGTCTTTTTACTCAAAATCTATTCAGCAAACCAACAGAAATAAAATTATCATTCCAGGTATCTACCTTTTTGGATGACAACTTGAATGTCTCAGTGGAGTATTTTCAGACTTTTTTACGTTAGAAACACCAGGCTCGATCATACTGCTAGAGTCTTCATAAAGAAATTGGTAGTTATGAAAAAGATACAGTCTTCAGCTTGGTTATCAAACCAGCATTAGCATAACTTGATCAAGAACAAGTACAAACTTCCTTTAAAACAATCACAGTTTTGCACAAGGCAAGTACTACTGATACTGCAATCACAAATGAAAAATGAAAATACTCTTAAAACAATCTTAAATATTTACAAAGTCATAGAATGTGTACTGAGTTTGCAGGTGGTCAAGAACAAACTTAAGAAAAAAGGAAAACACAAATGTAAGCATTGTACTGTTAACAGTAAGGGTAAAGTTCTATAAAGTTTTAAATAATGCTAAATGATAAAGGTTTTTTACAGGTCAAACCTTACTAATTATTTCTACATTGCCAAAAACTAAGTTAATAAAAGCAATATTAACAGAAAATAATGTGGTAACATCACTGATGTGTGTTAAGTGGGGCTGCAGGGGGTGTTGATTTGTTTTGTTGGGGTTTTTTTAAGGTCTTCTATCAGGTACTGAACAAAATATCACCTCTGGGCTCTGCCAATAATAGCGTATCAGAAGCAAGCGCAAAAAAGAAATCACATTAAGACAGAGTTGATACCAAAACTGGAAGTAACAGTGCTGGCAGAAAGAGTTTTGCTATAACACAGGTAAGTAAATTCATGCTTGAGTGCCAGATTTGAACTTTAGTCAAGATTATTTTTTTATATATTAAAAAAGTCTAATCCTGAAGATGACAAAACTTGCCACTCCAGAAACAGGTATCAATTTAATGTACAATACAAAGATTAATGGTGGGGAGTGGTGATTTAAAGGTTTGAAAGACATTATCATCACTTTTTCAGATGAATTAATACTAGAAACTGGCTCTTCCCTTACTGCTGTAAACAGTATCTTGTCAAAATGTTCAATGCTCTTCAAAAAAATAAGTATCTTGAATGCTGCTAGGCATTTCAGCTTTGGTAAAGGTTCTGATTTTTTGGTGACACTCATACTGACTTCCATGAAAGTCTGCATTTTCTCCCTTTCAGAGTACGTATAAAACTAGCTTTCACCAGAGGTAGTTCCTTAAGAATCTGTTCTCTCCTCATCAGTCCCTTTCATTGCTCTTGTGGTACCAGTTAGGCCATCTGTATTAAAATTCCTTGCATGAGAGGAAAGAAGTTACTGCAAGAAAAAGTCAAGCCCCATGCATCTTCAGTCATTTTCAAGAGCATGGTGAGTTAAAACACATACTAACAGC
Organism: Hemiprocne comata; assembly: GCA_020745705.1. Lineage (NCBI taxonomy): Eukaryota > Metazoa > Chordata > Aves > Apodiformes > Apodidae > Hemiprocne > Hemiprocne comata. The sequence goes on along the minus strand of CM036594.1, from coordinate 27,439,145 downwards.
AAGTATATTTTTTCACAGACACCTATAAATTCTCCTGATACAACCTGAAAACTACAGGTGTGATAAAATCTTTCCAAGTACATGTAATTAGTTCATTACTTAAAGTATTTCTGAAAACAAAAAAAAGTGACTTAATACAGAGCCTTATTACAATTTAACTACTAATGTTTAAACAAACAAGACTAACAGATGCGTAAGTGCTTCTGTTTTATCTACAAGGAAAGAAAAAGGAAAGCAAAAGGAACCCAGAATCCATTTCCTGGATATGGTAACTTTCCTGCCAGGGTACAACTTCCTCACAAGACACTTCACCTTTTCATGTGTCAACTGAGACATCTTTAAAGGCATGTTTTAAATACTTGTCTGACATACTTACAAGAGTTTGTAAAGACTATCTATCATTAACCACAGCCTAAGAGTACCCCAGGTAGGGAGGTTCATTATCATGCAAACATTACTGGACTTGTCACAGTTTGCTGTCACCTTTACACAGTCTGTGTCCAGTGCTGTTCATGCTGCCAGTTCCAGGTTCCTATTGAGGAATGGAAACTTTTACTCTTTAATGTAGAGACTGGAAAAAATACCATTATTGCACCAATCTGACCAGTGATTATTTACTGCTCTGAAACATGAAAGCCTTGCTCAGTGGTAAGTCAGACAGCCACTTAAAGGTGCTGAAAAAGCTATACTTTTTTTTTTTTTTTTTTAATAGCCACATACAGAGTTCAAATGAAACTGCAGCGAGGCAGAGTGGAGAGAAACTCAGTCTACACAGTTGCCCTAGAAAGAAAACACACTAATAACATTTCTGTTTGACCACAGAATGTTAACTGGGAAAGCATTATTACGCTGAATTTCAACAAGTATGGTAAACCAAAATCAAACCCCCCTCCTTAATACAGCAAGGGAATATTGCATAATCAATCACCTGAGCATTTAGTTGATCATCTTGAAAATCAAAATAAAAGCAAAAAGCCCTTGAACTACACTACCTAAGAAGAGTTTGCACATTGTTGTTAGTTCACTTCCTTGAAGTATACCTGAAGTATACACACTCCTAAGATAACACATTCTACAGCTCAATTACACGCTCTGAAGTAACATAGTCCACCTACCTTGAACTAATCTCCCCTATTCTTCCTTCTATCTGATGGACCTGAATAACTTTTTCTACAAAACGTATACAAATTTCACCCCATAGGAAGTTACTTGGCACAGGTTTTTTTATTAACTTCTATATTAACTCTGTTAAAACAATCCTTCTCTTTCATCTCACCTCATAAGACTTATTACTTGTGATCTTTTCAACAGGAAGAGGCTTGCCATCTTGAAAATTTGTGAGAATCAATGCAATAGTAGTAAGTGTTTTACCCTGCACAACAGAAAAGAATGTCGTATTTTCCACAGATTAAAATGAACCAAATAACCAACCAGTCAAGGAACACACACACACGATCTGTATAAAAAAAAAAAAAAAAAAAAAAATCAAGCTTGGTAAGTACTATTACCAGTCCCATATCATCAGCCAGTATTCCTCCAAGAACATTTTTAGGTCGCTTCTTTTCTGTGAAATTTGTAAGTATATTGTAATAGAAATTACTTCTCTCTTCCCAAAATGGTGGCAAATCATTACTGTTCTCTCGTGAAACCATCCAAGCTAAAGCCTGCTTCTGATGGGGAAGCAAGGGCGTGCCAACAGCCTGCAAATTAAGGAGATGTGTTATACACTGTTCACATATTAAATATGACATTCCACTTTTGGAAGAAAATTTTTTATAGAGTCCATTGTATCTACTGATTTTTTTTCTGATTCAAGCATCTCCTGTGTCCAGACAACAAAGCTAAATATGCATGCAGATATTTAAGCATTCATATCTTTATAGAAAACAGTTTCTAACTTAAGAAATACCTCTGCTCCTTCCATTTCACAAGTTTTATCATCTTCCTTCAGATCCTCAAACAGTTTGTCAAATTCACTTTTAAGCTGCATAAATGAACACAAAAACTGCAATTAAAATTATTGCACTTAAAAAATAACTTCACTAAACAATCAATTACTCCATTAAATTACAATTGCCTGTCTGTGGTCATCAGTATAAACAGGTCTACTACTTTTGCTGGAATATGTTTGTTACCTACTGCTATATAAAAACTAATTTAAGTTTTTCCAAGACAAACACGTCAATACCAGCAAGAGCTTGAGAAGGGATGGCTAAATATATTCACAACCTTGTACAACACTCACTAAACTAACTACTTCACTGTAATTTGAAAGAACAAACATAATGCAAAAGTAAAAACAAACCACCACCCAACCCTTCACCTATCAGCCTGGTTCAAATCTGACAATAAAAAGTCTGGAAGTCCAATTTTACTTTCATTTGAGAACTTAACATACTTGTTACCTGGTAAAACATTAGGACAGAAAAGAAAAAAAAAAACAAACCCACACAATGACAACAACGTAAAAAATTATTGAACAACCAAAGCTTCCCAAAATTACACAGAACTCAAGGTGGTCAGAGCTAAAACATCTGCTTACAGTATAAAAATTAAAAAGCTCAAAAGTTCCAAAATTACTCCCAAGCAAATATGTGGTTCAAAAAGGAAAAAAAAAAAAAAAAAAGCAACAGACTTCCACTTCACAAGTACTGTTTTGTTAATGACAAAGTTAAACGTCCCCACTGTTAAAATTCCAGCTTCCAGATGTTTAAGTATGAAATGCAAACCTGTTCAGTTGTCAACTGCACAGCAGCATGAACCGGACCACTGTAACTTGGACCAGCTCTCCCAGAAATCCACTTGGATCCAAAACCACATTCTGAACCTACTTGTCATTAAAAAGATAGAATTTTGAAACACAAGAGTATGATACCTCCCAATCTCAACCTTCACCGGCTCATGAGTAACAACGCTGATCAGACAGTGGGCTGTAAGACAGTATCTTTCACCATTTGCCTTTTATCCTTTACTTTGAAGGGGCCACAAAGGCTCCCACAAAGCTCCTTAAGAGCCACGGGCTGGGATCCTTCAAGATGGCAACCATGTTTCTTAAAAGTTGTGTTGTGTTACATGAAAATTGACTTGGTAACAGCATCATGACTGATAATGCAAATGCTTTTTTACTCCACATGCTTTTTCTGTTAGCTATGTGCAATAGAACCTAGGAGATAAAACTGAAATCTTGCTATACGTAAAACAGATCCATTCCTCACCAAGCATTTATTTCTGCACCCATCCTTACTCCCAACTACCACTGCTTCCACAAAGCCTGTTTCCAGGAGTACAGAGGTGCTTTTTATGCAAGGCTGGCTCTGCAAAACATCATGTCTGCTAAGCTGATTTGTTCAGAGACATCTCATCTCTATTTGCTCACACCTCACTAGCAGGATACACATCCTAGCACTCAGCTACAAAGCAGCACTGTCCCTGAGACTCTCACCCTATTTCTTAAAAAAATTTTTTTCAACTCTAGAGAAATGTAGGGAATCACTATGGATTTTTAAGGAACTTATGGAATTGCATGTATTTCTAGGTTGCTCAAATGCTTCTTTGGTTGCTGGCAGGTAACATAAAAAGACAGGACACATGTCTACTTCCTATTCAGTTTAAAATTAATAGCTGTGCGCTCTGCATTATTCCCCAATGAAGTTAAAAAATCATTTTGTGAATGACAAGACTATGACAGTGATTAAGCCCTTAAACATTTATTCCAACCAGTGTAAATGTCAATCTGAACATTTTAAAAAGTAAAAAACCCTAAAACTTCAAGACTTACCTTTCAGAGGAGGAGCCAGTTTAAATCCATGCCTTCAGCTGCTCTAGCACTGCTTCCTTGTTTTCTTCTTTTCCCCAAAAGCTCATCTGTACAGGCATGGTAAAGGCATTTTTTGCTCCATAAGGGACAACTCTGATAAAAAGCAGGAAAAAAAAGCCCACAGCAATAATTTTTTTTATTGTTGATTTTTTTTGTAATAAACCTTGTCACTTCTTCAGCAAGAGGTATTTCAAAGTGCTTACTTTCATCAAAACACAGACTGTGCCAGAGGTGTTAGTACTCACACTGCATAAACCTTTTATACAAACCACCACGTGGTTTATTTAAGAGTTCCACAACAATCTTTAAGGAATTTTCTGTCAGTAGTCTACATTTTATCATATACAAGAAAGAATGAACTGTCTCCATGTAGTTAAAGAGAAGAATAAAGACTCTGAAAACATGAAGCTTTAATCATATTACCAAGAGCTGTCATTTCTATCGAAAGAGAACACTTAAAAATAGTTTTCAGAATTAGCTGGTGTAGCAACAAAAAATGTTTCCATTATTTACCTTCATGGAACCAAAAGCGAAATCGTCACACTTACCCTTCAACTAATGCTAGTTTGTTGTCCATAATGCCTGCCAATGCTGCTGCTAGTTCTTTTTTTATATGGCCTACCTGATCTCCATTCACATTATTTACTTTCACTGCATTTTTATCATAAGGATTATTGGGCTCCCTCTGAAGTGCAACCATTTCATTGTTATTAACCTAACAAAGCAGAACAAAGACATGCCAGAAGACATTAATTCAACTGCAAATTATTCGCAGAAGTATCTGATATACATTTACTCAAATATTGTGCTTAAAGATTAATCCCATATAACATTCTGTTTAGTCAGTCTAATAACCCACTACTTACTCGAAATACCAAAAGCAGTACAGAGGAGCTAGCTGTTAGATGGCAGCAATTTCAGAAGTATTCCTGAGAGCAAGAACTACCTTCAATTGCTAACACATTTTGTAAGGGAATAAACACGCGCACAGTTCAAAGACCTTTCTAATTTATTGTTTTCAGTCGCCTTACGTGGGTGAGCAGAACTACCAAATAACTAAACCAGATTTGAAAGCTTGCTACCTTGATTGGATTTTGAATTACAGTTTTAGATTAAGCTTTTCCTGTGAAGAATGTTGAAAATGGCAAGTTAGGAAAAAACCCTCCATTGAAATTATACTTGGTCAAAAGTCCTAGGAATTTTTGAAACGTAACTAAACATATTTTTGGTGAAGCTGACAACAGCTTGTTCTTCTGCTTTATATTTTATCATGCACTTACAATCCCCGTGTAGTATCGTAATCCAACAACACTTCCTCGCAGAGTTCCATACAGGATAGCTGAGTCTGTATCCTCCTCTGTTCCAGAAGGGTCACCTGCAGAGGTGGAGTCGTCCAACCCAACACCGGAGTGGAAGTCAGAAGAGGAAAAACAGGAATAGTTTCTCTCCTCCCTGCAGATGTTATATTCAGAGCATCCTCTTGCAGAATCTCTGCAGAAAGACCAAGTGTGAAATATGAGACGATTACTTTAGTAACAGTAGTAATAATAATGGAATCATTATTTCCTTGTAGTCTATTTTACCCCTTCACACAAGCCAACCCATAAGCCCCAGTTTTATGACTTGATTCAGAGAGTATTTACCTGAAAGTGTTAAGAAAAAAAGTTTTGTATTAGAATAAAACTTTGTCTGCCATTTCTTAATCCTCAATAAATCAGTTTAAGCCAATTACAATAAAGAGCTGACAACCAGACTGAAATACTGTATTTGTGCATATTTGTACATTCCACCCTACACTCCCTCATAGATTGTGCATTAAGAATTCTCCAGATGCAGTTACATCTCTAATTATACCTCACACTGCCAAATTTCCATGTATTTTCCTAACACCCATTTTCCTGATGTAAGAAAAAGGTTAAAAAAACCTGTTCGGGACTGATTAACTCTGTAACAACCTCATGCCTAGGTCCACAAACGTTGACAACTGTTCCTCAAATATTTATTGAGCTTATATTCACACCATGGCATCTATTATTATTACTTTATTATAAACTTTAGAGATAATCAGCTACTCCAGCCTTGGCCGGGTAACTACACATCTCTAAGACAAACGTCCCTCAGCCAGGCTCCCTTGTGGTGAAGGGACCCCCCGGAGCTCGTCTTCTTGCACACCAGGAGATGGACACATCCCTGGCCCTGCTTTAATGCCCGTCTGAGTGAAGATCGACATACCAACAACCGTTTTAATCTAGTATGTAAAAATAAAATCCCAATCCACGTTTCAACCGAGGCATAATCATCACGACCGTTGGTATAACCCAAAACCACCCTCCTGCGTTGCTGGATTAATTTAAGAGCACTGCCAACTAAAATAACTAGTTTCCATACACTAGTTATTCCGAGCTTGGCATACACCTTTGTTTCTTTCGCAAATGATATCTATAGTTCCTACATAATCGGCTTTCCGCTTCGACAGAAAAAAAGCCGCAGCCTTTGCTCGGAGGCAGCTGCGGAGGGACCGGCGGGGGGTTCGCCCGGGGCCATTTCGCCCTGCCCTGCGGAAACCTCCCCGGGAGCCATGCCGAGACCTCCCCGAGAGCCTTGCCGGAGGGCAGGACCCACACCGGCGGCCTCGGCACGGACAGGGCGCCGGAGGCTCAGCGTTTCTCCGCCAGCCACCGCTGCTGGTCCCGACGCCCGTTCACAGGAAACGGCGGGAAGCCGCGGAACGCAGGCGGGACACGCACGGTGCGTATCGGCACGGACACGGCCCGCGCACGGGAGGGCAGGACGCGGCAGTGCGCCCGCCGCCGCCCCCTTCTCACTTGCTCGACCTCCGCGACATAGCGACTGTCGGCGCCGCCGGGCCCTCCCAGCGCTACCGCCGCTCCCCGCCCCGGCAGCTGCACCCGCCGGTCCCGCCGGAGCGGCAGACACCGGCCAATCACCACACGGCGCGCAGGAAGAGGCGCCCTCGCCCCGCCCGCGCGCCAGCAGACTTCCGGCGGCGCGGCAGGGCCCGAGCCAACGTGGCGGGGCGGTGGCGGCGCCCCCGCGGCACCAGCCGCTTCCAGCACGCTGCGCTCCCCCGCAGGCAGCACAGCCCACCTGCAGTCCTAGAGAACGCGTGCGATTAAGGGGGTACGTTATGGACAAGGAAATGCCGCCGCGTTTGCGGAGATGCGCAGAAAACGAAAGCGGATGTAAACGGCAAAGGGAATGTGACTTTCTGAAAGTTTACCCGGTAATAAGAATCTGATGTAGAAAGCAGCATCTCTAATACACTACACAAGATCCAAGCACAGGGTTCATGACCCTATGCAGAAATGACACGTTGTGGAGAATCTGGCGGTGTCTGTGTGTGAACTCACTGGTCATGCCACGGCCAGGGTCCTTGCAGGACAGAGCCTTTTGAAAGAAGTATTTTCATGTCACTTAAGTGAAACCACTGTAAAGTTTCTTGCAGCTTCTCCCAAAAACTAACCAAGCAAGCTGTATTTTAAGTCAAATAGATACTTACTGTAACCAACAACAGATGAGGAAAACAGAATTTTTCTTCTTCATTAGCCTACTGTTATAAAAACCAACCAAGTTTTAAGCTTCTTTCACTAAAGCTGAATACTTTCACCCACCGTTCCACGGTTCTGTTCCATTCCATTAAATAATTGAAAATAAATACTTTCATAGAGCCACTGAGGCAGCCACTGCTATCCATTGAGATATTTTGTCAAAAAGGGATTAATGCAGCAGTCATCTTGGATAAAGCTAGATAGAAGAAAATTACATTTTTTAATCTAAAGATGCGGGTTAATATAAAAAAAAACAACAAACCCCAAAACAACAACAAAACACCACCACGAAAGAAAACAAATCCCAGCTTTTCAATTATTGATCCTTAAAACTTTGCCAACAAATTTTTGTATAAGGATTATCATTAGGTAAACTGTCCCAGCATTAAAGTCTAATGTAGCTGATGTACAAATTAATTGGCTTATTAGCTTTGCCAGACTAACTTTGTCAGAGGCAAAGACAGTAGAAGAAAATGCAGATTGTTAGGTTGATTGTTGACAGAATTTTCTTCTATGTGAATACATAATCTACTTCTTAGAGTTACACAGATATTGCCATGGTCCCAGATAGTTTCAAGACTGACTTACTCCTTCTTTTAGAAGCCAATTTTAACTTCAGTTTAAGGAGATTTTTCAAACTAGTTTTCTAGGCAAGATGCTGTTTTTCACTAAATTACTGACATTCTCACAGATTGAGAGGTTCAAGATGGAATTTATAATCTGTTTGTGTACCTGTTTTGGTCAGTATAAATTTGTAGATCAAGAATACTGACATACAATTTATATTAAAGTTTTTACAATTAAAGGTGTATACTTACAAGGAAAACTGTAGGTCATCAGGATTCTAGGAAACTGTTTATTGGACTTTTTTTGGAGGGGAAAAAAACCCCAAAACATTCTCCTGTAAGGATTTGCACATTCATCAAAACCAGAAGTGACAAAGAGTTAATTTACAGGAATTTTCTCCTGGGCTTTCTTGGGCAAGCCAGGAGACCCAGGAAGAAGTCTAACACTGAGCGTCCAACATCCACAGTTCCATGAAAACCTAAAACAGAGACTGTCCTGGAGTCCAAAATGCTAAGACTTGCACAGTTCACTGCATTCTCCCTTTCACATATAACTTTGATATTTAAGATTGCTACACATTTGAATAGGAACAATTTTAAATATCAAAAGCCTTTCAGAAACATTCTTTTCTTCATTACTTTATACTGTTTATTATCCTCCTAATATTTCCTTATAACTCCCCCGCGCCCCCCCATAATTTTTCTTCTTTCATACAAAGTTTGCAAGATTTTTGTTATCTTCTCTTGACTATACCAGAGACAAAGATGTAGTCACCTGTAAAATCATAGCTTACTCTAGTCTAGTTCTTTTTCAGTCTGCTATGATCAACATGGCTGAGACCACAAATAAGGAGGAGAGACTTTAGGGTTGGAAACTGAAACTGAACAAACTTACTATAACACAGAAAAAGGGAGTAACACGTCGGGGTAGGAACATACACTTACACACAAATATATACAGACCTCATCTCACTGATGGCAGGAACAGGTGGGCGAGAGTCCCTTGCAGCAAGGCCACCTCAGGAGAGGGGCCCATGGCTCCTCACAACACCCAACAGTGCTGGATTCTGGAGAGCACTTGGCAAACCAGAGAATCTCCAAGCAGCAGGAAGGGGCTGAGCTTCTGGGTCTCCTGGCTTTATTATAGAGTATGGCAAGAAGTGGGGGGAATACTAACGCCCCTCCCTGTTCCAACTCTCCTGGGTCTTTCAGGGTCTTAAGGATTTTCTCTCTAGTCCCTCTTGTAGGTGTCCCAACACCATGCCAGGGTCACTTCAACCATAACACACTGCTAAAGATAAGCTCCAGGATGAAGCACCAACACCACTGACAGACATTTGCTTTTTCATGGCAATCTTCATCGTAGGCCTATGACTTCTGGAATTCAGCTGTAGACCTACCTCTTAAAACAAACCTGTCCTGGGCTTTAAATTAACGCTAGGCCCAAAGTCAAATTTCAACCATAAACCAGGTCATCCCTAGTATATAATCGCCTTTGCAAGCCTTTTCTATGCAGCAGGCTTGAAAGGCTGCATAATAGAAGTGCTTCAGCCTTCGGTATCTCCGGCTTATATAACCTCACCAGTAACACCTGTCTCAATTTGGGATATGATCACCTGTGTGGGCATTACCTTATTTGCTCACTCTCAGTCCTCTATGTATTAAAGAACTTAGCAATAAACTTACTGAATCCACAACCTAACCAGATACATACATGTATTTAAATTATGTACAAAATATTGTGTAAAAATGAAAGCAAGTCATGCCATAGATCTCCTTCAGCTCAATATTCCATAGCAGTATTGACCCTATAAAGCTAAAAGAAATTTGAAATTGTAAAAATCCTACTTTTTACATTCGTAAGTACAACTGGGAAAAATGTGTTTACTAAGAGTCTGGCCACATTTGCACGAGTTCCTGGGTAGAAAGTTTGTTAATTCAAAACAGTATCAGGAAATGGGTGTTAGTTTTAAATTGCTCCCTCAGATGCAGCTTTAAATGGAATTAGTTGCAAATTATGGAAAATGTAATAAAAAATGGTATAAAACTTGCATTGGAACAACTGAAATCTCACAGAAAAATACTCTAGCTTCCATCTTAAACACACACACACTATTGAGTTTTGTAGTTTATTTTGAAAGGTTTTATTGTCTCCTAGAACTACAGTTGCCCAGCTTGTATTTTGTGGAAGAACAGAACTTAATTACTCCCCTGAAATCCAGCAATGTGGCTAGACCCCTGTAACTCAGGGGTCAACGCAGCATTTATAAAATATAGAACAAGGATACAATTTACAGAAATAGACGTCTACAATATGGGTAGACATCTATATTAACACACGGAAATTCTCTTCACATTTCAACTTTCAGGCAGTTCTCTCAACTTCCATTCATTCTGTCACAAAGGTAATAATCTAGATTTAATCTTTCTATTGTACTAGGCTGTTAATAAGCTATGCTTCAGTTAAAAAAAGTCTCCATAAAAAAAAAAAGACTATTTGATTGTAATGCCTTCCTGTCCAATCTCGATTAGAAGTACATTAAAATTTATGAAAACTTCTAGCTAGATTTCCTTCTGTGAGATTTCTGTTAGCCTGTTAGGCAGAACTCGTGCTACAGAAAGATAATCTTCTCTGCTACTAGTCAAAAAACTCATAGCGCATTTGCTGCATTTCTTGGACCAATTTGATCACCTACTCCAACCTCATGCACCCACAAGGAATAAACTCCGTGCAGGAATACTACAGGAGGGGCGTCACAGAGTACACGGACCACTGGAAAAGAAGTAAATTTTGGCAGAAGGGAAAAACAGCAAAGAAAGGGAGGAGAAAAAAAAAACAACCACCTGTGGCACGGCTGCTGACACAGAATGCCACCGAGCGTGCTCACTTCCACTGTGGACATCCAGCTCCACCTGCAGAGCGGCGGGTCGTTCCTGCTCAGCGGGATCTCGGGGCTGCCGGAGGTCTCCCCGTCCCCAGCCGGGTCCCCCGACAGGCTGCAGCCTTCTCGCGGCTTCGAACACGGCCGTCAGGCCGCGCGCCCGCAGGCCGATGCTCCACAGCCGGCCCCACCTGCAGCCGCTAGCCCCGAGCTGACCGAGGGCCGGTGCGAGGCCACTGCCCAGGTGGCCCCGCCAAATCCCACCGGGCGGCCCCGGACCCCGCTGCGGCGCCTCCCACTGGAGCCCCGCGCGCTCCACTCGGCCCGGCTCGCACACAGTCGGGAGAGCACGTGGCCGTGCTGGCCCCACGTGGGGAGAGCAGCGCCCTCGGCTAATCAGCGGTCTCCGTTTGCTACGTGACCGCCAGGTAACAGCCAATGAGGAGCCGGGACGCGGGGCGGGGAACGCGAGACCGTTGGCCGCGGCGGTTGGTGCGGTTGGGCGGGCGACGCTGTAGGCGGCGGAGGGCGCGGCCGGAGCTCTGCAGCGCAGCCGAGCACCATGGTGGGTCAACGGAGCCGTCGCGGCTGGGGGAGGGAGGATCTTCGCGAGTGCTCCCGCTGCCGCAGGCTGGGGGTTTTGCGGCTGCGTGCGCTGCGGCGGGACTGGCGGTAACAGTAAGGCTGGAGGGTCGGGGAATGGGAGAAATCAGGACAGGGGTTCAGGGTTCCGAGGAGGTGCGAGGGAGGCGGCTGGGGAGGGCAGACGTGTCGGGCCCCGGACGGCGGGAAACCCCGGTATCCACCGCGCGCCGCCTGGGCGGCTGGGCTTGCGGAGCCGCAGGGGGCGGTGCGTGGCCAATCGGAGCGGACCGCGCGGGACCGGGGGCGGGGCGCTGCGCGCGCGGCGGGAAGAGGCGGTGGGAAATGCGGAGCCACGGGAGGGTGGGGGGAAGCGGGCGGAGCTGATCTCTGGCGGGCGCGGGGTGGGAGCTGTAAGCGGAGCCAAGGCCCAAGCGTTGGTGCTGTAAGGAGCACGGAGCGGGCAGCCCAGGCCCCCCTCGCGCTGCCCTACGCGCACTGTAACAGCAGCTTGTTTCCGCCTCAGGTGTAAGACACAGCTGAGGTATGGAGAGATGAAACATGCATGGCACCGTTGCTTACAGTCAAAGGAGGTGGCTAAAAGTGTGCAGATGACATTTGATTTGGACTTTCAGATTATTTCACAGAGGAACTCAGATATGTATGAATTGCCAGGGGCTGGATATCTTTATTATAAAGGAAGACATACTAGGTGACAGAAAGATGCTTGCAGCAGTCACCCAGTGGCAACAAATCAAGGATGTGTGGGGATATTATATAAAGAAGTCTTCCAAAAATAAAGAAAGATGAAAAAGAGACTAGACAGAACATTAACATGTGCAGCATGGCAAGGGATGATGAATCTGTATTCACCCTAGGTGTTCAGAGAGACCATGTTGTCTTTAAGATCTTTCCATAGTCTCAAAGTCAGCCCAGGTCAACTACGGTGAGTACAGTCTTCCAGGTGGCAGACAATTTAAATCATTTAAATTGTCCCTCAAGAGCAACAGAAGGAAGATCATGGAAGGATACAACCCACAGATATTATGACATTATGAGAATAAAATCTATAGGATGGGTAGCTCCATATCTCACTATCATTGTTCTGCTTTTAATTTGCAGCGTGAGTGCATATCTGTCCACGTGGGTCAGGCTGGTGTTCAGATTGGCAATGCATGTTGGGAATTGTATTGTCTTGAACATGGAATCCAACCTAATGGTCAAATGCCCAGCGATAAAACTACTGGAGGTGGAGATGATTCATTTAACACTTTCTTCAGTGAGACAGGAGCTGGTAAACATGTTCCCAGAGCAGTGTTTGTTGACCTGGAGCCAACTGTAGTTGGTACGTACCCAGTGTTAAAGATCTTCAGTGTCAGAGATCCCCTACCATCTTTTTTGTTCGTTTAGAACACTGCCTCCAGAGTTTTGTTTAATTGCTATCTATAGTCTTGTCTGCACCTGTAATGTTGTTTTCTGGGTGACCTCTGTGTTGTCCTATACCAATACTGCTATGTGAGGGCCTGTATTCTCCCTTAAACAAAGGAGCTGAAGTTGTGCCAACTCCTTAGGCCAGTGACAACCGGCAAAGAACCCGGGATGGTGTCTGCACTCTTTGGACATGCACTTGGTGTGCAGTCACTGGGCAGCACACAGCACTGGAGAGATCGATTGATGTGGTGTTTTGTTTCTTTGTAGATGAAGTACGTACAGGCACATACCGGCAGTTATTCCATCCTGAGCAGCTCATTACTGGGAAAGAAGATGCAGCTAACAATTATGCCAGAGGCCACTATACCATTGGAAAAGAGATTGTTGATCTCGTGCTAGACCGCATTCGGAAACTGGTACATTCATGCTGCAAGGCAGTACACAAAAATAATTGATACAGCTCTATAGCTGTCTGTAATGATTGGTTGCTATGATTTTTCCCTAAGAATTCTGTGCATAGTTGATTGTTTAAAGCACGACAAAACTTTTTTACTCTTGTCTCCCAGTGAAATAAAAAATTAAAAAGTGAAATAAAAATTAATTCATTGAAACTTAAAATTTTTTAGGCTCTGAAATACCACTATTTGAAACGTATTATAAAAGCCTTGAACAAGTGTAACAAAATTATTATATTTTTTGTTTGTTATTTTCAGTTTGAATCATGCCATTATGTGTCATGCAAATATTTCTAGTACCCTGAACCTCAGGTTTTAGTTGAATGCTTAGCAATTTTAATTACTTCTCTAGTTGTTTTTATCTGATGTTGCATTGTGAGAAACTTGTGTAGGATGATATAATTCATAGTGAAATAGTGATTGTCTATTTAAAATTACAAAAATTAAGAACAAATTTGTTTTCAACATCTAATTGGTACTAGCAAAGCTAGAATGGGAACATCAACAGATTCTAAAGCTGTAATTTATAGTAACTTGTCACAGTGGTGTACAGCTGCTCGTGCTTACTGTAGTATTAAAATGGCATCAAAGGCAGTAAAGCATCTTTTAAATACTAAAATATTCCTGTTCAGAAAAAGTTATGCAGAGGCACTGGTACTTCTGAGTAAGATACACACAAAAAAGGAAGATCATCTTTCAAGAATGCTGATTTTTATTATAACAATGTAAAACTAACAAACTTAAGAAAGAAATGCTTTTGAATTATTATTACTGCTTTCTCTAAGGTCATCACTAACCTTATTTTTTTTTTCCCACTTTTTTTTTCCACCCTATTATAGGCTGATCTGTGCACAGGGCTGCAGGGTTTCCTTATCTTTCATAGTTTTGGAGGAGGCACTGGTTCAGGGTTTGCATCTCTGCTCATGGAAAGGCTCTCTGTTGACTATGGCAAAAAATCTAAACTGGAGTTTGCAATTTATCCAGCTCCCCAAGTTTCCACTGCTGTAGTGGAACCTTACAACTCCATTCTAACTACCCATACAACATTGGAACATTCAGATTGTGCCTTCATGGTAGATAATGAAGCCATTTATGATATATGTCGCCGTAACCTTGACATTGAACGTCCTACTTATACCAATTTAAACCGATTAATTGGGCAAATTGTTTCCTCCATCACCGCTTCACTGCGTTTTGATGGAGCCCTCAATGTAGATCTGACAGAATTTCAAACTAACCTTGTTCCATATCCACGAATCCATTTCCCCCTGGTGACATACGCCCCTGTCATCTCTGCTGAAAAGGCCTATCATGAGCAGTTATCTGTGGCTGAAATTACCAATGCTTGTTTTGAGCCAGCCAACCAGATGGTCAAGTGCGACCCTCGCCATGGCAAGTACATGGCCTGCTGTATGCTCTACAGAGGGGATGTTGTTCCCAAGGACGTCAATGCAGCCATCGCCACTATCAAGACTAAACGTACCATTCAGTTTGTGGATTGGTGCCCGACTGGATTCAAGGTACTTATACAGCTTTTTAACCATTTGATGTGTGAGTTACTGGGAACTGTGTAGTATTCAGAGGTAATGGGCATTCTATAATGTTGTAATGTCCCTGTCAGATAATTTGATGAAGTTAAAAATAACTGTTGAGCTATTTTATTTGTTCATAACCATGGTCATTTTTAATTGCTATCAGAAATAAGTTTTTAAGCCTTGGCATTCATGAGTAAAGTTTTCATTTGTTATCTTGCAGGTGGGCATTAACTACCAGCCTCCAACCGTGGTGCCGGGCGGTGACCTTGCGAAGGTGCAGCGGGCTGTGTGCATGCTGAGCAACACCACTGCTATTGCTGAAGCCTGGGCTCGCCTCGACCACAAATTTGATCTCATGTATGCTAAGCGTGCCTTTGTACATTGGTATGTTGGGGAAGGGATGGAGGAAGGAGAATTTTCCGAAGCCCGGGAAGATCTGGCTGCCCTTGAGAAAGATTATGAAGAAGTTGGCTTAGACTCAGTGGATGCAGAGGCTGAAGGAGATGAATATTGAGAAAACTAAAATCTGGGAAAACATATGAAAGAAAAAAAATAGAAAAATAATTGCAGAACCCTGTTCGCTTGTTTGATTGTTTTCAAATAAAGTTTTAAAGGTTCTGCCTTGTCTGTTACTATTCTTTACTATTGTCTTTATATATACTTTACTATGTCTTTACTATTTACCTGCATACTCAGTAAGGACCATTTGAGATTGCAGGTCTTGGTATCATCCAGTCATGGGCAAATTGTAGAAGAAATCAGGAAATTGCATGCACTCTCCTGTGATCCCAACATGTTCTGAGATACACTCACTTTGATTTTTGGTTTCTCACAAGCAGGAAACTGCTGCTCTAGGTTGGTTCAGTGCTAATAACACTATTTTCCAAGTCTGCCCACACAATTCAAAAGATCCTAATCTTTGCTAAAGCCATTTCCATAGCAGGGCTGGCTTCACAGAATTGTAAAAAATCTCCGAACTTAACTGAGTAACGCTGTACTCAAGTAATGTACCTGACTGGTTACAGCAGATGCCATTACACTTTTAAAGAGAACTAGCATTACCAGATTACTTGTTAGTGCCATAAACTTTATACTTTTTTTTTTTCTTTGAAGTGTGAGATGACAAATATTCCAAGAAGCACACCCCCCAGCATTGGATTCAGATAAAAAAAAAACCAGCAGATGTGTTACCTGCTTTGAAAGAGCATTGTCATTTTTCACATTCCTATATTAGCCTAGTAAAAAAAATTCGAATGTCCTTTAACAGTATGTTCAAAGGAGTACTGCTTCATAGAGACTAGGCAACAGTTCCACGGTAGGGCACTCAGCTCAGGTGAAAACTGCTGCCTCGCTATCTTAAATTTTTTTAGTCCTGGATACTGAAAAGAATAAAAAACTTAAGGGGTTTTGTGGGTTTTGTTTCTTTCCTTCCCTACATCTATAAAACCAGGAGGGAGAAAAAGGCCTATACGTGCTAAAGACACACAGAGTGAATTATTTTCCGAAATGCTTGTAAATCATACCTGTAGAGCATGCTGTGTACGCACGACTTACGGAGTTCCAAAGACAGAATCGCTGTTTAAAACCAGAAATGCCTTTGTTCTCGCGCCCAGGAGCCAGCACGATTCGCCGGGGCCCAGCAGCGATGGCGTCACACGCGCCCTGCCTTGTCCGGTCCTGCCCGGCCCGCCCCGCCCTTGTTCGCTCCGCCCCGCCAGCCGCGGAAGCTGAGGTGGCCGGGGTTCGTGTCGCCGATCGCAGCCCCTGAGGCGTCCGGGCGCAATCTGAGCTGCCGCAGCGGAGGGGCCGGGGAGGGGACCATGGTGCAGCTTTACAACCTGCACCCATTCGGGTCGCAGCGAGTGGTGCCCTGCAAGCAGGAGCCGGCGCACTTTTGCTGCGGCCGCGATGTGCTGTTTGTGGCCGGCACGGCGGCCAGCTGCAGGGTTGAGGTGTTCGCCGTGCGCGACCAGGGCGGCTGCGAGCCGCTGGGCTCCTTCGCCACGCTGGGCCCTGTGCTGCGCATGGCGCACAGCCAGGCAGGTCAGTGCCGCCGCGGCCGCCGGGCCGGGAGCGCTTGGCCGGGACGTGTCCGGCTGGAGCGCGGAGAGAGGCCTGCGGGCTGCGCCGGGACTGGGCGGGCCGGGCTGGCGGCGCTGAGGCAGGAGGAGGGCCCCGCGCTCCGTTCCCGCCGTTCCCGGCGGCTGCCGTGGGCTGAGGAGGTTCCCGCGGTTCCCGTGGGCGCAGAGGGCCGGCCGCCGCGGGCCGCGCCAGGGGCACCGGGCCGCCGCTTGCTGAGGCGGGGCCCCGTCAGGGCTGTGCTCGGGCTGGCAGCCGTGCGGGGCACTCGGCCTTTCTGCCGCCCTCCTCAGCCCTGGTTGGAGTCTGTGCTCCCATACTTGCTTGATCTTTACTTCAGAGCACGGGACGGGTGGTCGCTCCAGCCGATGCCAGCTCTTCGTGCGTGACTTTCCCTGGCCTTTGGAGAATAAAACTTTCCCGTTAATGGGTATTGGGGCGGGGGGGGCGGGAGTGAACCACTTTGTCTGTAATCACAGCTCGTAAAGTGGATTCACTTAGGAGTTAATCTGGACCTCGATCCATAATTCTTTTTTTTTAACGGAATGTGAATTGTGTTCTACCAAGCAAAGAAACTTCTATTTTGGATTTTTAAACCTTTTTTGGAATTCTATGTAAGAGTTGAGATGTTAAGATTTTCCATGTCATGTACTATATAGCAGGTAAAGAGCTCAAAAACTGTGTCATCTATTCGTTAATGTTACAACAGTAATGCTGCTTTCTTTTAAGGAGACTATCTGGTGACAATTGAAGAAAAAAGCAAAGCAACTTTCCTGAGAGCATATGTGAACTGGAGATGCATGTCTGCAGGGAGTTCTCGTGTTTGTGTTCGGATGGTTGGTCACAAGATGGAGGAGTCATACAGTGAAACCTTAAAAGAACAGATGTCAATTGTGGAAATGCCACTTTCAGATCCTCCGCTGTGCATTTCATGTTGTCCTGTAACTGGAGATCTTCTTGTGGGCTGCAAAAATAAACTAGTCGTGTTCTGTTTGAAATATCTGGTCATAAACCAGAATTTGACTGTGTTAGACTTTGAACGCTCCTTAATTTTACACATTGATAACCTCGTTCCTGCTGAAGTTGCGTTTTGTGCCAAACATATAGCCATAACAACAGAGCTGGATGTTCTGATCCTGGAACTGGTCCAGCAAAGTGCAGACAGGACAGAGCAGTGTGCACATGGATTTAGTACACTAGAAAAGCCTGTGGATGGAGGTAAGTACAGAAAGTAATTTTCTTCATTTATTTCCAAGAGTCTGCTAACTGGTTCCTGTTATTCTCAAAGTAGGCTCAGACAAGGTCATTGCCCCTCAGAAGATGCTTCCAGATCATCTTAGGACAGACAGCTGAATCGTGTAGTTCATGAAAAGTTGTACTGCCTGCACTTGGAGGTAGCAAAATGTGTGCCATCATTCTGCAGACACCTTCAGGATAGTGCAGCCTCTACAGACAGAGGATTAGGTCCCTGTTTTGGCGTGTCACCATGGACCAAATTAAAGCAGTAGTAGTTTGGTGTGCTGTGTTCAGAAGAATAGTTCCATCAGTGTCACTGCCCAAATAACTGTGTCTCTTCTAAGGGACAAGTGGGAGGCCAAAGAGAGGAAGCATCTCATGACCCTTGAAATGGACCGTGCATATGGGGCTCACACATTGAAGAATGCTTCTGTGGCAATGCACGTGCATTTGTGTAACTGTCAGTAGGCTCAGAACCTGCATAAAAAAGGTGTCAGCAAATTCTCTTTTTTCAGTTCTTTGTCTTACTCAGGGGCTTGCCTTAGAAGCCTATAAATCCCAGAAACAGATTTACTCAGTAGGTCTCATTCCCGTGTATTACAAGAAGTTAATCCGTATCTAAGTGATTCTGTAATTCTCACCTTTCCAAAATAATCAGGTGAACACCAACAAACCTTAGGAAAACACTTCATTTATGATTGAAGAAACTTAAACCAGAAAAGGATGGTCTTTTAGAAATTGAAACTGTACCTAGGAAAAAATTAAAGAAGACTTCTCAGGGATAATACAAACTGGAATATTCTTCATTGGGTGAAGATAGATCTTAACTCATAACGGTATCCTCCCCCTAGTTGTTTTTCTTACTAAAAACTAAACAGAAAAGTTAAAATTACTTTCTGTGTGCTGTTAGGATTAACATTCCAGAATTTAAGTGAGTTTAAGATAATGCAACATTCTATCATAGCTGCCTTTTCCTTCTTAAAATTCCTCCAATCAAATGACAGCATTTTTGAGGGGCAGCCATTTGCCATACAGGTTGCCTTGGACTTGCCTTCTGACAGTTGCCCTGTTCCTTCAGAAATCGTGACTCTTAGATATTCAGACTGTTGAGACTTCAGTGAAGATTTGTTCTCATCTTCTAGCATAGCTGCTTTCAAAACCTCATGATTTGAGGAGGGCGGTGCTGTAATTGGAGGATTTAATTGATATTGTGTCATAATTTTTTCCTGCTGAATGGAATGGTTTGAATAATTAGTACTGCATTTTCATTGCTAAGCTTTAAAAGATGAAGGTCCTTCAACAGACAGTTTGCAGCCTGAATTAGATGAGTTCATCATATGTCAGAAGCCAGTGGAACTGCTTGGGGAAGAAAGCAAGCTGTGTGAGATACCCATCACACTGGAATCCACGGAGTTACCTACAGAAGAGACAAAGCACTTCCAGGTGCACTACCTGCTCTTCAGGTATGACAAGTGTATTTCCCCTTTATGGCATTATTTACTACAATAAACCAAAATAAGCTGTGGCTCATGTCTCATTGAAAGTAAAATCCTGGTATTTTGACTTCTGGGGTTTTTGTTCTGTTGGGTTTTTTTTTGCTCTGAGGAAATGATGTGATGCCAAAGAAAACTAAATAGAGTGGAATATTTCAGCTGGAAGCGAACTGCCCGACCCAATGTTAAAGCCTGTTATCAAGGGCATTGTTCAAATGCCTCTTGAACACTGACAGGCTGGGGGCATCAACCACCTCTCCAAGAAGCCTGTTCCAGTGTCTGACCATCCCCAGTTTTTATACTTTAATACTGAACCAGCAAATCCAAGTTGAACTCACCATATTCTGAAGCAGCTTGTGTCAAATTCTGTTATTTAGAGAAGCCTGCTTCAAAGGATTGCACTGGAGACTGATGGGCAGTCCTGTCTGTGTGACCTTAACCAACTCATTTATTCTGCAGCTTGCATCAACTCCAGCTGAAGTGTTCCTTCAGTACCTGCAAAAAAATATTTTCCCTTTCTCCAGCTAGCAAAGGGAGTTTACCAAGTATCTTAAGCACTAAGAAACTATGCATTTTATTTTGTTAATGATCAAAGCTGTTAAACTTTATCCAAAACTGAGGAAGAATTGATTTCACAGTCCAGCAGTGAATTCCAAAGCAAACTAGGAAAAAACGATAATACGGAATAGAGAAGAAAAGTTGATAGGAAAAGGCACCATGTTACATATAGCTCAGTTGAATAAAAAGAGGAGGGAGGGGAAGGTTAAACTGAGGTTCAGATAAATTGCAGTATGTCTTCCAGTGACCCCAAACTTTGACACACATTTGGAGAAAAGCAAAGAAAGGATTTTTGGTTGCAAGAACTCAAGGTAGTTATCTCTAGCTGTGTCACATGCTTCTTGGCAATGCCATGCTAATTATATTAGTAGTAGGAGTGCACGTTGTTGTTGAGTATTAAAACATCAGCTGTGCTTATTATAGCTTGTATTGTTTACTTGTCCAAAGTAGCTCATCGTAATTTCTCACTGAGGTCTCATGTTGTTCTTTTGGATTTTTTTCTCTAGACGTTTCACACCTGACCAGTCGCCTTTTGGGTTTTGTGAAGAGACAAAGTTGCACTCTGTTCAGCTGCTTCCTGTATACCAGACAGGTACCTGGGTATGCAGGGATGCATCATGGTCTTGCCACAGGAGACTGGGGAAAGGAAGAAGCTTCTTCGTATATTCTGTTTTGTACACTATAGCTGTAGGATTTATTTTTAAATGAAGGTCTTTCCTCCTTTTTCAATGATTTAAACTGAACTTCTACTAACAAAAAAGTCTTTTAAGTTTCTCCATGTTCTGCATAAACCTTGAACTAAAATGCCAATTCACCACACCAGAAGAGGACACTAAATCAGCTTTTATCAGTTCTCTACTGGTTAATTTTGCATCACAAAACAGTCACTCTTTACATTGCATTAATAAAATTATCCTCAGTGTTATAAGATAGTAGGCTGCCTCTCATTAGTCAGCAGTGGAAATCGGAGTAGTAACTTGAATGATCTGTTAAGATACAGGTTACCAGTCTGCCAGGCTTCAATTGAAATGGCAAGGGATGAATAGAGAGTTTAGGGGCTTGCTAACACAGGCTAGCTCAAGCCTCAGCAGATCCATGGAACAATTTAATGCTGTATGCTATAAATCAGCTTTACCAACTGCTCACCCAGTTTGTGGTGGCTGTTTGCTAAGTAGCGAAGCCTCATTTAAGTTGCAGATGACTCAAGAGAATGAGCTACTTCCCTGTAGGATCTGAACACAGCCTCCACCTGCCAAAATGGCTTTATACATAAATTCTGCCATTCCCGGCCTTTCTTTCCCTGAAGTGAGGACCTGCAGCTCTCCATAAGCATTCATCCCAGCTCACAGGTAGTTGTCTAAGGCTGGTATTTCAATCCATGGATGCTTAGTTGTGATGAATCTGGAATCCAATGATGCTGCATCTGTAGAATTCCTTCACTCAGCAGTACATCCACATTGTTAAAAATGCCTCCAAGTGAGGTAACACAATATACAGATTTTTGACCTGTGCACTGATCCAGCCTGTACACTGATCTTCATACAGTTGTTTTTCTCTTCACTAGCTACTAACAAAACCAGTCTGCAGCCTGGGCAGGTTTGATAGTAACTTAGGCATCAGACATGCAAAGGAATTGCCAGGGTTTTATTTGTGAGGTATATAAAATGCCTTTCTTATTGTTACATCTAGGAAGTTCTGTGACAGCCCATGAGGAAACTGAGAACAAGAGAGAACTACTGAGTCTCTTTTGCTTTTTCTCTTTACCTCATGTTGGATATCTCTACTCTATTGGGAAGTTAGTAGAGCTGATTTCTACTTACCAATATTCAGAGAAGTCAGAGCAGGCAGTTCTCACTCCACAGTTCCTGCACGTCATTACAAGGTACTACATTTATGATTTTGTTGGTAGTATTGTTATGTTTCTCTGCTGCTGCCTTTTTTTTTTTTCTTTTTACTGTGTTATGTCCTTTGAAGCCTCCTGGAACTCACTGGGTAGGCTCGTGGTAGAGCAGCATGTCCTCCTGCTTAGGCTTGAAGGCCCAAAGGAAAAAGATCTGATTCTCTGTAGTCTTGGCTACTTGATTTTTGCAGGTCTTCATTGTTTCTCCTTTCCCTCCAGTGAGAAGCTGCAGTGTTTCACCGTGCGATGCAGCGCAGCAGCAGCTCGGGATGAGGATCCGTATATTGATACCACTGTGAAGGTAGCATGGCACGTGGTTCCCTTATGTTTCCTTCTGAAATCCTGTTAGTTTCTGTTGGCTGAACCAATAAAATAATATCAAAAATTAACATTTTACTTCAATCTATGGCATATAATATTTTAATGGTCTACAGATGTCTCAGTGAAACTGTGTAGTTGCTTTGAAGAGTGAAATGATTTAATTTTTTTTTACCCATTGTTACATTATTTATGTCATAGTTAAATGACTATTTTTTTCTTGCTCAAGTGAAGCACTCGAAGTTAGGAAAGCCAGTGAATGTTTTTAGTGTCAGATCATTCAACAAAGGTTACTTTTTTCTTTTTTCCTTTTTTTTTTAATTTTTATTTAAAGACTCAAAGTACCTACTAACTGAAATTACAAAACAATCATTTTCCTTAAAAGGCTTGTCCACCTGTCACACTGGATGTCTGCACATTAAGGATGCAGCTTTTTATAGGACCAAGAGCTATCTGCCATTTCAAAAACCATATAATTCTTTTGACTAAGGCAGACACAGAAGATATTACTGAGAGGAGAAAGCCTACAAGAAGGATGATGTAAGGATTTATGTCTTTTTGGGGTGATGGTATTTATAGCTCTGTGTACAGTGCTGAATTTGTATGTGTTGGAGTTGAAAAGAGTTTCCTCTGGAAAAACTGTTTGGACATAATTGCTTAGTTCGTGCATAGGAAGAGAAATCAAGCATTTATTTTTTCAATTCTACTGTATTAACTGACATAGAAGAAATGAGGGTAGGGACATGAACGCTTAAAATCTGCAAAGTTACTCAAGACTGTAAAAAGCTTAACTTTCATAAATAATGTTAAAATAACATTGCTAAGAACAGATCTGCTACTGAAAGGAAAATATAGTTATACTGAGAAACAAAAATATGTAGGCTTACCCAAGCTACAGGCTAACAAAATGTGCTGTAGCACAAAATGAAAACGTCTTATATTTGACTACAGGTTCTTTCCGGGAAGAGTTAAGAACATCAGTATAGTAATCCATGATAAAAGAAGGAATGGAGTTTGGCCCAACTTATTCTTGTAGCATGTATGTAGCCAGAGGCATTGTGACTTCTTAGCTATTTCTGTGAGAACTGCTACTGCCATTTTTTTTGAGGGCTTTTCATAAGACAGCTAGACAGCTACTTTAAAACAGGGAATCAGAAATCACATTTATTAAAGTCAATTCAAGTTCATTTACAAAAGTGGGACAGTTACAGTTGATGGAAGTTATGTGAACTAATATTTCTTAAAGCCTAGGAAAGACATCATTATTCAGGAGAAGAGGAGGTTAAGCCCATCAAAGAGAATGACAATTCAAAATACTCTGCTTTCTGTGCATAAAGCACAGTTCCTTCTGCCTGTTGTTTTAAAGATTATAGTTGGCCTTTCAGGAAGGTGACACCTTTTGCCTTCTGTAAAGAACGCAAGTTGAACAAATACCAGTTTAATTAACACCTTCATTTGAAAATAAAGATGCAGATATTCCAGAGCAGTTAAAACAAACAAACAAACAAACAAAAAAAACAGAACAAAGTAGTCTGTGTTTTCCTGCAGTGTTTTAACCTTAGGGCATTACAGACCTAGCCAATGTGTTAGAGTAAAAGTGTTCAGATATTTTTTTACACTGTGTCTTGGCAAGCACTTCAATAGAGCTAATTTGAATTACGTAACTTCATGTAAGTATCTGATATTACCTGGTGGTAAGCCCAGGAGAAGACGTGGTAGATAGTTTTTGTTGTGTTCCTGGTGTATAAACATGCCTATCCCTGTTTTGTTGTTAGCCATTATGACTTAAATACACAACTTAACTCTCAAGCATTAACCAGCCTGCATATGTACCCATTTATGTGTTTAAATTATCAAGGGAGTGGGCTTTTTTGGCTGCATGATGTTTATTTAGAGACTGACAGCTCTTTTCTTTCTCTCTAGCTCCAGAAAGGCTGACAGCATCAGATCCAGAGCAAATTCTGAGTCAGAACCTGGTTGGAATTTATATATTATAAACACGGTTTCAACTATTCAGCTTTACAGAGAAATGGTATTGCCCAACTCCTGCTTCTGTTGTCTGGAGACTAAAAATAAATACTGTTGATTCATCTCTGATGCATGTCATTGCTGAATATAACATAATGTATTTCTCATGAATAGTCCATAATCCTATTTCAAATGGCTGCTGCCCTCATTAGAATTGCTCCTGTACAGTCTTAATTTTTGCCAGCAGCCTAAGTGTATCCTGTGTCTGTTCTAGGTAGATTATAGTAGAACTTACGAAAATGTAAAAACAGAGAGTTGCATCCATCTGCTCAGCGAGGCTCACTTACTGGTCAGAGCAGCTATAATGGACCCTGGTTTCCCTAAATCAGATGAGAGAGAAGAAATTCTAAGAGCATTCAGAGAAAGTTGTGCCTTCTTAGGAGACTGCTACAGCAGGTATGTTTTAGATGTCAGAGTGATACAGGTGAGCTTTTGTTTCCAGTCGTGTAACCCTAAAATGAAAATCCATCAGTCTTTGCTGGTTTATGTTAGCATTGCATATGTAATACACATCTTTACATTCTATGCAAACAGCTTAATCTGGTCATCCCTTCAGTGTCTGGGTGTCTTCATTGTCACCAAACAAAGAATACTGCATTACATTGAACACGAGTTATATGTATTTGCAGATACTGGCATGTCTGTGACGGTTTGATGTATTATTTTAGTTCCTACAAACAGTGATAGCAAAAGTGTTGCCCTTGTTTTGTTATTTTCTTCCTTACTCTCTATTGCCTTCAGGTTTGACACAAGGGATTACCATCTTGCTTTGCCATACTACAGAATGTCAGGTTTATCCATGACTGAAGTTCTAAAGAGACTAGTTTCAGAAGGTGATGAAATACAGACATTTGAGAAAGGATTTTTATTTTACTTGACTCACTCTCTTAATGAAGAATTAAATGAAGAATTAAGTAAGGTAGAAACAAGACTTTTTTTTCTTAATCTATTGCTTTAGTTCTGATTTTAAGAACTGCATATCAAGTTTTAATTAAATTCCCTTTGAAAATGCTGAGCTGCTTGTTCAGTTCTACAGTTGTTCTTTTTCACGTGGTTTTTATTTTAATATTTTTGTTGACAAAATAGCAAGCAGCACCTGTAGTGCTTTGGGCTGCTTTCAAGCAACATATGCAGAGTTTGGCCATCATAATGCATGTTGCTGATGATCTGGTTCCCACCTGTGCACAGAGAAACTTCTGTTTTTGGAAAGCTTTGCTTTAGATTTCTTTCATCTCCCATTTCTGTAATAAAGCAAACTGTTTCTTTGAACATTGCCAAATTGTACAGGTTGGTAAAACCAGTTCACTGTGGTGGTGGATATTCTCCTAGCATCCCAGAATATGGGTTGAATCACTACCGGTTAGAGATCCTGTACTTTTATCAGCAGGGAGGAAAGGTACAGGAAACGCACTGTGTTTTGATAGCTAAGCTGTACTTGTCTGTTTTATATAAATACGAAACCTCCACACCCACACCCCCCCCCCCCCCCAAAAAAAAAAACAAACCATGAAAAAAACAAACCAGCCAACAAAAACCCCACAGAACTTTCATATGCCATAGAAGACTTTATCTGGAAAGGTCTAAACTGTCAAATGGCTTTTATTTTAATAGGAATCAGCAAATAAAGTTCTCCAAATATTCTACCTTGCTGACCCTGAGCAGCTGCCTCATATCCTCTGCAGTCCTTACCTGAAGAATGCATGTCCTTTGACAGCTGTGGAGTATCTGCAGAAAGTAGAAAAGATGATGCCATCAGTGGTCCTGACACTTAGCAAGGCTTCCATGGCTCTGAGAATGGGAGACCTGCTGATGTATGGGCATGAGATGGACTCCTATAAGGAGGTAAAGTATGCTGAAAGCACGAGCTATTAATGTTTTGGAAAGCCCAAATCAGGAGGTTTGGCTTGTAGTTGTATTTTACAGTAAAAGGCACTTCAGTCACTCCCCATCCTCCTGATATGCTGTGTATCCCTGGAACGTATCCCTGGAATGTCTGCAGCAACATTGGAGTTGGGGGCTGGCAGATGCTGGGGCAGTACTGGTCTCCCTGCAGGTAGAATAGTCTGATCTTGCCAAAACCTTACCAAATAAGCAAAAGTTTTGAAGCGTAATTAATTAATGATAAAGTAAATGCTCTGCAGAGGCAGTACCCTTCAGCAGCACAGCAGGATTATACAGTAGCATTTTTACAGCCCTCCACCTGTAATTAGTATGTGATATGCCCGTGAAAACACCATCTGTATGCAAACAACGCTTATAAAATTGAACTTCAAGCAGAATATTCATGGTGCACATGAACTGAAGTTTCTTCATACAGTTTCACATCTTATGTGGAATCAAAGCACTTAACCCTGATTAAGATCAGATCAGAACCTAGCACTCTCTGCCATAGATGTTCATGTGTGGTTTTAGACTGAGACCAGCCTGTAAATTTTACTTCTTGTTGAGGTTGATCAGGACTGTTGAATAATCAAAGGTGACAGAACTTGAAATACAGACTCTTTCTGAGAGCGAGATATTGGAGGTCTAAAACTGGCAGCTGTTCCAGTGATACTGTGCTTTGGGAAGAGAAGTCCTGGAGAGCTTTCAGAGTCAGCGGGTTTCGGATTGCAAGGTGGGAACTGTGCATTTGCAGCAAGATCTAGAGAATTTGACATGTTGTGAGCAAACTGCATGGGTGTTATTTAGGGAATAAGGTGGCTGGGCATTTGGTGTTTGTTTTGGTTGTGTTTTTTCTTCTCATTTTAATCTGACCTATTAAAGAAATGTTCTGTTGCATCTCATCTTTAAAAAGCATTTTGTTGCAAAGTACAAAAAATAACACTTTCAGGAAGTTAAAGAAAGGAAAGATTGTATGCATAGCAGGATGAAATCTGAATTATATTTCCTGTCTAATTATTTTAATCTTCTTAGGCATCATTTCCCCACTGTCTTTAAACTGGAAATAGCATCTTGTCATGTTTACCTTCAGAAGCACTCAGATATTCAGAAGCAACTTAGTGTTGCACATAGTGCAGCACATTTTGATCATTGTTGCAGGGGTATTTTCAAAATAAAAAACATTTTAGCAAAGTAGCCTCCTGAAATTTCTGCCAGTGATTTCTCACACACCATGTATGCTGAATGTCTTGGATTTCATAGTGAAATCTATCTTGTGTGCACAGTAACTCCAGATTTCAGCAGCCTGTTACTTTAGTGTCCAGGCACATGGCCTGTTGCTCAGGAGTCTCTGCTCTGGTGCACAGTTTGGAGCCTGGTCTCTGGAGAGCTATTCTATAAATTGTAGAAAGGATTTATTTCCTTCCCCTGGTTTTCCTTCATTTCATCTCCCTAAACTTCACTGCCTGGGGAAATACTTAAGTTTGCTGAGTTGAATCATATGTGGATTGACTTATTTACCTGATTTGTACCTGACTGTGTTCG
The DNA here is from genome assembly GCA_020745705.1 of Hemiprocne comata. Classification (NCBI taxonomy): domain Eukaryota; kingdom Metazoa; phylum Chordata; class Aves; order Apodiformes; family Apodidae; genus Hemiprocne; species Hemiprocne comata. Next base: position 27,411,273 of record CM036594.1, on the reverse strand, counting down.
TAGGCAATTTTGACTTGTGGCTTTATTGGGCAACCAAAACTCCTGAGGCAGCACAAGGAAGGAGTTGTGACTCCAACTGAGTTTGCTGTTCACCTGAAGGAGACACAGCCTGGGTTACTGGTGGCTGCCACTGTGGCTTTACATGAGAACAGTAAAATGGAGTTGGAAGAAGCAGAGACCTTTTTCAAGGTTGGTCTGTGATAATTTTTTGCTTCTGTTTTTCTCATAGTGATGTTGTTACGGGTAAGCAAAGTAGCCTTGGCTGCTCCTTCACTTACATTTCAGCATTCCTTCAGAAAGAGGGAGATAAGGGTTGGATATATTCAAGTCATGACAGATGACTACAGAGTTAGAAACTGGACCTTCTGGAAAGAAATATGGGCTAAATCAAGGAAAAAAAAACAAACATGAAGCTCCTGTCATTTGAAGGGGGGATCTCAGGGCTTTTTCAGTGGCTTCCTAGTAATTGGACTTTCTAAGCCTACTGAAATTTAACAGGATTTAGATAAATCACTTCCATAAGCTCCTTTTGAAGAAATCATTAGGATTGAAACGTACTTCTAAATAATCAGACTTAAACATAAAGTTATATAATGTGCTGTATTAATTTCTGAAAGAAGGGTGGGTCTCTGCAGTTTATGAGAAGAACAATAAATAGAACAGTTTTTCTGGTGTCCCTGAAATTTTTGTTATTTAGATTGGGAATAGACAAACCTTTATGCTTTTCTCTACAATTAATAGCACTGTTGGGATTAAAATAATTTGTTTTTCAACGTAGGTATGTTGCAGTCTTGTATCTGTTACTGTGAAAGAGCAGTATCAGAAATACCAAGTCATGAAACTCAAATTGGAAGAAGTGGTGTTTCAAGTAAAAGCCCTTTTTGCTGACACACCAGACCTTACAGCATGTCCCTTGTGGGTCCTGCCATTATACCCAGCTGAGCTACACAACATCTCTTACCATGGCCTTTAGAGTCTTCTTTTGAAGACACCTGCTTGGCTATTGGCAAATACAAAATCCTCCAGATTAGCAGTGCGTCAGTACTTGCTGAAAGCGTGCTGACATTTCTGGCAGTGGAGCAAATCTAGAATAAGAAATCAAGTCTGTCATTTAGAGTGGATTACCTTAAAATCATTCCGTGAACTTTTTACTTGGCCTAGCACAGCATTATGTAAAAACACGTTCATTAGAAATACATCAAGACCAAAAAAGGAAGCAAAATTCTGCTTCCAGTAAAAGTTGAAAACTGTCTCTCCTGTCTCTTCTGACCTCTGCTAATAATTACCATGTTCTGTGCTAAGCTGCTGTCTTCTAACGTTTTTATTCTTAGATGTTGTGTAAAAACAATGAAAACACTATTCCTCAGCTCTTGGTGGATTTCTGGGAAGCACTTCTTGTAGTGTGCTCTCAGGAAGAAATACTTCAGGAGCTTTTATTGAGGATTACTTCTCAGTATGTTTGGAGAATATCAAAGAAACAACTTCCTGAGACTAAGCCACTGAGAACAACGGAAGATCTGGTAAGCATGCCCCTCAGAAGGAGTGTTACTACTGCACTGTCCCTCCAAGATCTATCCAAACACTATCCCTTAGTGTTTGAATTCTGGACAGCTTAGCTCTTAAAAGCAGCAAGACTGAAAGTGAGTAAGGGAGTGTGCAGTTACCAGCCAGGTATTGCTGGCTCTGAGGAGTCCTTTCTTTGGGGACATTTGCAAATCCTTCCAACAGGAATCTTGGCTCTAGGCAGAAAAAAGGGCTAAAATGAAACAATGGGAGTTTTTGTCAGGTGGGATGTCTGCAATTGTACAAAGCTGACTAAATGAGAAAAAATGTGCAAATGATGAATTTTAAAGGATTCTGAATGGGATCTTTGAAATACAAAATTAAATAGAAGTTTCCAGTTCATTTGATACTAACATGTATGAACCAGAAGAAGAAGTAGCTGCTATGCTAAATTATGCTATTTGAGAGTAAAATTTTCTTCACTTGTGGTGGGTTTCACATGGAACTGTCACTAACAGAAACATGTATTTTATTGCAACTTGATTCTTTTATAGATAAATTCCTGTAAGCATTTTGGGTTGATTTTCCCATGGGTAACTTCAATAATGTCAGTGGGTTCCCCATCTGATAAAGATTACCACGAAGATATCTCAAAACTACAGGTATGAAACCCTTAAATCTTACTGCTGGCAGCTTAGATCCATTCTACAAATGTTCATATAGGTATGAACAACCTTCTCTAGCAGACTCCCCTCCTCCTTCCCTCTCCCCCCCCCCCCAGTTACCCAATTTAACTAACAGGCCTCTTGAAATGATGGAAGAAAAAATAATGAAGAGATCTGTCAATAACCATGATACTTACATTTGCAGTCTACTCCAAACTTGCTTTCTCAGTTTTTAGTAACATTTATTAATGGAAATAATATTTCAAAATTATTCCACTAAGTTAAGGGCTTCTGTTCTAAGGTTATAGTTGGCATTTTTTTGCAAAGTTTGTCTTAAATCCAAACAATCCTTTTTCTTCTTGTCTTCAGTCTCTTCTCTGTGGTCAGTCAATCAATGTAACTTCAGCTCTGCCTGTCTTGGAGCCTCTGACAGAGGCTGGACACATTGGCCTCACCATCCATGTTCTCTGCAGTACCCGTCTGGGCAAGTATGAAGAAGCCATTGACCAGCTTCTCAGAAGGTGTCCTGAGGCAGCTGTGTTCTACGCTCAGCACGAGCTGAAAGGTGACAGTCGGGTGAGCTGCTCTCTTTAAAGTTCTTCAGTATTTTTTGCTTTGTTTTTTTCCTAACTGAAATACTGTTGGGTACAGCTGGACCCTGGATGGCTCAAGTAGCCCAGCTTTCAGACAAATAAATGGGTGAGCTTGCTCTGAACCTCGTGCTTGGCATTTAAATTCCATAGCTCAGTCCCCACTAATTTTAATGGAAAATATTTTTCCCCAGTTTCTTTTGTGGCTTCTTGTATTCATTCTAGTAAATTTAAATCATAGTCTTTTCAGATGGCAGAGTGCCTCAGAAACAGGAGCAGCATGTTCTTTTTCCACTGCAAATGACAAACTAGCTAGTTCCTCACTAATCAGTGCTCTAACAGTGTTGTATAATGTGAAATTTTACTGATAAGCTAACTGATAAATCATGCTCCTTCAAATAAATCACACTCCAACATGTTCTTCCTGTGTTCTAGTGACATCTTCTGATCTCAGATCATCAGCATGGTACTGGTGCGCTAGCAAAAGGATTGTGTTCTTTATGTCCAGTTTTCCCCTTAGGCTTCTTTACAGTTTTGATTTTGGAACTGATTTTATTCCATTTTTCCAGGAGCTTACTTCCATTGCCCATCACAGCTACTCAACTCATTTTACAGAGTTTTGCTGGCCAGGGTCAGCAGAGGTGACCCTCTACCAGATGGATGCACCAGAACTCGGTTCAAAACCAGACATGTTCTTTTCATTCCCATCTGAAAATACTAGTAATATTAGTTATAGAGTTAAGTGTGAGGTGGCAGTACTGACTCAGGTTTAAAATAGAAGGAAAATCCCTTCCCCTCTCTCCATTCTTACGAACAAAACAATACACACAACATAATTCACTACTACAGCTGTTGGACATGGATTAGGCCAGGAGACAGAGCATGTTCTTGCTGTAGTGCTGCTCCCCACTTTGCATGGAGCTGTTTGGAGGGGAAAAAAACAACAACACAGCACTAAGTTTTCTGCCTGCATCAGTTTTGCTAATTATGTGACTTTTTTTCTCTTACAACCTTTCATATATAAAGGCACCAGGGGTCACTGTGTAAAAATTGTCGAGAGTAAAAAGGTTCCAGGGAACATTGAAAATACAAATGGGCAAACCCACTGCATTTCAAAGCAGTATGCAAATTAATTACTCAGTTCATCATAACCTACCTGTATTTGTACACATCTGAGCTTAGTTCAGAGTGTTTTTTAGCAGGTCTTTCATACCCTTAATTGCAGCCCTTGTTAATTTACACTTTTGCTGTGGGGTTTTGTGGATTAGGCTGTGTGGTGGAACAAGCTGCTTCCTGAACTTTGCAAGAGAACCAGACTTACTGGAAATGATTGCCCTGTTCTTGTTTCATCACTGAAAGGTAAATCAATTGATTGCAACTCAACTCCAGAAGCCTTTGTATATCAGCTGATGTTTTAAATACTGTTCAGGCAGAGGACTGCTGATGTGATAATTTGAAAAGAAGGGGGACCTTTTTCTCTGGTGATGGCTAATACAGCTCAGCAGGCATTCCAGTCATTATCACAGGATTCTGCAACATATAAAAACAATGGCATTCATTTTGTATTGGAAACAGTTCATGCTGTTTCTATATAGGTCAAGAATAGACACATTAAAAAAAATAAACAGAACTAATGGAGAGCAATTGGGTTTTTCTGTAGGCTAAATGACTATATAGTTCTAAGAAACGACAACTAACAGGCTACTGTTGGTAACCCAGTGGATGTTGTATTGGTGATGTGGTCACAGACTGAAAAAACCCACAGCTGTTACTGCAGGAAGTAGAGAAACCAGCCCTGGTAGTTGATGTAGTCCTTTTGTTACATGTTTGTAGGAAGTCAGTAAGACTGTGTACAGCTGAGGGCACAGTGTATTTGTTTTGGCAGAACAAGAGGACTGAATAAAGCACATATATTGTAAAAAAAATGCCAGCATCATGGCTGACAGCAGAACAGCGTCCTGGGGTCGTGTTGAGGGGCACGGGCTGCCATACTCTGTCACAAAGTCCTAGTTTCTAGTGCTACTGGTTTTCCTTTTGAGTACTGCATTCAGGCCGTGCCTGTGCTGTGAGTGCTGAGGAGGTTGAACAGCTTGGGCAGACAAGGTGTGTGTGGAGTGTCCGACTGTGCTCGAGTGCAGAGCCAGGGGCTGGTACAGAGCTCGGGGGCTTCCTTTGCACTTGGTACAGAACACAGGATGGATTAGAGCAGGGTCCCATGAGCATTAGTGCCACATGGAGACCTGGTGAGTCCAGCTAGAGCAATGGGTTTCATCTAAGACATAATTTCAGTTTACTTTTGAGATTTCCTGTATTTCCTTGCATTTTCTCCCAATTGAGTGTCTTAAATTTCATTCCAGTTGCAGTATTTAGATAATTTTATTACTTCAGTTAGTAATGATATCGTTAGTTGTTTTTTTTTTTTGTTCTAAAAGCAAAACACCTAAGCAAGATTTTCTCCCCTGCTCTGAGCAGAAACTTTATCAGTTGTTGCAACGGAACTGGAACTAAGGGATTTCCTCAGTCTTCTACCAGAGGATGGAACTGCAGCTTTTTTCCTGCCACATCTTCTTCACTGCAGCCAGAGGAAGCTGCTGACCTAAACAATGGCAAGTCTGCAGTGCACTCAAGTACAACGAATGTGCTGGAATAAAGAAGTAAATTAAACAAATAGAACTGTATATAAGGTACCATGGGACTCCCCTCACATAAATCACCTTGCTTCTCACTTGAAACCGTATGACAGCCATTGAATGACAGCTTTTGTCTGAGGCAAACCATCTGTTTTGAAGCTACTACTGTTTCGCTCTGACAAAGGTCAGCAAACCAGAATTCCTGCCAGGAAGAGCTGACTGGTATAAACAGAACTATTCAACTGTTAGGCAGGATCATGCACCTTCTCAGTCAGGGTGAACTGACAGTCAGATCAGCTAGAGAACACAGGCTGTACAGTGCACTTCAACATACAGTGTTCACTGGGAGTGAAGCAGGGGTCAGTCTTCATTCTGTGCTAGTTAGTTGGATCACTCACCTGGGGAGGAGTTTAAGCTCAGGCATGTGTCTTAACTGGCTAAGCAAGTGCCTTAGTCTTCCAAGTGGAGTTGGGCCCCACTTACTGAACTTTGCAACACAGGCATTCCCTTCAAGTCCAGCTGGCAAAACCAGTCAGCTGCTCTGTCATCTTAGTTACATACCCATGCATGTTACACTGAAATGTTTTCATTTAGCAGCTCACAAAAAAGTCCATAAATCAAAGAGAAACACATGTTCACAAGAGGAGTGGAAGATAAAGACTACAGCTGGCTTGCTGGTTTTTGTTTTCTTTCTAAGGTTTTTTGGTACTTGTGCATGTATGTACTGATACTTGTCTTTATTTTGGGCAGAAAACATCCTTCAGCTGGAATTCAGTCATAATCAACTGTCACAAATGTTTTGATCTTATTATGAATGCAGGTTGTTTTCTTCTATAATCTACCACAAATAAAACAATGACTGCATGATCCCATAACCCTCTAAAGGCCTAATAAGCTGACACTGACTCTTACCAAATCCAGTTTCACTGGATCTGTAATGTTACTTAAACCTGTGTAAGTCAGAAGAGGTCATCTACATTGCAAATAAAATAATTAAAAAAAAAAAACAAACAGAAAGAAATTATTTAACTTATCTATGTAGCATTCCTGGCACAGCAGAAGTCAGTGATCTAATTTACCAATAGGGATTATGCTGGTATCAGTAGAATCTTTCTACATTAAAAAAGGCCAAAGTGATTTAGACATGTTGCAGAGAAGCAACTTCCTTCTGTCTGGTTGCTGTAAAGCCCACGTTTTGCTTTGCCTCCTGTCCCATTCATCCTTCCCTGGTGTTTGACACACGTCTAACATCTGGAGCTGGGCTGTTAAAACAGCTGGATGGCACAAGGATACCTGCTCTTACTGCCTTCAGTTTTGACCAGTATCAATAATGCACTAATTCTGCTGCTTCCATCAGTCAATAAATGATTAATTGGCCTGTGTCTGCCCTACACAGCTGACAGCACCATGAGGCCACTGCAGGAAGCTCTTAGGTAGAGTAGTCTTCAAATTCTTCCTCTCACTGTCTGACTTTCATCAGGCTTATTTCAGCATAACTGTGTCTTGTAATTGTTTTCATAACAGAAAAGCAATTGTGCAGCCATGATCCCTCAGCCACTGCATCTTTTGAAAGATGTTACTAGATAAAAGTGTAAAATAGCTCAACAGAAATAACAGGACTATTCTGTTAGCTGTTCAGTTACACAACAGTGCATAGCTCTGGATAAAGTGATAACCAAATTCCTGTTTTCCAAGCAATAACTACTAAAGTAGCTGACTAGTAAAATGTGACAGTCAATACCTAAACTTTGCTGTTACACGGGGTTAATTACAAACATAAAAAAAGGAAAGTACATTTCAATTGGCTCTTCCATGTTCCGAGGGAGCTAAATAACATGCATGAGGCATCACCTAGAATATGTTTAGTTTGCAGGGTACTATTTTTATTTAGATAAAAATATACTTATTATCTGGTCTATCCATTCAGTGGTCTCAGCCTGAGGCCCTTTTCTTACCCATGGGCCACAAAATGAAATCTTCCAAAACACAGTGAAGATCAGTTGTCCAGGAGATGGTAATTCTCAAGAAATGCTTCATGAAGGAAGGCTTTGGAGAATCACTGTGGTAAAATGTCTTCTATCTTGGGTGCCTGCTGTATTTGAACTGGTGGAATAATCTTGGGTTTGTCTGCGAGGGGGAAAATAACTTTTGTTATACTCATTTCATCAAAAGAATAACCTGTGCATATGGACAACAACATCCAAGTGAGAGCAGTGACTCCCAGTACCGTCTAGACACTGCCAGTTAGATTTAAAAACAGCTTTAAAATGCACTGAAGGGCAAGTTTTAATGCAGTGTAGATGGCTGATTTATGAAGAGTCCAACATACTGCTTCTGCAAGTTCAAGTCTCTTTCTACATCTCTTTCTGTGTGCTCTAATGTCAGCTTTTTTATTATCGCTGCAAGTTTGACACCATGTATTCTGTAAATCAGGATGGTTTATTAAATATAACTGGATTGTGCTTAACATTCTGGGTTTTTTTTTGTCGTATGGCTACATGTGCACATGACATAGCTGTGTATCTATATATGCAGATACCTACACACATTGGAAATGTTCCAGCTGTTCTCCTATCAGGTAACTGGTAACACACACCTATTATGAGCTGGCTTGTGAGTACAGGGAAGTGTTGCTTTTAAAATTGTATTAACTTTGTAGAGACAAGAGCTTTCAAAACACTTCAAGATGCAAGTTTTTCCACAGGTAATATTGCTAAAGCAAGGTAATAGTGTCTGTAAAGCTAAACCATGTCCCTTAGAAAGAAAACACTATTTTAGTTTTTCAATACTGTACCTGTTAGGGATGATTTCAGTTCAGCTTTATTTACCAACTGTTCTTTTTGTTTTAAATGAAGATTGTGAGGGAGTCTGACAGTACTGGCACTTCCTGGGTACATAAATACTCTGTCTCATGAAGGATTATTTTAAAATAAAAATCTGCCATTTTAATTGTGTTGATGGGAAGCTTCAGTCAGTTAACACCCAGTCCTTCAGCTGCTTCTGTGTTCTGAGCAGCAGCCTTGAGGCAAGTATGGTTGGGTGGCTTGCAGCTTTCTGGCCTCCAGACATCAATATTGAGCCATGAAATATTTCTGGATGCCTGAGCTGGTTTCAGGTACACCAGCCTGTCTGAGAGCCCCACTATGCATCGTGAAGGTCACTGAGGTTGATAAACTCTTACCTGCCTTTGGGAGCACTGTGTAGGTTGTTTCCATGCCCGCATGGATGTGGTCAGTAACGTGGCAGTGTAACAGCCAGGTTCCAGGGTTCTGTGGGGTCATTTCCACAGTTTGAAATGTCCCAGGGAACACATCAAAGACATCTGCCCGGTAAACCCCTGTTTGCTTTAGGACAAAAAAGAAACAATGGTCAAACCTGTGGCATTACCAGATGACAGTAATTTAAGCCACCTTTTATGCATATTTCCACTGAACTATTTAATCACAGCTGAGTGAAAAGAAATGTATGTGTCATTCCTACAGAGCACCACTTCGTATGGCCACTTCATGCTGGCAGATACTCTCTGGCTCTTGTATGTTGGTCACATACAGGTTTGGGGCATAAAAACTTTATGGTCAGATTACAAGTCCTGCTTAATGTTGTAACATCTGACTTTTCACCAGTTAGGGTTCTTGGTATTTGATTAACCTCTCTTTCTTAACACAGCAAGAAAGGAGTGGAAAGAACCTGTTACCTTATAGTCAAAGCTGTGGCCATGGAAGTGTGCTGTGTGAATGTCTATTTCATTGCCCATTCCCATCAAATACCAGCTTACTTTATCTCCAACATGCATAGTCAGACCATGTAAGTTTCCAAACACCTTTCCATTAATGGCTAAAAAGAGGGAAAGAGCAAGATGGAGAAAACAAGTAAGATTTTATATATCATTACTCTCTAAATTTTAATAGAATACAAGATTTGAAAGCCAATGCCAGGCAAAAGTAATGGCTTTGAGGCGTATATAAAAGCAAAACAGTAAATATTCTATATTTAACTAGAAAATAAGACATAGTTAAAAGTTCTTTACACTACACCATCACTAATACTGCAGTTCTTAAAGATCTGCATTTCCTGCAGCTCTTTGTAAAGGGTAAGCTTTACCAGGACATAGTTTCAGGATGCACATTGCTTTTCCAACTGATCCAGCACAGTTGTCCACTGATCTCAAAATCAGAATTTCAGATTTCATTTTTACTGTTTCTCAAAATTTCAACGTTGGAGCATTTTTTTCATAGGTATTAAAAAAACAAACAAACCAACAAAACAAAAAATCCCACAAGTCATTTGGAGGCATTAACAATATTTTCAAATAGATTGAGTTAAATTTTTCAGGCTTTCCACTGGAAATTCAGAGGGGATGAGAAAGTCAAATTTATATGCAGTACTTTCAAGTAAGTAATTTTATAGAGTTACATCAACTAAACTGGGAAACATACCATGCATTTTATTACTTTCAAGGAATTTCTCATCGTCTTTGTCAACAACGTGTGGGTTGGCAGAATACGTTTTAATGTTTTCATCCAAGTACCATGACTCATTTTCATCAAAAACCATAAAAAGAAGAGCAAATTGAACTTTCTCTTCAGTATGAAATGATGGCAAATAACGTCTACGACACACAACAAGTGTGCCTATTAATCCACTGTAAGTGTCCTGAAATGACAAATGAAAAATCATCATTACAAAATGTGACTAAGCAGGAGCAGTTTTAATGCCAGACATGATCCTCTCAGTATTTTTACAGCTGTTGGTATCTGGGAATAAGGGCAGCCAGTGCCTGACAAACAAGGTTATGTTGAGTTCATGGGTCCTTGGACAAACATGGCATATTTACGTTCCACAGTTGCATGTGAGTTTCCCACACATGACTGTTGAGATACTGAGCAAGCTGTGAAGTGTGAGCTTCAAGAATTAAATCTGAGTGAGGTGATCTATAGCGAAAGCAGAAGAACTGTGGAGCAAGAACATGAAGGGCTGTGACTCTATAATCTGCCCTGAATTTCTTGCACCATTCAAGAGAGGTTTAAATTCAAAGGCCTGGTAATGGGGGGAATGACTTGACAAAAAAAAAAAAAAAAAGCATTTAAAACTCATCTCCCTTTTGCTGTAAGTGTATCTGTGTTGTCGTGAACAAAACCATTTGGATTGATATTAATAATGTACCTTAATGATGTCCACTGTGGAATGGTATGCCCATGCAATGCAATCTGGATCTCCTCTCTCAGAACTAGATCTCTCTGGGATTTTCCAGACATACGTCTTTGTTTCACCTGAATTAAATAAATATTGATGAATTTCAGAAGTTTTGTGTATGCTGACCCATAAGAGGTCATCCTGAAGTAGATGTTATCTCCATTTAAAGCTTATATTTGCCCTAAACTTCCTCTTCCCAATCACTGCACTGGCTAGCTTACTGTTATTCCCCTTCTCCAGATCCCTGACTCTTCTAGCCAATGTTTTTTTTGTGCAATTACACTGCCCAGTTTATCAGACTTAATAAAAACAATTGTATCTTCTGTAGAGATCACAGAGAACTTCTGAAATAATAGCTAGCATAAGCTGTGCTCTCCCTCTGTAGCCAAATCTGTTTGCTTTCATGAAAGGTGCACCCACAGTGTCAAAAAAAATTCCTGATCTGCCAAGGACTAGGGTACGTAGCAATAGTTTGCAGGGCCATTTTAAATTGTAGAAATATTTGTCATAATCAGCATCAAAAATTTAAGTATCTGAGGTAGAAACAAAAACTAAAATTAAGTCTTTCCAGCTATCCTAAAGTGAAACTTTGCTAAACCTTACTAGAAGGCTTGATGCTACCTGCTAGAAATAAAGAAGGATGCTTTGATACCTGGGTTAGTTACAGCAACAACAGAACTGTCTGTTTTCACTCCATGGGCATGGATAGAATAAGGTCTTGAAGCCAAGTTCTTAAAAACTACTATAATTTTATCTCCATTATTTGACATAAGCAGTGGCCCTGTTGGATTGAAAAGAGAAATTGGTTTTACAGAAAGAGCAGAAAGAGTTTTCTGTGTCCAAATACACAACAACATTGGCTTATGATTCACCTAAAACCTGTACACAGATAATGTCATTCACTGGGATACGCCAACTCGAGGAGCTGAAGTTAGTCATCTAAGTACAGGCCCAAGTTTCAAAAACCCTGAACACCTACTGTGGATTTTAAAATCAGTTTGAATGTTTCTGCCCAGTTTTATGCTGTCTTTGTAAGAACTTTATAAGAACATGTGATCAGGCAGCAAACCAGAAGGGGTTTTTCCTTGTAAAGCAAGCAGTGTCATCTTAGAAGGAAAGCACCATAGAGTAGCAATTCCAGGTAATTTTAGAGGTTTTGTGTGGGTAGAACTGCACTCATTATTGTTCAAATACTATCTTCTTGTTTTATTTCACTGTTTCCCAGTTTCAAAAGTGAACTTCACAATTACTATACCTTGAATTTCCAGGTGCTGCTGCTTCTCTGCTCTGTGTTTGGGAGTACTGAATGTCTGATCAGTGTACTCCCGATACACCACCTTTCTGTATTTTGAGCCAATTAATTTGTCGTCTTTATTTAAAAATGGGTTGCCAGGGCTGGGGGGGGGAAGAAAGAAATTGAGAAAATGGAGATAAAAATATGCACACCTCCTAGTGTATTTTAAAACATCTTTTGCAGGTATGTCTATTATTATTTAATCATTAAACAAAAATCCAGCTCATTGAAATGGTAACCTCATAGACCACTGGTATCTTCAACATGAAGACATTCTTTTTAACCTGGGAGGTTTCTCTTAACCTGGAAGGTTAAAAAAACCACTATAAGTACACCAAGTCTCTATAGTATCTGAAAGAATGCGGAGTGCTTTTCCTGGCTGGTATTTCAAACTGCATGAAGTCATCCAGCAACTTGTATACCAAAAAACAGAGCACTCAGTGACTTCTGTAGATCTGAAATGAAGCCTAAAATTTGTAAATCTTAAGTGCCTTGCTGAAATGAAAAGTGAGGGACTGATTCTCAGATGAGATCATGGGGGTGGAGACAGTGGGGGGAAAAAAAAGTCTGATAAGAGCATAGTCTATATTCCTTGTGCTCAGCACTATGCCAGAGCCCACTGTGATATGCAGGGCAAGCAAATGTGCTATCAGGGTGAGGAAAAGGAAGAAAATACAATTGTCAATTAAAAAAAATATCTAATTTAAAAAACATATAGGCAGTTACAATTTACTACTGTAACCTCAAATGAAGTGATACAGGTAGAACGCATAGAAATGAATCAGTTCATTGTTTAGCCTCTTCTGCCAACTGGCATAATTATTTGAGCCTCACATTGAGATTCAAATACTGGGCATAAAACACTAAGGTTACAAGGCTTCATAGTGAATGGATTTGGTCTTGGACTAAGCTAATGAAATTGAGAGGAGCGAAAAAGAACCTTTCTCAGAATACAGACAAACATCAGACAAAGACATGTCACATGTTGTTAGTAACCAAGTATCAGCACAAAGTAGTCATTGTATCTATGACTTAATGAACACTTTGGGCATTCCACATCAAGGACTGTCCTGACATCAGTAACTAATAAACACACGTGCTCTATCCAGGATTCACAAAAATCTGCAGCAGCTCCACAAAAGATTCATGCTGATTTTCATGAACATCGTGTCTGCTCACAGTTACTCAGCAACATTACTGGAGAAGAATCACAATTCAAGTGAGCCCTAGAAAGACATATTGTTAAAGAAAGTATGTCTAGAAGTGCCTACAGGACGAGAAGGTTCAGAGGAGAAATGAGTTGCACCTTTGCTTTTTTCATTTTTTCCTTTGTGTATATTCCAAAGTACCTTTCCTCATGGTATTGATGCCGCTCAAATTCCCAAGTCCTGTTAGGAGAATAGTCCCATTCAATTTCCACTGCAGCAATATAGTAAGTCTTCTCATGCAAATACAGAGAGGGATCCACATTCCACCAATGGCATTGTTTCACCTGGTAATTCTGTCTCATGCCCCCTGTGTAGTGATCTGTTGTCAGGCAGGACACTTCAAAAACTCCTAGAGGTCATACAAGAAAGACAGACTTGAGGACAAACATCTGTTTCTAGTAGATCTAGAGATTGTACTACCTGTGGTGATTTAGTGTCTGGAGACTGAGACACAGACTATTGGTCATGCAAAATGCAAATTCTTGGTGTAATATGGCTACTTGTAGTAACAATAGTCAGCATACACAGAAGCTAGGAAAATCAAGGCTTTAGCACTAAGAGCTTACATCCTATGAACATGTTTGCTGCCCCTGAAACACAGCTGTACCTGGTTTTAGCACTCAGAGGATCAAAGTATCAGCTATTTACAACTTGTCTCTAAGCACAAGATGTTCATAGGTAAACACTTTCTAAATTAGTAACAGGATTTTAAAACAAGACAGTTACCTTCAGAATCAGGCCTCATAACAGCTGTAAGAAATGTATGTGGAAACAGATTTGCTGTGTCCCTTCTTGTTCCTTTAGTTACGAATGTGTTTTCTGAAAAGTATATCCCATGGACATCAGCTTCTGACCCCAAGCCCATCAAGTGCCAGGAAACCACACTCCCTTTACACATCTCAAGACCAGGTTGATTTCCGTACATGTAACCATTAATGGCTGTAGAAGATTTGAGGAAGCAAAACCCATCTTGATTAATACATTACTTAATCCTACAATACAGATTAAATAATTAAATAATTATTTAATTAAATAATTAATACAATTAATAATAAAGATGTGATGCCTTAGAATGGCAGAAACATCAATAATAAAATACTTTCTTACATCAGCAAAACTAGAGAATCAATTCAAGCAAAACAACTTTTAAAACACATTATTTAAAAACAATTTCTAACTGTTCTCCTTTTCACTATCTGAAGCACAGGTAGCTGACTTGACCAACTGGAACTTCCATTGCTTTACACCTGTCAAGTATGCAGGATGCAAAACCATCCTGCTTTATACCCTGCAAGGCCCTGCAGCAAACACCTGTTTTCTCCTTTCTAGCTACTCCTGTGGCAAAGCTTCCACAGCCTGTGCCTCACAGGCACCACGGGGTGCTCAGCATGAGGCTCTGTAAACAGAGGGAATGCCCCCGAGGGCAACATGTAAGAAAAAGCACAAGCAAATACTCTAAAGATTAGGACTAGGTACTGAAGATAAACATGTTCTTTCATGGGAAACTTGAAAGAGCTTTCTACAGTACCAGACTATGACCAGTGTGAAACTCAGCTCTGCCCTGTTAGAGAAGAAAAGACTTTCACTCCAAGGAGGCGACAGTGTGGTAAAGGAATCCAGACTTGGCCAGGGACACCAAATGAGCCAGCAAAGTGTCCTTGCCACAGAGGAGGCTAAGGGTACCCAGGGCTGTGCTGGCAGGAGTGCTGCCAGCAGGGCAGGCTGTGAAGGTCAGGTCACTGCTGCTTCTGCTGCAGAAACACTTCAGACAAGTCAAGCTGGAAAGCAGCCTGGCAGCAAAGATCCTGGGGGGCCTGGTAAACACCAAATTGAACAATGGAAGCAACATGCCCTGCAAAGGGTCAATGGTGTCCTGGGCTGTGTGAGGCAAAGTGTGGCCAGCAGGTCGAGGGAGGGCATCCCTCTGTGCTTTGCCCAGCACTGGTGAGGCCACACCTGGAGCACCCCAACACAAGAGAGACATGGACAGACTGGAGAGAGTCCAGCAAAGGGCCACAAGGATGATGAAGCACAAGAAAGCATCTCTCCCATGAGGAGAGGTGGAGAGAGAGCTGGGACTATTCAGCCTGCAGATGAGAAGGCTCAGGAGGATCTCATCCACGTGTACAAATACCTGCAGGGAGGACATACAGAAGCTGGAGCCAGGGTCTTTCCAGCAGTGCCCAGTGACAGGACCAGAAGCGATGGGCACAAACTGTCACACAGGAGGTTCCCTTGGAACATCAGGAGACATTTTTTTCACTGAAAGAGTGACCAAGCACTGACACAGGATGCCCAGGGAGGAGGTGGAGTTTCCATCCTTGGAGATATTCAGAAGCCACCTGGACATGGTCCTGGGCAACTGGCTGTGGGTGACCTCATAGGACCCTGCCAACCTCAACCAGTCTGTGATTCTGGGAAAATCCTCCTTTCAGCTGCATCACCTGTGGGGCAGAGGTCGGTTTTCTCTTGCTGCCTGGTTGCATTCACAGGGGTTGCACATGGGCTACAGACCAAAGTTCTCCTGTCTGCTCCAAGTAGTACATAGCAGGGCTAACTGCTCAAGTGTCACCCCAGACACTGAACAGCTGGCTCTGTATTTTCAACTACCACATTTGGCTGAAACTGAATTACACTCAAACAAGGTTTTGTTTCCAATGGAAAGGAATGAAATGTCTCTGCCACTATAGAGTTTCCCAGTCTTCAACATAAGAGTACAAAAGTAAAAACCTTATTGAAGAAATGAGTATTTGGCTAACTAATATTTTTCTTACAGTGCATCTTGTTTGACTCTTGGAAGTCCTCATCATCTTTGTCAATTTCATTAGGATTAAGTGTAAACATCAAAATATTGTCATCCAAGTACCAGCTCAGATTCTCATCAAATACTGTGGCAAGTAGAAAAAACTCCATGTTCACATTTTTCTGTTGAGAAGAAATAGCACCAAGAAATAGAGAAGTGAGTGAACAGAAAATGTCAGGAAAAAGATTGTACACACATAAAAATTTCGCATTCACGAAGTAGGAAATTGATGCTTCATTCCAATAAACCCAAAGCTCTCTACCTGCTGTATCTGGTGACTACATAACTGCTGCTAATGCTCTTTCTACCAGCAGGAACCATCTCTGGAAATGAATGTGTGTATTGGTCTTTAAAGTCTCTACATTCTTCTAGTCACTCTCACCCTAGCTGAGACATGAATGTCAGTGACTGCTCACTGCAAATGGTGGTTTCACAACACAGAGTCTGTCTTCTCTGGACCTAGACTGATTTTGTTTTTTTAAAAAAACAAACAAAAAAACAACCAAACAAAACAAACAAAACACAACAAAACACAACAAAACAAAAAAACCCCACTGTTTTCAATTTATGTATTCCCCTCAGCACAAGGGCGAGACTGTGGAACTGGGTGGTGCTGAGCGGTCCTTAATGTGGCAGGCCCTCGAGGCCAGAATTCAGGAAAACAAAGCAGATTCAGCTACAATGATCCAAATGCTTCCATTTTTTCTCCATTTTGACTCACCTGTTTCCCAGAGGGAAGCAGAGCTCCTTTCCTGCACACCAAGAGAGGACCCACAAGGCCAGAACTGGTGTCTCTGACTGCATCCACAGCTGAATAATAAAGCCAGGTTAGACAGTCTGGATCTTGGTCCGTGGGGCCCACATCTTCCGGCACGTTCCACTCATATGTAAACATAGCACCAGGACTCACATGGGAGGCTGGAGATTCAGTACCTGTCATAGGAAACCAGATTAGGAGTGATGCCTAATGAGCAGAGTTGATTGTGTCCCCTCTGGCACATGACCATGCGGGGCGTGTGCCCCCTGCCCTGGGCCCACCTCTGGAGGCAGCGCCATACCGAGCCCCCTCATGGCTCTTGCGGTAGCGGAGGCCGTGGGGCTGGATGCTGAACGGGCGGCTGGCGCTGTTCCGGAAGGTCACCCTGATGCTCTCACCCACTTCAGCCTTGATCACAGGTCCTAGAAAAGAGCACATGGTCTCTTACAAGATGTTTCTGTCAAGTGATGTACAGATCACCATGGCAATCAGTGGGTGGCTACTTCTCCCATTGTGTGAGGAGCTGCCCCTGGACCTTCGTGGCCACAGACCAGGTCCCTGGCACTGACCTGACTCACACGGCAGCCCAGCAGCAACCAGACTGCTCCATTCCCAGCTCCTCATGGAGGCCCCGTGACATGCAGGACAGTTCCTCCCTTTGGAAAGGGACCTACAGGCATTGGTGCCAACCTCAAACTCAGTCCAGAGCCATGCCAGAAGCAGCCAGGTTATAAATAGGGCTGGACCTGCCTGGCCTTATAATTCAGAGCCTGACCTCTGGACACCATGCCACATTCCTACATGCAAGTTGGCGACCACCAAAGCATTGCCTTCAAGAGATTTCTTACACCCTGGGGTGGCTCTCAGGGGAAGCCACAGGCACAAGCATCTGCAGGAGTCAGGGAGAGCTGAGGAACCCTCCCTTGGAGGTAGACAGGTGCTGTTGGCAAGCCAGTGGAAGTGATAGTTCACTCTCATGAATCTTTGACATGAAATAATTTTAGATATCTTACCTAAGAGTCCAAGATGTGCTTCCCCTGTGAGCCTTTTTTTATGCTCAGTGAAAGATCCATCCGTGTATTCTTTGTAAATGGCTTTTTTGTAAGAGCCACCAATTCTTGTCTCATTTTGCTCAAAAAATATGCGAGATTCACTGTGTAAAAGAAATTACAATAGATGCAAACAGTTCGAGTTGTAATGCTCAGCTTTCACAGAAGCACAGAATCATTACAGTTGGAAAAGATCTCTAAGACCACAGAGTCCAACTGTCCACCCAGGAGGGAAAACAAACAAACAAACAAAGCAAAACCAACCAAACAAAAAACCCCAAAAAACCCCAAACACAAGAACACCCACCATGCCCACTAGAGCATTTCTTGAAGTGCCACATCTAGACGTTTCTTGAATCCCTCCAGGGATGGTGACTCCACCACCTCCCTGGGCAGCCCATTCTACTGCCTGACCACTCATTCAGTAAAGAAATTCTTCCTAATATCCAGTCTAAACCTCCCCTAGTGCAACTTCAGGCCATTTTCTCTAGGCCTGTCATTATTCACTTGGGAGAAAAGGCCAACACCCGCCTCACTGCAACCTCCTTTCAGGAGGTTCTAGAGAGCAATGAGGTCTCCCTTCAGCCTCCACTTCTCCAAATTAAACAATCCCAGGTTCCCTCAACCTCTCCTCATAGGACTTGTTCTCGAGACCCTTCACCAGCTTGGCTGCTCTCCTCTGGACTTGGTCCAGCCCCTCAATGCCCTTCTTGTCATGAGGGGCCCAGAACTGAACACAGGCTCACCAATGCCAGTGCAGGGGCAGGATCAGCTCCCTGGTCCTGCTGGTCACACTATTCCTGATACAGGCCAGGATGCTGCTGGCCTTCTTGGCCGCCTGGGCACACTGCTGGCTCATGTTCATCCAACTGTCAACCAACACCCTCAGGTCTTTTTCTGCTGGGCAGCTTTCCAGCCACTCTGCCCCAAGCCCAGAGCATTGCCTGGGGTTGTTGTGACCAAACTGCAGGACTCAGCTCTTGGCCTTATTGAACCTCATACAATTGGCCTTGGCTCATCGATCCAGCCTGTCCAAGTCCTTCTGCAGATCTTCCCCACCCTTGAGCAGATCAACACTCCTGCCCAGTTTGGTGCCATCTGCCAACTGACTGAGGAAGTGAACTTGCTGAGGATACACTCTGTCCCCTCATTCAGGTCATTGATGAACATGTTGAATGAGACTGGACCGAGTATTGACCCCTGGGGGACACCGCTGGTCACAGGCCTCCAACTCGACCCTGCTTCATTGATCACAATGGAGCTCTCTTGGATTACTCTTCGAAAAAGGACCTTTCAATGTTTTACAAGCACAATTCAAACAATGAGCTGTGCCTCATCCCTCATGGAGCAGGCAAGTATTCTTTAACTCTCAGATTAAAATGCTGAGGAATCAATCTTGGCAGTGAATTGATCCAGGTCTTAAATATGTAAACACAGAGCAAAGGGCAAAGCTACCTCATGCAAGCCATTTGCTGGCTGAGATGCTGCTAGCATGATTTTCATCAGTTAAGGAGATGATAATGAATTCCTGTCTTTGTTCTCTAACTTAGAATAATCACCCATCTTGAATCACCAGAGGTGACTGCCTACATATGACATTACAATTCATCTTCATCCCAGTGAAATTACTAACAGTACAGCAAAATTTATAGTAAGATTGCAAGGAAAACAATAGACCTTATTTGGTCTGATATTTATCCTGGCATTAATATTTAAGTAGAAATTAGGACAACGAGAAATTCTGCTTAAAAGTCAGTTCTACCATCTGACTTACCTTATTCAGCACGTTTATATTAATTCTGCTTGGAAAGTAAAACTTCTTTAATTAGAAGCATTTACCTGTCAGAGATTAATTCTTGTCCTGTAAAATGGTTCACTGCAGATGGGCCATAATTCCAGATGATCTCTTCAGCAGCAATGAAGTACTGTCTTATCTTTGTACTCTCATTGTGATTTGTTGTGGATTTCCTACAATCTTTTACTTTAAAAAGGGCCTGCATACCACCTGGAAAAAAATGAGGTGGAGAAAACTAGGGAGAAGGAACCACACTTTGTTTTCTTCTTCCCTGCTTTCAGTTGCCTCAACCACATCAGGATGCTGCTTGATGGGAGTTATTTCAAAAGTCAGAACCTCTGTGGAGTTAACCTGTAGGTTAAACATACTCCATTTTATATCAGAATTTTCAAATCTTGGAGAATGATTTTGAGTTCTATATTCCTTTCCACTTTTGTGACAAATTACTCCTCTAGCTCACATATAGGGATATAGATCATGGAAAAGTGTGGCATTAGCTTCTAAGTATATGGTTAACAACACCGGAAATACAGGAAGATACAGGGAAGAGGAATGCAGATAATCTCTGCTTTTCAGCCAATGCACTTTCCAGAACATGTCTTTGTCAGCAGGCAAGTTAGCCTGTCTGTCCTGCATCCCATCCCAAAACATGGAATGAGCCCCAACCTTTTTGTTGGCAAATAGAAAATGGTGATTAATTACCCTCAGCAAGAGCCAAGCATCATGCTTCTGTTTGTCCAAAGCTGGGGCTGGCAGAAGTGCAGCTGTGCCCATTGCTGCCAACTGATAACAATTTCCTTTACAGACAAGAATTTCCTTGATTTCCATGGCTAGATGCTCAAGCCCATCAAATATACTTCTACATATTTCAATTACTGTGAGAGTTTTATCACCTAGAGGAGAATGTAATTTGGTATATAACCAGGAGTATCGCTAAGGGACTCAGCAAACTGTTAGCTCAAGCCAAAAAACATTCCCATGGCTGGAACTTATTCTGTACCTTCGATATGGTCATTCACCTGGCAGCTGAGCAGCCATTCCCCTGGACTTCTTGGTACCATGACAGCATCAACAAATGTGGCTGGAAAGAGGTTGATGGTGTCAACTCGATGATGCCTTTCTATTAAGGTCTGTCCATGAAAGTAGGCTGAATGGATATCAGCTTCGTTTCCCATGCCAAAAAGATGCCATTTAACCTTGTCTTCCACACACATTGTGAGGTTTGGGAGGTATCCATACATGTACCCGTTGATTGCTAAAAGAAATGTTATTTATTGCAGTTACCTTCAGAGACCTTAGGATCTTTTCTTCAAAAGCAAGTGTCACACACCCATTGCTCTATTCTTCAAATTAGAAAGAGGATCAAAACTAAACCATGCACCTTTAGAGTGAGCCAGTATCAGACACACACTTCACCTGCACAACCAGCAGTTCCTGCTGTGACTCTGGAATCCATGTCAGAGCCACAGCTATCTTCTTTGCTGACACTAACAGTAAAAATTATTTTTCTAAACTGTGATATTATAGTACAGATTTCAGGACTAAGAAACAGAACAGAGTAACACAACTCTCTGCTTAGAGCACCTGGGAGATTATACCGGCAAAGAGGTTCTTGGACCCTAAGGATTTTATATCACAACTCCAAAGGTTTGACTGTACTTCCATCACTTTTAATTCTAATTTTAATTTAATCACATACTTGCCATCACTTTTAATTACTTCTTTTTTTTCTTTAAATTTAAAATAGTCTGTCTTTATCCTCCCCAAAAAAGTCCTCCTTAAAAAAAGATAAATTATCTACAACACATAAAAATATTACTTCACCATATCAATGACAAGCAACATTAATATAACATTCCTCACAGTGCATTTTATTGCTTTCCTGGAAGTCCTCCTCATCTTTGTCAACTTTGGAAGGCTCAGAACAGTATGTCCTGATATTTTCCTCTAGATACCAACTGAGATTTTCATCCATCACAGAAAACATAAGGATAAATTCAGCATCAAAGTGTTTATCACTGCCCTTATTCATTGTATCTGAAAAAGAAAGCAATATATTCAAAGTTTTTGGCAACTGACATGATATTTTCTTCAGTTCTAAGTGGGCTGGTCACTATTGACTATATATGTTGCCACTCTTCTTGACCATGAGTGTATACCTAAACATAGAGATATGCTCAGAAAACAAAAATCAGTTTTGATAGATACTATAAAATAACTTTACTAAGAATAAATATTGCATGTGATAAGATTACAGTAAATCTGTTCCTCATATCAGTATTTACACATCCTTTTGCATTACTAGCATGAACACCTCTCATATGGATTTGTGGACACACTATTCTGCAAATTCACTGCCACACATAAAATCAAACTACTTCCTGTGCTATCGCAAGGCAGCTGAGAAGACAAAAAGCTGCTATTTCAAAATTAGCTGTAATCTTCTCCTCTTCCAGTCAATTATTTCACTGATATTTATCAACAACCATTACCAATCACCTTGCATGTGTATTTATTTACTTATTTATTTATGGTTTACCTTTTCTGCAAATTATTAAAGGCCCAACAAGCCCTGAGGCAACATCTCTTGGAGCATCAATGTGGGAGTGGTAAACTCTGGTTATGCAGTCTGCATCTCCCTTGGCTGGACCTTGATCTTCTGTCACATCCCACGTGTAAGTGTAGTGGCCTCCAGGCTCCACAGCGTCATCTCTTTTTTGCAAACCTTTGGTGTTGTCAGGATAAAAAGCACCTGAAAAATGCCACGCAGGCACCATTAACACAACACATTCACCATATGGCGTCAGGATAGCACCTGCTGTGCTTTACATGTTGCAGTAACACACACTGAACATCTGAATAGAGGTTAAAAAAATCTTTAAAATCAGGTGAGTACATCTTTTCCTTCTCTTTAGGAGTCTTTTCATTTTTCTTGGAATTCCACGGGAGTCCTTTGATTAACGGCACATTAAATTTAGTCCTTAATTTATTAGGAGGGCACTATGTAACTCTGCTAAAAAGATAATTCAAATATTTGTAAATAATTTGTTGAATATTAATCTTGGAAACTGTTCTAAAATATTGTATGTGTCCTCAAGTAATATAGTTGTTGCTGGAATGAGAGCAACAGAAAAAAAGAAAATTCCAGCATTGTTCCAAAAAGCCCATGTACTGCTCCATAACACACTGCTCTGCTCCCACAGATTAGTTGTAATGAAAAACTTAACTTCTAATATTTTGTGAAGTTGATACTTCACAAATCCTTCTAATGAAAAATTGTGAAAGACTGCTTTTGAGACAACACCATATTCTCAACAATTCACACATGGTTTTTAAGGCCCACTAATAAACCAAACCCCTCCAGAGCCACGTTCTGGTGCCGCCCGGTGCAGAAACCCCCATCCCCCAGTGCCACAAGACCAGCTACTGCAAGGGCAAAGCATCATGAACCCCTTCTGATAAATTCTGGCACAGAATGGACTCAACCTTACCTTCATTTTCCTTTGTGTATCTTACACCATGTGGATGCAGTGTGTAGTTTCTGGAAGCAAAGTTTTTCAAGTGAATAACAAGAGAATCTCCAACTTCTCCCTTAATGATAGGGCCTAAAAAACCCAGCCATGAAGGTTTTTCAACTATCACATCATATAAATGATTGGTGTACTGCGTGTAGACAGCCTTCTTGTAAGTGCTTCCTATCCTATGCAGTCCTCTTTTGAGAAAGACTCCAGCCTGCCTGTAAAGAAAATACACAAACACATCTGTAGTGTCAGATACTCACTTAGTATTTGCATGGTGTTAATTACTAGGGTCTCAAATAAAGACCAGGCCTCCACAGTGCTGTGCACAACTATATTAGTGTTTAGGGGCAAATATGTCTCCTATCATAAAGAGTTAGGCACCCATATAGAGATCAAATATTATGCACTTGTTTTTTTTTTTTTCTACCTACTTTGTAGACCAAAGATGGAGGTATTTTATACAATTTTGGACAAATCTGAGACCTTGTGGACATGGCAAATAATAGTTCTTATTGCTCAAAACTTTTGTACTTGCATGCTTAAATTGCTGTAAGATTTTCCATGGCCTGTTAAAAATAATAATTTCCATCATCATGCTATTACATTGACTGCATAGTCCTTCATCCATTGCAATAAGGAGCAGACTTTTCATGGTAAAATTCATTTAAGGTATCTGGACATTGGCAAAACGACAAGGTGCTGCTAATATCCAGTGTGTGTGTGTATGTGGAGTAAGGGGCATGCACAGTGATGAAATGAGACCCAGCCCTCAGCTTGCCCACCAGTCATAGATGGAGATCACAGCCTCAGAGCTTCATATGCATTTACCCTAAGGAAGTCTCACTTTTACAGATTCAGCCCAAGAATATACCAACAGGTTACATGAGAGCTCAGTTAGTGAGGAAACAGCTTAATTCAGGAGGCAAAACAAGACCGGTGGAGATGGCATTCCATACATTCCCTTGATACTTTGTGGTATCAAGACCTTGGAGCCATGTAGCTGTTGTGGACATGCTGCCTAAGCACCACCAGCTGCAGGTGAGGGGTCACCACACATCTCTGACAACTGTCAACGGCTTTGGAACCAACCTTTGCCCATGCTGAGGGTCAAATACCTTTCAGTAAATATTTTAGTGTCTGAGAACAGTCAGCTGTGTGGAAAAAGTGCTTGTATTCACTAACTACAATGGTGAGAGAAACTGCCAGCCTTGGCTGTTCAAACCAGCAGTGCTGGTGCTGTTAGCCCAAACTCCAGAGTCTCTTTAGCAACAAACCCTCCTGCAGATTTCCCTGCCCATTTCAGGAGGACAAGCTGCGGAAGCAAACCTGCTCCAGGAGAAGGCAATCCCGGGAGACAGGGCAACACTGCCTCAAGTTCAGCAGCCTCCTGGTTTCTCATCTCACATGAGGAGAAACGACGCCAACTCAGGCCCATCTTCCCAGCAGCCGTACTGCGAAGCAAGTTAACACTGCCCAAAAGGCACGGTATTTCCCACAGGCTGAGCATTGTTTGAGAGCATTGTACCTTGGCAAGCACAGATCTGAAGTGTAATTAAAATGCCAACTCGGAGCTCCATGAAACTTGGAGAGCTTAAACTTAGTTCCAAATACTCAGTTACTGGAAGTCTGAGAGCATGAAGCTTTTTAGCTACAAATCAAATCAAACAAGCATGTTATGGCTCTTCTTGGACTGTTTAAACAGCTACCATCTAAACGTAGATTATTCCTTCCAGCAGGTACACCACACTCTTCCCTTCCCCTGCTGTTCCCTGCCTTGCTAAATATCAGCCTCTGTACGAGCACAGCCTCATAGCTGAAGAAAGGTTCAGGAGGAGGAGAATCAGAGAAGCTGAACATGGAAAGTGCAATAAAAGGGACCAGCTTCATAGCAGGCATGCCATCACTGAAAAACTGGAATTAATTTAGCATGCTGCAGGTTGCCACAGAGCACAGCAAAGCAGTGCAAGTGCAATGAACAGTGGTGGCTTGTTGTGTTACAACACTGCACTGCAGCTTTCAGCTGAGATACCCTGTTTCCACCATTTATCAGGATTACTAGGCTGCTGAATCACTGGCAGGGTCTTACACATCATCCAGGTTATGAGTAAAAAAAAAGTTGACTACTTTGTCTCATACTTGATGAAGTGGCAGATTATGGCTGAGATATTGTTGGCTCTTATTAGAGAAAACAAACCACAGGAAATCTTCTAATCCCTCAGCTACAGACTAAATGATTTTTCTAATTTATTATTTCTCTCTTTATTGTTTTTATTTTAACATAGTCCTACTTCATTTTAAAGGCACTGAAAGAAAATAACAGGGAGGAACATTTTTTCTCTATCAAATATTTCTCTGATGCCTTTTATATCTGAGTTTTCGTTATTGATCAGCCATATCTTCAGGGTGCTCCCCTCCTCCTCACCGTACCCATTGCTCTACTCTACATAGGGCCCTCCTTGCCCTGTGACAAGCAGACCAGCTCCTCCACTGTGGATGGGAGGACCCAGCTGTGCTGCTGCACCACTGAAAAAGACCCCTGCCAACAACAAACAGCTGAAAAGGGAACCTGTGCCCAACAGGAATGTTTTAAATTTGTTAAACTTCTGTGTTTAAAAACGTAATAGCAAAAGTCTTCTCTTAAGCACTGGCACTCAAAATCAAACACCTTTGGACATTCACTTTTTTTCCTAGTCTCTACTTAGTAAACATTTAATTGCAATAAATTCAGAAGAAACCTGCATATTCCAATGCTTTTGATTAGCAGAGCATTGGAATGTAATTCTCAAGCAAGCCCAGAAAGAGATCAACATTCATTTATATATCTGACAGAAAATCCACTGACAACATCACGATTCATTTCACTGCCTTCGCCAGGTTTTCAGTCTGGCCCTAGTATCTAAAGCAGACAGTGCTGTAAAATCAAACTCAACCAGTGTGAACTGTTTTTACTTACACTTCTTCTGCAAAAAGCTGTCCAGATACAGCATTGGTGCTGCCGGGAGCATAGTTCCACTCTGTCTCTTCAATGCCAATGTAGTACTCCCTCTTCAGTGCTCCAACTTGGCAAGAGCAAGAAACCAGCAAGCAATTTAGGAAGAATAGCTTCATTTTGCACTCATGAACCTTGTGGAAAATGTGATATAAAAACACAGGACGGGCACATGGAATATCCCTTTATATGTTCTTGTCTCTCCCACCCTCCACCCTCCCTGCCTCCCCCTTCTCCACTCCTATTTGCTTTGGTGAATACAAGAAAATGTTGCACAATGCCTCTGTGTCAAGAGTAAACAAAAGATTCTGGTAAGCTTGTCATTTCAGATAATCTTCAAAGAATTTTCTTCAATTTCTGCCAACTTACTATCACATCAATTACCATTTAGACTGTTATCAGATTGTACATCTTGTAGTTGAATTGGAAGTACTGTAGATTTAAATGGATTTACAGAATTGAGCTTAATGCCATTCTTCACTCTCTCTATAGCTTGTACACTACTAAGAAAATAAACTTCTGTGAGAGGGGCACAAGAACCCCCTGTCTGAGTGCGTTTCTCTGGGGTGAGGGAGCGGGATGCAGGGCCGGACCCCCAGCTCCAGACTTTCTGCTGCCTATTTCCCTTGCTCTTCTCACTCCACAGATCCCTGCTTTTCACCCTCGGACAGCAATCACCAAACACACGGACAGGGAAGGGAGGACCGAGGCCAGCGGCACCAGAGCAGAGCCTGCCCACCGATCAGCGCTGCAGACCCCCCCGCAGGTCCCATGAAGTGCCATCTGAGCTCAGCGTGTGGCATGTGCAGCCAGAGATGAAAGGGACCTGCTGTACCCGACAGAGGAGGAGGGGATGTTGCCACCTCATTTCCAAGCACTTTCAGAATCTCCCAAATGGAAATGAGGCTCAGACATTCCGAAAAGTGAGCTCCCTGCCTTATCTTCCTCCTGGTCTATCACCAGACAGGATAAGCCACATTCTTCAATGATTAAAAGCATAACAGATGTATAAAGCTCCAGATAATCTTAACCGTTACCATTATCTAAATGCCCTACCCAGTGCAGAAGACTTTACTTTTGCTTTATTCAAGTTCTGCAAACATTTATTATCTGGCAGTCTCATTGAAAAAATAACAACAAAATTGGAGCTTAAACACGGGACATTTATAAAACACCTAATTAAAGTTTGCAATTGCATTTTTTTTCCAAGCATACATCCGTCATGAGAGTGTTTGAAGCTTTAGACATGCAAAACCACCTGTAAGCTTGCAAACTGTAAAGACTTCTATTAAAAAATATGTATCTTTGGTCACTTGGGAATTCTTAAAAAATCTCTTCTGCAGTCTGAGCACTGACACAGTCACACTCATCCTAAATGACATTTTTCACTATATGGCAACTTAAAACTATCTGTAATAACCACAATCTTCTTTGAGGCTATTTTCTTAGCAGTCAGAAATATTATGATTATTTTGGATAGAGGACTAAGATTCAGAACATAACTGGAGTGCAACAGCTTTCCTTTAATGACATACAAATCTATACCTTATTTACCAGGACTATTGCATACAGATAAATTACTAATTTTAACCACTATTCATATAAGAAATTTTAGGCACTGTCAGAATACTGAAGTTCATAATCTCACCTTTTGGAACATTCTACACATCTGCTTTAACTGGAGAATTCTGTTTCTGTCTAAATAACTGTTGCCAAAGCCAGGTTTTTGAAATCTGACCAGATCTATGATGAAATTCTGGAGTTTCCCAGGTTGACACCACATGCTAAAAATTATTTCTGTAGGCTTTTTTTTTTTTTTGCCACAGATGAAGGTCAGGTGTTCAGTGGAAAGATCAGCTTGTACAAGTTGCACATGCCTCATTCTGTAGATTAACTGAGGTACAAATGAGAAAATGTTTACCTCCTCTTACACGACTTAAATTCAAAGTCATTCCTTAATACTCAGCTAACAGAGCTGTTCATGTATATGTGGGCTATTTGTTTTATTTGTGTTCAAATTTCCATCAGAACAAGGAACCACACAAGCAGTATCCCTGAAATCTCCGCACTTATTTGACTGTAAAAACATGAGCATTTCTTTGCCTTAGTCCCTTGACTCCTCTAAATTACTCTTCCTTGTTTTGCAAAAAGAACTGCATATTGTTTTTATTTAAAGATAAAACCAAAACTTCTGACAGGCGAGATTTTTCCATTACCACTTCTAATTGTGCCTCACCCAAGATACACCTGTGCCTGAGCACACTCCTATTCTCTTAAGGAACTCAGAAAACCAACAGAGGTTAATGAGCTTCTCAAGCTCCAGAGGGTGTCTGAAGAACAGGAACCTCTTTCCTCTGGTAGACAGGGCCTAAAAAAGACCAAACACCTAATTTAATTGGTTCAATTCTGAGTCTGCAGTTTGGTGTGATGAATACCTTATTGCTTTAAACCACAACACCTCTTTTCTCATATTGAGGATGCTGAAATGCTATGGCTGTTCTGACAGCCCTCAATATTGCATTGAAAATATAAAGCCAGTCTTTTACTTCAAAATTTCCATTCAGGAAAAAAAAAAAAAAAAAAGGGCTATTCTGATGAAAAAAGTTTCAAAAGCTCCCAGTGAGACTGAACTGAAACCCCAGGATTTCATAATTCCCTAATCTGAATGATGTGTTTATAGTTTGCTGCCCATGCTGCTGGTCTGACCTCCTGCAAACCTTTGCAGGCAAATACCCTTTAAATTTCTGGGGAGCTTCATTTGTCCTCTGCCACCCTATTATTTTTCAGTGTGGGAAAAAAACCTCCCTTCAACATATGAAGAACTAGCAATCAGGAAACTGTACTTCAGTGAGACCCCCTTTTACCTACACAAGGAATAATATGCCCCAAAATGCTAAGGTGGTTGGGGCTCCACAGTATTTTACTGCAAAGCTGTCAAACTAGATACTGTTCTTGGTGTCTCCTGTCTGCCAAGCTCGAAACTTTCCATGATCAGGGACAGAAGTTATTGAAAAGCAGAAAGGACACATACAGGAGGAGGATAAAGGGTTAAGAATTTCCAGGTGTGACTTTAAGGTATCTCATTGCTCTCAGCCAGCATAGCAAAATCTATCTCAGTAGATCCTGTTTGCCTAAAGATAAGCCTGTATTTTCCCCATGGCTGAGCTGGAGTCTGAATAGAATACCCTGTTTGCTCTGCTCAGTGAAACGGCGCCATTCACTTCAGGAATATTTAGGGCTTTTCTGCTTTGAATGTCTACCCCACACACACTACTTTCATCCAAATCACAAAAACCTTTTTTCAAATATTTCTAGCATTTCAAAATAAACAGCTCCATGGTTTGCAGGCATAAAATCAGCAAGATTCTCCAAGATGTTTGGTAGGAGTACGAGTTGACTGTTTTCTTTCTTCTCCTTCTGCTTGCAAACAATATTCCCAAATCCATCAGAATATGGGATTATCATTTAAGTATGTATACAATATGATATATATTATAGCCTAGGGAGAAACGTGTGCAGTTGCAAGTAGTTCTGTACTAATTCCCATTTTGTACCCATGCCTTTTTATCATGCATCTCTGAACATCCATGCCAGCCAGAACCACCACCTCTCAAAAGACTAGCCCCATTATTAAACATAATTAATTTCTCTATTACTTATTGCAATTTAATAGAAACTAAGCAACAAAAACTTTAGATGCATTCTTCAAATTAAATCCTACAGGAAGAAATCAGCTTTTCAAAACACTCTGATAAAGGAATATCCAGACAAGATCTCAATATTATCTTGACACAGAATTAAATGACTGATATACTCTATTTTATCTAAATATCTTACCCACAGCTTCCACTTATTGTACGGTTTGCAGTTCTAGCAGTGTTTATGATTAGATGTTGACATAGCTCAATCCTGCTAGTTCTGATGGAACGGGGATCTGTGCCTTACTGCAGGTCTGAAGGATGGATTTCACTTTCCTCTGGGTGATTCTTCTCTCAAAACCAGAGTGCTGAATACAGACAAATGTTGCCAATACAGCTGCAGCAAATGAGCCAAATGTCCACTTTATTGTGAATCCCTGAACTTCCACTGGGAATGAAATAATAATTCTTTGAGAAATTAAAAATTCTTTGTAGCTGCTAATTGAAAACAGATTATTCTTTTTTCCTCTGATTAATATTGCCAAGAACGCCAGCCTCCCATTGCAGCAAGGTAAGGGAAGCTAGCAGGGTATTCACAAGCTACCACTGGGTGCTCACAAGGTTCCCTCATATATTCCCTCAAGTCACATAATACTTGATTTAAAAAAAAAAAAGTTTGCCTCTGAGTACAAAATAAAAAGAAACCCAGCGCAGTTATTAACATGTACTAATTAGCATTACTGACTTCAGAGCTGTACATCTAATTTTTCAATCAGGCCTGAATGCCTTTCTAAAAGCCTTACTGGAGGAAGGCTTGATAGACTTTATCTAGTAATTGCTTTCTGCATTTACCTTCCAAGATAGAGTGAGCAGGACAGGCTGCTGCCTTTTGTGACCATGGTGGTCTGTCTGTAACTAACATTTATTCACTTAGAAATCACAGCTTCATCCTGGGCACTGATTCTCAAGTGAACAACCCCTCCTGACATACTGGGCTTTGAATCAGGACCCTTCAGAACAACAGACATTCCTATGTTCTAAACAAAGAGAGGGGAGTATAAAAGCAGTTCTATAGCAGTTTTACAGCAGTTTATTTTTAAAAAAGGGTGAGTCGAATACAAAAGCAGTTCATGGTATTCAAATCTCCTTTTTGGCAGAAGAAGCTGGAGGGTAAAAAAATGAAGATCCACTGTCAGGGACAACCAGATGTGAGAAACAACTAGGAAAATGTAGATGTCAAATAGTTCAAATAACTTCATCCAAAATAGAGAGGCTTGGGAGGCAAAGATTTAAGACAAGGCTCTCATTTATCTTTGCAGCACCCAAATCTACCATCATATATGTTGGAGAAGCCATTTCTTTCTTCTTCTGGGGGGTGGGGAAGAAGCAGTGAAAATTTCCTTGCCATTTTCAGAGAATCCTGGCCTGTAAACAAAAAAGGAAGGAAGTAATTGCCCTCTTTTTTTTCAACTGAGGTTAACATGAAGTGTTCAACGTCCACATCCAACCTAAGCCTGACACACGCCCAGGGCTGCAGAGGTGACCCTGCCCTGTGCCCAGGGATGAGCTGACAGCACCACTGTCACTTTGCTGCAGGCCGGGCTGTGCTCCAGGAAGAGGAGGCTCAGCCACTGGCAAGAGGCATGTTTTGAGAGAAACTGCCTCAGGCCTTGACCTTAGGGTAGGTTGCCCTTACAGTAAATTCCTACCAGACGCTTCCTTGCCAGCCTGCCCACGGCCTTGCATGTCCCCAGCAGGTCCCTGCCTGCCTGACCAGCCCTGCTCAGGACCCCCAGGCTGTACAGGCCCTGCCATCCCACCCGCATCCCACCTCCACGACAGAACTGACCCTGCGCTGTGTGAGAGCGTGGCTGTGCACACAGGCTTTTGGGGGTTGAGCTTCTCTTAATTAGAAATCTCTCTCAAATGTGCCATCACACTGAGATTGCTGGCTACATAAAAACCCTGAGGGCTTCTTGGTCTCAGTGCAGATGGACAGGGAGGGACAAGCATGTCTATAATCACCCTGCTTCCAAAGCTGGGGAAACTGAATGCCACACTAAACCACACCACTTCACACCTGTGTGCAGCTCAGCAGCATCAGTCACTTGAGCTCTGGGGTTCCAACTACTACTTCTGCCCAAAGCAGAGCCCTCTCAGTTTTTGTTTCAATAGCCTACTGAAAATGTAGTAAAAACTGATGTCTAGATCATGACTGCTGCATATTATTGCCTCTTTCATCTTCTCCTGTTTGCTGTGAAACTCACACACTGATAAGAATGACTTTAAATTGAATGCTAGAGAAAAGGTGCTCAGAAACCTCTGCTGACATAGGAGGAATGGACTCAGCACTGGTGCTGAATTCCCAGCCACATTTTTTTGTTCTCAATCCTAGCCTTAAAGGTCAGAATGAGCAGTCACCAATCCCTGTATTCCACAAGGAATTAGTGGATGAATCAAACACAATGGTTTTATTATCAGTGCATATCCTCTGGTAATAATAACACAGTAGCACAGAGAGTGCATAAACCAAAAGGGTAGGTCCTCAACTGAGAGAAACTGCTGAAGTTAAACTGGTTATAGATGCTGAAGAAATTACCTCAGCTATTATGTTACCTGGACAAAAACAGAATAGGTTCCACAGAGTGTCCGTTTCAGTTCAGCAGCCACTTTGAGGACACAGATGATCAACTGCAGTCCACTAAGAGCTATCAGAATAGAGAGTAAAATGATGTTCCACTCTACGATGTTCGCAGGCTCAGTGCACCGAGACCAAGCAGGATAATCTGTGAGGTACCTATTAGAGAAACAGCAGTGTGAAGTAAGTGAAATGTAGTGGGTGCAATTCAATTCAATTACACCTATAACATATAGGAAAAGCATATTGGGCTTTATATGCTTCAAGTTTAGGAGCCAGACTCTAGTCCTTCATTACACCAGCATAACTCCTGCATAGGTTTGTCAAAATCAGCTGAGTGAAAAGACTTAATTTCCTCAAATGCGTCTGCTTCCTTACTTTCCCTGTTAGACACCCAAGTGTTAGAAAGAAACCATCGCATTTTCAAATGGCAGAAGCCAAGTTTAAAACTGGATTTTTCCTTTTATTGATTTAGTTTCAGCTTTAGGTAAAGTCCAGCTGACATCAGCACCATGCAGAGCAGGAAAACCTCAGTGCCATCCTTCTAACCAGTGCACACAGCCTAAATGGCAGAGCTGAGGTCAGTGTCACCGCGGGCAATTTCCAGGTGTTCCAGAGCCACACTGTGCATCCTTGAGGATGATAATGTGCACACCTGACATGTGCCACCTGTGCCCTTTTAGCTGTGAGACCTGCTATAGCCTGGAGGGTAACTGCAAGACTCTTTGTTAGACACACCTGCTCAGTGGCAGCTGCTTTTTCCCTAAACATTCATAACTGAAATGCTTTGAGCCAAATCTGGAGTGCATTTTTCAGCATCTGGCCCTTTATATTGAACTCAAACTCTCATTTTTGTATTTCCAAATGGGATGGTAATGCTGGTGATATGAAGCAGAGATTGCGGATGCTCTTCAGAGTTTTAAAATAAAGCTGACAAGTCAGAGAAGGCCACTGTTTAGGAACTACTCCTGTTGGATGCTGAAGGAACTTCTTTGTGATCCTCTGAAAAGTTTAATTCTCAGTGCATTCAAATGCAGGGAGAAGAGCTTGGCATAATATGACTTAAATATTCAAGTCTTATAAAACATCGATCTTTCAAAGAGAGAACAAAATCTTGTGAAAGCAGCCTCAGGGTACAGATCTGTCCCATGCCCCTGGGAGGCACAGGCAACACTTTGCCTCAATCAGGTGTCTTAGGAGATACAGCAGCTGTATGCAAAACTACCAGTGATCAAACCAGACTTCATTGAGCTTTAGGAATTAAAGAAAAACCTGAGTTATTAACTATAAAAATGCCATCTATAATCTTTGAACCAAACATTTGAGGAATTTGAGAGAATACTCTTAGAAAGTAGCCC
The DNA here is from genome assembly GCA_020745705.1 of Hemiprocne comata. Classification (NCBI taxonomy): domain Eukaryota; kingdom Metazoa; phylum Chordata; class Aves; order Apodiformes; family Apodidae; genus Hemiprocne; species Hemiprocne comata. The sequence goes on along the minus strand of CM036594.1, from coordinate 27,377,642 downwards.
TGTACACTCACTCTAATCTATATTCTTTACTACATGTGCAACTGTGACCACCACCAGATAAAGGACACTTACCTAGATGGACCTCCAGGTCTGACTGATCAGTACAAAGGTTCTTACAGTTAATCTTTCCTTACAAGGAGGCAAATACCTTTACCTGAGGATTCTGGTGCTCATTCAAGAAGGTGAAAAACCTCACTCGCCAACACAGGCCTTGTGTTCAAAAGACAGCTATTTTGTCTAAAACTTTGAAAGACTGTGTCTGACTATTGTTTTGATGAACAGCTTCTTCCAGAAGAGTTATGTTGATGTTTCTTACCCTCCAGCAGTGTCTTTGAAGATATAATCCCATCCACTTGATGAATTGCAGAAGGGGCCTTGGATCAACCCCAAGGTAAAAATGATGCAGCTGTATCCAGAGAAAGCAACTCCAAGCAGGGCTAGCACAATTGAAATAAAACTCTGAAGTTAAGAGAGAAAAATATTATTGTGTGGGGATGGTGTCCACGGAAAATACAGTCATTCAGCTGGGCCAGCTACTTCCTGAGGGTTGAATTTCACATTTGAATGTCCCAATCTTCAAAAATCAGAAAGAAAAATACCAGGTAAAGAGCAGTAAGCATACCCATACAATACGAAGATCAAGATAAGAGTTTAGACAGTTTCACAACTCTCAGTTAAATATTGGCTGGGGATTATTTTTTTTAACTTGTACTTTTTGAAAACTGTTTCCCGAAATGCTAGAGGAACATAACCATGTATTGAACATCTTTGCATCCCAGAGAGTGTCTATTGAGTCATTACTGGAAAAAAAAACCAACAACTTCCAAATAATACAAAAGCAAGGCGTTGAAGCTATTTAGCTGGGGCACCTCATTGAAACTCTCAGGCCTTCTACAGTCTTATTTTATTTTACAAGGATTTTTTGGTGTTTGTTTGTTGCTTTTTTTTTTTTTATCCTGCATCAGAAGGAAGAAGCTACATTTTCCGTGACCTCTGAACCCAATTTAGAATCCTCCTCTGTGAAAGGAAGCAGAATCAGCATTGGAGAAGGCAGAAGGATGTGTCGGAAGGCACAGGAGGCAGGAAGGCTCAGCACAAATGCTAAAGAAATGCACAAAAATAAAACACACTTACCCTGTAGGTTTTGTTACAGCTCTCACTCTGGCAGCACCGATAGAACACGCTGCACTCCAGTGATATCAGAATTACTGCCAACAGAAGGATCTAAAAGGAAACATTATAAGGTCAGTAAAATGGATGCAGACATTAAGCTGAAGTTCCCTTAACTTATGGGAGGGAGGGACTGCAGCTATTATGCTCTGTTGAGATTTTACAGCTGCTCAGTAGAAAGCACAATTACACAAAATTACCATGGAACTGGACTGTTTTTATTAGGCTGTTTGCCACTGTACTTGTTCCTTGTACTTGAAGGACAAGAGTACAGGTCTCCTACCACAGCAAAGCATTACCTAGCATGGGCACACTATGCCAGTGAAGCTGAAAGAACCCAAACAAGCTCACAAGAATTCAGTACCAATGAAAGGAAGGACATTCTCCTGGTACAATCGTATCAGCCCAACAGCTTCTTGCTGACACAGTTATACGGATCAGCGAGTCACCTTCCTTACCAACACCATTCTGCTGAAAAGGTCAGTGGCACAAGCTTTACGTTAAATTCACCTGGACTTTCACTTGCTTTCTCTGTCAAGTAACCACCCTGTTTTTCTCAGACTGTTGGATTATTTAAAGCTGGTACTAGAATAATTTCACTAACTCAGATGTAGACTCCAGAACGATGAGCTGCCACTCAGAAAGGCACTGGTTTGAAAGCAGGAATGTTTCTGAATCACAGCACTATCCTCTCACGTGCTGCTGCCCTGTTTGCAACAGGATAATATACATGTGTTTAATAAATTGGTAATGATTCCAAGGCTAAAAATGCTTCAAAATATTAAAGTCACTGTTAACTTTTTCCCAAATTTTCAACTATGCTTTCCTGTTCAAATTCTCTGCCTGACAGATTTTTACCCCAGTAGAAAAGATTAGGTGTTTCTGCTTTAGCAAGAACACAGAATTTCGAAAGAATGTCTCATGTTTTAATAACCCTGCCGGTTAAGTACCTTCATAAAAACACCTTACTTATGTAGATGAGACCTTTTAAAACACTGATTGTGTGCTTTCTGCCCTTGAGGCTGCAGTTCTTTATGAACATGGCAAACAGTATGAGCAGTTGGCAACTCCTGTTAGTTTATTACTGCAGATGAGCATATTTCAAACGTAAAGGAGAAAATCTTGCTATGCCAATCACAGTGGACAATCTCCTGTATTTAGCCTAACAACAGTAGCACTCAATGCAATCCTTTAAATAATGGACTGCATACAGCTCTTAAAAACATCTGAGAACCTTTTTTAGTTTTTGTTTCATTTTGTTTTGCTAGAAGAGCTCTAATTCAACATTCATAGAGGGTTAAATCAAGATAGTGCCTGCCTTCATAATGCAAGTGTAAGTTACACATAAACAAAGAGCCAGCAGAAAAAACCCCAACATCCTGCAAAATAACTTGCATGAAATTAAATAGTATATACAGCATGTAATTCAGCATATTCACATTTGTTTCAGTTTGAGCGAGTTTTTCTGCCTGCACTCCTTTTGCCAAAGTAATCAATTTTCTCTTTAAAAGGACAATTAGCACAATTACACTGCTGCACAGTAACCCAATATTATTTGCAGTAGAATGTAATTAATTACAAATCCATACATCCATAGAAACAAAACTTACCATGACACCTGAGAAACAGATCCCTTCAAAATACCACACGTAGTTGGGAAGCTGGTAACTGGCAGCATGTGGAGCCTTCCCACCAGGGAAGTACAATAGGATGTTAACAACAATACTCCAAAATGCAAGAGGTATCAGCAGACAACTCAAACAGCTTCCACATGTCTCTAAAGCCATCTCCAGAACTATAGAAGTTTTGCCCTTCTGAGCTAACACAAGATTACAAGGTTTTAATATGAAAAGGCTTTAGACCTCCTCAGTTTGATCCAGTCATTTAATATTCACAGGAACTGGTGACTGGGGTGTGATTCCAGAGATCAGAGCAGAACAGTTAGCACAACAGATGAGTATCTCTGTCTAAACTCACTGTCCTTCCTAAGTGTATGTCTTTAAGTAGGAGTTTCCCTTCTAAGAGATCCTCCTTTGTGATCTTCCAAATGAAGTATGTCTAGAAGTCAGACTCAGGAAGGAACTTCAGAAATCTCATTTCCTAGAGACCACGCAGTAACGCACTCCTCCCGAGCACATGGGTTTCAATGCAGACACCCTGGGACACCAGGCAGGTTGCTCAGCCTTACTGCAGCTCAACATCTTTTCTACCTTAACTGGAGAAGGGGGCTGCCAAATGATGCACACACCCGCTCTCTGTACAGAAGGCCACACATTGCCTCTGCAGAGACCAGAGCTTGGCAGAAAGGGCCCTAAGGGGGAACTAACATTTGCTGCTTCCAGCCATCCTGCAGACCACAGAAGCCCAAAGAACACTGGTCAGAAACTGCCAGGCAGACTTATTATCACACTTTAATTAACCACTCTTTTCCACGGCATTATGCAGCTGAACTGTTTCATGTATTAAATCCTACTATTTCTCCAGTTGTTTTATTCTGTGCTTACAGCTGAGTATGCACAGCCACAGACCCGACCTGAGTACACGTGACTTCTTGTACAGGACAAAAGGTCTGGCTGTTTTTTCAAACGCCTGCCGTTTTGCACTGTGCAAAGCCAAAGCCAGACAGTTTCCCCATTTTCATGTGTCATCATTCCCTAAGCAGCTAAACATCCATCCCAGTACCACAGAGCAAGAGCTGTCTGTGTGCTCACAGTATGACCCAAGCCTTCTTTCCATGCCCCTGTGAGTCATCAGAAAAGTAACTAAAAAATGAGCTTAGGGTGTATTCAATAGGAAAGTCCTAGTCAGAGAACAAAATGAATTTGGTGTCTATCAAAAGCAAGAAGGCTGATTTTAGGAACAATGATGTCATGGCATATTTTTTCTTCTGTTTCCTCATGAGCTGTTTTAGGCTCTGTGCACATGAGGCTCCTCTCATGTTCTCATAAAGCTGTTTTGTTGCATGTTGTACCTAATTCCTTCCTGTTGCTTCAAATGAGATCACCTAAGGAATTAGTCGCAGTGGCACTCATGCCATTACACCATTTTTCTGTCCATTCTCTGCTTTGACTCTCCCCTGTTTCCCTCTTCCCTTCTTTTTCTAGGGGGTTTCATTTTTAAGTCCTCAGACTTTGTTTCCTGCTGTACTCCCTCATCAGTACAGACACTTTTTCAGGCCTCCCTCTAAGTGAAAAAAATGTCCCTTTGCAGGCTCACAGGCCTGGACAGAACTCATACCATCCACACTGTGCCTTAAAGACCAGAGAAAACAGCTGAATTTAAAGGCAGGCACATCACACCCCTAGGGCTGATTTTTTTATTCTGAAAGTCAGAGATCATATAACAGGATGAAATCCTTTTTCCTAAAAGCAAAGGCCAAAATTACTAGCAAGCAACTTAGTTTATAATCAAATTTGCTGCTTTTCTCATAGTAATCTGTTCTGATTAGAAGAAACTTGGAAAATGACACCTGAAACAGCATTAATTCTGCAGTACAGCATTCCACATCTTGATTTATTCTGTATTTAAACTGAGTTCTGCAAATACCAAGTCAAGATGTGGGTTTTTTTTTTTGCTGTCATGCTATACTGCTGGAATAGGAAGCAGACATTTTATACTAAGTATTAAGCAAACCTGGCAACCAGTTTCTCAAATATATTGCCAAGTGTTGCAAGAACTGCTTTCGTGCTGCTGTCAGTGCCTGCGAGCTGGTGCTGACCCCATCACCGAAAAGCCATGTTTGCTTTGGGTGAGTGACTTCTCTGCTAACTGAAATGAATTTAACCTAAAACAACTGCTTCTCCACCATATAACTGATAGAACTCCCCAAACACTGTCTTATACATCAGGAAACAAAGGAATGGCCTGCTTTTAAATGACAACATAAACACTAATAGTAATGCTGTGCATTAGTGCTACATGGATCTGAGCTAAAGTTTTAATTCTAAACTCTAGCCTCATTATTCTGTCCATTGGAATTTCTAAAACTGTTTCCATTCTTTAATTAGTTGTGTATATCAGAAAGACATGTAACAATTATGCAAGCAGAAAGGCAAAAACCTGTAAAACCATGAAAATTCTACCCTATTCCACTAAGGCCCTCTTCTCCTCCTCCTCTCAGCCCACAGTTAATATAGACTTGCAGATGGATTTTCAAACTGTGGTTCTTCACATACAAAGACACCATGCTGCACAGCAGCAAGAGATTTTGGGCATATTCTCCTCCCTCCCATAGCAGGGCAAGACAGGGATAAACACAACAAGCAGAAATGGTATCGCCCTATTTCTATGTATTTATGTATGAATAAACAGAATTGCAAGCAGCAGATTGTAAACACAAACTCTTCCCATCTGAGTTCTTTTGCTGCTGTGGATGTGTGTGTGCAATTTCGTTTTCACAGTTAATGTATTTTTTTCAGATATGCATATTTACTGTGCAGTCTTGGCTGTGAGGACAGTCCAAGGTACTCCTCAAATTTCTGGCTACCTTTAAAGACCACCCTTCCCTCCTGGTTACCAGTAGTCCTAAGTACACACTGACACCCATGGGAAATTATTTTTCTCCCATAAACAGAAATTAACTTGCCTGTTTTCAAAGATGACATTAACTGCTACACCCCAAAACTGAGCAACAATGGTAAACAGCCTCATTTCTTTGAGATGAATGGTATGTCCTATTTTGTTTTTCACTTGAAAAACACCATTGCCAGCACCATACTGACCTTGCCAGCAGTGTTGTTGGCAGCACATCATTCAGAGTTGCCTCATGCCATCACTGTCCTTTAAGACCAGGAAAGCAGTGTTTCAGCATGGGCAGGGAAGGAATCACTGTCACCTGCTGGGTATTCTTAATACAAATCTTTATTTGTGGAATACAGGTGAAGTTCAGAAAAATCCTGAAGAGGTGAAGTGCATGTATCTGCCCTTGATCATCCACATTTTACTGCTGCTTTGTTTTTGCTCCAGCTGAGTATATTCTAGGCCAGACTAGATTTGGTGTGTGCTCATTCCAAGATCAGAATGAAAGTGCAACTTTATTGGGAAAGCAGCATAAAGCACAGACCTGTTACGTCAGTAGAAAGGAGGAGGGGAAGCATCTTTAGTGACAAGTGTTCAGGCAGTTGCCTATACTAAGATGAAATGAACCAAAGAAATTCAGGATACGTTTTGCCTTCAGATACAGGCAGGTGAGTGGAAAACCCATATGTGACTCCAACAACAAAGGCTGGCCCCAAGTCAGTTAAATTGACAGTAACAGCACAGTTTGACAACAAGCAATGTGCATTTTAGTATACCTGGAATATAAAAAACCCCACAAAATACTCAATACCCTACACACATGCACCGATGTCAATCCATTGTCAGGTTTCTAGCAAACGTATGTCTGTGGGGGGAACAAAAAGAAAGAAACATATTACAGAGAAGAATGATAATATTGTATCCGACTATAAAACCTAAAACTAAACTGACCACATCTAGACAACCACAGCATGGCTCTTTTATACTACAGTTACAGCACAGAAGACAGCAGTGAGAAGACAGTATTGGGTTTGGATGAGCCCCAACGTTCAACTATGTCAATTAGAAATGTGAAACATTCTTAGCCATAATATGCGTGTGATATAAATCATATCTGGTTTATATCTTAAGCCACTGCAATTCCAATACTACTACTATGATACTGATTTAACATGTTCATACTGTTAAACAAGACTCTAGAGAAATCCAGAGGAAATTCAGAAACTTGGAGGGAATTCCCCTCCTCACGCAAAAAACCACTACCTTCAAAAAACCCTTCAGATCTGCCTGCAGGTTTTGTTAGCCATGTGCAACTTAATTCCTTCTCTTATCCTACGTTTCCTAAGCAAGGCCACGATGCTGCAGTTTTCATTCCACATGGCATAACCTCAGTGGTCTATCAGCTGCTGTGAGCAAAATACAAGGCTAAGGCAATAGTTAGAACAAGCAGCTTACACGGAACTGCAACACACTGCAAAAAAGGTTTAGGCCATGGCACAGACCACCACCACCAGCAGGAGATTTGTATTTCAGTTATATCACTCATAATAGGGCTGATCACCCCATTTGCCATGGGGGAAAAGGAGCCTTCTGGCTCCTATGCAGACTAACTTCAGTGTGACAGCTGATCAATCAGCTGAGAGAATGCGGTCAAATACTACATGAAAATGTTGAATGCAACAGGGCCATAAGAAAAGCTGTACACTGAATCGTTGCTTAAGAATGCCTAAAAAACAGCAGTTGAGTAAGACTACAGAGCAGCATCAGTAACAACAGTGTTTCATGTCTATCTGAGAAGCACAGTTGTAACTACAGATGGCTTACCTCCTCATGACTGCGGCACAACCCACACAATCCACTGAGAATGCCCTTGATTATCTGTGTGAAGCACAGAATGAACTCTATTCCTCCCAAGACAAGGAGGATGGAAAAGAGGGTGACGTTCCACTGCACAATGTTGTGAGGTTCTTGACATGCAGACCACTTGTTGTACTCAAACAAGTACCTGTACACACCAATTAAAAGCATATTAACATTGTGACAGAGTGGGATGCTTACCATGCTCTAACAACCAAATTATGTTTAGTCTGTGACTGCATTGAGGATAATCACTCCAAGTGGGAAAAGAAAATGCGATGGTTTATTCCATGCAAAGTTTGCTGTTTAAGAACACAGTGAACTATCAACAATATATTTTTGTTAAGTCTTAATCTCTTTTTAAAAAGTCCAAGCTATAAAGGAGGAATCTTCTATTACTGATTAAAGTGAGAAACAAGCTCAAGAAAGGTGAAAGTGCAAAGCTATTTCTCAAAACAACCACAGAGTTTTTCAGGACTGGACCTATATTCTAAAAACAGCAACTGTTGCCAGCCATACAGACATTGTAAAAGCATGCCACGACCCAAACCAAATCCTCTTCCAACCTACAGGATTTCTGAGGATGAATGGAGAATAGCATACAAACCAGCTGCATAGACTTGGTTTGCTGGAGAACTCTAATTAGGGATAATTAGCAGCTTCTGGCCCTCCCCACCCTGCAGTGAACAAAGATTTTTATGAACCTCCTCTAGTTTCCATCACAAAGGCTCTATGCCATTGTCACTACAGAAGGCATTATGCTAGTTTGCACTGACACAAAGCAACTTCAGAAGCAAGCCTCACAAACCAGATTTTTACACAAATAATAAGACAAATTTCATAACAACCTGTCATGGTTTGACTCAGAATCGAAAAATAAACCAGAGACAACAATGCTCAAACCAGGACACAACCACTATCCATAGTTCAAGGACATAAACAATATGTGGTATATAGGTATTGTTACCTATATATATAATATATATTTCAGAATCCTTTTTGTAGGACAGAGGATTTATATTGCTTTTGTTTTAAGCTGTGGCAGTGTGGGGAACAGCCACCATCTGTTTAATTCTTAGTGAATGAGAAGTGTAAACTTATGAATGGATCTTGGTATAATAGCTACTGGATATCGCTGAAAGGTACCGGAATAAAACCCAGGTCTACATGGGGGAAGATACAACTTGCTCACAAACAGACCACTTACCCTCCAGAGGATTCAGTGAAAGGATAGATCCAGTTTCTTTCCAGGTGAGTATAGCAATATGGTCCATGAGACAAGGCCAGTGCTGAAATGATTATGCAGTAGCCAGAACCAAGGGTCCCAACAAGGGCTGCCAGAACTGAAGACAGCATCTGCACAGCAAACACAGACATGAACTTTCTACACAGCCATCATCTTGTCTTTGGGATTATCTGGGGCTGGAGCACAAGGGCTCACTTACCGCACAGCTCTTCCCACAGTCCTCATGGCCAAAGCACCCACAGCAGCCACTGCTGTGAAGCCCAATGAACACCACAGCTGGAATCAGCACCTGGGCACAGAGCAAACCAAACACACGGTTCCATTTTGTTGCACAGACAGGGCAGATAAACACAGTCCTCACGCTGCATTCACGTACATTGTTTATTAGCAGGGGAGTGGGGGGCAGCCTGTACAGGTGATTCAGTTTGACTCCAGTTTAACACAGCAGGCATCTCACCCCTGGCACCGGTACTGCCAACACCAGGACTGGTGTATTTCTATTTTTGCTTGGTCTATACACAGCACTTCAGTGCATCAGGAGCCTGTCGATGAAGAGCCTGCTGTTATTGCTGCACTTCACAGTCTTTAAAAGTTTTTGTATCCCGCAAATAAAATGCTTTGTAAAAAATGCATTCACTTCCTGCCAAATGTGGACTACAAGTTAAGTCTCTCATAATTATTTTGTTAAACTAGTACCAACATACTAGTTGCTGAAGAATAGTCATCACTGCCTGTGTTCAAACCAGTCTGACTAGAGTAGAAAGACTAGGACTATTTTGCCCAATTCAGGCAAATATCTCATTACAGATATCTAACTTCTAGGTTTTCACAACCAGTTTCCAGTGACAGAAATGCAAATAAAGCAGGAGCTATCTGTAAGACACATGAATCATTCATCCTCCAAAACCAAGAAGGAGCCAAGTTGATTAAATAGAGTATCCTCCCCAGCAGCATTAATAAGACTTAATAATAGCACTTATAAAGACTCTACACCCAGAAATGTCAGAAAACCATAAAGAAGGAGTAAAGTGTCACAGAAAACTGTACAGATTTACTTAACAAGATAATAAGAACTATCCACTTGAACACCCATATACTTGCCAGCCCTTACTCAAACCGATTGCTGAGTCCCAATGCTGCAGGTCTAGAAGAGGCTGTACAAGTGTCCAGGAGCAGTTCCATTGATTTCACTTGCCTTATTCTGTTTATAAAGACCATACTTTGCAAATCTCAGCCCAAGCTCCCATGGGGTTGTAACACAGCTGTGAGCACCTCTAACAAGATGGAGGGCCTCATCATGCCATCCTTTTCAGCCTGACACCTTGAGATCTGTAGCCTGTTTCTATGAGGACTTTAAAAAGCAAATGAAAAGGGCATCCTGTAGTCAGGGAACTTGAATATGCTACAGTGTGTCCACAAAATTGAAAAGGTAGAAAATAATGACTTCAGATTAACAGTATCCTATAATGAACACAATTCTTTATCATTCGCTTTTACTCAAATGCAAAGCTTTGATGACTGCCACTTCATAGCCCTGAATAAAGAGCTAAGGCAAAGAAATAACTGCCAGCATCTCTGAGACTAGAAATTAAGGAATTGTAGCTAAATGCTAGTTATCTAGGGACAGCTAAAAGGAGAAGAGGTCAATAATATAACAAAAATATAAGATTTAACCCCTTATACAAACCATGAGGCTTGGTTCCAGTTTTGCATTTGGATTCTACAACCTAGACCCTATGATTTTCTCAGATCTAAAGTGACACAATGTTGCAGTTAAAATAATTGATAGTAACTAATAATACCTATGGGGTAATACAGCTAATTTCTTTTGATATAACTCCAGAGATTCCTGCTGATGAGGTATTTGAACAATAAATTAATGTAACTGTTAAAGCAACAGTAATACCAAGTATCTTCAAGATAAGTCTAAAAGAAGCAAGTAGGTCAGTACTCACCAGGAAGCCTGCCCCTAGAATGCCATGAAGGCACTCCACGTATTTCCCGAGGTGATGCTCGGAAGCGTATCTTGTTTCGCCATTGGGGAAATACAGTAAAATGTTGGCCACGATGCTGAGCAAGGCAAGGATAAGCAGCTTATAACCAACACATCTAGCACTCCTTCCAAAACACATGTCCTCAGTTCTAGAAATCCTTCTTTCAGTAGTCCAACCCAATCTCTCTCATACCTGTCCACACCTAAAAGAAGACCAGCCTTTATTCTCCACTCCTTAAATAGCCAGTGTTACCTAGCTCCCTGGATGACGTTCACAGCTCTTCATAACTACCATTCCCAATTGCAGAGTGAGGAAGCAGGGATGGCAGAACATCACCCGTCTTTTCAAATGCAATCATTGTTGACAACCCAAATGCAATCAAGGAAATACTGCATACTAGGTAATTTCACTCTAATTAATATATACTGCTTGGAATGATTAGCAGTGAACACGATGAGACATGAACAACAGGCTTAAACCACAACACAAGTTCTGTTAGGAACTGAAGGAAAAAGGTTTTGTTTTCTTTGTTAGAAGCAGCTTTGACTTTTAGGTTTATAGACTGATTCAGAGCAACCTGAAGCCAGGGAAAGACTGCTGAATTCAATAGTATTTAGTCAGAGTTTTGGGTATAAATAGAATAAGGTCTACAGTAATGAGGAGTATGTAGAGCAACCTCTCATTGTGCTGTTCTGTTGGTGGAATAAGAGCCTCCTCATCAAGAGGTTGCAAAACAAATAAAATGGAGCCAGGTAGGCTTCTAAGGAGTGTCCTTGTTCTTGCCATTATAGGACAAGCTGAATGGAGATTAACAGCTACTTGTTAAAGCTAAACCAAGCAAACACTGGTGAAAATACTATTTCAGAAAGAGGATTCTAAAATACAGTTCTTGCACTGAAGTTTCATGTATAAAAACACAATAAAGAAAAATCCCAAAGAGAAATGTATTACATCAGGTGTTTCCAAACTGTTTTACATTTACCAGTAACATTAATTTGCATAGTAAATCGAGCTACAGAGTGACCTGAAAAAATTAAAACCCAGCCTTCTTTTTTCTCCTCATGCAAATTTTGCTAAAATAGCCAAAAGCTTCCTTCTCTGCATGCACACAGCTCAACACAGAGGTGTGGGCTGCCCTGCCCACCACTATCAGGTGATAGAAGGTAACTGTGAAATGTGCTGGCCCAGACCAGATTGAGGAGGTGCTGCTGGTGCCATCATCACAGCATAATGCAATTCTCACTGCAAAAACAGTAGCTAGACAAAGTAAGGTTGGGAATGTACAGGATGCTAGAACACTGTAGTAAGCCTCCTTCAACTATTTAGGGAAAAATACTCATTTAGGTTTTTTGGTTTAGGATTATTTTTTTTTTAACAGCCAAATAACAGCTAAATAATAAAAACAGAAGTCCAAATCAAATCCGTGGTATTCTTGCAAGTGATGTGAGCAACACTTAAGCTGAGAGAGAGAGAGACTATATGCAAAAAGAAAAAGGGGGGAAGAAAAACAAAAAAAGAGAGCAGCATTGTGCAGAAGTGGTTTTGTGATGTAACTTCTCCGGGTATTGTAGCTGTTGACCTTGGAGACTTCCTTCATTATGAAAAATATCCTCCAATTGTAGAAACACAGGCCTACCATTATTGTGCACTTCACCTCTGATGACTAACACCATCATAAACATCATCCTGTAAGCTTCCTCTGCACAAGGAGATGGCTGCTCAACTGACAACTCCCTTTATTGTGTTATGCTAAAAAAATCAAAACACTCCACCCCCAAAACCACCACCCAGCCCAGCACCCTCCCCACCCAACCACACACCATATGGACAGCCACTGGGAAGTAATTTTAAATCTATTTATAATGTGCATAATTGTTTTCTAAACACTTGATCTGAAATAAAATTTCACATAATCAAGAACTTATATTTAAAATCAATTCTATACATTATCAAGCACACAGAGCATTGCATGACCATTGCAGTCTGCAGTTACTACTGAACCTGACCCCCCAGAAAGCAGATCAGATCACTCTCCTATATAATCATATAGGTTACAAAAAATCTTGAGCTTGTTTACTTCTCATGCCTGTTTGCTTCATATATCCTCATTTTACTGCTGGGCAAAGTGAGCAGTGGTGGATTTTTGGAATGCATTGCAGGCATGTTGAGTTTACATGCTGAAACTGATCCCCAGGTGAGCAGCAGCCAAACACAAGGAGCAGCAGGGCCCGAACTTCAGCACTCTGAGAAGGCAGTTTACACCAGTGTAAACAAAACCTGAATCAGGTTTTGAACCTTTTATACAAGAACCACAGTGTTCACACTTGAAGAGGTAAGGTTATTGTTTATTCACTCACAGATGCTTCTCCACGGCCCATGGGAAGCTCCACTATTTTTGTCTCGCAGGACTGTTTATTCCTGTAGCTCTGATGCCTGTCCTGGACAAAGAACACATATTAAAAGGCAACCCATCACCCAATGTTATTAGAGATGATAAAAGACTAATTCCAGGCTAAGGCTTAACTTCAGACTGTAGGTCTAGTCCTCAGCTCTGGCTGAGAAGCACCTACTCCAGCATGGTACAGTAAGAACAAGACAATCCAAGGGGCAGAGAAGCAATTTTGATAGCACACTCTATGCTCCAAACTGGTAGGACCATCGTGAAAGACTCTCCAGACAGAAGAGGGCTGGTTTATAACCAACTAGAGCAACTGGCTTGTATCCCAAATTCATCAGTTTTGCTCTATAAAGTTTGTTAGCAGAACAGTGCTACATGGGGCAGGACACCGACCTTTCACACCAGACAAGTGATCGAGACATGTCCAAGGATCAAGTCTACTGAGGCTCCTGTGCTTGAAGGATGCCACAGAACAGAAGAATGCCACAAGTCTCCTTGGCTCCCTGGCACACAGCTGGGACAGTCTGACTGCTATTCCCTTCATGAAAATGAGATTTGTATAGCTCAGCTATCCCAAACCCCAGTGGCAATCTTGCTAATCCTTCCTAAATTGAACGTTGCTGCTTTTCTTTTTACTATTTTAGCACCTAAAGAGGTTCTCGTTCCTTATAACCAGACAAAGGATAAAGACTGTTTCTGCCATCAGTGCTTTCTGAGCAAATATAAGCAATCTCCTGATTTAAAATAAAGATGCCAGAAAGATGGAAAGAAAGATGCTGCTCTGCTGAAAAGCATAATGTGTTTCTTTCCCAGTTTCTTCTAATGCTCCAAATGGTCAGTCCTACTGTTTTACGCTGCCGTATAGCCACCCTTAGATGTGGTTTGATAAGACACAATAGTGATCATCAGACATCTGAAACAGACACATGACAAATTTTTTCCAATTATCTTGGAAACAATCTAAAAAAACTCCAAAAAGCCTTGAAGAAAATAGTTTTTTTACATTATAAAAACTAGTTGATGTGAATCAAGGGGGCTTTACTAATGTCATTGCCATTTGGACACCCTATGCTACAACTCCTACCAGAGAGGTTCTTATCATAACTTTTCTTGCAGAGCTCCTGGTCCCACCCACCACTGGCACAAGGTTAATGGCAGGGAAGTACCCCTTGAGGCAGGGTGTGGTAACTGCACAGCATCTGGAGATGAGAGGCAGCCTGGGAAATCACAGCAGGGGCTGCACAGATGTGTTTGGATGGACTGGGCCACACAACACACGTGTATCAACACAGGTTGTGAGCTCACTTGTACTCCTCTCTCACAAGCTGTTCTCATTTGTTCTTAATAGGCTGCTTGCTCACAGAAGCAACTACTAGCTCAGATGATTGCAGGGAATCTATGATGAACCTGTCACCTGTTAGCTAAACCAAGGGGAAGCTGCTTGGCCAGCTGTCCAGACAGAGTGCCCAGTAACCTTAGGAACACCCATGACTTCCCTTTAATCAAACGGAGAAACACCTGTCCATGCTGCCCTCCACTTCTCAATGTTCAAGTGATGCATTGCTTATGTTTCCCAGCCATCTTCCACAAATGACCACGCTGTAGCTGTTACAGTCCTCATGCACACCACCTCCCAAGTGATGTCAATCAGCACACTCCACCTGGACAGTTAAAAGGGGAATCTGCTCCCCTGAAGTCCTTGGTGTCTATGGCCTCCAGACCACAGCCAGAAGAAAGTTTCCAGATCACTGTTACATGACAGCTCCTCAGATGAACTAATGAGCTACTTCTGAGGAGAAGCAACCACCCGTTGCCGTAAGACAGCTCCTTGAACACAAAGCCAGTGGCTCCTTACACAGCTGCAACACGCAGGTGCTCACCTGCTCTCTCTGCCATCACTTTGAGGAACTGCAGAAGTCAGAGGAGAGCGCTCACAACACACTGACACACAGAGATTTACTAATAATAATGCTGACCTAAGAAGGAGTCAACAATGATGCAACAAAAGTAGTTTTGACACTTAACAACCAGCTGGGAGATTCAGAAGCTTAAAATCAGGGCAGAGCTACCACTAAATGAGTGTCTCACAAGAGACCATAAACCTTATTTCAGAAGAACTATTACTGACCCTGGACTTGCAATGCTACTGTAATGTCACTCCACAATAAGATAAACCACTTCAAAACACTGTTTTCTGGTGACATATGAAACCCACGAAGTAGCCTGCATTCATTAATTCTTGCAACAATGTTATTATGATAAAAGTAGGACATAAGACAAACACTATTTCTGCCACAGCCTGTGAGTGAAGCTTTGGCCATGCAAAATGACCAGCAAAGTTTGTTCCCCTTGGACTGCAGTATTTACACACAGGTTTGCATTCTGAATTTCTAGTCAATCCCTAAAATTGTAGCATTCCTGCAAAAGTTAAAAGAGATGAAGCATTATCACCACTGTCCTACAAGCACACTCTGTTCCACTCTGTGTAGGGAATGGCTGCATGCACCTGAAGCCTGAGGTCCGCCTAGCACAGGTACCTCTGTGCAGTATAGTATGGTGAACAGACTGTCTTCAGGCTGCAAGTGTGCCACTTTTTGACTGCCCTCCCCTGCAGCAATCTGCACAAAACAGACATCCAGCAAGTCATCCAATTCTGACACTTCAGAGAACATGGAACAAAAAATACCACAATTATGTCTTTGGCCCTCGTGGTGCAAAAGTCAATCATTATCCATCTTTGTGTTTCTCATATAGTGATCCTGTAGTTTTCCACTTACCTCTCAACTAGCAAAAAAGATTACATCAATCATATATTATATTTTAGATCTGTAGGCCCAAAAGAAGGAAAGAAAAAAGATACAAATTTAATTGCCCATTTTGTTCCATTAGCATATGCATCATGCACTGCTCATGCAATCTCTAGTTTATGTCAGTTAAAAATTTTAAAAACTATTCTTGCTGAGGGATGCCATAACTACTGCTTGGCTAGGAACAGTCCATGTATTAATTCCATAGCTGTAACATGGGGAATTCAGTGTTTAAAATTAACGTGTCTTTGGTGTTGTCATGGCTGATACTGTAACGTGCTTGCACATCTTTCAGCATCAGTAGTAACTGGATCACACACATCACAATCAGGAGAGCAAATCAGACATGGCCACAAGACTTGAGAGATGATTTCCTGAACAGCACTCCTGCCCTTCCACCAGTCTTCACTGTCATTAAAACTAGAACTCTGGAGTTCATTTATCAATATACACTCAGTGCATCGAATTTTTGCTACCAGCTGGTCCTTAAGACAGCCATCAATCCTATAGCCAACCATTTCACGGTCAGGTTCCTCCACTGGGCACACCAAGACCTCAAAAATTATACATTTTTAATAGCTGAATGTTAATTAAAAAAACCCCAAAAACCCAAACAACAAACCAATTAAAAACTACAGTTTAAGACTAAATCAGACTACAGAAGATCCCCTTTAACCTGAGCAATATTTAATGGAGAAAAGGAGAAGAAAATAACATCTAACGCTGATTATGTTTCAATTAATTCTTAGTCTATTTTTAAGGAAACATACTTGAATGACACAACTGAGACTATATACAGCACTTTGCTGTGGCTGCTCCTTTCATGAGGTCCTTCTAACTCATATGTGGTGCTATTTTAATGAACTGCAACTTGGCTTGGAGGGTGGGGAAGGACTAAGTTCCTGATTTAGGAGTTTCATATTCCTGTGAACTATAATTACAGCTACAAGTATCCATGTCACCAGTGCACCAAAAGATGAAAGTTAATGCTGCAGGATTAGACACTTGTTCACTCAAGAGCAGTATTCTGTCACCAGACACCTCCTCAGGGGTCAGATCCTGCCCACAGGACTGTCTGCAAGGGCTTGGAGGACAAAGAGCCCCAAGATTTCCACCAGCTCCCTCTAGTGATACTCAGGCTATGACCAAACAGGCTCTGTTGTGCCTACTCATGGGCCTCTGGCTCTGAAGTCCTCTACAACAGCTAATGAATACCATCCTCAAGTGACAGGTACCCGTGGCCTTCTGCATAAGAACAACACTCAGTACAGCTGCTGGGGCCCAGGAGTCCAGGCTCAAGGCACTCCGCAGCACGAGGAACTGATCGTACCCCCGAGTCAAACCCTGAAGGCTTCAGTTGGACTGGATTTGGTTCGGGTGCTAGTTCCAAAACAGAGCTCTTCCAGGAACAGCACTACTATGAGGTAAGTTAAAAACAGATGTAAACCAAGCTTCTTCTTTTACAGATCTTCTCAGCAGACAAGCAGTACTGCTTTTTGCTCTCCACAAGCACAAAGACAAAGGAAACAAACAAAAATACTGGAAGCTTCCTCTAAGGGTGAGGACAAAACCCCAAACAAACACAAACCCACCCAGCCCTTCCCAGGTATCTGAGCGGAGTCAGGTCATACTCTTCTCCAAAAAGGTAGGCACTATCTCTGAATAAACTGCAGCCACAAGAGCACTTGCCTGTCAGACAAAACACCTTGAAGTTTTTCTTGGATTACTCGGCACCGACTCAGAAGGTTTTGTTTGATTACATTCTGCCCTAAGCTGAAGCCACAGGGCTTAGTGAGTGCTGCTCAGGGACATACAAAAGGCTGAAGGAAAATTAAAACGTGTCCTGTGGAACCATGACAAAGCCACTACACAGTTCTTCACATGCAGACTTTGTAAGTGGGTTGTTGATTAATCCAGCCTATCATTAACATACGATGAATATAAAACAGTATCACATCAGGAAGGAGTTTCTATGCTACCTCACAGCAAATTTATTTTATTTCAGAGTATGTGCTAAGCAAGCAAAACACTCCTTTACCAACAGGCCTGAGAACAGCCGGCAGGTATGACAGTACAGCATCACAAACTCTGCTAAGCACAGGCTGTGCTAAGAACTGCTGGTTACGTGGTCCTCACAGCCACATCTACTACTGTGGCTGTGTACTGGAAACTCCTGGTCTGTTTACTTTTCAAGCATGAGACTAAGATTATACCTCTCTTGGAAGAGTTCAAGAGAAGCCAGGCTTCAGCTGAGGCTTGTTGAGGATTTCATCCTAAACTCAAACATATTTAGTAGCACCTTTAAAAAGAATAAGCGGAGTTCTATGATGAGGCAGAGTGCATATAATGCAACAAATCTCACAAAACATTTTCTCACACTTCGTAGGAAAACTGCTGTGCTGCACATAGGCTGCCTTTGTGGAAATTATTTTAAATTTAATTTCAGATGACCGATTATTTTTCCTTGAAGAAGTCAAATGCAGACACCTTGAGGCTAGTGAAGTCAAGGGCTTGTCAGTAACTGGAAAAAGAGGCTGAAGAGGCAGAAACTCACTTGCCCATCCTATATTGTCCTATTCTTCAACCTCTATGTTCTAATGAAAACATCTCCAGACTCTACAGGAAAGATATGTGCTTATGTATGACACAACAAGAGCTGTAGAAGGAAAAGGGTGTTCCTGCAGCCCTTAAGAGCATCCCAAAGGGAAGGAAACAGGAAGAAGACTACTGTAGTGAATAAAACAGATGTACAAAAAGCAGACTAAGCTTAACCCAACTCTTCACCATATCTGCTTTGGCTATCTATTTTTTAAACTGTTTTCATGCCTGTGTTAGCTCTCATCTTCCATTAGCAGGGAATGCCAACAGGCATACTAAACTAAAAAAGATGTGAGACAGCTAAGGAGAGCACAAAAACAGTGACAGAAGTGGTTACAGACTCCACCTGGCAGTCTTAGTGAGGAAGGAATACAGTTCCTCAGACAGCTCCAGCTCATCCTCCTCTCATTCCTCTCACACTTTCTATTTATCACTAGCACATTCCACAGCAGTAACCAAACAGAATAAAAACATGCACAATCACTAGAAAGGACTTTTCTGCACAAATTTTCCCTTGGGAGAGCACAGCTCTTAGAGCTCTGGATGTGCAATTTTCTTTCATAAGTATTTTGCTGTCTATGCCAAACCTACATTGATTAAATTTCAGCTGCATTTGATATGTAAATGCAGTAATTCCTGTTGCATTTCAGGTTTTAAAAAAACCAAACCCTACTATTAATTATATTTGATGAAAAGTGAGCCATACAATCTGCTACACTTTTCAGACCACGCATTTAGCTGTGTAAAAGGGGGGCAAAGAGGGAAAGAAAAGGGGAAGAAATATAGAGACAGAAACCTTCCAAAGAGAATCCCACAGAAACTGAATGAGGACAAGAATTTTCCCACTGTGAAAAATAAGTAACAGCAAATCCTATTCCCATGTGGATGCTTAAATGGTGCAAAGATCCTAAAGCAGCAATCCAATAAACAAAATACACTTCTACTTTTATCTCAAAATAAAATGCAGATCGAGACTTAACAAGCATATCTTGCAAAGACCTCAAAGAACTTCCTTAGCTTTGTGCATTATGTTTACAAAGAGCAAAAAGAAAAGTTACCACCATTGGTTTCACACAAGAGTTGTATACATACGGGTTACAGGGTGCAGAGTTTTCAGGCTGATACAACTTTTCACTACTTAAGGAGTTACTTTTAAGTATCTTAGAAGTCATGAAGACATTTCTGTCTTCCTTGCCTTAGGGAAAAAAGGCCCCCCTACTGCCCCAGGACCCCAAATGTAACTTCACCAGCACTGTATGTGCATAGTGCTGCACAGACACAGGCTGACATGCTGAGGCTAGTGGAGATGTGTGACAACGCCCTGGGCTGGGCCAACACACACGTCAGTCAGTCCTCTCCTGGAATCTCACCTCTGCTACTCAGAGGGAGAACACAGGCAGAAGAGGCTGGCACACCACCCCTGTTCTCCTGCTGCACAAAGAAGGCTTTGTGTAAAACAAAAATTAGTTCCTTTAGTCAGACAGAACTTAACAAGAACAGGAAATACGTATTGTAAAAAACTCTGAAAATTCACTATTCTATGCTGTAACCATAGTACAGTTTGAACTTTCTGATCATCTTCTCAAAGAATCTTATCACATACTAGGCCATGTTACATTAGGAAGTATTTTCTCTCTTGCAGCGTAAATCCTCAGCCATGTGGAATCCTTCCTGTGCCAAAGCCCATGCAGTTGCACCTGATGAAAGAGCATGAATTGCCTTGAGGATCCACCTCAGTTCTAACAGCAAGACATTTTCAGAAATAGATTTCTTACTGCTCTAAAATGCAGAAAATAATCAGGTTTAGCACACACAAAAATTCTGGCTCAGCTAAAAATAAATCACTATATACCTAGAAGACATAACTCATCCTGTCTTGTGAACTGTCCTACCGGAACCAGAGGATACATCCACACAGGGAAATGACAAAAATACAATCCTAATCCATACTTGCTTTATTAAAACAATGGGCTGGATTAGTCTGGACTCCTCACACTAGTACAGAACTGGAGAAAATGTAAAGAGAGTAACTCCACATTGGTAGTATAAACCATAATCTGAAACAAACATGACACACCAAGCTTCAGATGCACACTTTGAAATGACAGATGCTATCATACTAAATACAAAGTACTGGATGGAGCCAAAGTCCTCTTATAGCCACGTAATGCTTATATCAATAAGGCATTTCAACTTTATAACTAATATTTGGTTAAGTTCAAACACAATCCTGCCAATAAATTAAAGTAAACACACCTATCTAAAGTACACAAAAACAGACTAACACAGCCTGGTACTTACACACATGGGAATGTCTGCCAGTGCAATCCCTGTGCTCACAGGATTTTCTTCATTTTCCTTCAGCAAGGCTGGCATTGTACAAAACATGAAGATGACTTCTAGCTACAGGATCTTGCTAAGCACAGACCTTACTGAATGCGACCTGACTGCAAACCCCATCAGCCGCCAATACTTCATTTCTGCCCTTCAAACACACAAATGAAACAGAATAATTAACTAGAAAGGTCAGGCTGGCAGGGAAGCAGAGCCCCTCGGAAGGTGTCTGGAGAGCCCTGCTGCAGTGCTCACCTTCCACTGTCTCACCTTCTGCCTGCGGCTGCGGATCCTGCCGGCCTGACCTCAGTGGGGACAGAAATGCAGGGCCTGAGCGTTTGCCAGAGTGAGCAGCAGAGCTCGGGAGAGCTGCGCTCCTCTCCGACCGAAGGTAGGAGCTCTCCTCTCCCCTCTGCCCGAGGGAGGGAAGGGTGCTGCTGACCTGCACTCACTGCCCCTGCCAGAGAAACCAGCACTGAAGGAACCCGCTGTCCGGAGGCACAGAGATATGAGGACTTAATACATCTGGAGTCTGCCATAGCATCCCAATGGTTCTCTGATCAACTGAGATTTAAAGTTTGAGCTAAATTTTGCTCATTTTTTCCCTGTTCCCTGACCATCCAAGTGAAACTTTTAGTGTTATTCTTAGACAAGAGGGAAATATCATGTAGTCATTATGGAGAAATTTTTGAAATTGAAAATCTCAAAGCATTTTGTTTAAAATTAAAACATCAGTGCACCTGTTCCATTTCTATATTTTTAGTTTATTTAAAATCTGCAGACTAATAGTTTCTAGTAAGTCTTTACTGCAATTATCAATTATTTGCCCTTTTCCTACTGCCTATCATTTTTTTAGTATGGTGGTATACATGGACTAATGTTATAAAAACAAATTAACAGAGACAGGCATACTGCAAACTAAGTAATTCTGAGGGAAGCCTTATGGCCATACCTACGGAAGCAGATTAAAATCTCCAGTAACAGAGTTCCTCCTCATACTACAGACTCTACTTGCATGCCTAATCCATAAATGCAAGGGGAAAAAAAAAATCCTTTTTAAGTTAATTAGTTGACAAAGGTCCTCAGCACTGAATCTGGACAGGCTTTTTTTCTAGGTACCAAAACTTTGTTGGAGTCAGCACAGACTGAGAATGCATCCGTGATGCTGAGTTTCAGACTGCACGTGCAGAGAGTCAGCTGTATTATGACCCATGTCTGAAAGCAGCAGCAACAACAGAAGTACAATTGCATTAGATTCACCACACTTTTTTAAATGTCCAGTGTTACTGCATAATAAGGAAAACTGTCTATAGAGACATTATTCACATAACTTAAAGTATTAATTTAATCATACTTCTCACAACACAGCACAGTAGTTAGCACTGAGGAATTCTGAAATGGTATCAAGTTATTTATAAAAATTGGCTAAATCATACTGGAGATTTTCCTTTGAAGTTTATATTGCAGCTTGCAAAACATAATATTGTCAACATAAAAATGAAAACACTTTGATACTAAGAACCTCTCTCCAATAAAATCACATTTTATTTAGTAGCAGAAAACTATTCATTGTACAGTTGACTTGAAGTCATACCTTCTGAGCAGGCTTCAATGAACGTTCTCCCTGAACTGTAAATGACTGAAAATTTTTACAGATTAATTCTTCTGTGTCTGAATCATATTTTCAGTTGGTGAGACTCAGAAAACAAATACATGCCTCTTAAACCTCTTACTGGATATTAAGGCCATACCTTTATCATTAGAATTCTCCACAACATTTAGGGCAAATGCTGTGATTCTTCTCCACTTGGATGTATTTCCCAACCATTCACACAAATTTTAGCCCCCTGCTTTAAACAACAACAGCATTATTAGAAATTTATACTAGAACCATCACAGAGTGAAGGTATTTCTTCATAACACTGAAACTCCAAACAGCAAGGTAGTGACCTTCCACACTTCTCCAAATCAATCGTTTAGAATAAGAGATAAGCACTATAAATTAGCACAGTGCTCTGCAGCAGTAACCCAATCTGCTGGCCAATCCAGTCTAAGTGCTGGTTCTATCCCTGTTGCTAGTTGGGGGCAAATCTTGAGCCTTCACACAGAATGGATTTCAACTGCAGATCAGTTACAAATACACAGTTTTCATAATGCACTTAAAGTTTATTTAATACTTGGTGCATTCAGAGTCAGACTGTGGTCTTTGTTTTTGCCTAGTATTCCCAAAAGCCAAAAATGCTCAGAACCTGACTGCAGCAGAAATGTGCCAGCCAAAATGGTTAGAGACGCACTTAAAATTATGAAAAGCCCTCAATTGCCTTCAGCAAAGAGCACAGGTACAAAGATATCCAGTGTTTCAGATGCCACACACACCTGCTGAGCATTAAAGGAGATATTTCCTTTAACACTGAACTAGCCCAAACTGTTTCGCTAAGTCTACAAGAATCTTCCTAAGTTTTATGTCTGCTTCTAAAGCTGCTATGTACCTGGATGTTTTGGTTTCAGTATTACTCAGGACATGGATTTTCCTGCTTTGAAAATAGGAAATTCACTAGCCCAACAGGTAGTCCATTAGTTACAAGAGTCTCTAGTCTGTTGCTCAACTTGGACACAACTCCCATTGATGTAATTAAAAAGTGTCTGAGTAAAGCCTACAGGCATGGGCGTCCATGTAGCCAGGCACTTCAAAACAGTCTCTGTGAGCCATGCTGTGGACTCCTGCTTCTTCCTAAAAATATTTATCAAAAGGTGCCACTGAATGAATGACTAATAACTTTTTCCTTCAAGCCCTGGATTAGAAGAAATGCTTGCTCTTGGAGTAAGAAGCATTATAGTACAGGATAACAAGGTGTGTAGAGCATGCTGACCTACCTGCTGAGAGCAGGAACTCCCATGGCAAGAATACAAATCCTCCCGTCTTCCACACATTTTGCAAGCCATCTATCATTTTATTATATAGTCTCAGTATAAAACAGAACTACAAAGTTTTTGGAAGTATTAGGAATATTGGTGTTGTGTTTTAGGCCCAACACGACGACAAAGAAATAGCCACATGGCTGCCCACTTAACTCCCACGCGCACACACACACCCTGAGATGAGGAGCACAAACCCAACTAGAACTTCATGGGTTGAGATAAAGGACAAGAAGGGTTCTTCAGTGATTAAGGTCCCGGGCAAAACAGACTCAAGTTGGGGAAAAAATTTAATTTCACACTAATCAAACACACACAGGACACAGAAAACACAAAGAGCAGTGCACATATATATATGTTACCTCACCCCTCCCTTCTTCCCAGGCCCAAATCACTTTGTTCCCGGTTTCTCTCCCTCCTTCCCCTCAGCGGCACAGGGGATGGGGTTTAGAGTCAGTTCACAGGCTGGTGGTTCTTGCTGCTCCCTCCTCAGGAAGAAAGTTTCCTTACAGTCCTCCCCTGCTTCCCCATGGTGTCCCTTCCCATGGCAGAGAGTCCTTCCCACGAGGTCCGGAGCAGCTGCTCCAGCGCGGGCTGCCCACAGAGTCCCGGGCTGCTCCGGAACAGGCACCTCCCCTGGCGCCGGGCTCTGCCACAGCTGCATCAGCCGAGTCCACTGGCAGCTAATCCGAGTCCACTGCCCGCAAAATCCAAGTCCACTGGTATGCCTCTCACCCCTCCTGGTGCCCCCAGGGAATGCTCCACCACGCTACTCTACGGATGCAGGAGGACAGCTGCCATCATGCCATGGGTTGCAGGGAAACTTCTGCTTGGGCACCTTCTTCCCCTTCCTCCTCATCAACCACCAGCACCGCTCTGTCCCTCCAGCACAGCTCCTCTTCTTTTTGTGCTTGCTCTGCTCAGGTCTTATCTCAGTTCTTTCGTATGTTAATGGCAGAGGCGCATCTATTGTCCCTCTAATAGCTCCTTGGCTGCTTTTGGGAGCAGGGGGAGCTTCTCAGCTTCTTACCGGAGCCACCCAGGGACCCTTCCCCAGCTACCCAAAAATCCAGCCAAACCAAACCAGCACAATTGGGAAGTATAACTAGGCAAAGCCCAAATACCTAATTGGCAAAAATTAAAAATGCTACTTTGCTTTTCTTTGCATAATACTTACAAAGTGTATCTATACATATGAGTATATCTATACCTTTTGAGCAGAAGCACTCCAACTGAAAAATAACTTGGGAGCAAACCCTTTGTATCATATGCCCTAGAACATTATGTAGAACTAAACATTGTATTTTGTTTTTTCCATTCCTGTAACTACATTGTAATGATTGCTGTATATGTGACAGAAAGGCATGTTGTCAGGGATAATGACTGGGACAGTCAAGAGGATAAAGATCTCTTTTCAAAAAGTCTTTGTCTTAGATCTCCCATATTTGTTACTTTTCAAAGACTAACAATAGTTCTGAAAACATCTGTCTCCTCATCATTACAGGTATCACCAAAATGTACCACCACCAAGGAAATACCACTTCTACAGTCTATCAGCAGTATTAAAAAGATCCCATTTTCAAGCAGAACAGAGAGAAAACAACCACCAAGTACAGACCATCAATGCTGGCAGCAGATTTCTCATAATCTGAATCTAGAAACCAAGCCCTGGTGCATTCCTAGCGTCTGCTGTCAGCCTAATGTGTCTGAGCACAGGAATCCCTCAGTGAATTCTGTGGCCTCCACAATGCAGATATGCCATGTTACCTGGCAAGTCAAAGCTTCAGACAGAAGGTCATCACCTGAGCTTGTCCTGAAGAGCAGTAGACTCCTCAGATGAGCTCACATAACTCCTCCCCTATTTTTAACCCTAAAGGTGGCTCTTCACCATCAGGTGAAAACAGCAGAGTTCTCAGAAGGAAACGACATGCATGAGAACAGCACAGCCACTGCACAGAAATGGGGAATGAACACTGAGCCAGATTACATACCAAGAAGTTACCAACACAACTAACTGCAGAGGTGGTGGGGACAAGGGAAGGATTTCTGTGTGAGGCCTACAACAGTGTCTTGAAAAATACATAACTACTCCAGTTGCTGTTCATACTGAAAGTTGGTCGCAGGTCATACACCAAACCCCAAAGATTTCAAGTAGTGTATCGGGATATTTAACACCTTGAAATGTAGGTCACTTAAACTCTGTTGCCTTAAACAGAAATTACAGTTTGACAGCATTGTCCTTAAACTGTACAGATTTATAAAGAAGGAATGCAGTCTATCACAGAAAGGTGTGGAGATGTAATGTTTACGCTAGTTTGTGGCAGTCTATGAAGAGCTATGGTTTATTAAAACACTAATGAAAAAACCATGCACATTAGTGACTTCCATTTAAAGACAGACAAAAAACTAAGAAAAGCACACTGGTTAAAACCAGGAGTCTTGACCAAGCTGAAGTGCAGATCTGCCGAGCCTGTGAGCACCCGGCTCTACCTGCAAGCAGAACTGTGGTTCTGAGCATGCAAGCTATGCAACCAGAGCTCTGGAATTCTGGATAAACAGCGATGGTATCCCGTGTACATGCACACAGAACAGGGGCTTAGCACATTTCAATGCTGTTGTCAAATTTATAGGATGAGCTCTACACTCAAATTAGAGACTGGTAAGTCAGTAAAACCAGCAGAATCCAAAGATGAAGCTGGGTATGATGACCTCATTGTATTAAGATGACACTTAATGTGGCAGGTCCTGTACCTTCAAGTTACTATAGATAATTATATTGCAAGAGTATACAATACTTTTACTCAAAAAGGCAAGGGTGTGACAGCAGCTGAAAGCACCTGCATGAGGTCATACAGTAGTGACAGCCAGAGGAGCTGAGGAGAATCCCATGACAAGTCATTCAAGCACAAGTTGGTGTGGTGTTATGACACATACTGGTGATGATTTAAAAGAACCTACTTTGCTGCAATCAAGCTATGACATTTACTGACATTTCAAAATATATTCACAATTTAAAAAAATATTTTAATCCCCCACAAAGAAGAGTAAGATACCTGGTTAAATTTGAAACCAGTTATTCCCAGCTGCTCTAAATGATGTAAGGATTAACTACCAACGAGTTAAGAAACACACAACCGTAAAATCAATTTACACACATCATACTTGAAACTATTAAAAGAAACTTAGTACCACATACATAAGTCCATTTTTTATTCCTAAAAATCACCCCAGACTGCTAGTAGTCCAAAAGGGAAAACAGAAACAGATACCTCAAAATGAATTAAAACAAAGAGACATCTCTACATTAGCCAAACCAAGGCATAAAACCCCATCACTGTAAGTTTTTGCCAGTTTCCAAAGCAGTATCCAGCTGCTAACCCACATCTTGCACAAACTGTGTTAAACCCAATGCTGACACATATTTTAACTATGAGCAAACCTGACTCTGGAACCCAACCCAAGCTGAGGTATGGCTCATCTGATCCATGGCTTGAGGCTGTCCCTTCCCAGAGCAGGGAACATCAGACAGCACTTTGAGGAGATCCACTTCAGGGTAGCCAGCCACCATGCTGAACACACCTGCCTCTCCTTTGGCAACAACAAATGGAAAAGCCTGCCTTGGCCTTATTTCCCGTGATTGCCTACCAGCTGAGCAGGGAGGAGGGAAAGCAACACAGCCTGCTCATGGATTGGTGCCCTGTGCCCACCGCGCAGCACACAGGGACATCCAGGACAGCAGGGGGTAGAGAAAGCAACTGGAGAACACCACAATCCCCATCTTCCCACCACTGGCACAAAGGCTGGATTTCACTCCTACCTTCAGAACAGCAGCAGGAACAACTTGCACTGAACACATCCAGGGATTTCTCTTGTAAGCAAGAACTGAGGGCAACTCAGGGAACCACTGCAGTGCACAGGTGAAAAGCAAAGTCCCCACAGCCACCTGGCTCTCATTCACACTCAGATGAAGGAGATGAATTCCACCAAGGTCAGCAACATCCCCCTGACAAAGGTCTTCTTAATTAGGCCACACTCAGACCTCCTGTGCAAGGAGCACAGACCTCTTGTGCAACAAGCTGCAGCAAACATTGCCTTATTTTATCTTAAACTCACAAAGACTAAGTGAATATGATTGGAAAAAATTATCTTAATGAAAACAGCCATACATAAAACTTCAATGTTACTGACTACTGACTCATGTTACTGCATGGAGAGGCCCAGTACCATGACAGTTAGCTTCACGGTCTCAAGGTGCAATTTAACAGTTGACTTAAACTGATCTGACTGCAAACTGCTGCTGGAGATTCAGTCCCACTCTCTACTTGCACATAAATATCCCTGTTTCTTCCCCGGTACTGGTCCTGGCATTCCTGTGATCTTGCTTGGACCAGATCAGAGAACTAACATGGATGAAAACAAGCATGGTGGCAGAAATTTAAAAACAGTGAATAACCAAGTAGCTTTCAGCCCAATCAGTCTGGTGATCCTTGGCAGAGTGGAATGAGCAGCCAAGGGGCCAGTGCCAGGTACTTCTGCTCAGTGGTGGTGGAAGCCTGGGAAGACACAGGGGGCAGATGCCAGGTGCATTCCCAGCCATGGCAATGCCAGTCCTGGAGGGAGGCACCTGGCCATGGGGCGGTGGCAGCCATGGTGCACCTCTCTACAGGGAAGGCACCTTCTGTCCTCTTGTTGAGGTATGAAGAACATAACAAAGCGAGAAGGGGAAGAGATCGAAGAGGCTTAGCTAACAGCCAAAGAGGATAAATCCACAAATTACTGTGGTGTTCCTTCAGATCCCTGTTTCTGCAGCACAGAGGTGCCTTCCTAAGTATTCCTCTTATCAACACCTGTTGCTCGCACGAGGATCGGGGTGTGCTGTGCAAGCGCGGAGCGGGGTGAGGAGAGTGGTGGGCAGGGCAGGGGAAGAGCTGGCAGTGCCAGCTGATCCCAGGCACTGGTGACACAGGCAGGTGTAGGCAGAGGACAGCTTAAAAGGCTTGCATGAAAAAAGTGAAGCATGAAAACTAAGGGCTGCAACAGTCCCTTGACCTCAGGCCAGCTTCAAAAGGGTCAGCATATCTTTCACAATAAGATACCAATAACCAACTAGAATTATTTGCAATTTATTTCTATTTTTTTTCTGATCCAATTTGGTTTTTAATTTTTTCTAATCAGTATGAGCAAGACCAGAATTAGGGTCTTGGAATCTTAATGTTTGTACTGTTAGGATCCACCACAGCCTTTACACAAAGACAAATGCATTAGAAGTACTGGGCCTTTGAGGCCACAGAGCATGTCCTATCCCAGATACCTGGTATTAAGGCAGAAACATTATCTCAAAACAATATGGAAGTGCTTTGAAAGTAACAGGGTACACCCTGGTACCATGCCATTAAATATTAACACAAGCAATAACTAATTTACTCAAGGTGAGTGAACTCTCACCACCGTTTTAACCATTTACAAAAAAATAAGTTTAGCACATCAAGTCTAAGCTCATAAATTACTGTAAGACCCTACATTATCACTTTGAGAGGAAAGGCATAGGTGAAAAAGAGAAGGATTTTCTTTTACTGTTTGGAAAAAAAAGGTTTGTAACCAACCCTGAGCTTGCAGTTCTTCTAGTTCTATGGAATAACCCAGTCTTTTGCATTCAAACTGGATTACTTCCATGCCTTCAGAAAAACAAAATAAATGCCTAAACCCATACAGGACACACCTCTGAAATAAACGGTGTCCTGGTAAACTTCCCTCGGGGCCTTCTAATTGCATGGTAGTGGACCTCAGATTTAGAGCAGAAACAGAAGCAAAAGAGCTTTTTTATAGAATAGATTAACAGTTACCTAGCTCTAGTCATGCTAGTAAACACAATAAAATTTCACAGCAGAAAGAAAGAACAGAAAAAAGCAATGCATTACGTTTCCTACAGCTGAGATCCTGTATGTGCTTTCAGCATGGATGAACTAGCACTATCAACAGGCTCTCACTCTCAATTACCTATTTATTTTTGCTGACATTTGGTTCTCAGCAACCTGCAACATTACATTCCCCACACAACAAGGTTAAGTGCCTATATTTATCTGTTCATTATAGGGAAATTTATTGTAGTTGCCCACTTATTACTACACAGAAAGGCCTATCTTCCACTCACTTCAGTCTTACATTTACCGAAACGAAGTTATCCGGGAAGCAGAAAGAGTTGCCATGGAAATAAAACCAATTTAACAGAGGCTGCTGCAAAACATCCATTAATTAACCTATTTACGGTAAAACTCTCTCTCCTCTCATTAAATGTAGTTGGTATAATTTCAATGACACAACAGGAAAAACACAGCTGCTCTTCACTTCTTGTATAGGCTGTGCTTTAGTGAGAAATGCAGCAGCTCACAGTGTTGCACCATTTTTTTATACTTCATGATAGAGTCTAAACTGAAGTGGTGAAAAGGAATTAATTATTTATGTTGAGTTTGAGCATACAACTGAAGGTCCATCTATAAAACTGAATATAACTTGTTCCTGAAAAAAACAATGAAGATTTGTCTTCCTTATTTTGAAATAAAAAGATCTGATTTAAAATCCAAGTTTAAAATTTGTTTTCACTTCTGACATCCAGACTTGTCAAATGCTTTCAGAAAAATGTATCGCCAATGTTCTCAATAACTATGTTGACAAAATTAAATGGTTCATGTCAAATGTCAGGAAACAAAAGTAACTTTAGAGTATAATAGAAGACATAGTGAAATAGTTAACATACCCTGTACTGCATAGTGACCATGACAAGAACTCTGCTTTAAGGGGGACAGAGCATACCAAAGGGCAAGACTTTCAACGCCATGGATCACTCAAAGTTTACTGTGGATGCTGTTACCAGCAGTATAATTCTACTCCTAGCCTGGCAAATTTGATAACAAATCAATAATTACCAGCCACAAGCAGTATGTAATGCAAAACAGGGCATATGCCTCAGACCATCTGGATGGCTATTTACAGAGCAAACAATTTGTTGCTTTATCAAATGCAAATGTCATGATTGCAAGGTGGTTTGTTGGAGGGTGAGAGGAATATGAAAAATGCACCACCCCTCACATGAATGCTCTGAAGACAGGAGCAGGGTAAGCTTCTCAATCCTGCAACAGCAAAGGAAGACCTGAAGGGGCAAAGAGGTTGGGAGAAGGTGTGTGTGTGGGAAGTCTGTCCTACCTCCACAGCTCTACCCAAGAAATCCAATATAAAAAAAAGTAGTAATAGCCTGGTAACAGCAATAGCATGTCACATCCTTGCCTCCATGGGCGTTCCTTTGAATAGCATAAGGCTGCCAACAAACAGCATGCAATTCACAGAACACCCACGATTTTACATATTTTAAACTTGTTCATAAAAAGAAGAATGCAAATTTTCACACAATTGGTGAGGAATTAGACTTACTGCTGCATGATGTGTCTTGTTTTTTTAATTTATTTGGTAACTGAGAAATTGATGAACAACTACAACAGTGGAAAGGCAAACTGCTCAGATTCTGCTCTCCTCTAGAGCAGCGACTGGGGAATAAATCCACTGCGGATAAGGTCACTAACATGTAGTCACATGTTGCCCACGAGGAAGAGCACTCCAAGAGTGTATGGAACCTGATGCTGACTGCAAGGTCAAGCCACCAGCAATCTGGCTTGGCCAAATAATGCACTGTCTTAATTGTGGAGGAAGAAAAAATTTAGCAAGACAACACAATTCTGCAGAAGTCAGTGTGAACCATGGATAAACACAGGATATGTAACTAATGTATAACTGAAAATTAAACCTTTTATTTGCTCTGAAAAAAACAAAGAAGTACTCAAAATTGTGAGTTCTAGGCATCCCAAAGCTAAAAACCCAACTGGCTGCTTTATTTAGAATTTGGTTCTTGCTATTAGAAGAGCTCAGCATGGAAGAAAATACTGTTCAGTCATGAAAAATCTCTCTTTTGAACAGAATTCAAGCGGAGGGTAGTGAAACAAACAACTGAAGAGGAAATGAAGTGTAAACATGGACTCTGACCCCATTCTTAACAAATGTCCCCAGTGAAATCAGCATAGGAGATGGACTAGCTAACTGGAAGCCTGTTTGTAGTTATGAGCAAGATAAACTCGAGGCATTATGCACGTCAGTCACACACCAAATGGGTTAAATGGATGCAGCATGTGATAGCATTCTTCTTATAAATCAAAAGCTGTACAGAATCATGTCTAAGCACATGAGAGACACAGCTTGGAAGATGTGATCTATGGCAATTCTTAAATTTGAACAAATTAGAAACCTTAACAGTCTTTCAAATTTGATCCAAAACGGAAATAGGAATTATCCAGTTCCACTTCCAAAGAAAATACCTTCTTCAGTCTGCCTCTCTACACAATCAGCAATTTATGATCTGTAATGAGAAGTGTCCTCATTTCAGACAGGTGATCTGGAAGTACAACTGAACCTATCTATACCATCCAGATACACCAAGTATGAGTATCATAACACAAGATTAACATCCTTTACACCACAATAATTCTTTCCTACAAACGAGGGTCCATTATTCTCCTCTGTGACACGTGAAGCATTTCCACATAAGAGATTTTACAGCAAAGATGTCCATAAGGCAGACACATCCCTCACAGAAAGATGGGTGCAGAAGCAAAAGAGCCAACAGGCCACAACCATGTCATTTCTGTGGAGCATGTGAACAATTCACCTGGACAACATGAATGGAGGATACGAAGCCAAGCAGCAAGGATGCAGCTGCAGAGGTACTCGGTAGGACTGATGAGCAGCTCCCATCTCAGTGCCACAGGAGCCCACGTGGTGATGAAGAGTGAGCATACAGGAATGTTGTTTATCAGCAACACACACAAGCAGCAGAAATTAAAAGCTAGTTCTCCTTCACTCCCATCTCCTCCATGTCTAGAGAGGAAGTGGAACAGGCATTCTCTTCCAGGCTAAAAGCAAAGCAACTCCTTATAAATTTGCAGCATTGTTCCTGCATTACATTTGGAGCCATTTGGGCCACAATTTGTTCCTAGGTAAGATGAGTTAATGGGCTCAAGGAGAATTTATTTTCCTCTTAATTGCACTGGTATCTAGCGAGGGATAAGAACGCCCAGGCTTTATCTCTGGACCCTGTCACCCTTTATGACCCTGGATGCACTGATGTTTGCATGCCAAAAAAGACAAAAGTGATCTCCACCCACGGCAACACAGACAGGCTCAGTGGCACTGACAGCAGCAGCCACAGCACCATGGCTACTGTTCTTCCAGGTACCCACACCACAGAGGCTGATCAAAATCTGGGCAGTCTTGAAAGGAGAGTGGGAGAGAAAGAGGCAAAATTGTCCAGCCATTACATGGCCAGGTAACAAAGTTCTGTGTGCTTACAGATGTGAAGAAGGAAATTCCAACTTCAGAGACATGAGATGTGAAAATTTCTTAGATTAAAGTTGTTTGTTGTTGCAGAAGACACAGAAGTATGATAATTTAAAAAGACAGACATAAAAACCCTGTCAGAAACAATACAACCACTGAACCTAGTGGGAACTATGTACTTCAAGTTGTAGCCAAGATTTCACTCAAGCAACAGTAATTACCATTTCTCATGTTTTCAAAGCTTTACAGAACTTGTACAAATTTTACTAACAACTGAAATTTTCTTGTGAAATATCAGGTGCCCTGACTGCTAGAAAAATAAACAAAGCATGAAAAACACTGCTTTTGGTAGGGATAATACACATGGAGACACACTGCATCGCTGCGCTCCTCAGAAACATTCTGAGCCAGGATGAACACTCCGGGCTCTGAAGACACACGATAAGTAAGTGACAAATGGTCACTCTGAGAAAGAAGTTACAGAAAACCAAGCCCAGTGGTGGGAGGGGATCGAGAGAATTGTTTGTCTCTGCTTTATTTTATGATTCTGAGTCAAACCTTGACAAGCATCCAGTGCTCTACCACCAACTCACGATCATAGATCATTTGGAGTGCAGCGGCCCTATACTGCCGGTCCGTGACACTTCCCCTCTAGGCAGGAGAACCAGCTCATCCACTGGAAGAACAAAAGCATTTGGTGGAAACAGGAAGCAGATCCATCTGTTTCTCAAACTTGAAGAAACTGGTATAGCTTCCCAGGGGTTTTGTGCCAGGTTACCTACTTCCATAAGGTCAGGAGGAATCAGAAAACCTAACTAATACTCAGCAAGAGAATGAAGGTGCCTGATACAGTTGTGCACTTCAGCACTGACAGTGACAGGAAGAATATGTAACTATAACCTCTGCATAACCTCTGTAAATAATTCTGATCTTCATAATTTGTGGAAATTGAAAAAAAAAAAAATACAAAAACTATCAAGTACCTACAACCCCCCACAGAAAAAATTAACTTGCAACCCTAAAGGAAACAGTTGCTTTGTTCTCCCATTTTGGAAAATACCTCAGGTGGAATTTTAGTTCTCAGTACTAATTATTAGAAGTATTTCAGTGGTGCTTAGATAGCCTGCAGTTGTATTGAAGGTCCTTTGTTTTCTGCTACAGGTATTGTGGTTTACAAAAAAGCAATTTTGATTAATACATAACAAAACACTTTCTGCAAATGACAAGACTCAATATATAACAGCAGTAAAAATATGTATTACATATGCAGAGTCACATAATTTTTATATACCTAAAAGTAATATAAATCAGAGAAATATAAGAGGTTGCTTAGGGGCCACATGCCTATTTGCTACAGTTTGGCAGTTACTTTTGGCCCCATGGTTAGAGTATGTCTTGAGGAGAATGAAGGAATGGGTTTATTAAAACCTTAACTGAAGATGTTCCACGTAGAAAAGGGCACTGGTGGGAAAGCTGGTGAATGGGCAATGGGGCACATAAAATGCTCATTTATTCCATTGCTTCTACAGGCCTCATGTCCACAGACTGGTGTTTCTCATTCTGCTGCAATCCAGGAACTTTTATCAGATTTGCAGCTGTGGATCTTCAGCAATCTGTAATGTCTCATCTTTGTATCTGCTGGTGTATCTACGGTTTCAATTACAGAGCCACCCCATGACGTGTAAGGAGAATTCAGACTATGAGTATGTCATTGTAACAGAATTAACTTATCAGCTAGTTAATAATCAAAAAGCTACAACAAAAATCAACTGTCTTTATTCTCTAATTAATACCTGAGTATCCAGCAGAAAGCTGTCTCCTGTAAAAGCTTTGATCCAGGCTCTTGTTTTACTTCCCAGTTCACTAAAAGCTGTTTTAGTGACTGGTACTAGAAGTTCTATAAATTCTCAATAATAAAAACTTTCAGTGAGTATTTCCTACTTTCTTACTTCCCTTGATCTATGCAAATGCTTCTTTTAATTAAAGGAATAATAGACATAGCAGAAAGATATGATTATCAATTAACCCCTCAAAGAACCTCACAGTCTTTAGCATTTGCCCAGATGGTTCCTAGTATCTAGAGAAGAACACATTGGGGAACGTAAGATTTCTTTGTAGAAATTGCTGCATTGAAGGCCAAGTGAGTGGATAGTAAATAAGGGAGCTGATTTTTAACCTGCAAAGATTAAATCATACTGTGACAATTTTCTTAGTCTGAGAGCAGGCTCCCTGAAGTAAACTCGAAGCTCAAGAATCTAGTCTTGAGTCTAACATGAACATGGGTTTCATAGTTTCATCTTTCAATCAAGGAAACAAGACTGTGATCCTTTTTTCCTGAAGTTAGACAGAATTTAGCTACTGTAAACAGGAGTGTACCCAGTGCTGCACTTAAATTAGTAGTAACTACTTGTCTTTAAGTCTGAATCATATTTTACAGCAGAACTCCAAACACTATCTGACAGAGACAGTACCTGTCTGTGTTCAGTCCTACTGGCACCTTCAGGAAAAAAGGCATTTGAGCCCTCCCCAAGTTGACAACCCTTCCAGTTGCACCTCACAACTACAAGAAGTGTATACGTACTTAAGTACAATTTCTAGTACTACTACTGTCTCCTTCTAAAGATATGTGCCTAAAAACATTAGGTCTGGCCCTCCAAGTTGATAAAAGTGATTTACCTCCTTCTGTTTCTGCAAAGGCACCTAAAGCTGACAGGCCTACGTTCTGGTTCCAAACACATTTCTTCAGCAGCAGTGACAGCTCAAGACGTCCCTGTGCTTCCTTGTACCCACACAATTGTCAGTGCAGCTGGTGATGGACCAGACCAGGGAATTAGTCTAGATGAACAGTGACTTGGGTTTCAGTTGTGTTCTTTTCATACGGATGGTGGCTGTGAAAACCACCTTATCTACTGTTGCCACCCTACCTGAAGCCATAGCTCTGGACAGTTCAAGACAGCTTCACACAGTTCCATACCATGTAATTCATGGGGTTTTGTGTTTGTGAAAGGTAAAATTTTAGATGTTTCTGGGCTGCCTGTCTTTGAAGATTCAGCAGAGATCCACTATAGGGATCAAAACAAACCCTCAAACATCTTTAAAAAAGGATTATTTCAAATTTGCAAGAAAGTTTCCTAAGCTTAATGTCTGAGCAAAGCAGAAACTGTTGTCCATCTGATTTGTTGTGTGTTTTCAGGTCAGTCTTTACAAAGAAGCATTTTTTGTGTGAAAAAGGACCATGCATTGTAAAAGGGATGACCCATAACTAAGAAGGGTATCTATCTATGACCTGAGCCCAGATAACAAAGTGTCTCACCCACTTTAGTAAAATATTAACAGAGGTTATTGGTTGTCATAGTAAAATGAGAGGCTGCAATGAACGTAATTTCATTTACAGACGTTCAGAAAATTGACATCACGGCCACAGGAACATATAAATAACCAGCACACTGCATGTCTGATCAACTGCAGCAACGTCTCTGAAGAGCATTCTACAGGCTCAGCTTCGCCAAAGGCACAGCAGAAACTGGATTTTGTAAAGTACACCAAGAAGCTCCTTTTTATAAGACAGTTCTGAGAACATCCAAGAGATTTTTCCTCTGCCTTCAGTTGTGTTTGCCATTTCTTTAAATAAGCATGTGCACGGGAGGTTGTGCCAAGTGCCTGGGAGCCACTCTTATCCCCCTGGCTGTGCTATGTACCCTCGCTAACATTTTGTTGTTTTTCCCTGGAGGAACAGTCATTGAAAACAGTGAAAACATTACAGAAGAGGTTTGGTGGTTCGGAGGGATCTTGGGATCTGGCATATTGGTGAGTACATAACTTCAGATATTTCTCCTTCCCCCCCCTCCACCATGACTTTGCATTGCTGAATTTCCACCGTACCTGAAATGCAGGCTTCCACATTGTAAACTCTGCTTTGATAAACAAGTTAGTTACAAGTCAACCCAAAGTTTTGCAATAAGTAGCTTAATTTAGTGATAAGAAAAAAAAAAAAAGAATTATTAAAAATAAATGTAACTTGAACTCATCCCAATTCAAACTGTATTTCTGTTATTGGTAGATGATCTTTCCTGCCTTGGTATTTTTTGGCCTTAAGAATAATGATTGCTGTGGCTGCTGTGGTAATGAGAGCTGTGGAAAGAGGTTTGCGGTAAGTGAGAGGAAACATGGCAAAAAAGTAAAATCTAAATGGTTGCTGATACGATAGATGTATCTGCTGCTCACAGTCATTGAGAGGCTAGACAGATGCTGTCCAGTGTGTCAGACACAAAGCCCTGCCATTTGTCTGAGCGCTCAAAGTAGGACCAGCAGGCTGTAAAAGTTGTATTGTGCCTCTGATGTGCCACAGGCACCAAGCTGCACTGCCTCGGTGTGTTTTGCTGTCACAAGATACTTACAGTCCCTATCCCAATTAAAACTATTTCTGAAAGATCTGCATGATCTGAAAGATCGTTTTGCAGAGTGTAACAGTTCTCTCTTTAGCCAGCTTTTTTAATTATTCTGACAGTTGGGCGCTACATTCCCAACTCACTGCAGACCCCTGCAATGGGCTATGAATATCTCATCAGGTTCACAGGAAATTTCAGGTTGGAAGAGACCTCAGGAGGTCATCTAATCCAATCGCCTTAAAGCCAGGTAGACCAGGCTTCACTTTGAATGTATAGCTTTCTTTCACACTAGAAGTGTCAAGTTTCAAATAGACACCTTCAGACACTAGTAAAAACTGCAAGCATTTTAGTTTAAAAAAGAGATTAGATTAAAAAAAATCAGTTTCTATGAAAGTCTGTCCTTTTGAAAGAAATTGGCTCAAGTAAATCATCACACTTTTTTTTACAAAGGAACAGTTTACAGTTGAAAAATAAAAAAGGAAAAAAGAAATGGGAAGAGAATTATGACTGTGAGGTTAACAAGGAGCCTTCCCTAAACCCCATCTTTGACAGTCTTCAGACAATGCCAACAAAGCAGGTGAAACTTCTAGGAAGGGAACGAAGCCACATATTTCTCTTCCCCACACTGTCTTATCCATTTTCTGTCAGCAGTGAACACAGTTCAGCTGGGCAGAGTACAGACAACTCGGCGCTGGGTGGGTGGTTCTTACAGGGGGGTGGCCGTGGCCCTGCTCCGGCCGGCACGTCTCCATCTCCAATAAACCATCCAGGCACCATCCTGACCATAATCCACCCACATCCTGCAGGGCAGTGCCTGGCTGGTGACTCAGGTTAGAGGGCAGCTGGCTGAGAGGCTGGGAATATTGATACACTCACGGGGACTAAGGACACTGTACAAAAAGAGCCTTGTGGCCTTGCCACACCATGACTGAGACCCAGTTCTAACTTGTTCTGGTATGTTAGCAGAAATACCACAATGATGATGTCTACTACATAAACAGAATGTTTAAGACAGCCCCATCAGATCTATCAACATTAAAACACATGTCAGCACTCAAGGCAAGAAACTGGTGAGGTCTCAATAAGAGCTCACAGACCTTACAGTACATTTATTTTTTTCCTCCATCTATATTGCTTTGATCCAGTAATAGACATTACCTCCAAACTACTGTGGCTACAAGTGCTTCAGAATTCAAGTAGGGCATTAGTTTTCGCATGATTTATGTACATATTGGTATATATGAAAATACTGTCATGGAAAGACAGAAAAATAAAGACATCCTTTCCAATCCATTCCAGTCGCACTAGGAGAGCTAACGATGACAAGTACCTGCAAGGAGATTAAGTACACTAATGTGAAACTTCAAGGGGAGAGCCAGGAATGAAGAATAGTTACTCGGTCCAAGATACCAAAGCTAACTTGTCAAGGGCACTGCAGATTTATTTTTATTTTTAAATGCCTGAGCAGTCCAAGACTTCAGTCTCGCTTATAATCTCTTGAAAGACCTCCAGTTCAGTGAAACTCAGGACCGCAAACACCAGCAAGGTCTGTGGGAAGGGGAGGAGTGCCATCTACTGTGCCAGCACCCACCCAAACAGAGCTAATTTGTTTACATCTTTTAAATACCAGAGCAGGTATGCATCATACATTTACTACGTAATTGCAAAGTAATATAGGTTAGCTGCTCAGGAGTTGACTATTTTGACCAAATTCAGAAAATGTACATTCACATTAATATGATACATTTCATTGTTTGAATGAGAACAAAAATAACATTATTTTTCTCTTAATCAGATGTTTTCTTCTATGATATTCGCTGCAGTTGGAGTTCTGGGAGCTGGATACTGCTTTGTTTTGTCAGCAGTAGCCATAAACAGAGGCCCTAAATGCAACACTGGAGATGAATGGACCTATCCTTTCCAGAATGGGTAAAACAAGACAATCAGGAAAAAAAGTTACATTTTAAGTTTGTGATGTGATTTAACTTCTAAATCTGTTCTATAAACATGTGAATTATACTGTTTGTCTAAAACACAGAAGCTCTTTAAACAGCCAGCAACACACAGCAACACTAGATAAGATTCAAGAGCAGAGAGATAAATAGCAAGCCTGATCAAAACTACTGAGTTCCAAGGGAGCCAATCAACAGAGTGCACAGCCTTCTAAGGTTATTCTTGCCTTGACAAAGCAGTCACCTAGATGAATAATAGTGAAAACTTGCATTGAAATTTGATGGTATTCAAGTAATTAGTATCTATGTGTCATTTTGTCTTGGTTATGGAATTTGGAAGTCGTCTGTTCCTCACACTCTGCAACTCAAACATGTCATGTATATATCACATTCAAAGTTCTGGTGTGAGGACCATCACACTCTGCCAATCTGATTGCTGAGGGCTGAAGGCAGCAGAGGTCCAACTGAAAATGGGGTACAACATGTTACCAAGGGGCACAGGTGTGATCAGAACAGGTCGACACGGGTGCAGTAAACCCCTCCTTACTGGAGAATCTTTAGTGCAGTCTTCCTCAGTCAGGAGTGACCTAGCAGGGTCTCTTTCATGACACACCACAAAACTATAGCTCAGGTTGAGAAAAGAATAAAAAAAAGCAGCATAATGTTGTATGTTACACTTCATTTGTTCATGGGCCAGTGAGGGCTGGAAAACAACTTGTTTGGTCTAATTCTGGGAGTCTTTGGAAAAACACACTGTTTCAAACATGATTTTGGTTACAGTCAAGTAATCACTTGACAAGAACACAGGAAACAAAACAGCATTAAGAATATGCAGAGGAAATATAGTAAGTGGTTAAGCAGCTCACAATTACATCAAAATGTGATGGTAAAAATAATGGAAAATATTTTTACCTAATACTCCTGTTCTCTAGATAAGGCATCTAGAACAGCAAAGATTGTTCTTTTCTGTGGCCAAGAGGCAACTGGTCGTGTAGCTTTTGTTTTGTTAGAAAACCTGACCTTATTAATCTTCTACGATATTGTCTTGATAATTCACTTGTTTTTATTACAATGTTATACAGTAAATGAATACAAATATTTAGGTGTAGAATACAACATTGCTTCCTTGTTCCTAACTGCATTTTGAGGTACTGGATTGAATGCTGTAACCCAGCACCAGACCTTACACAGACACACACGCACAGACCTAACACTGTAACGCAGAGAAAGCCCAGGGCTTCTGCCGAGGAGGCGTCACAGAATGTGCTGCACCCCCAGAGACCCTGCGAGGCCCGTGTCTGTGCCCCCTGTGGGGGCAGGACACACCGCCAGGTGTCAGCACCGCCTCACGCTGCGGGGAGCGCCATCGGCAGCAGAAACGCCTTCCACAAAAGACAGCGGCATGGATTAACATCCATTTGGCACATGCTTAGCTAAAATCTCTTCTCCAAAGTACCAGAAACTTCTCATCTACAATTGTTCCCATCCGCTGTCTTGCCTTTTCAAATCAATTGCTTCAATTGACTGAGAAAGTAAAACGAAATCACATTCTAGAAACACAGCACCAACATGGTAACAGAAACACCTTCTGGCAGCACTGAAGCCTGCAGAACCTCAACTGTGTTATAGCAGTGACACCTTCTCAGCCGGGACAGACCCCCTCTCTGTGAGCCAATGTCTTCTTCATTATTACTGTTCTGTTCCCCCCAGGGAACACCTCACTAACCACACAACATGGGACAAGTGTCAGTCACCTGAAAACATTGTCCTATGGAACCTGACACTCTTCTCCTTGCTGCTGGTCATGAGTGGGATCCAGGCAGTGCTCTGTGGCATCCAGGTGGTGAACGGCCTGTTTGGAACAATCTGTGGGGACTGCCAATGTTGTGGATGTTGTGGGGTGAGCAACTGATGTTCTTTTATTATTTTGTGTACTCATAATAGTTATATATGCACCTGACTAACTGACAGTCTGAAAAACTAGCTTTTCACTCACCACCATGATCATGCTTTTCTAAAGTACAGCTGAAACCCTACAGACTTGTCAGGTGTTGAAAATACAATCTCAGTCTGTATTTGTGGTGTTTATCTGACAGCCTCCCATAGCCACTGTGAAAGAATAGAAATCTTTGAAAGTCACAGGAATAGTAACCACTAAACTACCTCCATGTTTTTATTCTTCCAGGGAGATGGAACTGTCTAAAGAACATGAATATTGCAGACAACCCTCCTTGTCTTGAGAAGCTCCCTTTGGCAGCCGTTCCAGAAAGCAGCCCTCAGATGCACCACCTCTGGCTATGAAAATGAGAATGAAGGGCACCTCCCCCACAAATGTTACAAAGCCCTGACTCCCTTTCTAGCCTTCCTGAAACCCCTCATCATGGAATAAAATAAGTGAAATTCAACTCTCACATTCATATTTGGTTTTGTAAAACAGTTTCCATTTTAAAAGAGGGTATTCTTTGGCAAAATATTTTCTCTCCTGAGGCAGCTTTCCAACTGGGGGTCACTGAGTGCTGCTGGTACAAGCTCAGTTGTGTCTATATTCTTCTGAGGCGTATCAGATGGAAACATGACAAGTCTAACTTCTGAGTACATCTATGTTATGTGGGAAACTGAGGACTTCTCTCTTCCAGACCTGCCATGATTAAAATGCTCTCTATAAAGACAGTCTCTGTTACAAAAGAGATTCATGAATCTCACAGTGAGGTCTATTTTCTTGACTGTCTGAC
The DNA here is from genome assembly GCA_020745705.1 of Hemiprocne comata. Classification (NCBI taxonomy): domain Eukaryota; kingdom Metazoa; phylum Chordata; class Aves; order Apodiformes; family Apodidae; genus Hemiprocne; species Hemiprocne comata. The sequence goes on along the minus strand of CM036594.1, from coordinate 27,335,354 downwards.
AGATGGGTGCATTCAGCAGCACTGCTCTTCAGGGAACTGTAGGGTCAAAGAAACAGGCAAAAGAACAGAATGCTGTGAATCCCTAGTCTGAGGTGTTACCTGTCTTCTTGGACACCACAATACTCTGCTTCACACCAGGAGTCCAGTGAGAAAGGCCAATTCACAGCCATTTCTCAGCACAATGGAGATCTTGGCTTCTTCACTAATCCATAATCAATTCTCCTCCAGTCGCTCCCACCAGAGGGAACGTAGCTACACAGTATGGCTGTGGAAGATGGAACTGAAAACAAAAACTGTAAGACCATGGGAGGCTGGTAGAGAGACTTCCCCAGCCTACAATTCTCTGTACTCCAGGGACCCCGTGAGGCAAAGGCACACTGACCTAGCCATTCTAACAGCAAAGTTCATTAGCTACGAAGACAAGGAGGAACCACAACCTGATCGGCCACTGCTGTGGATCCCATGGGTCTCGTCTTGTTAGAGAACAGGCTGCTTTCTCACATACAACATCTTCAAACACTGTCTCCAGACAAATTGTAAATGAAGCCTCATTTCTAGAAAATCAAACACACTTCACATCTCCGGCACTACATAAAATTGGTACCCATGGAAAGGTGAGGGACATACTCTATTGAAATTCAGCTCTATGCTGAGAAAACTCCATTAAAACTTCAACATACATATCTATTTACATGCTGAAATATGTCCTATACCTGTAATCCTTGCCCTGAATCTCTCTTGTACAGAAACTGTTCAGCCTGTATAATTTAAGGAAATATTCACACTAAGTGACCAAATCTGTTTCTACTTGTGAAGTAAAAGGGCTTTTAACCCCCTGTTCACGGCACTAACCAATCGACTGTAATGTCTTCTCTAGCAAAGGTGATGCAGTGACTCAGAGGCACCAACAAAGGCTGTGCAAACACCACTTAAATAATCTGAAAGAAATCAGTATAATCTGTTTTAAAAATCTCTAACTTCAGAGATCCAATATCTTCAGCATCTTATAACACTGCTGTTCTGAAAGTCAGAAAGGTTTTCTTAATATGTAATCATGTACCCCCCTGCTACAAAGCTGTTCTCTTCCCAGTGGGCTTGTGGAAAAGTCTCTGACAAAACAAAAAAAAATTCACTCTTTTATCATAACTGCTGTTATTTCACAACTCAGTATTCATGTTATACTTCTACAAGCTTCTCCTACAAATTTCCAGAAGCTGAACATTGGACTTGTGGCTTCAACACAGGTTACAATTTCTATTCAGTTGAGTAGCTTGTAACTCCTCTTCTTAAAGCTTTGAATCTATACACAAGTGCAAATGCTATTTATTATCATTTTGCAGAAGCTCAGTTTAGCTGTGTTTGGCACAGTGCTATGAAAGAGACAGGAAAGGCAAAAGAGAGCTGAAAGGCAAAAATACTTTTTAGAAAGAACTAGTCTCCTAAAATTAAAAAAAAACAACACAAAACTATTTCCCAAAGAAATCGAGGAAGAAATAAGAGGGGTTGGAGAAATGTGAGGGATTCAGATTAATTGACATGCTTCTTAAGAAATCCCCAAAACAAATTTTTGCAAACCAGCTTGCCAGACAGGAGGTATCATGGTTTCTAGTTCATCAAGGCATGTGCCACATCTCTTTCCTAAAACTTTCCTCCTGAAATAATGATTCTGTGGCCTGTGCTTTCAGAAAATGTATTTTGTGTAGTCTGTATCTACAGGAGAGATATCTGAAACACTTAAAGTACTCAGAAGCACTAAAAGCTGTCGAGCAATATGCAAAAATGTTAAGTAGCTAGATTTAGGTAGTAAGAGTTGCACTAATAAAAGCAAAGTGGCCTCAGTGATACATCACACAAGATGATAAAAGACATTATAAAAAAACCTCTCTAGAAACAGCTGTCTCTCCCACCTGTTCTACTGCACTGGTAGGGAATTTGAGAATCCCCTTTACATCACCACCCACTGATGCAACCATCTTACATCTCTCCTTTCATCTGCTGTTAGCAGCTGTCCTGCATCCCAGCTCACATTTGTCTTGTTTTATTTATATGGAGCCTTTGGGAACATGGAATGTTTCTCATCAGCATTCAACAAAGGGATGGGTAGCTGCATACTACACAATTTTGGTATATTAATAAACAGAATACATAAATCTTTGTGGGAGACTTGGAACAGACAGCAAGCTACGAGACCTACAATCAAAAACTATGGGAGCCTTCTGTGTCCATACTTCTAAAAAATGCCCAACTACATGTGTTTTCTAACATGAGGTAATATATAGTAGACACTGAGACAAGGCCCACACATTTCACCTTGTGATCTGGATTGTGTTTGCATCTTGGCCATGGGCTGCACAGAACACTCAGAACTGCACTGGCACCAGCAGCTCCAGTGACCCAGGAATTTAAAGAGCCAACAACAGTGCTCCTACACCTATTCAGACATAATTAACATCTGAGGCTCTACCATAGTATTTAATGTCAAGTGAATCACACTTATCTCCAGTGCCAGTTCTGCAGTCACTGAAGATTGCTCTTTGTGCTTTTACTGAGTGAAGCATCCATTAAAGCCAAGAAGAGGCCCTGATTACAGGCTGTTGTAAGAGAAAGACAACAGGCCAGCAGTACCCTGGGGAGAGGCATCACAGGTAAGGACAGCACAGTGCTAGACTGGGGTAGAAACATGATGGCAAGAGAGAAGCCACAAACAGGGAGAACCAAATCTGTCAGAACACACCTCAGCACTTCTGGCCAACCTGAACACTACCCTCTGTTTTTGCATCAACAAATGTCAGTGTATATACACTTATACAGACCTATAAATCCCAGTCCCCTAAAGGACAAATATTAGTATAATTTGTAGAATCTCAGAGATACACGTTGTCTGAAGCTTCATTATTCACCCATAACTGGCTGCTCAGTGACTGGCTAACTAGGGTGCTGCGAGCACAGCTATTTAGACATCATGTGGCATTGTTTCAGCTGAAGAGTTTATATAAAGAGAAACACATAGGTTACTTAACTCAGATTACAACATGTGGAGCGTGTGCATGTGATTTTGAGCCCACGCATTTCAACTTCAGCCTGACAAAACTGGTGTCCCTGCACAGCTAAACGATATACAGTCAGAGGTCTCTTTAATGGTTGTCTCAAATAAATGGACTGCAACAGGATGATGCATTAACAGCAGCACACTGTCACCTGTCTGGGAATGATACATTTTAACTCGCAACTCTTTGCAAAAGGTTTGTTTCTAAAATTAGGAAGTAACATACACAAAGTTAAAAGACATTTGCTCTGCCAAGAGCAAAGTCTGTTTTCTAACATCGTTCTAGTCTTGACTGTTCATCACCTGCTCCCAGATCAACTTTAGCTCCCCCTTCACGGCTTCTACATTACTCATGGTGTAACCAGCAACAGGGCAAACAACACCAAGCTCTGGAACGACCCCTGAATAACCCCTGCTGCCCGAGGATGGGGAGACTGCCCTGGTTTGTGGCACTGATACGGGTGAGGTCTGTACTCCAGAGCTGCGGGACGCTGGTACGACCGTGATGGACATAAATAAAAAAACAGATAAACCTCTTAAATTCTTTCTTGCCAAATTACTTTTTCACTGGGACAGGATACACCGTTTAACTGAAATTACAAAAGCTCTGCCACTAACACGGGACTTTCTTAAAGACCTCTTCACCTGAGAAGCATCACCATTATCCTCCACCCGCCACTGCTGATTTGCTGCAGGGCACTTTGCTGAAATACAAATTGCTCCCACCTGTGGATCCAAAATTCCAAACCGAAAAAAAATCCTTAGTAGGCACTGAAAATTTCACAATTACTCTACTAACTGATCGTGCCAGTTAAGAGTATTTCATAGCATTGTTTGGAGATTGGTGCGTACAGAACACACCGCCAGTAAAGGTGTCCCCGCAGCCCTTGCGTGTGCAAGTTTTGCCTGCAGTGGGATCTTACGGTTGCCTGAAGGTGCAGGACGGTCCCCGGGCTCTCCCCGAGGGCCCGGCCGGGACAGCGGCGGGGTCGCCTAGCACGGCTCACCGCGGCGGGGCCGGCCTCGGGCGCAGCCGGCCCAGCGCTGCAGCTAGGCCGGGGCTTGTGGGGAGGGGGAGGCCCCGCCGGACCGAACTCAGCCCGGCACCGCCCCAGCCCCCGCCGGCGACACCCCTCGCACCCTGGAGCTGCCGAGCCCATGCGGTGGAGCTCGGGCCAACACACCCGACGGCAGCTCCCGCCGCCGGGCCCTCTACCCGGCCCCATGCCGGGGTCACCGCAGCCTCCCTCATCGCCCCCGCATACCTGCTGCCGGCCTCGCCCCTCCCGCCCGCGCCGGCTGGCTCCTGAGGAGGGGCGGGAGCTGCAGCGGCTTCCAGGGCCCGGCCCTTCCCGCCTTCCCCGGAGGCGCCGCCCCCCGCCCCTGCTGCCCGGCCTCCCACCCCCAGTTCCCAGGAAGATCTGTGAACCACAGGTTGCAAGAAAGCTTGGTTTTAACAGAAAAAAAACCCCAACACCCACCCTCCCCAACACTAGGTCTTTTTTTTTTTCTGGACAAGTGCATATGAGTCCAGCAAGCAGCAGCAGAATTTTGAAGAATTAAAAGGTACCTAGTGGAAGATGCAGGCGCTGCTGCTGATCCAGAGGGAAGAATGCGTTTTGAGTACCAGGCAGGAAAAAAGCCTAAGAAAGAATTTTACTGAAGTACCACGCTGAAAATAACGCTGTTGGGATGCCCTCCCGATAGAGCTGTATGGGAACTCTTTTGAGGTGAGGCTCAGGAGTGATGTGCAGGCCCTCACCCAGCAGAAAACACCCCAGTCCTCTGCGGGTGCTGGCGCAGCCTGAATTGGCTTTTGGAACTTGTACAGGGAGACTGAACAGGCTCATCAGCGGGACTGGGATATTAAACTGTTGCCGGGGAAAGCCTGAGTATTGAGAGGCTCCCTCTGAAACGACGGGTTTCTAGCACAGCACAATCTCAGGAAATCCCTCCCTGACAAAGGGGTTTATTACAGCTCTGAGGTAACAATACCCAGGAGCAGCAATCTACACAGAGCACCATGACCAGCTTGGAAGGACAGAGATACACCTTCCGAGATGGGAGTTGGCAGCATCAGGAACAAACTGACTGACCTTTAGAAACAAACATGTATTCAGTGTTGCTGCCAAAGAAACTTGATTAATATTCCGGACTGAACAGGCCATGAATTAACAAACACATTTCTCAAAATAGGGTCAGAAGCTAATACACTTCACATTTCTGTTTTGTGGAGGTTCCAGAGCTTTTTTATGTAAATGCAAGATACTGTTGCAAGCATTCTATTAGAATAATGCAAGCAATTAATTAGAATAAAATATGTAACAGAACAAATCACGGAAGAGTAATAAAATTAATAAATAGAAACAGTTGGATGGGATCTTCAATCACCCATGTCATGTACCATGACTGCAAAGACCAGATATTCAAATACAAGCCTGGGATGATTAGGCTTCATGGTTGTTCGTAGGAAAGAAGATAGGAATTTTCTTAATGCAGAATATAAGAAACTTCTTGAACAAGGGATCAGACTGAAAACAATGCACTATTCAAGACACCAAAACAGAATTTAACAGCAAATGGACTCGGTGCTAACTCTTCTGCTTGAACATAATGGTATTCAACAAATTGTAACGAAACATTTGTGTTAGTGAATTAGGAATTACAAGGTGCCACTAAAGTAAGTAATGATGGCCCTGGGGAGCATGTTGTAAGTAAAACCGTAACCACAGTAAGGGCCAGAACAGCTACTAATGAATGGAAACACAACGGTAAAATAACCCATTTCATTTGCTAAGTGCTAATTATCTAACAAAATATGTATGCCTTTTGCACAGAATGTCTGTACCTTTATTCCAAGCAGTGTTACACAGTTCCCTAGGAAGCACATACTATAATCCTCCAAAGAAAAGATAAACAATTTAATAAACCAATATGCATCCAAAATCTTTAAGTTCATTTATATTTGTTTTTCATGTACAAGATCAAAGAAATAAAAAAAACAAACCAGAATCAAACCCTGCATACAACAGTTTGATCTGATTGCTTTTGATACAAACAGTCCGTTGAAATGAAAAACAAATGCTCACACGTCATATAACAAAATGAAAAAAAGTAAATAAAAAAGTACTAGCACATACATGGATGTAGTGTAGGAAACAAGTTCATTTGAACACCTATATTTTTCTTTATTTAAAACAGTCTTTAAATGTCTGTTTTAAATGCCTTCCCTTCCCCCAAACACCACTTGTTGTCAAAAAGTCAAACCCATTCCCGCCCCCATGTACATTCTACTAGTATTACCAGGATACAAATTGTAATTAACAACATCCTATTACTTCTGTATCACCAAGACTTCTGTATGCCACCCTCAGTGATGGTCAGCAGCAAACTGTCCAGCTGGCACATTTATTGTATTTATACTACAAGTAGACAGTGTACATTTAGTAAAGCAAATGTTCAAAACCTGAAACAGAACAGTGAAATATTGTCAGCAATAAATTCAGTTTCATAAGAATTACATATGCTTTGAATACTTAAAAGTTGTGCTATAAGCCTGTTTAAAGCCAGGAACTTTTAAAACAGAGAACTTTAGAAAGTCGATTTTGTTGTTGCTACACTTCATCTGATACATCCTCTTCATTACAAAGATAAAAAGCTCAAAGAATCACTTTCAACTTAACCATGATTTGATTCATGACTGAGTAAAGACCTGACCTAAGATTTTGGCAGTTGTTTTACACTGAAATTATTGTTTCACATAGCACCCTCCTGTTCCAAATCTGCAGCTGGTGTATTATGGAAATAATATGGAAATATAGTTTATGACTTTTTTACCTCTTAAAGGTCTTTGAACCAAGACACTTAACCACCTGAAACACCAACGAAAGAGGAATAAAGTTTGTAGCTTCACAATTCTGATAAGCATCTTGTGTGACTTCACTAGAAAACTGCATCAGTCTCTGTAAGAAGCATGGCCTTCAGGTGATGAAATCAGTGTAACCAAACAGAAGCCAGCCCAGGTTGGCTAATTCACACCAGCTGAGAACCTGATCTGCCTGGAACAGCCTTTATGATGACAACACTTAAATTTGCAAGAGTACAGACTTACTAGCAAATGAACAAACTGCATTGTCTAAACATACTCTAGTGATGAGCAGTATCAACAGAATCACTCCAGAGCTCAGATCTGCAGCTACTGTAAATTGTTCTAGCACCAATGGCTTTCAGCTTGTTGGGCCAACCGTGCAGTGCTGGCGAGTTGGCCTCAAAAGGTGGCCTCACAACCAGACAACAAAAAATCTGCAATTCTTTTACAAAGTCAGTCATGTCACTGAAGAACAAAGCCTTGGGAACACCTGGTTTTTATTTAGGCTGACAACCTGAAGAAATCCTTAAAAGAGAGATTAATGATAACTACAGTAATATTGGTCAGCCCTGCCCGGTCCCCTGTTTGTTGAAAAGAAATCTGTGCTACCCCAACGGTTAGCACGAGCAAAAATAAGTTAAGAAAAAACAAGAATAAAAGAAACACAATGCCCATTCAGTAATGAAATTCTGTGCAGACACCACTCTGCTGTCACATCTCATTTTCTATCTAAAAAACCCAACAACATAAAAAGAGCTCCTTTTCCCTACGTAATAAGACTTTATGACAGTAGGTCTTTGCCTTCCATCTGTTCTTCCAAAATTTTGGTGTGTGTCCTTTGTTTTCCACCTTCTGACACCATGTACGCCCAGCAGCTCCTCTCTGACAAGGCAGTTCACTGTATCAGGTTCTCCTGTGCTGTTTTTTACTGAACACTGGTGATTTGTTCCTGCGTACCCCCATCTGCACCACCTGTCCTGGCAAGGATCTACATTTCTTACAGAATCATCTGCCTTCCAAACCTACTCCACCTTTCCATCGCTTCATCTTTGACCTTTTCGCCTACCTTCATCCAACCAGATGGAAAAAGCCTCTAGTGATCAACATTCTGGCACACAGGTAAGATCCAGTTTAGTGGTATTAGGGCTGGCAAAGACACACTGACAGCGAGTGCTGCATCTCTTCCTCTCTTTACATAGCCTGGATCAAGCTTAGAGAAAAGTTTTAATGCCTTTCATAAAAAGACAAATTTTTCAATATAAAAAGCTTAAATTCATAGATTATAAATAATATAATTTCAAAATACTTAAGAATTTCAGGACTTCATTTGCATTTCAGGGGAACTGCAAGCTTAGTGTCCTTGATGCCTTCTCAGTCCCAAACCTCTGATAAAGAAGGATTTGTAGGATTTACAACAGGCAGGAATACACAGAACACGCCTTGTGTCCTGTACACCAAATACAATAAATGAAAGACTTAAGAACTCAGCAGCTTTACCAGAGCAGTCACAATGCTGCCTTAGCCTTGCCCTGATAAAGTTACCATCTTCTTTTCATGTATACAACTACATGTATTTTGACACTGTCAGTTAAAAACATTATTGAAAACAGTACAAGCAATGGTTTTTCCCCACTACACATGACGTCAACAAGTTGTGCCACTTTTTTCAGACCTGATTTTAAAAGCACGTTTTTGCATTTAAGATATTTACCACAGTTTTTATATATATAAAAAATTGTTTGTTCATGTGTTAAGTTACAAAATTGTAGTGCTTAATATAACAAACATCAAAATCTAAGATCTTTTAAAAAATGTTTGTTTATAATACATTGTTTTGTTCTTAAAAGGCAACAGTCAGTACCAGTCTGCTCTATTTTGCAACAATATTGTAGTGTAAAAATGCTGCTAAGCAGTTCTGGTACTTTCAAGATTGGAAGTAGTATTTTCTGAAAACTGTACAGTAATATACTGAAAAAACAAACGGCACCAGTACTGTTTATGCCTTTACAAATACATAATGAGAATTATCATGGCTGATACAGACCAGATTTGATCTGTATTCCATACAGCCCAGTTAGTTACTAAAACTGAAAAAAAGATGTTTAAAGCTTAATTAAGTTGGTAAGAAAAGGTTCTGATACTATTGTTGTAAACACAGTAATAAAACTGCTCTCACGGTGTGATGCTGTGCATGTTTTTTGAACCAAGTTTCCTAGTAGTTGGCTTTTGTGATGGATGGAGAGTTTGTGATGTTAATCAATACCAACGAGATCACTCAGGGACATGCACAAGCACCACCCACTTTCTGTCCTTAGAGTGAAACATTTCTGCCTGGTGTGAAAAGGTAAAGAAGTATACAGATGGGTAAAGTAGTGTGCTTTTTTTTTTTAAGAGGAAGAAATATATATGCATGTAAGTATTTGTATCTATCTATCTATCTATCTGTATTTTATATTTAAATTAGTGTCAATCAAATCCAGGCAGAGATTGAACTGACCGTAAAGATAATGTAACAAAAGTCATTAAGGCAGCAAGTTCTGTCCCTTGAGGATTTTCAGATATTCTACCCCTATCTCAAGAGGGAAAAGAGGAAAGACTGTAGGCCCAGTCGATCACAGCCAGGTAAGGAAGGGCTCATTTTTGTTGAGTACTGACTCCACGTCGTTGAGAATAGGGATCAGGTCTTCTGACTCTAAAGTCCCAAGATCAACATTTGTTCCTGGAAGACAGTCGAGGAAATCTGGGAAACGTGTTTGCTGTGGATTTATGTTCATTGTTGTCTGTGCTATAGTTTCTCCTAGGAAAAGTAAAAAATAACTTTTGAAATACCCCACTTTTCTTGTGGATTATTTAAAACAACATAATTAATGTAAAAATTTGACTCCCCCTTTCCCATAAGCACTTGTGAGCATTCCTGTCCTCTTAAAAATGTTACCTCAAAACTGTATTTGCTTGCAGAATGCATATTCTTCCAAGAGTTAATTTCATACCCTTGCTTTGCACTCAGAAGCCCGAAAGGCCCTTTCCAGCAGTGTTCAAACCAATCAGCCTCTGACCTTCCACTTGGGAACCGTGATAGTTCAAACTTCACAACTCTGCACAGGGAGCAATGCAACCGAGTCTTGCCTAAGGCCTCTGACCTGCTCTCTGCACAAGGGTGAATGCCGTCGTGGGGCAGAATGGAAAAGGGTTTTACAGCAATTTAGCTCTGCAATATGGTAGTACTTTTTCATAAACTAATAATAACAAGCATGAAAAATCTTTAATAGAGAAACCTTTCACTCTTTGCATCAGCTAGAGCTTCTGATGACTTCAAAAGGACGTTCAGGTGAGGAAGTGCTGAGAATTTCACTATCTGGAAAAAAACCTTGTTGATATCCTAGCAATTTATTTCAGTATTTTAAACACCAGGAGGACACTGATATAAAAATAAATATAGACCAAAACCTAAAATAGCTGAATACATTCTATTTGAAGGCAAATCCAACTTGGGTATTGTAAGAGACTTATTCATGAGATCAGTTTCCCAGAGTAAGAAAACAGTGATATGTACCACAAATGTAACCAAGACCAGATTTTACTCCTCCTACCTTCAATTATGGTATGAAAACACAAATTAATGCCCGCATTTTCTAACCTTTTCTTACTTGATTTAATATTAGTCCAAGGTAGAAGGTAGAATCTGAACCTAAGTTAAAGCTGAGAACCTTTTAGGCACTAAATACCTCTGGCATTGTCCCTCACAGTCTCAGTCTGCTTGCATAGGAAAGACAGAGATTATTGTTCAGTTATGCAATTGTAAAACATTACTGATTACAATACAAAGTTATTAATATCATTACAGTTTAAGCTGACTCAGTGTATTCTACCTGTATCCATCTCATCTACATTGCCAAGGAAATCTTCAGGTGTTGTTGGTATGCTGTAGCATCCTAATCCCAAGCCACTGTCCGTGCTCTGCTCCCTGGAATGGTACGGCCCACTGAAAATTGAAACATGAAAAAGCTTCAGTCAAATGTTCTGCCAGACACTGTCCCTGATCATGGTGGTTGGAAAAAGACAGCACAGTAGGTGAGCTAGTACAGCTAAGAACTGAGGCATTAAGCCTCATTCTCAACTGCTGGCCGCTAATGTGGCCACGTTACATCAGCCCAAATATAAAGCAACTAAAGTGAGGCCACTCTTAAATTTTTAAATAAAGACATGTTGATATAACTCTCTTGACAAAACAGCTCTGATAGCCTAGTTCATTTATACTTAGGTAAGGTACCTATTCTACTTAGAGTCATCTACATACACATTATTACAAATATTAAGACCACCTGTTACCATTTGTTTGATTTTTCTAAGATTCCTTCTTGAAGTACAAAATGAAAGATTTCAGGTCAGCCACTCGGCCACACTCCTTGTTCACAGTAAGCACAAGAGAGGGTGCTACAGGAAACTGCTTTAGAGAGACGGCTGTGAAAGAGCAGAGAAGGCACCAGAACCAATTTCCTGATGAAGACAACGTCAACTTGCCTGTTCAAGAAAGGGTCGGACCCATTATTTGTGATCGGCCTCATGTCTGGTGCCATGGTCGGTGTGCTCACAGCTGCCTGGACTGGGGCCAGGCTGTCAGACTCCATGGGAAGTTGTCTGCACAGAGCAGCTTCCTGAGAAGGAAAACACATATACGGGAAGGGTTATTCCAACAGCTCAGAAGTACTACATCGTGTAACAAGCAAACACATAATATAGACACATCTTCTCATTTAGGACAGTAATTCTAAGAATGTAACTGATGACTTCACCCTGGTGTGATGGAAACAGAGTGACTTCCCTAACCACCTGTGCTGGCTTCAAACACTGCAGAGTCTCCCTCTGAGCTCCTACCCCAGCTGGAGCCAGGCCCACAGGGCAGCAGGCAGGCAGCTGTGCTGAGGGATTTCTGACCAGCTCCTCATTGACCAGAGAGCCCCGTTCTGTTCAAACTGGCCTTGCTCCTCTTGTGTGATGGACACCACAAAAGGCTCAAGTAACTGGCAGAGCTCTCAGGCTGACAGCCAGCCAGGTGAAGCCCAACCCTGCACAAGCACAGCCACCTGCACAACCACCATGCTGGCCACAGAGACAATCCCCACAGAATCAGATCACCTGTCTTTTTGCTTTGGACACCTGGTGTGTCACCTCCCCATGAAGCACTGATGGCCTGCACATTACAGCTGGTTCTTGGCAGCCTGTCCCTGCTTCATGGGCCAGCCAACTCCAGCTGAGGGTTTGCACATGCCTACCACGGCTGTGTAACACTCCAATTACAATTCCAGTTCACTCCTCAGTGAGCTAAGTTCTCCAACAGCTGGAGTAGCAATAATTAAATTAAATAGTTAAAAACTGCAGGCTCAAATTTAATCTCCCAAGTATCTGTTTCTAACAGCTCACCTTAAGTGAAATTGCTCTCTGTTAAAACTGCTGCAAAAGAAGAGCAAAATCAGCCACTGAAACTGAGTTGCTGTGAGATGACATAATCTGCTGTACACCAAAGCAGAAGAACATCACTTGCAACCCATAAGTACTTTATACGATACAAGAGAACCGCTGGAACCAAGACTTTGACCCAATAATCTTTAGAATTAACCTTCTGCCTCATTAATAATCATCTGCCTAATGGCTTGTCTCATGTGCTCTGTCTTTAGGATGGCAAACAGGCCACGAGAGCCAAAGGAAACTTGTTCTAGAACTCTTGTGGAAAGGTAAATACTTCTAGCATCGTCTCTGTGAAAGAACCGTGACATCTAGTGGTGTAGAGGTCTATATAACAGTAGTTTGGCTCCACAGGATATTCACACAAATATCCCAAGATCTTAAAATAATAAAGCTGTATCTGATTTTTTACCTAGCTTACACAAATGTGTTTTTTTTTTTTAATTAAATAAGCAAAGGAAATACTTAATTTAAATCCTACTAGAAAACTTTTCCCCACTGAATCAGTCATTAATACTCCCAAGTACAGAAAAGATTAATATGATTTGAGGCCAGAATATGATGTTTTACTGTGTTTTCACTTGATTTCTTCATTGAGGAGGACCAGTCTGGTCTCTTAATGAATAATGCAACAGTTATTCATTGGGAATTAACATATATAGGTGCCCATTAATGCAATGTTTCCTTCATAATAAAATTATCCATGTATTCACAGATAAATAATAATTTGTATTAGAGGGTGTAATTATTTAATATCTGTTAAGAATAAATAGCCTGAGGATTCTTAATAGCTTATGTATGATAGCTTATGTATGACATTACATTTGCCAAGTGACAGTTCTAATGGTGATGTTTCTATTCATAATTACATCAGCTGGAGTCTGTGAAAATGTACAAACCTCACACAATGGGCAGACCAGCTTTTTTTACTGTCTACATGAAGATACTGAAAGCATTTTTTTAAATATTAGAATAGCAACTGCAGCAACACAAGCCAAGCTAATGCTAGGAAGACAGCCAGGAAGAAAGAAACAGAAGAAGAAAGAGAGAAGGAAGACAGATACAATGAGGCAGGATGTATGTAGCTAGGATTTATTTATTTTTTTGTTACAGCCCAATCCAGCAATGACATTCATGTTTTTGATACTCAGGCAGTGCATTTTCAAGTCTCACTGGACGTTGTTCTACACTAATAAAAGTAAAATCAGGACCGAAAAAAATGCCTTCTAACCTCCAGTTAGCCTGTGCTTGCTGCAAGAGACACAGGCACTGCCTTCCTCCAAAAAACCACAAAGATTTATCTGTATCATAAGGTAAGGGGAAAAACCTAAAACATTGGTAACTTCTGTAACTTACTCCCTGTTTCCACAATAATTTAATTTCCAAAAGTAGCTCAGAACAGACTATGAACAAAGTAAGAGCAAGGGCTCAGAGCCTACATTACTGCTATGCTTCAGGCTGTTTGTCCTATGGTCAGTAAATTGACCAGTCAGCTATTTGAGAAGCAATTTTGTTAAACTAGAAGGTTTTTCACTGAACTGCCTTCCACAAACAGGAAAGCATTGCAAAATGTCCATCCTTTCCAGGGTCCTGGACTCACTGCTCCTGCACAAAGTGCTGTGAATTTCACACTTATTGCAGACCTTAGTGCTGGCAGTTTTCTGTCCTGCAGCTGACCTAGGCAATCGAGGGAATCCAGACAGTGATCTCTTTGGAGAACATGGTGCCAACTATTGCTTGGTCCAACAAGGACAGATTCATACCCAGGTTGATTAATCATGTCCCCAGATGCAGTAATTGGCCCTCCTAACTGCAGCAGGGCCAACAATCCATTCCAGGAATGTTTAATCTGCTACATGATTTAGACAGGCCTTGCAAAGCAAGACAGAGCTGAAAAAGTTCCAGCTCCCTGAAGACTCACTCTGGCGTTTACAAAATCTACGTTCCTGTCTTTGTTGCAAGAAACGCTACATTTATTATCAAGTGACTTGGGGAATGGTGTGGCACCTCCCGCGTCTTTGTATCAACATACTGCACCTTACTTGTAATATTAATTCAAAGTGGACTTCATAAAACAGCACAGCAGGCTCCTGCACTCTGGAGTCACAGGCTGGGCAAGCAGGGCACTGGCTCCACCATGAAGTGAGCTCCTCCTCTACTGCTGCCTGATGCAGGGGGTTTGTTCAGAAGTTACATTACAACTTTAGTACTGCTACTGATGTTGGCCTTCTTCACTTCTTTGCTTTTTTGGTACTATTACAGTGATGGTCAATAGTAATGCATTAATTAGACAGTCACAAAAGCTGTCTGATAGCCTGTCTCCTATTCTCTGTTCTAAGCTTGATTACAAGGTTCTTAGGAAGAACATTCAGGAATCTCCTGGCAAAAAATACCAGAGACCTCTGGCAGCTCTGGGAATGGTGATATTACAGTTACAATCCACAAGAACAACCTTAGCTATTCCAGTGAGTTGGTAGCTCTCAGATGCCGGAGTGCCTCCTGTTTGCCAGCATTGAGCTCAAAAAGGACCAGATGCCCATAATGATCTGCTTGGCACTACAGCATATGGTCTTTTAAAGACCCAAAGGGGATTTTCAAAATAAATAGAAAACCAAAATAAATTTTAAAAAACCCAACACAGCACCCTGACATCACAAAGGCATGCCAAAAAGCTTCGACAGTGGTCATTTGCAAATATCTTTAAAAACTTCAAAGCATTGCAGTGAGTTGAGTTACTCAATGCCTCTGAACACAACTCTGCTGTAAACCCCTTTTTAGCAGTATGCCAGACAAATCTAGAAAATCATTGTCCCATTTCCTGGAACCCTCCCTGGCAGAACTAAACTGAGCTCCATGCTTAATTGCCAAACAGTCATTTCCAGCCGGGTCATTTTTACAGTGAGTTTACACTGCTCATTGCTGCAGTTCCTTTTCTGCCAGTCCTCACACTTAGGGTGGAAAGTGTGACATCAGATATTGCCTGTGCCATCAATAAATCAGAGTATGGGCCAGTCTGTGCAGTGGAAAGAGCACAGCAGGGCATTCTTCTGCTCAGACTGTAGCAGGCCAGTAAGGTTTTATTATGTGAAGGACAAAACAGCGATAAATCTTCCTCTGCATCCCCAAACACTGTTCCTTCTACAGCCTCTTCTGAGCCTCTGCATCTTTTGTGCACTTATTTATGGAATAGGATCAGGGGAGCAAGAGGAACCTCTGAGAAGTGTTGTCTTTTAGTGACTGTTTGCACCTCTCCAAACAAGGTGCAAGGTGGCACTTGTGCAGACAGAGACATGCTGAGACATCTTCCCCATAGGGCCTTTTCAGTGACTTCTTACTGACATCACCTCTAACTACCTCCTTTTCCAAGAAGCTCTTCAGCAGCAAGCAGATTCTCCCTTTTCCTTTGGAAAGCTGAGAAAAACAAATCAGTAAGAAAGAAAATTAACTATTTCTAGAATGACAAAACTGAGTGAGGAAACATTTAAATAGAAGCTGTCACGCTGGTTTTCTGAAATGCCGCCCTTCTTGTGCGTACTCAGTCTGTAGTTCTACAGGCCTTACCAACTAAATGAAGAGGAGGACAAAGAAGAAAAATTCCCTAAGCAGAAAACTTCCAGAGCTGCCAATTCCTCCCAGCTGGGTGTGCTGCTCCACCCCAGCAGCTGCAGCCAGGAATGGCTGTGGGGAGCCAGCAGCTGCTGCCAGGCCAAGGGAGGTTTGTGACCCACCACAAGAATTCCTCCCCCCTCACTCCATCTCTCTGCACCCCCTCGCACTTGCTAGCAGCAGTGAGCACACTTACTCAGCGTTTTGCCCTTAGACAGGTTACACTAGAAAAGCAAAAGCAGCAGTGAAAGGTTAGGGCAGGAGTTAACTGTGCTGGAACACTGAGGTCTCCAGAGGGATCTGTCACATTCTTTGCAGCTGCCAGGGTTCAGGAGTGCTCAGGTTACTGGCGGGAAGTTCACAAAGTTCTGCTGGGAAGGATGGATTTTGTATCTTGCTTTCCTGGGGTGGGAAATCTGTTGTTCTGAAAACTTCAGTAATGCAAAGTGATCCTGTCCTGCTTTGTACAACATGGAGCTCAAACCAGCTCCATAGGTGCAGGGTGGTACCGGGCATAGGAAGTTGGAGGCCTGATTAAGTAGGGCACAGCTGCAGAATGTTGTGCCTGTATTAGTTTCAAAGTAAAACACAGTCAGCAGAGCAGGGAGACCAGCCCTCACGTTAGTGGCACAACTGTCATGAAGCTTAATTTGCTCTTGTCCTGAAGCAAGAAGAGAGCCAAAGAGAGTAAAAATAGCTAAATATGTTATTAGCACAATGACAATTATGACCAAGCTCATACCAGATATCTCCACACCCATCTCTATTATGTTCTGAACACTTGACAGTGAAGGAGAAGTTAGGCAAAAGACCCTGGATCACGCTCAGGTCAGAGACCACCCCCTGGAACAGAGTTCTGCACACACAAGGAGTGTATCTAACTCCCCAACATTAAGAGTAATGGAAACTGAACATGGGCACAAGATGATGTTTTCTGTATAGTTTCCAGACTCAGGTCTGAACCATGGTAGTCAAATACAGCCCTGATGTGAGTAGGTAAAAAAATTCAGAAACTCTAGTGGAATCATACCTGCCTTTCACTCCTGCTCAGGTAAGAGCAGCAAGAACTTGCTGAACTTTGAGCACGTACATTTATATTCACCAAAGACCATGGGAATACTCACAGGCAGAGAGAAATGTACTAGGTTTGCCCTGTTCCTGACAGAAATACATTATTTATTTTGTCTAAGGAAGCTGATTAATATGCCATGCAAAACACATCACCATCAGTTGAGTTGTTTATAACAGAAGAAATACAATCATTAAAACTTTTTATTTCCTTAAGGTGGTGTAAAGGAAGTTACGTATCTATTTTGTACAGTACGAGTCATTATAAAGAGCTGAAACTTAAGAAATAGAATAATAAACAAAACATCCACAAATAACTATCTTTGGAAAGTCTTCAAATCAGAGGTATTCATGTAAGATGTGAATTTTAATTCAAAGGCAATGGGTGCAAGTTATAGAGTTGGGATCAGAGTCAAGAACAACTCTGCCTTTATCTTCAGTGAAGCATGAACATGGTCTGCTTTGCAAACCAGGTTAAACTGAGAGCTAAAGAGTGATAATTGCACAGACCACGGTTTGGTCCTTACACTACTATTGTAGTTGCTAAGAAGACACCAGGTCTGTAACTCCTGACAGATGGCCACGCTGCGCTCTGCTCAATGACAGTTTAGAGAAAAAAATGAAATGTTCTATACATATTAGCTCTTTGGTTGCCTGTACCTAAAACAATGGTTAATCTTGACATAAAGCAACAGAGAGGCTAATTGTACCTGGTAAAAACGTGGATGCATTGAACTAAAGGCTCTTGAACAAACTAAGAGAGTACCCTTGGTGTTACCTGTCGCAGCAACTCCTCCTGACGCATCCTAATTCGCTCCCTCTCCATCTGGATTCTCTGGAGCCTCAACTTCTGCTGCTGCTGCTGCTGCTGCTGCTGGGTGGTGAGTGCTCCGGGCAGGCTCAGCAGCCCCGGCTGCGGCGCCGGGGGTGGGCGGCCCTGCTGGGGAGAGACCTGGTGCTGGTGGCTCAGGACTGTGGGGAGGAAAGACACCATGGCTGGTTAGGTGGAACAGTTCTTTAAGGTAACAGGGCCTAGTGCACGTGTTGCTCATTTATAGTAGAGAGTTATTAGAATGAATGCATTTCAAATGGCCGAGATAGCTACTACATCTGGCAAGATCTGGTATTAGTAACTGCTTGATAAATTATGTTCAATATTTCATATCTGTATAAAACATTAATACCTACAATACAGTAAATAGATTAATCCTAGTATGTTCAAATATTTACCTAATGATACGTCGTAAATGACATGGAAGTTTTTTACTTCAAGATTCCTCTACAAATGTGTGTCTATAATATGCAGTAAGCCAGTCAAAATGTTTTTGATCTTAACATTTTTCTTATAGACAGATCTAAAGTAATTATTGTAAGAGTAATTACCAGCATAAAGTGTATACTGAATGAAATGGGCTGATGATTTTGCAGCCCGGATCAAATGCATGGTACCCATACCATGCAAAATGCTGAGCTTACCTCATTCTGCCAGTCCCAAGTTAAAATTTTTGTTTGAAAGGCTGACTTCATGCTAGCCAGCCCTCTGCCAAACCAGGCCCTGTCTTGTCTTTCCAAACCTGGAGTGCAGCCGGTCCTCAGGCACGAAGCCAACACACACCTTTCCCTGCTTCCTTTGGCAGAAATGTTTACATTTCTTACACCAGATCTGTATCAGATTTTTCCTTCTGTGCGATCTAGTATCAAACAGGTCCAGCATGTAAAAACTACAGAACCATTTGAGAGTGCAGCTGCGTGGTACTTTAGCTTCAGTGGCAAAGCCAGATCAAGAAATAACCCAAGTTAAAAGCAGCTGTGCAACACAACCTTTCACGGATTCAGTTTATGTGTGGTCCACAAACAGCTGTATCCACACAAATGACTTCATACTTCCACATGAAACCAGTGTTGCCATTTATCACCTCTTCCACACCCAGATGCTTGTTCCTGCCCACAGGCTACCCCTTTACTGGCAAAAGAATTCTTGTGGCCACACAGCAAACTAAAAACTGCCTGGGGATACAAAGAAGATATCTTTTGGCTAGATCAGTTCCCAGCAAAAGTAACTGGGTAGCCATGGAAATGCTTATGTGCAACCAATGCAGGAGTCCAGGCAGGAGAAGTAGGCTAGCTGCAGGAAAGACAAGAGCAAAGGCAGCACTGCTCAGTCACCCCTCAGTGGAAAAATCCCAGAAAGGGTAGCAAGCTGCAGTGCTGAGAGGGAAAGGGTAGGAATGAGAGCTGGGTGCAGAAATCAAACCATTTTCATAATGGGAAAACAATATATGGAACCACATTTTAAGATGCAGTTCATCTAGTCTTATTCACATTAAAATAAGAAATAAGTACAATTATATAAATTGTATCAGTGTAAATCTGGTGTTAAATTGCCAGGACCATAAGCACTTATGCAGGAATTTAACTCCTCTTGTATGCATAAGCATGTGCTTAAACTTTTGGCATGTCAATGGTTCAGTGAATAGAACAACCACGCCAAGAATCCAGGCTGGCTGAAGGATTATCACAATATAGTACGTTTTCCATATGAAAATTGCTTTCATCTAAGCAGCATATGGAAATGA
This sequence comes from Hemiprocne comata, assembly GCA_020745705.1. Classification (NCBI taxonomy): domain Eukaryota; kingdom Metazoa; phylum Chordata; class Aves; order Apodiformes; family Apodidae; genus Hemiprocne; species Hemiprocne comata. The sequence continues at coordinate 27,315,727 of CM036594.1, read as the reverse complement.
TAGAACCAGACCAAGCTGAGTAAAGATGAACAGCCCGTATGGTGTGTCTGGGATACACTCAGGTTTAGGGTGTGAGCTGTAGTGCTCTCTGTAATGGCTATTTGCTGCCTTTGCTAGATAAAATAATCACTTCTTCATCAGCTGATCTGTACCCATATTGAATAAGAGCTGAAATTATTTATACATGCAAGAAGGCAAAGAACAAGACAGGATGCAAGTGCTGAGGAATACTACTTTTCTCTGAGCTATGGTCCCCAATAACCTTCCAAATAATTTCTTCTCACAGGGACCAACAGAATATTTTGGTCCAATGAACTCTGGGTAAACTGCTTTTCTTTCAAGCAACACTAACCTACCAACTGCAAAACAGCATAATTCCACTTGAATTATTCTTGAGTACAATCACAATGTTGTTCCATAAGCAAATTCAGGAGGTATGTGGTCTACTTTTGTGAAGTCAAATCTAGATCTTGGGCTTGTGCATGCACACATATAACGCTCATTATGTTAATCTAACATAGCTCAAAGCAAATATTAACTGGAAATAGGAGTAGTATAAACCACAAGACTGTGACGTGATTCTTTTTTTATGTCTATTATAGAAAACAAAATGAAACAAAAACCTGAGCCATTCTCCAGCACTTCCCACAACAACTGCTGCATTCAGCTGCTCTAAAAACATATTCTAAGGGTCAAAATGTTGCATGTACAGTAATAAAACAGCTGACTCTGGGAACTAGGTGAAGAGTAATTAAATCATAGCAGATTTGCAAGTACCCTTTTGCATTGGTTCCACTGAAATTATTACGAGTAAGCCTTCAGTTAATGTGATATGTTTTAGGGCTTTTCTATAGCAGCTGTCCATGTGTGATGGCACGTGGAAGGTGTGCTCTGCAGAGCAGCCTGCCCGAACAGCCCTCCAGGCTGCTGGACACCCCTGCCATCGCCCCTGGGGCTGCTGAGCCTGGGCCCTGGCACTGCAGCAGGTCCTCTCCACTTTGAGACACCCCCACAGGACAGGCTGCCAGGCCCAAGATGTGCTGTGCACCAAAGACAAAGTGCTTGCTCCTTTCCCCCCTGGGGAAAAACAAGGTGGATAGATTGTGTAGTAGGAGTACTATAGACAGTAATTTAGGGGTAATCTTACATACATCAAGAGTCCCTGATTGAAGACAGGAAACGTTCACAGAAAGCATGACTGTGGCTCTCAAGAAAACAATACAACTGATAGCAAAATGTCTTTGAGTACCAGGGAAAACCTAACTGAAACATGCAGGACACTGAGGAGAGCAGCAACAGCCAGGAATGCCCAGCATGTCTATCGGCTCCAGCTATGGGAGCAGTGAAAAGAAAGAGGCAGGATGACTGAGAACAGTTTGGTAGGTACAGAGAGGCAGAGGTGAAAATTCCCAAACTGTACACAACTGTCAAAAGACTTTCCGGAACAGAACCACTTTAAAATGCTTGGTAGCAGAGATCCCCTTGGGCATCTCATGGTGTTGTGCAAACACAGTAACTGTTGGTATCACCATTTTCATTAAGAAGTCTGCAGTTGCACCAGCAAGTCCAGTGCTTCTGAAATTAAGCAATCCAAGGGCAGTGTATGGGCTCCTCATTTACCCAAGACAAAAGTTCTTCCTGTTGATGGTGCTAAGAATAGCATCCAGCACTGACAGCCTCCAGATAAGCCAGGAGTGAACACAGTGAATTTTGCAAGTACTAACTCTATGGTCTGTTCAGGGTGCAGACTGGTTTTGTCATGGATTAGTTCTAGCTGCACCACCCAGGTGTGGGTTAGTCCTGTGCTGTATCCAGGGACACTCTGGGACTAGCAGCAGCTTTATTACCTGTAGGTGGTGCAAAGTCCACACTAGTAAATCCTTCTGGACCTCGTGGGAACATGAAGGCATATCTAAGCCATCTTTGCAACACATCTTTGCATCTTTCAGAATCAGGTGTTCTGGAAAGTACATCATGAAGATGCCAGTGTGCCATCCATGACTCCTCAGAGGCATGTAGCTGTCATTTGATTCCCAAGTTAAGTCCCCTGGAACCCACGGGCTGCAGGGCAGAGGCACCCACTGCACTAGCACCAGCTTTGAGAGGACCATTAACAGACCTGGGCTAGAGCTTGATACAATTTCAGATTTGAGATTCTCCTGCTTTACTGGGATTTTCTTGGGGGGAAAAAAAAAAAAATCAGCAAAATTAAGTCAGTCTCTTCAATAAACAGCCATTACACAACTTTCCAGCTCAAATGAAAGCAAGTAAAAATGTGGGGCTAAGTTCCAAACCTGAACTATGTGGCCACAGTCTCATTGCAGTCCATGGAATTACAGCTATTTAGTTCACATCTCGAGTTAGACCTATGTAATTTTATTTTTTCAGTTAGATGATAAATGAAAAAATTCCTTAATTGCTTTTATTTGGTTTTAAATTAATCATGTTATTCTAGTGAATTAGGTTTTCTGATACTGTAAGAGACCTTTCTGCTGATGACTTTGCTGGATATACACTAAGCAAGGATTATTTTGTGGACAAGAGACTCTGCAAGTTGCAGAAGCCAAAACATGCAAGTGTAAATTGTTTCTGACATATGCCTTGAACTGGTTGTAGTAACTTTTATTATTTTACTGTCAGAAGTGTCTGAATGCAACTGTGGATCTTTTTCTCTAAGGTTTACAGGCAGCCTGGAGCCTAATTCATATGAACTGGCCCACGTCAGGTGTCACACAACAGTCTGATGGAAAACAAATGTCTATAGAGGTTAAAAAAAAAACAACGAATGAACCCAGCCAAGTTACAGTTTTGACTTAGTCACGACATTATGAAGAAAAAAAGACTAGGCTCCCCTCCTTTTCTCTCTCCACTTCTGCCAACAAAGAACTGCTTGTTTCACTTATTTCCCAGAAACAGCATTAGCCTTCCAACAAGGTCAGCAAAAAATGCTGCTTTCAGTTCTGGTGCATTTTGTTCCAAAAATCTGCAAAGTATTAAAGCAGAAAGTTGTACTATCCCAGTGCACAGAGACTCCTTTATTCAGATTTCTAGTCTGAAAATAGCTCTCCAGAAATTTCTCAACAGTTTCAGCTCTTAAGTTCCACGATATTCATATTTAACAAATCTTTCCTGTCTTCAATGATTCAAGCTTAGAAAAACCAAAATGAACAACCTACAGGTGCAGCATCAAAGCTATGACCCAGCAGGAAGTTATTTAAAAGATTAGAGATTTACTCTGTCAGCACTTTTAACAATAAATCAATAAAAACAAATAATGGTGCGGGCTGCTTGACTGGAGAGACAGCTTTAATGCTAATGACCAAATATGGATTACCATTATTATTTAAAATATTTATTAAATTACTTTTGTTTCATGCAGCTTTTGCATTTCATTCACTTTGAAACTGTGAAAATGACCCGGTACTCTCGCAGTGGCACATGTTGGGAGTACTAACCTTGAAGGCAAATGCTTACACCAACAGAAACTTCTTTGTGTTAAAATTAAAAATTACTGGACTTTGAAGCAATACTAAACATCTCTTTTGAACACATCAAACCATTTGAGATTTACTAGACAGCTGCTGGTTTAAAGGTGCATGTCCTTCGAGATACCTGGATTTAATTTACCTGATACTGAATTTAATTCCTGTTGGTCTCTGGAACTATTAGCCCCTATCCTTAAAACATAAATAAATTAAGCCATGTGAAATCTGCCTGATAAATTACTTCTTAGAGGTTTTAATAACAAACACAAAAAAAACCCACAACAAAACGAACAAAAAAAAATCCTGTTCTTTTCCAGAGCAGTGTCATAAAACTATCATATACCCACAGAACCTGCAATCCTCTATGATGCTTTCAGCTCTCCTGTAACTATTATTTCATTAACCAGAAGCAGGTGCCAAAATTATTCACATTGACAATTCACAACTGAATTGTTTCTGTCTCTTTCAGGATATCCAGTAATTAAAAATGACCTGGAACAGGAAGCCTGTGCAGGTGGTGTGAGGGTATGGGCTACACTGAGGGAAAAACAGGTTCCTCTCAATGTTATGTATTTGTAGCCAAATTGCCAGGCAATGCAAACCAAACCTTGCAAAATCTAGACCATTTAATGTATGTTAGCTATCTCTAAAATACACACCACCTGGTTTTAAACACTTGGGGAGTTTCTGTGTTCTTATCTCCAGAGACTCACTTTGACATGGTTACCAAAACTGCATTTTATCATCCTCAAACAATAGTAGCTACACCTCTTTTATCATGGCAGGATATGGAAACTGTGATTCATGTGTTTATTGCTCTTAGACAGGATTATTGCATTGTTTTATTGTCTGGATTTCCTGGCTGATTAAAAAAAATGAAAGCAGAGGCAAAATGTCATAAACCCTAGTTGTATCCAGACCCAATAAATTCCTATTAGCAATACAGCTGAAAGCTAAACTTTTTAGATTCACAGGTAAATTTCTAGAACACAAACAGGTGTCAGTGCAAGAGGCTCTCCATGTTAAATGCTATTGTGTAATGCATAATGTCTTTCACCTTAGAGAACAGTGTATTTAATAGTTAAAACTATCCTGCTTGCATCACCTGCATCATGCCTGCTGGTGGATCTTGACAGACTAAGCTCCTAAGGTAAGGAGCCTTCTCCTCTTCAGTAGAGGAAAAGAAAATCAAATAGTTCTTAATCTGGAGTTTGACACAGTAAGTGTCAAATATGTTTGAACTATCAGATCATCATCATGGAACAGCACAGGTTGGAAGGCACCTGGAAAGATCATCTTGTCCAAGCTTACATGAAAAAGAACAGGTTTGGAGTTAAAAACCAGACAGGGTAAGAGAAGATGGCTCAGCTCAAGGCATATACACAGATGTAGCTCTGCCCGTCTCTTCACTCCTTGTCACTTCCTCCCTGACAGCCAGCTGTACCCGACTGCAGCTTTCAGAAGACTTCACCCTCAATCCCACCCCTCTGCAAGGTCTGATGAGTTGCACAAGTTCTCTTGTGTACCAGAAGTGGAACATGCAATTAGTAAAACCAGGTATGTGCCTCTGTGGTTGCTGATGCTGGACTGTCAGCTGCGAAGGGAGGCAGAGGCAGGGGCAGCAGGGAGCAGGGAGCAGCAAGGACATCCAGCCTGGCTGGACCTGCCGAGTTGAGTTACACCAAACTCACAGTTCAGTCACAGCTCAGTAAACTGAAGGCCCCCATCCATGCCCAAATCAAGGCATTTCACAGAGTGGCTGAGTGTCCCAAACTCTCAAAGCACCAAACTCTGGGCAGGACCCACAGCTGTTCCTCACCCAGGAGCCAGTCCCTGTGCCCTGCAGGCTGCAACCAGCACCAGCTGCAGGGCCCCCATTCTGCAACTGACCCCCCATCACCTGCGCCTCTCTGCCCAGGAGGTTCTCTGGGGCTTTCCACAGAGTCTGTTCTTTCCATACCAGCTTTTTCAGGAACTCGCACATATAAATTCCAAGCTGATTTATATAGAAAACATAAAAACTATCAGAACGTTTAATTGTTTTATGTCAAAATAAGTTGCAAACTGTTAAACTTGAAAAACATCTAAATGAAGACCAGATTGTGCCCACCAGCTGGATGAAAAGTACAATCACAAAAGAAATCTCTTTAAAACAGTTTGAAGCAAGCAGCATGAAAATAACAATGGTTTTGAGTGTTGCTCAACATAATGTAGAATGGAGAAAGACTGAAAAACAAGCAGCATTTCATTAAAAATTGTTGCAAAAGAAACTTTCATAAGGATCTAATTTTTCCCCCTAAATCTTGCTACACATAGCCAAAAGCCATCCTCAATGGCCTTCTACCATCAGTGACTGCTATTAAGGCAGAACAGCTTTTCTAGCTTGGATCTGGGTCATTTAGGTCAGGCAGGAGTTTGACCATTAGCTTAGGTGCACTGCACAATTGCTCTCTCCTTCCTCTCATTCACAGGATGTCCATAGAGCTTGGTCTCCTAATTCAAGGACCCAGGTGAGATGCCTACAATAAGGGTGTACAGATACCCTCCTTCCACACACAGTCCTCGATTCCATCACAACAATGGAGCTGACTGGCAATATATACTTAATACTTTATCAATCAGCTGAAAAAGACTACATTTCAGAATGGGCAGAAAACTGACACATGGGCAGATTCAGCACCAAAATAAATGGGATTTATGAAGTACTTATGAAGATGCAAGAAATACAGTGTTTCTGATTATCTTCAGTCAGAGGCTGATCATTTTCCCTGATGCATTCCATCAACAAAATATATAGCTAAAAGATTCCTGTTAATGTTGTCCTTTCCTTAGTAAATCCATCTACGAACTGCCTTAGAAGAAAACAAAGGTAAGATACTTAGAAAAAGCAGACTGAGCCAGTCTGAATATATGCTAACCTACAAAAATATGCTTCAATCTCTGGAACAAATTTCCCTTTTCATTCCTGAAGCTTCATTGAATTTAGTGGTGGTGTGTGAAGGAGCACAGAAACCTGCCTGGCATGTATTAGTTTTCTGTACATGTAACAAGATGCATCAAAGGAAGGAAAACCTTCCGATGCCTTTGTTATATAACATGTAGCAAGCAATGCTTCTTTAAATGCTTATTTGGTGAGAAAACTAACACTGCTGAAGTTATAAGGAAACCAGTATTTGTGGCTTATTAATAGGCAACATAAAACCACACTAAGAAAAAAGGCAGAAAAATACAGCAGATTTTTTAAGGTATGTCTACTAATTTCAATCCAGTATTTGCTTCTCTATGTCTCAAGCATAGCCATAATATGATTTGATATCACTTCAACACACTTTGTGCTTTTGAGACCAGGTTTATAAATGTTTTTGTACACTTCCCAGCAAATATTGCTGAAAGGAGCTTAAAACCCAAAGCAACAAGCTGCACAGAACAGACCATATTTTCCATCTCTTCCTAAGACGCGCAGCAAGGAAAACACGTGTTAGTAATTGGAAGTGCCGACCAGTATGCAGACCTGGAATACTTAAATTCTTTTATTTTAAGTGGCACATCTTCAAAAGAAAAACTTCTTTTAATTCCTCCAGTACCAAACAACACCAAGGCAAACGACAGATCCATAGGCTTCATTTGATAAACAGTTACAAAATTATGGCCAGAAGAGTGGCTTAAGTTGGCATCCAGTTTCCATCTCCCTTCTGATGTCTGTAAGATGTTGGCACAATCACTTCTGGCTTAGGGGACTGACTGCCAGACAAACATATTGCTCACTTCAACATCTGAGCAGACCCAAGAAAGTAGGTTTAGCAGTAAGACTGTTAGTGTCATAAAAAAGCAGAAAGGCCCTTCCTTTTGGCCAAGATAACTTCAAAATAGAGACATTCTCCTTTAGTACTGGAAACTGCACTCACATGTATTTTAAACTGTCACACAAAGTATTTGGAGGCCACTGTATTCTGTTCAGATTGTTGCAACCTTGTCATTTATATGTGTATATGTATGTACACATACACACACAGTTTCTAGATTAAATATTTTAAAATATATTTTTAAATAAAGTAGTATCACACTTGGTGTGTGCAACCAGGAGGATTGGGAAACTGGGGACTGTGATGCTGAATTTAGTGCCCTCGTGCTTGAGGTGCCACTTAGCTGTGCAGAGAGGTTTGCTTGCTCCTGAACTGTCACGTCCTGTCTTTCAGAAGACACCAGAATGAGAAAAAATTCACCAAAACATATTAAACAAATATTTTCTCGATTAAATAAATATGGATACTGTGGACATTTTCACACACTATGTCTAGAGGGCTAATGTTGATGTCTAGCAAATTCAGTCACAGATCTGAACCACTATGCCAAGCACAGTACAAATACCTACCAAATAGTGGGACCTCATCTATAAATGGGAAGGGTACTGCATGAAATATGGCCTGTATTTGATGGGACAGATTTTGCAGTCTGTGGAAATGCCCCTGTTGGGCACCTGAAGTCCCTTCAAGAACAGACTCTTAATTAGGTGTACACTTGTATTTCTAATCCTTTGTATCTCAAGACAGACCCTGCTCTACAATTCAGTATACAAGTATTTCAGTACAGGATTTGGCTTTGATTCACTTCCACTGATGAACTGGGGGAAAAAGCTTGCTGTACATTCTCCTGATTTATGATACCTCCTTTGTTTTTTAATTAGAGAGAATGTAACAGAAGTCAACAGAAGCTGAGGAGTTGGTATGACAAAAAACTGCACTGTCCTATTCTTACCTCTCAGCCATTTCAGAACTGCCATAAACAGACTGACCCAAGCACAGCTGTGGTTGCAGCAACACATGGAGAGCAGTTGTTGTTTTCCCATGCAGTGGGACACATTGCAGCACACCCTGACCTTTCGGGTTTTATTGAGGTTTCCTCTTCAGACACAATTTGCTACTGTCCCCTAGATCACAGAACATAACCAACACCTTTCACTGAATATATTAAAGCAGAGAGTTGTTGAGAGAAAGGTAGAAGAAAGAACTGAAGTTAGTTACCCCAGGGAACAACCTGGGTGCTTATTATAAATTTAAGACAAAAGTAAATCTGTATATATCATTACTGCTATTGGTGACCACTGGCAGCCAAATGTTTACCATTTTCTTATTATATGAAGAGATGGCCCTGATCAACCACACTATGAATGAATCATCATGGAATTATGAGACCAACTCACCAAAAATTAACCTGAACAAGAATCTGGTCTGTGCTTTTAAGACCACCTATCTGACACAGTTCTGTGGTCTTGAGCCTATTAGCTGACCGATCTGCTCCTCATTTTGTTGAGTGGCAGAAAAGTTAAAGCTGCAGAAGTGAAATATTAGGGATTACTTGTAATTCTCAATTATACATGAAAATGTTTTCTTTCATTTATGTATTTTCTTTAAAATTTCCAGAGTTTTCATGGCTCCATTTTCACTAAGGCTGACATCTGGCCAATCAGAGGAGCAAAAGTTGATGCTTAACTTTAATCCTGAAGTGCTAACCAGGAGCAGCAATGAAGCCACACCATTTACAGAAGTCTTTAGGTCATTCATACTGCAAAACAGACTTCTTAGTATTTTTACCCCCACCACCATAAACAAACAAGTAAACCAACTATGAACTCTGACCTGAAGAAACACGGGAAAGAATGCAGAGAGACTAACAGCACTGTGCACAGTAAGCTTTGAATTACATGGCGGCCTTGTGAGGCTTTATACCATTTCTGAATGCAGAAGTGGAGGAAGAGCCTATTTTTCTAAGTTCAATAGTACATTAAAAATTTGTCAATGAGGCTCTAAAATAAAATGCAAGAGATGTTATAACTTCACCTCAATCAGTTCGAATTCGCACCCTGACAGCTCTACAGAGGGGAAAAAAAAGGAAGTGGAGAACATACTGTTAGGTCTGTTAGGAGAATCAGAGCTACCCTTCTTGAAGCAAATATCAGTTTGGCAAACAAATAAGCAAAAGGTGTCTCTCCTCTCTTTTGTATTTTCACACAGAGATGACATCCAGACTCACCAAGATTTGGCTGAGACATGGCCATGGGCCTCTGTGGCACTGGTGTGGCAGCAGCTGCAGGGTGGTGGCTCATGTGGTTCACAGGTTGGTTCATGGCTTTCCGAGGATCTTGCCAGGTTGTAATTTTTTCTATGTGACTAAGAAAGAAAAGATAAAACACAAGCTTAACACAAAATACCCAAGTATATTTTATACACAGTTAGGCATAATGTCATGATAGTCCTATTTGCTTTTCTTATCCCACCTCTTTCCACCCTTCTCATCTCACTCTAACCCATCTGAAATGGTCCCTGGTGGTGGTCCACACTGCAGTGGGGCTGGTGATGTGGCTGGGCCAGGATGGGTGTCTCTGGTCCACCAGGGAGACACGGGTTGGACAGCCTTGACATGAGGCTGGGAGAGCCCTGGGCAGGGAGGCGAGGGCTTCCCCATGGCAATGAAGGGTGGCTGCTCTGTTCTGTGATGCTCCTGTCTTTGACAGCCACGTTCTCAGACAGGGACATGACCAGACCATGGCATGCACCTGTCCTCTCCTTCCTCTACCACTCAGCTGGAGGGTGTTGCAACAAACAAGGACACTGACCTAAAGATAAGGAAAGACATGTGGCCCTAGTCTGTACCCTGTTAAGGTCCTACAGGCAGCTAGTAGCTCCCCACTGCTGTGGACAAAAGAAGCTCCACACCACCCACTGTCTCTGTATTCTGTCATGGTCCTACAGGCAGCTGGAAGCTATCCATAGCCACAGACAAAGGGAGCTCCATACCACCCATCATCTCTGTACCCCCCATCATGGTCCTACAGGCAGCTGGAAGTTCTCCATAGCCACAGACAAAGGGAGCTCCACACCACCCACCATCTCTGTGTGAAACTTATCTCAAAATCAAGCTTATATTCATGGGTTTTTGCTGGTGAAACACATTCTTTAGAAACACATTTGGTGTAATAACCCCTGTTGAAACACTTGGTTTCTGATCACCAAATTAAGATTAAATTAGCTGTAGTTCTATAAAGGAGCTTTTTTCCACACTGTACCATGCGACAATTCTCCATCCCTTTCTTGTTGGTTTTTTTTTTTAACATGCCCACTTAAAATGTCCTGCCTACAAAGGATTGCAAGGAAGAGCTCTGCCATTTGCTTCCCCTGAAGTCTGTGTCTTTTCTTAGTTATCAACACAGTGAGGCAGCCAGCATTAATCCAAGGCAGTCAGCGTTAAGTCAGCACAAAACATGAAAAAACACATAATCTAGAATCAATAAACAAGGATGTACTTTCTAAGTTAGTATCTTTCTAGGATGTATCTTTATTGCCTTGTAGATTTTTCATTTTAAATATTCAATTCATAAAGCCTCTTCTCACGTAAAAGTCTTCATAAAAAAAGACAAAAATGTTTTGCTAATTGCTATGCAAACAACCAGTCATGAAAATGTAGCTGACAACTAATACTGCTTTTGTTCAAAACATTTGTTATCCTTTTTATGGAGAAAACAATCTGTACTTTAATTACACATGTGAGAAGCAGGGCCATAAGAAGCAATTAGCAATGCTTCTTAACTTACAGAAGATCTGAAAAAATGTAAGGATCATAGATCTTAAAGAATCCTACTTCATTTAAAACATTAAAAAAACCCAACAAAAAAAGCCACAGGAATGTTCTGTGTAAACATGATAACTTCTCATAGCCAGGATCCACGAGTGACCTTGCTTACCCTTCTTGCTGCCACCCTGGCAGTGTACAAACATATCTTCTTCATTAAAAACATGCAGACAGAGTGTCTGAAACAGAACCTTGAAATATGGCATTGATATTAGGATCCAAGATCAAGTAATAGCTGGTTTTTACTAGAATTTATTACTTTGACCACTAAACCAACTTGGTTTTAACCATTTATTAAATGTTGTTAAACATTAGACAATGCTTATTTAACAATTTAAGATAGTAGAACTGAAAACCCAATGATTCCCTAAAATCAGCACAAAGATTCTAAAATAAAGGGCTTGGTTTCAGGCCACAGAAGCCTCCTCCGACTCAAATTCCATTGTTTATGTAAATCCTCCTGCCCCCTTTACTTCTACATAGGTATTGAAAAGGTTATGTTAAACCTTTGCAGAAACAAGTCCATTCCACTTGAAATGTATTGGATTTATACTAGGATAACAGATTTTGGCCCAGTATCTTCGTATATATACAGAAGAATACAAGAAAACGTAGCAGTGATAGAAATTAGTCTTTTGTAGATCCTTACAGCCTCCACGGTATCAGAACTGGCAACATTAAATTCAGAACAGCCTCTTTTTTCTTAAAGGCCAGTGGGTAAAACATTAAACATTACACACGGATTTCAAACACTAAAATGCAGAAATCTGCACTAAAAGTCGGGACCTTCATAATTAGTATCAATTCAAAGGCAGTTCCAGTCTACAATCCCCACAGGACACGTGGCTCCCCCACAGCCCTGCCACAAACATTCTGTGATGCTCCCTGTGGAGCAGCCAGATCGCAGTCAGTCTCCATGAGCAGACAGAAAAGTGGCATTTAGCTCTGGACTGTCCATAGGACTGGACTTTTGTTTTTAGAAGTATGATAGAGTAAGCCAGGCTGCAGCTGCGCCTTCCCAAGGGGCCGAGGCGGCCCGGCCCCGGCCCGTGATGCTGAGAGGATCAGTCCCGTGGCCACAGCCCTGTGCTCCCCTCCAGTCCTTGGCTGGCAGCAGGGACCCTGCAGATCACACTAAGCAAACCCTTGCAGCTCATACCCACTTCTGACTCTTTTCTGGTCTTGTGGGACTCATCCCACCAGCTGTGCGGCTGCAGGAGGAAGGGAGCAGCAGAGGAGCAGCGTTTCTGGCCTGAAACCTCACTCTGCTCCCACTGTTCAGGTCAACCCTGGGAAAAAATAATTTTGCTCCTACTTGTGAAATGTTGTTGTACTGAAGACCATTATTCAGCTCTGAAACGTGTATCTGTACAAAATAAAGAAAAACACTACAGAGAGAAGCCCTAAATAACCTTAACTGGGATTGGACCAATCCATCTGTTTCTTGACATGGAGCTGCTGGAGAGGGTCCAGAGAAGGGCCACGAAGATGATCCAAGGGCTGGAGCAGCTCTGCTCTGGAGTCAGGCTGGGAGAGTTTGGGGTGTTCAGCCTGGAGAAGAGAAGGCTCCAGGGAGACCTTGTAGCACCTTCCAGTACCTCAAGGGGCTCCAGGAAAGCTGGGGAGGCGCTTTTCACCAGAGAGGGCAGTGACAGCACAAGGGGTAATGGTTTTAAACTGAAAGAGGGGAGATTTAGGTCAACCATCAGGAAAAATTCTTCCCCATGAGGGCAGGAAGGCACTGGAACAGGTTGCTCAGGGAGGCTGTGGAAGCCCCCTCCCTGGAGGTGTTCAAGGCCAGGTTGGATGAGGCTTGTGCAGCCTGGTCTGGTGGGAGGTGTCCCTGCTCAGAGCAAGGGGGTTGGAACCTGATGATATTTAAGGTGCCTTCCAACCTCCACCATTCTGTGTTCTATGATCCTACCCCAGAAGGATTTTTTTTCCTTGGCATACACCACATAGCCTACAGCAATGAGACAGAAAACTAAGCTTCAGACAAAGGCAAGTAGCACAGGCTAGAAATCTTGCCTTCATTGTTAAACTGTACTACAGGGGTCACCCACTTGGAAGACAGAAAAATTTTTACTTCTCCCAACATCTGAGCTTTACACTGATACTGAACAAAGATTAAGCACTTAACTTTCAGGATCTCCAAGACAATTAGGTATCCCTGAATTAAACCCCTGGTGTAAGTGTCCCCTAAGGTGCTGACTCGTATGCTAGTTTTATCCACTTTATCAGTAGAATTATATTGTTATTAATACCTTTACACACTTAATTCTGGTGTAGCAATATCTATACAGAAAGCCTGTTATACTAAATCCGTCTAAACTAATACTTAATAAGTAACTTTCTGCAAATAATAATATTTCCACTTTCAAAGTTTTTTTTGTAAAATAGCTCCCAAGTTATGTAAATAATATTTTTTAACTTCCTTTGTAATTTTTACTTTCCTTTTTTCCTCTAAAAGGCAGGGGGAGAGGAAAACGAGATGGAACAATAACATGATTTTTGTTTAAAAATGTACACGAATAAAAAGTGTTGATCACATTTAAATACACTTTCAGTAACAAGTATTACTATGCTGATTGCTCAACCAAAGATGAAGCTGAAACTCAATGTCAGAACAATTCCGAAAAAGACTAATGAGTGATTCTTTAATTATTTGCTCTTTTATTATAATTATATTCTACCATTACTATATATCTGTTATTACCTCTTTTATTGTCTGCCATTTTTCTGTTCATCATCTACACACACTATCCAAAGAGACAGCCTAAAAGTTTGGGAGAAAATTAGTGAAACAGTTCTTTGCAATAGATTTTGAAGATAAATGTTTCCATTACATATGTATGAATCCAAAGAGGAGGAGTCCCAAACTTTAAAGATACCTTGCCTCATCTATTATCGTTGAAGTTGACTATGAAGTAGAGAGAACTGCAACGTAGAAACGTAACAAACTTTTAAGACTTGCTTTTATAAGATTATTGAGGAATATTCAAACACATGACAAAGTAGCCCCAAAATACATATTCAAATTCGCACTTTCAAGTTTTTCAGAAGCAATCTTTGTGTTTCTTACTCTTATAAATCCTAGTATCAGAGCAGGCCATTTCTCAACAAGGCCTTCATTCATAAGTAAGCAGGGTAGGAATGAAGAAACGCTCATTTTAACTCCTACTTCTGCATCACAGATGGGCCTGAGAGGGCGTCTTCACAAGCAAACCAGAAGTTTTGAAAATAAGATTTTCAGGAATACTTAGCTGGGGGGTAATACTGCTCCCACTGAAAGTTAAACATTTACAATTCCAATGAGATATGTGAAGCATCTGTCACATACGACACAGAACATGTTATTACAAATGCCACCCCCACGCTGCCCAAATCACAGCATTCAAACCAGAAAGTCCTATAATGCCCAAGCTCAGTATGTGGTAAATTGTATCCTAATCGGTGGCCCCTCATGAGAAAAAAATTGAAGCAAGACTTGGACCTAAACAACTCAGTATTTTACTAGGACTTTTTGATTCTGTGGTACCTGTTGAGCACTTCCTGTTTGGGTGTCTGCTTCCCACTTTGAAATGTCAGTGTTCTTCAGAATCTGAGCTCCTGCTGTGTGCTGCATTTTTTAACTGCAAGGCTCTAATCCCTAACTTCCACTGCAGCCTTGCCAAGACAGCTCAGTTAGTTTAAATTAGCAAGCAGCAGCGTGAAGTCTACTAATTCTCTTTCTGCTTGTACTAACTCCAACAACAAATGTATCTCAGAGGGTTCTATTTTCAGACCAGATTTTTTTTCTTTCTAATATTAGGAAATTCAGATCATCTCATCCAAAAAGGTTGAAGGGGAATTGAGGAGAAAGAGCTGATTTGAAATGTACTATTCCGTAAGCTTGCTCTTACCTGAAATAACATGAACCTGGAGTTTGGCTAACACTGTAGTACTTGTGCAGGGTCTTTTATCAGGGCTTTCTCACAGGGACTGGGAGAGTGGATTTTGTGACTGAGCCACATCAAAGCAAAGCTGCTCCCGGGCAAGTGGGAAGCTGATGACTCACCAGCAGCACAGCCCTCATGTTGTGACTCAGGAACTGCTCCCAACAGGGCCACAGCTCATCCCTGCTGGAGAAGGGCCAGGCACCCGCTTCCGGCTGCGCCGCCGCCGCTGGACGTTGGGAAAGCTGCAGCTCTGCAGGCAGAGCCACGGCATTGCCCAGCTTCTGTCCCCCTGTTCCTTGTAAACCAAGAAGTGACAAAAAGGAAGCTCGTCTCAAGTAAGAGTCCACTCACAGTGCTTTGATGGTGCATGATGTGGCAGATACACTTTTACACAGATGGGAAGCTTTCTGAACTTGAGAAAATTACCTTGGGGCCACAGCATCCCCGTCTATTGCGTGAGCTCGCTCATGGTGTGCGGAGCCACTTCTGGTAAAACTACAGCCGGAGCCAAGCCACACACTACTGCAGTAACCATTGTCATGAAGGATCTAGCAGCAAGAGAGAAACTGTGCATCAGGCTTCAGTGCCTTAGAAACTTTAAAAGGATCTGTTGACACAAAGCAGAGACGCTCCCGTAACCACAGGAACACTTCCCCCTCAGCCCTGCCAGCGGCCCAGCCACGCTCTCAGGCAGGGCTCCCTCTCTCAAAGCAAGGTGGGTTTTCTCCCCTGAGCAGAAGCTAGTAATTTTATCCCTCTTTGATCCTGATGAAAGCAACCATTAGTGTTACAAGTCAGCTGGCCCAGGATTCTTGAGAGACCACGACCCACATGAGCAGCCCACCTTCACCCTTGCCACCAGCTCCACACGGCCCCAGTGCAGCCCAAAGACAACCAGCAGAAATAGCTGGATAAATTTAGCACAACTTCAGAGTTTGTACAAAAGTTGGAGTGAGCAGTCACGTCTTACCAAGGTCACCTTATATCAACACCTGTGGGTTCTGCAGACTTGGGGATGCACTTCAGTTATTGCTGTCACCTTTCTAATCCTGAAAGGGGGAGGAATTTAATGCCCATTAAAAAAGTAAGAGAGAAACATTTTAGATTGTCTCTAGTAAGAAAACTATGTATGTTATGTGCTTCCTTGGATATTAAAAGAGAATTTGTGAATGCCTTTTTGTAAGAATCCTCCATTAAGCAGTCTTCTTAATTATTAACAAAATGCTAATGGGTTAATCAATTCTCAACTTCAGGTAGCTTCAGTTTCAAAAGATGAACCTTTAGTATTGGACATATTGTAATGTACACATACAAATACATTTCTTTGCAGATATTCTGTCTTCTCCATGTCCACTACATGCACAAGAAAAGGGCAGGACATGGTTCAGTAACTGCATGAGAACACATTGTTCTGTCTGTAGCATGCAGGATTCCTCTTTCTTTGCCAGGCTGCTTCTCCCCTTCTCTCACCACGAACTGGAAAATGTCAAGTACCAGGTTCTGCCTCTCCTTGCAACATGAAAAGGCTTTCCAGAAACCACAGTGCCATGTCCTAACATCATGCACCCACATGTGCATTTGGTAACTAATTCATTAAGGAAACTGCAACTGTCCCCGCCAGGTGGGAACTACCTTCCAAACACAGAAGAGACCATCACTCCTCTTAAAAATGTAAAGCTTGAAGATCATGCAATAATTTCAGTAGGATAGCCCAGTTTTTATGGCTTGTCACTTGTTTACAGCTCTGTTAAATGCAAACTTCAGTGGAAATGGAACTGAGCTAAATGATGGTCTGAATCACATCTTGTTAAAGACAATGAGCTTCATTCTGGCATAAGCCCACACAGAACATGTTTGGAGAAAAACCTTTATTGGCATAGACAGTTTACGTGCCAGACTGTGCACACAAAGCATCCACTTCACAAGATTTGGAGTTGTCTTAGTCTTTTTTTTTAGCTTGTGTTTACATTACACACACCAAAAAAGGAATGTGAAAAGTTTAACACAATGGACCAAAATAACATACTCAGTGTTAGCTCCTTTTAGTCCTCTCATGGTTGTGCATTGTGATACCATTGTTACTTAAATAAACACACACTATTTTTCCAGAGTGCCTGCTTGACTTATTAAGTGTGTTTGACTATTCAGAGGCTCAGTTACTGACATCCTATTAAGCGTTTTCTTTACCTAGGATGCAGCTTCATCCCATATTTACTGCAAAATTCCCAAATTCTGTTGCAGTTATAGAATAAACTATCTTTAAAAGATACGAGTAAATCATCACAGTATGACTTTGGGGATTTCCACTCAGTTTTGCAAGGCTGTCCTCATTTTAGAGATCAGAAGTACACTGTATTTGGAAGTAGCCAGTTGTTCCAGGGAGCACTTTCAAACACGTAGGCCCTGACCTTACAAAACAGCTTTTGCTCTTGTGTTCCAAACGCAGCAGCACCCAGGGACTTCAGCTCTCCCTGCCAGTGCCTGGTGTATTTAGAAATCACAGCAGGGAATGGGGGGTTAGTGGAGCTCAAGGATTTCTCTGTCTCAAACCCATACACCCTTTCATGAGTTCAGTGGAGACAGAAATTAATTTTCATACAGAGACACTAAAACAGACGGACAGAAGATGGAGGAGTAGAGCCTTTCTTGAGGCTATCTTGTGAAAACGCAGTAATTCACACAAGTATTTTTAGCAAATAATGGGTAAAAATGGCATTCTCCACAGACAACATTTATCACATCCTTCTCGTTATCATCTGTAACAACCACATTAAAAATTAGTACTATCTGCAGAACAAGTATCTCTCCATTATCCTGACATTTTCCAATATTGTATAAAGAAAAGCTGGTATGTCTGGTTCTCTCCCAGGTACTCAAATGCTCTTGCCTTCGTTCTTGTACACACAAGTAGAACATGCTTTTGTTCTCAGATGGGCCTCTTCTCCTCTAAGAAGGTATGTGAGAAGTAATGAACTGCACAAGAACCTAGACAGAATGAGTTAGACTGTTGGTGTGCATGTGGTTGGCTAAGTACAGAGAGTATTTGCCTGGCACTGGCCTATGTCCAGGGCCACACTGCAGGTGTGTGGTACAGAGGGCTGCTAAAGGCCACAAATGTGTAAGATTCCCATTTCATGGGACAATACTTGGAAGCAGGAAAATCAGACACTTGCAGTGTGCTTCCTGCTATTTAGCAGAGGTGACTTGACTAACATTATTGATGTTTCTTGAGGTTTCCAAGCCTTTAGGGCAGACCATGGGACACTTGGGCTGTGGCAAATAAAACAAAAACAGATTTAAAGTGTTTGACTTTTCTGTGGTTCTAAATCACAAACAATACACGAGGCAGTCTAAGACCACTATTCAATCCTGGCAGATTGCATTCAGTAACTGCCATCAGGCAGCTTACACGTGGCTATCAGAACAGCCCTGCAGCCCCCTGGCCCCAGCACTGCCAGGAGCAGTGTCCTGCCAGGAGCAGGGTCCTGCTGGGCACAGCACGCTCTCACCTCCCTGGTGTCAGTCCCAACAGCCAGGTGGTGCCAACAGGAGGTCTCTGAACACCTTGGTCAGCTTGTTGAACCTATGGAAACAAACAGTGCTGGTTATTGCAGATAGATCAACAAATTGATCTGACTGACCCTGCAGCCCCATGACTGACTGCTAGTTGGAACAAAAAAGGTTTGGAACTCTGAGGGCAAAGATCAGGGCACTCCCTTCAGCAGTCTCCTGCAGCCAGAAGGCTCCAACTGGGAGATGGCTGCCTCAGCTCCAGCTCCTATCCACTTGTGGGCTAGTCCTTTCTGACAGAGGAGGCAAGAATGGCAAAGAAGAATGGAAATCTACATCAAAATTTGCATTTTCTACCAAAACTAGACATCGACGAACACATGCTTTACTCGATTTTAAGCACGAAGAACTTCTACAGCTTCCCTCTCCGAAATGGGAGCCATTTGCCTGGTCTTGGGGCACTCCAAAGCACTCGCCATGGAGCTGGTCCACGCCTACAGCTTCTGCAAAGTGCCCCGGGGGGCCCCTGGAGATATCCCTGAAACAACTGGTGGTAGGCAGCCAGAACAGCTGTGGAGTATTATTTACTAACTTCAGCATTTTAATTATCTGCTGATATTATGCACTGTTAATCAGGAAAGCAAGGAAGTCTGCTGTATTCAAAGCCAAAATGTTAATAGTATTTTGCAAGAGATCATGTGCACAGCATACATGCTTGAAAATACCCATGTGAAGAGCTTAAAGCTTCATGCTACTGATTTCATTCATATTCATTTCAACAGTTGGAAAGAATAAGATTTTATCTTCCGCTATATCCCTAAAAGCACCCAAACACACATAAAAACTCCTTTGAAAGTGCAGAAATTAATAACTAACGTTCAATAGTTCAACTATTAATTACTGCAGTAGGCTCAAGTGACTGTCTACAGCATTTCAACCTGCAGGTCTAGCTAATGAAATTCATGGCACTTGCTTTTTCAGATGCTGATAACGTTTCATGAAAATTTAATGAAGCTTTAACAAGGAGACCCAATGTAATTATTAAACTGATTGAACCATGGACTTTATTCTCCTACTGCATGTTCATCGTAATTTCTAATCTTGAAGCTGGGACATTGCATAAGTATTTGAATATTTATTATCCTATGCTAAGTACTAATTAAAATAACTTCTTCAGTTAAAGGAGTTGCTCTTTTCCTGAATTAGTTTCAGCATTATTTTCTACTGTGAAGAGAACTTCAAGAATGTCCTGCTAAGCTTCCCTGTAACTGACTGATGCCATTGTTAGTGTATGCTGGGGACTTAAAAAATATTAAACTAGTTATTCAAATGGAAACAAAACACCCTTTGAGTTCAATTGACAACTTAACCTTTAGAATTTGGATGAAATCCCAATTCCTGAGAGGAGGAAAAAAAAGGGTGCTGAATGAAACTATTATAGAGAACATTGTTTTGGGGTTTTTTAATGTATACAATATATAATGGCATTAACACATTTGTTTACTTCATGAGTGTCTGAAGCACTCATATTTAAAGAGACGTATGAGTGATCCTTTTAAAACCATGTCTATTTTATTTTTCGGAAAAATGTAATCATCTGAAGACAAAATATTCCTTTGTGAGAAATACATGACATTTTCAGTCTCATGAAATAGGTTATAGAATGAAAAATAATTAACTGTCCTCCACTTGAGCTAGAGGGCTGTAATCAGCTTTTGCTGTGAATGCCTCTATTTACCAAGAGAAAAGCCATGTCAAAGCGACCATATCTATGAACAATCAGGGTTTACATACATGAAAGATAAAATGCTGCTTTCTTGTAACAAGAAAGAGAGAAACAGCCCAATATAATAAATATTCTTTTACTACCAAGCTGGCATTTCTAGACAAGCTGTTATTATTTCCAGATATTCTGCATTCTAGTAAAAAGAAATAAAGAAACAAACAAACAAGAAAACTCCCCTTCTTCCCTGGGCAAGAACAGACAGGAGGGCCGACAAACAACCTAGAACAAAACAGGACACAAAATCCCTATGAAGAACAGAAAAACTCTCATTTAAGTTGTATCCTCCTGCATTGGCCAGAGGCAAAGAAATGTATGACAATGCAGAATTCCATCGCAGAATTCTCCTCTGCACTATGTATTTCTATTTCATGTTTTGCTTCCTGAGTCTGTCAGAAAATCACCATTAATGTTTCCAGAGCATTGTACATTTTGCATGTGCATTAAAAAAGGGTTTTTTTTCCTAGCACCAGTGCCCTTTTGCTCAGATAATTAATAGGGTTGAACTCATTATCATAATACCAACAGAACTCTGCTATTTGTGCTATTTAACTAACCATCATGTACCCTTTTCTCTTTGTAATTTGAAAAATAACTGTCAAGACCTTCAGATCATCGCAACATACTTAAGCACACTTTTATAAAAGGTCTTTGTGCAGAAATAAATTATTTTCTACTCCAAAAGTAGGCTCATCTGCAAGCCTGTCTACCTTCTGGTTTTGATATCATACAGGGCCCAGCATTTCTTAAAAACACACCGAAGTGGTGTTACCACAGTCTCTAGAATTTCTTTCCACAAATACACAGCAGTTGCTCTAACTTTTTCCTATGATGAGCTCTCTTTTTCCAATTCTGCTGGGTCAGATTTTCCAAATGATAACACGAATTGGCTTGAGGAATATATTTCCCAAACAGACAATTCTCCTTCACTGGAAACTGAGCACTCTGGCTCAAAATACACATATGGTGCAAAGCAGTTCCTGGTACCGCAACTCTCATTCAGAGACCATTCTCACAACCTCTGCTTTCAGGTCAGAACACTTACCCAGCTGGAAAAAGAAGTCAAAATAGCTCTCTGAACTTTACACACAGCAATCTTTACATTTTTAATAAAACAGCACATTTTAGCAGGACAGGCAGAACCAAACTAGATTATAAAATACATTTTTCGTTTTTCCTTAAAGCCCCAAATTCCTAATTCTTCAGACCGAGATTTACATCTTGTCAATAAGAATTTAAATAGTTTGCCAAAATTACTTCAGCAAAAGCATAAAAAAATAATGTTTAGGCAACAAGCTTCATTCATTATGTCAGTGATATAACTATCACATGAATAAAATTCCTTTGGATGTGTATTTATCTACCACAATGGTGCCTTCGAAGTTGCTAGAATTATTTTAAATTTCAAGCACCTCAAATGTTTCAGCATTTTAGGAAATATTTTTTTTTGTTATTGAAGAATTGTCAGGAACAACTTCGGCTGTGAACTCTTTTGCATCACGCTTTTGTCTTGCAGGCTCATGTAATGAAAGCAGCAGACACTGACAGAAGGGCAGCTCCCAGTTGTGTTACAAGGTTGCCTGCTGCTTGTGGAAGCAAATCTGCCGGTGTCCCTGGGAGTGACGCCTGTACAAGGAGCATGGAATCGCTCAGTGGGATAATAAAGAATCTGTGCTTCCTGCTGCTTATCTAACTACCAAGTTGTGTTTTTCAGTCCCTGCTCTCCTTTCAGTGTTATACAGCGTAGAGTAAGGAGCATTCTTCCAGACCTGGGTGTCTGAAGTTGAATAAACACTTCTCAATTCCTTTTACCATGTCCAATATGTATATAAGGATGTGGACCTGTGGGTACTTGGAGGAGTTGTTCTGCCCAAGCACTTTGGCAGGGCTGGAGAGCCTGCACCAGGGTCTGCACTAACCAGCAGCTAGTTGGTGGGACCTACACACCAGGACATTCTGGCAGACAATCACAGCCAGAGGGGTGGAGGATCCATACAGGTTTAAAAAACAATCAGCTAACCAGCCTGTCCCCCAGCCCTACAAACCCCAAACTTTCAGGTCTCACTCATACAGTGGAAAAAAGTTAGACTCTGGACAAAACGGGTTGAGAAGGAGGATATCAGGATGCCTTTGCTATTTCCTCTGTGAAATAAATTCAACAAGAGAAAATCTGCTTCATTTAAACTGAGATGCCCATGAACTTGAGTGGATCATCCTTTCATCTTCCTTCCTCTATTTGGACCATTTCTATCACTACTGAGAATACAGTCAGGACAAAAGACTTTTCACAATAAACGTAATTTTTATCTGACAGAAGGTAGAACAGAATGTTGTCTTCTCCATAAGTCCCATAAGGTGAGGAAAAGGAAACCAATCAACCAAAATCAACTTATGTGTGCCAAGGAAAATGGAGCACAGCTCTTTTCCCCATAAGATTAGGAATAAACCATTAGGACTCCTGATACTCACAAAACACCCTCACTTTTAGGACCAGAGGAAATATCTGATGGACTTTATGAAAATGATGACAAAAAACTGTCTCTCAACATCATCAACATCTTCTCTGCTATTCCCTATTACCCATATATGGGGTTCCCTCAGAACATGGAAAACTTCAAAGGGTTCAGTCTCTTACATGGCATATGCACATGAGAGAAATCCCACTGCTTCTTCCAGTGAATTGACTCACAGGAAACAAATTAAAATGATGAGTCAAATTTCTCACAGCATCTGGGGGTGTACTTGTTTTTATTACTCACTTGCTTTTAATATTGAAGGTCAGCTTAGAATATAAAAAAAGGCAATAAAGAAACGGTTCTTTTCACAGTCAGCACTTGTTCACTGCTGCCTTCTGCTCACACAACGTTAACCCATGGATTATGTGCTGCAAGGTCCTCAGTGCCTCACTCTGCTAGACAAAAATGGTTTCAGGTTATAAATAACTTTTCCAAGAGTTTCTTAGAAAACTTTGACTCCCAAAATATTGGTTCCAACTGCTTCAGAAAGTTTTAGTACACAAAGGTCAGAAGGTGTCCTATTTCTATTATTTGTATTTCTTGGAGCCTGTTTCTACCTTCCATATGATGAGCTGATTAGTTCCCAGAGAAGAAAAGGCAGTACAAATAACTGCACTAATCACTGC
Organism: Hemiprocne comata; assembly: GCA_020745705.1. Classification (NCBI taxonomy): domain Eukaryota; kingdom Metazoa; phylum Chordata; class Aves; order Apodiformes; family Apodidae; genus Hemiprocne; species Hemiprocne comata. Next base: position 27,292,243 of record CM036594.1, on the reverse strand, counting down.
AGTTCAGAAACTTGGCCTTTTACAATCTCAAACTACTGTGTATCCAGGAAATCCTGCCAGACAGTCGCTGTTTGCAAATGGCTGGGAAATGTGATCATTTGCCATGAAAAACAGATGAAAAGCAGGATCTGGTTAAAAGACCAAGTCTTTGCCCAAACAAAGCCTTTCCAAAATAAAGAAACAATGTCTGGTAGCTGACAGTTGACCTCAGCTGAGGAAGGGTGACAGTTCTACATTTGTGCTCTCTGTATGTAATTTGAGAATTCTAAAATGAGGCTAGAATTTCAAATAAGATTTAGCTGAACATTAGGAATCGCTGTCAGTTCTGACACTGTAGTAATATTCTGACCAAATGTGGTCTATGTGAAAGGGAATATGTTTTTTTAAATGTAAGTACCAATGTGGACAAGCAAGATTTCCCTTAGGCTGAGAATAATGTACAAAAATACCAGACATTCAGCAGTGTAGATGCATCTCACCTATTTACAGTGGGTTCACTGTTCAATTAGAAGTGCACGTCCACACTTTTTTGAGGATTATTGTTACAAGAATGAGCAGCTTTGGACATTTCAAAGGAATACTCTGCACTACATTTAAAAGGAATACTGCTGTGACACTGGAGCAGTACATATTAACTACATTATTAGCAGGTTAGATGCAGGCCCTAAGCCTGTTTATTCAATAATGCAAAAGAGAGTGACTGAGCAGGTAATGTTTAACCTACACGTTAAACCTGACTAGCAAATATAGTTTCAGGGTGGGTGGAAGAGGAGGCTTGCTATCCTCAGAAAAGGCATGACTAGTTTTTTAATATTAGAATGCTGTACCGTAGCTACAGAAAATGCTGACACTGATTGACAGAACATTGAAAAGGCAGTGTCATAGAAGGCTGTAAAATTTCCTTATAAACCTGGTATCTAAAATCTGATCTTTAAAATCTAGCTGGAATTTCGATACTTTAGACAAGCTTCTTACCTGGAAAACAGTCTCCCTGTATTTCAACTGGACTTCTTACTCAATAAATGCTGAATTACTTCATAGAAACACAGAATATCCTGAGTTGGAAGGGACCCATCAGGATCATCAAGTCCAACTCCTGACTCCACAGAGGGCAACCTAAAAGTTAAACCACAGATCTGAGCATTGTCCAAATGCTTCTTGAATGATGCACTTGACGCTGCCACCACTTCCCTGGGGAGCTTGTTCCAGCATTTGACCACCCCCCCAGTGAAGATCTTTTTCCTAGTATCCAACCTGAACTTCCCCCTGACAGAGCTTTAGGCCATTCCCTTGCATCCTACCACCAGACACCAGGGAGAAGAGATCAGCTCCTCCATCTCTGCTTCCCCATGAGGAAGCTATGGCCAGCAGCAGGGTCACCCCCAGACCCCCCCAGGCTGCACAAGCCTCGTGCCTTAGCTGCTCCTCCTGAGTCATGCCCTCTGCTCCTCTCACCACTTCCGTTGTCCTCCTTTACAATTTCACATTATAAATATCTTTAATAGACTGTATTTTATTGAGTTCAAAGCCTTAATATTTCCGTATGATTACTGTTCCCCCCAACCTTTCCTGTATGATCTCTGGGAACACTGCAACAACACTCTACAAGTATGAACATGCCAGACACAAACAGACAAAACCCCACAATATTACACTCCCAGTCATTTCTTACCGACATCTTTGAAATCAGACAAGTGTGTGTTTTTCTACCACAGCTGAACATATGGAGAAAAAAACCCCAACAAAACAGACTTGTCTTTACCTTCAACCTGAAATGAACATTTCATGTAACAGCTTCTGCTGGGAATCCCTAAACTTAATAAACATTCTGCAGGACTACTTGTTTTAAAATTCCAAACACATGAATTAGAGACAAAACCCTTTATATCAAATAGTGAAAAATGGTACCTCTATTGCCTACTTCATGCATGTATTAAAATACAGAGTCTCTGTTTTGGAATAAAATTCAAGCATATGGTCTTCCTTTCAAAGCAATTCACCATATAATTTATCAAACCTGCATATAGTTGTGTATTTCTTTAATATTCCTGAAAGCAAAATTGCCCTGAAAATCTGAGTTGTCTAAGAATTAAATCAAATTGGTACTTTTTTTGTCTTTATCTTTAAATATCTGTATTTAAATGCTTTATACTGAGGTGATCTTACCATGATTTTAAGTTGAAATACAATAAATGGTTTTTAAAATGAGAATTCAGTATGAGGGAAGACTTTGCATTATTCCACTGTCACGGGTATTAAAACACCAAGGCCTAATCTTTACATTTGAACAATGCTTGTGGGAAAGGAATGATTTTTTCACCAACATACACTGAAACAGCAAAGACTGCTGCCCCAGGGGAAAGAACAGTCACAAGGTGCTGGAGTGGAGGACCTGGTTCTGCACAGCAAGACTGGTGGTACCCATGACACAGCACAGCACCAACACCTCCTCAGGTGGTGACTGCTTGGGACTTCGTGTACTTAGAACCACTATCCTACTGCAGGGGTTACCGTGGTGTGTGATTGTTTCATGCCCAGCTTTCCTTCCAGCGTGCCACCACCCTCCCTGGTAAAGGTGCAGAAGGTCATTGGGTGTTTCCAGCAGACAGGAAGGCCAGAATGACAGATCTGTATGCATATCTGAGAGCAATTTGCTTTTAGGATTAATCATTGCTATAGCAAAAAGAGCCATGCTTACCAGTGTGGTTATTAATATGTAGGTTTTTTTCAGTCTACTAAAACTAATTGGAATATTTTATCCATGGGGCTGTTCACTGTGGAGAAGAGAAGGCTTCAGGGAGACTTTGCAGCACTTTCCAGTGCCTGAAGGGGCTCCAGGAAAGCTGGGGAGGGACTTTGGACAAGGGCTTGTAGTGAGAGGACAAGGGGGAAGGGATCAAAACTGGAAGAGGGGAGATTTAGGTTAGAAATTAGGAGGAAATTCTTTAGTGTGAGAGTGGTGAGATACTGGATCAGGTTGCTCAGAGAAGCTGTGGCTACCCCATCCATGGAAGTGTCCAAGGGCAGGTTGGATGGGGCTTGGAGCAACCTGGTCTAGTGGGAAGTGTCCCTGCCCATGGCAGGGGGGTTGGAACTAGGTGATCTTTAAGGTCCCTTCCAACCCAAACCATTCTATGATTAATCATATAATTACATTTAAAATAATAAATCTCTAACTCATACAGGCCAGAAGGAACTTCCAAATCAAATTTCCCCATTTGGTGTTTCCTCTTACTTTGACAAGCACTTGTTACAGTCAGAATCTGTACCAGCCATCGTGCAGCAGCAGCACTGAACACTGTGACAGGTGACACAGTTCACAGAGGGGCACAGACTGGATGCTTTCTAAACACACACTGTTGTGCTGAAGCTGCTTTGAGGTTTTCATGTGTGTGGGCTTTTTGGTTAGTTTTTTAACAGACTCATCTTAAATCGTTCTTCACATGAGGTTCAGATAATATGAGGAAAACAGTAGAACTGTAATATCTTCTCATTATCTAACAGTTACTTCCAGTTTGCTTTATGCCTTTATAAATTAAATGGTCATTAATCATATGCCTTTCTTTTTCAGGACAGTCTTCTTTACAGCTTCCTGTTTTTTTCCAGAAAAATGAATCAAGACATTTGTTTCTCCAAGATAAAATAAGACTACTGAAAATACTGTTCTATAGAGGCCATCCTGACAGAAAAAGGCAATGTTCCTGAGACAATATCCTCAGCAGAAGGCCTACTTTCAGTAAAGAAAACCACACAGTATCCCAAAACTACTCCAATAAATGCAAACAAAAATGTCCGTATCTACAGAAAAAGTAGCACAAAATGGAAACAGACAGTGCTCTTGTGTCTTAATTGAATCCCCATTTGTTTCATGTGCAAGCTTATGCTTCTCTTTCACCTTTTAATGTACTCCTTTCTGTTACAAGAGAGACCTACAATAACTGCTAAAAACCAGCATGTCAAAACCTCAAAATTTAGTGGATGTTTTGAGTAATACAGTGCCCTACATTTTCAGAATTTCAGTTTTCTTCACCCCAAAGCAGCATGATGATTTGGCCCCATAACCTGCAGGTGCATTTCCAGGGATCTACATGGTCCAAGCCCATGGTCACCTATCAGCCCCTCTACATTCCTGCCCTGCTGTTTCAAGATGTTCCTGGCAGGGCTCCATTCTCTACTTCTGTCAAGACTAGATTGGTATTTGGTCTGGAACCTGAAAAGTAAAACTTCCACATATATTTTAGCTCCTTCCTCTTCTATTTTTATTCTTTATTTTGTTCATAGAGAAGTCCAAAATATTTAATTACGTTCAAAGCAAAACAAGTTTAATAAATTAGACTACATTTTCCAATAGTGTACCTCTTAACGTGCTCTTATTTAATAAATTGGTAGCCTAAAATAACATTAATTATAATAGTTGCATCCTATGAAGTACTTTGCCTATCCTAAAATGAGAATGCTGTTCTCACAAAGAGAGAGATACTCCAAAGAAGAAACTGTACATTTGTTGCCTGTACACTTGTTGTGTTCATGTTTACTTGTTGTGTTCATGTGTTCATCGGGGGGGGGGGGGGGGGGGGGGAGAAAAAAGAAAAAAAACCTGGAAATTTGAGGAATAAGAAACCCCACGAAAGTAGAATTCTGAGACAAGAACCATTGCACCATGCTAAGAACGAACTATTTTTCCACTATTTTTCCTCGTAACAAGATAGAATCCAGGGAGGAAAAAAACCCCTGGATTCTAGTCATTGTTGAACAGGAGTTGTCTAACAGTATGCTGTGTGGCTGTGTGAGACAAATGGAGGCACCAGTGAATAAAATCAGCTTATTCATCATGCCAACAGGGTTATTTTAATTAACATCAAAAGCCAAGCACATCTGATGGAAGTTCCAGCTAAGAGGTCTCCATGCTGGGGCGGCCACTAAGTGAACCAGTACAGATCCCCTCACTTCAGCTGTTGGTGGGGAAAAAACAATCATCACTTTCGGTACTAAAGAAGAGAAATTCCATAGGCAAAAACCCTGAGAAAGTAACCTTTTGCCTCATCTTGGCAAGGGTTAAGCATTTAAAACAAATTGTTGCCTACAGAAGTTTTGGAGAGTTTGTCAGCTATCAGATCATGCATGTATGACAAACTACAACTTTGAAATCCATCTAGTGAGTTTGAGAGCCTCACCTGGCTAAATTATGAGGAATATTGGCAATATCAGATATTAAGTAATTGAAACAAATGCTTGAAAGATTATTTGGATTATTAAAAAAGGGTAAGAACTACTCCTATTAATCCTCTATGGCTAATGGGGACCAACTTTCACCCAATCTGTAAAGTCTATAAATCATTTACACAGACTGAAGACACCACAGGCTGCAGAACAAACTTCCTGTGATCCAGAGGTAGAGCAGTGCATGGACTGCACTGTGGGTGGCACCTTCCACACCAGTGCATGTCAGCCTTTTTCTGGGGCACCAACAGGCTGGAACATGGAATACACATTCTCTGAGGGCTTCCAGACTTTCATGTCATCTTCTCCCCTCTTGGACAGGAGAGCAAAATGCAGCCACACTGAGAGGCAACCTGTTCTGTTAACAGTAGAAAAGGGAACTCAGAGCAAAAATCCCACAACAGAGCCACTAGGGTTCTCCTGCTTCCTTTGAACTATGGGTCGTCTGGTCCTTCTTGAGCAAGGACACAGGAGAACAAACCCATCAATTCTCAATGTAAAGTTCTGGGACTCTTTTCCCTTTGGGAAGATGCGATCCCAGCCACTGCCCTGAGCTGCAGCCCTCCCCGACCACATCTCTGTCACAGATACACCCCTGCCACGAAACCCCAGCAAGCAGGGAGGTCTTCAGAGTGCTTAATTAATTCCTACTCACAAGAGTAATCTATCTCAAGCATGGATTTGTGAGATCAGACTTCTTATTTGCAACAATCAGTGTAACGATCACCAATTTCATTTTGCAAAGCATCTTTGCTGAAAGAGGTGTTTCATTGTACTAGTAAATTATCTAATTACAGGTTTTGCAATGCTTTTCTTAGATTGTAGAGGTGATAAAGACACTTTAAAAGCCTATCAAAACAGCTAAGCTTCTGCCTTTCCATTACATCAACTTGTTTTTTTCCTGCTGACTTATAAAACAGTAATAGAACAAGTCCAACAGCACCTTTCACACAAGATAGCCCTCTGAAATCGTCTCTAAAAGAATACATCAAAAACAACCCCCCAAACCCTGAAGTGAAACAGTAATTCAAAATTCAAATATTGGTCCAATGATGTGTGGCTGCGTGGGACACTGAAAAAAAACGACCTGTTGCCTAATGCCTCAGACTTCCCAGTGAACCTCATTTTCCCTTTCCAGATGTAAATTAAAAGCAAGACAAAAAGAACAACAACAACAAGCATTCCCAAGGGTGGAAAAACTTACAGAACTTTGGCTGGGGATTGACCTTCAGCTGAGGGTCCACTACAGGTGATCACATCCACAATCTCTGTACCAACAATTGTCTACAGAGGCCTTTACAAGACTGTCAGATTAACTTTTAAACCAAGCTTTCTATATTCTTAATCTATTTTTGGAGGCAACTTAGAGCAAATAATATTAAAAAATTAAAGAAGTGTAAAAAGAACATAATCAAGGTAAAATTATATGAGATCGGTAGCTCCAGAAATTTTCATAAATAGATGCTTTTTTAATATAATTTGGAATTGTGCCCCTCTTTTTTTTTCTTTTAATATTATGACTGATTCAACACTTTTTTTCTGCTTTCAAGTTTGGCAGAACTTAAAAAGGATGCCCTTTTTAATCCTGGGAATGTCACAAATCTCAAACTAGGATCTTTCCTAGCTTTGACAAGACACCTTTTACAACACACACACCTTTACTGACGACTCTCAGCTGAATCTTTAGCAAAACCTTAATTTATCTTAAATATCAATCATTTAGTATTCCACTTTCAGTAAACTGCAAATATTCTCACTACAAATCTCTTTTACTCTAGTTATTCCATTTTACCTTGTCCTCTACCTTGCAGCGGCCTAGTTTCATATAGATTCTCCACTGCCATAAAGTCTTTCAGCAGCAGGTAAAACTGAAAATGCCAAATATAAAAGATGAATAAAGAAGCAGAACCCTCTACCACCACTAAGAAAAATTAGTTTTGTCTAAAATTATAATCTACCATTTAGGTGCTGTCAGGGCTGAGAGACAGTGATGGCAGCATCTGAGAGAAGATCATCCCCTGGCTGGAAAAGCCTTCATTAAAGGAATGGTTGCCACAATGTCATGCTGGGAACATCCTCTGCAGCACGAGGGGCTGGCATCACTGCCCTCCTGCCAGCAGGGCTGCCCTGCCAGGGGGAGGAATTGTAGAACACACACACACACATTTATCCACCATTAAAATCTTGTTCAGTTTCCACATTAACCTCACATCACATCGAATCCTCATTTTTGACATGTGCCAATGCAATTAAGCCATATCCACTTGCAAAAAAATATTTCTCCCTAACCTCTCAAGGCAAAAGCAGTTACTGTCTAAATATATACAGCAGAATGAGTAAAACGACAAACATGACTGAGAAAATGCACTGTCAAAATCAAATGTGAAACAACAAAACGTGCTGTGAAAAACTCCCACACTAAATTCTGCTCTTGTAAGGTAAAAAAATGTTGACCTTTTACTGCTTTCCCCACAGAGCTGAGCAGTGATGGCCACATGGTGCAGGCTGTACCCTGTCCTGACACACAGGCCCTGTGTCTGTGTCCCCGGGCACCTCCCGGGTGAGGACGGGGGCTGCAGAGACACGTCCCCACGGAGTGTGCCCTCCTGTGGGGCTCCAAAATAAATCATACAGACTGCACGTTAACTTTTAAAATGCTGCTTTTGTCCAAACTCTCCAACTAAGCAGACAATCCAAAGCCTTTCTCGAGTGGCAGTTACTTTTATTCCTGAAACTTTTGAAAATACCGTCTTTTGAGAAAATTCTGAAAATTACATTTGCATTTGCACCTTAATGTGTACAAAAGGCTGTTTAGGCTAACAAATGACACAAAACAGCTAAGCATTGTGCTTTTTCTTTCTTCCTTTTCAAAAAACAGAAGACTTGAAACCCAGATTCCCTAAACGATTTATCAGGTAAGGAGACCTTTGAAAACAGGGTCTGTAAATCTAACAAACTGCTGGAGGACAAGCTGCCTTCCTCTTAGATCTGTGCAGTCTGCTCCTGTGAAAAACTCTGTTCGACCTCCAAACAGGTTTGGGTTGCTGCTGTTGTTTGCACAAAGTATCATTGGACTCTGTAAACAAGGCCACAGGAGAAGGACATCACAGAGCCAGCAGCCTTCTCCAGGGATTGTGAACTCCTGCTTTTCCTGGTGGGAAGGCCAGGAATCCCCAATGACTGCACCCCAGTATTTGGTGGTTCAGGTCTGAGTCGCCCTGTGGAAACACCAGCTTTGTGCCCACGGAGAACAGTAACACTGCAAAAGGATATATGCCCAGATTTCAAGACACAGCTTCCACGGAGCAAAAATTTGGCATTCATTCCAGTACACGATCTGCTTCGACACACAGAAATTTTGCATGGACAAGAACAGACACTGATCGGTTCCAAATGCACAGGCCCTGCATTATCAGCATCACTATAGATACTTCTGAGCTTCCTGCTGCAGCCTCTATCTTCAACATGCCATTTCACCACTAGGAAGTGGGAAAACATATTCTCCTAGTTCTACGTGCCCGAAATGAAGGCACAGAGAGATTACGTGATTTCCTAAGAGTCACCCACTGCAGCACAACAGGAACTGCACGGCTGTTTCCTGCAGCCCAGGTCAGCTTCCCCATGACTCCTACTTCCTTCTTCTCTGATGGAGCAGTACTTAGAGCTTCACAGGGAAGGTGAAGCCTAAGAAAACATGTCAATCAAGAAGTTTTCAGAACTTCTTTAAAAAAACCCGACCACTCAGAACTTAAATCTGCTAGTGGCCTTTAAGAATCTCATATAAAAAGAACTCTTCCAGCTCAAATAAAGGTTTTGATTTTGGAAATACAATACACTTCAGTACAACCTTTAAGAATTTCTTGACAAAGACTGTTACTTCATTTTGTGATGCTTACACCATTGCTCACAAATTAATCACTGAAAAAGAGGAACACAGAACATATAATGAAAACACCAGCAGTGGATAGACTAAGCAAACTGATCACAGGTAGAGAAAAAGGATTACTCGCAGCATGGGGAAAAACTCAAATGTACCCTTGGAAGCATCCTTCTACTCATAAACCTGTCAGAATATTGAACCCAAGAAGGATTAGGGACAGATCAATACCCACACAACAAAAAGAAGCATTCTGACCCAGAAAATCATGAGGGGTCATCAGACATTGCCGAGGGTGTGGGCAGACAAAGAATAGCTGTGTCTGGACCTGCAGCTCCACTGCTGCCGTGCTCACACTGCAACTGCCTCTGTGCAGCCAGAAGGAGATGCAAGACTCCTCCTTCACACTTCCCCTTACATTGCTGTAAGTTGAGATGACACTCTAAACAATTATTTAACACAAGACATTCTGTTCAGTTCCCTAAGCAAGCCTGTATCTGTCTCTTCACTGTAGCTTCTGCCACATCAGCCTTAAAAATAGCCATAGGTAGGGAATACTGCAGAACAGTGCACTGTTCCCAAGCTTTACATTCTTGAAGAGTTCACACAGCAGCCACAGGCATCAGCATTCACGCTAGGTCTGGACTTTGATTTAATCGATGTAAAAAAGTCCTCAAACCAAAAAAAAAACACCAAAACCCACCTCCACCCCACATGACACCCACCTCTCTCTCTCTAAAATAAAGGAGGAAAATGCCACAAGTCTGTATGCTGAAATTCAGCCCACATGACATTTCCTTTGGATTTAATTGCTTCCATACAATTTGTATCTGCGAGTCACGCCAGGCCCCAGAGCACTAAACACGCAGTTACAAAGAAGCTCTTGTCCTGTAATAACCTCCTTAATCAAAGACACAGAATTATGGGTAAAACCAATTTTCAACTTCGTCCAAAGCATCCAAACAGGAAACAAGTGAAAGCCTAACAACCAGCTCTTCCAACATGATTTGAAGGAGTGAACACTAAAAAGCTGGAAAGGACAGAGACTTTACAGACATTACGTTGTCAAACCTGTCCAAAGTTGGGCACATTCATCAACTTTGGAAGCAGACAGCTCTGCTTACTGTCAGCTGCTTCCCAACCACAGAGTAAAGCTGGTTGGACAGATCATCTTTCAGATGCTGATGATAACACCTCACAAAAATTATAAAACTACTGCTCATTTTTCCTTGAGCAACCCCAAACCATGAGTAAAGCAAACACCCTTTCAGGTGGCTCCAGAAAAACGTTTTCATGGTAGCATCTATTACTTACTGCTCAAACACTCCTGGACAGAAGCACAGGGAAACGACAGTACTACAGTCAAACTTCTTTTTTTCTGTGGAGACCATTGCAGGTCTGGTTTTAGTTCAATTCACTACTTCTAATGTAGCCCTGGGTGTGGAAGTTAATCTATTAAACCTTTAAAAACAACAAAATATAAATAAATAAATAATTGAATGAAAAATTCCATGTAGGTACCATTGTACTTAAGAGCTAATAATACAGAATTTTCTTAGGCACTATAGATACTCTGTTTAAATGCACTTGTGAAAGAGCTATCTAAAATATAACACTAACAAACATTTTCAAAACAAACAAAAAAATCAGTGTAGCCTTTCAAGTGATCACATGAACTCCACTGTTTGCTCTGTCTGAACATTCCTATCAAGTTACACGGTTTTTACAAGCAGAATACAATCATGAGAACCTACTCATTATTTGGTGGAATACATTGATAAGGAAACATTATTATAAATCAAAAAGGTACCCAAATACTACAAGGAAACAGCATTTCTTTCATGTAATTTTTAAAAATTAACTTTGTATACAGATTATTATTAAATAATTGCTGTTATAGCTTGTCAGTGTTTATTATCTATTTGCCAAGTACTGTAATTAAAGCTCACACAGATGTCTCTGAAATACGGTTGCATTCTGTACATACATATTAGACTGAGAAACTTGTAAAGCTGTGATGACTTTCATTTGTAGGAATTAAATTACCCAATGGCATGTGTCGAAGAGTTCATGTGCTGATCCTCTCTCTGACTTGATAACACTAGAGGGCCCTTAGACAAAGCCCAGTCACTCAAGTTTTGCCAAAATGAATCACAGAATCATCCTGGTTGGAAAGGACCTCGAACATCATTAAGTCCAACCATAACATATATCCACCTACCATAACCAAATCTACCCATTCAGTGCTTAAATTATGTCCCTAAGCACTACATCTACATTTCTTTTAAACACTTCCAGGCATGGTGACTCCACCACCTCCCTGGGCAGCCTGTTCCAGTGTCCAACCACTCTTTCAGTAAAGAAATTCTTTCTAGTATCGAGTCTAAACCTCTCCTGGAGCAACTTCAGGCCCACGACATCCTGTCAGTGTCAAAATGAGATTTGGCCCAACTCAGAATCAAGAGGCCGAAATTTCTCCATACATCATGTTGATCCCAGGAAGATAAAAAACAATACTCCTTTGCACAGAAGTTAAGGAAGTTTTCTGGATTTACACCACGATCATCAAGACAGCATCTGAACTGCAGGCTCTAGCCAAAGCAGCAATCGGACAGACCTCGAATGCCCTCAGACACAGCTGGCAGATTCAGTTCTGATGTGTACATTCCCATCTCAGAACTTCCCAAGTTCTTCTAAAGTGAGTTACAAAGGCGAGCTACAGTTGGGTTTCCATCAAGTAAACTTGGGCATTGTATCACAGCTTTCCTGTCTGTGAGAAACTCTTCAGTAGATCCATGCACCCACTGCTGGTAAATCATCAGCACTAATAACACATCTCCACACTGTGGTGCACATTATGACATTTCTAATGAAGGGATGCTGGCAGGAGGAGCAGCTGGGGCACTAAGTGCCACACTGATAACCATTGGAGATGGGGAGCAAAACAGATCCCTTAAAGTGTGGATTAAAGGCTCCAAAAGCCATACACTTTTGTAAATGTCCCTTTCTGACACAGGACACCACAAGCAGCAGGGATGCGAAGCCTCTTGCTTTGCACTGTTTTTGTACAGGGACCAAAGAAAAGCTGCCTCGACCTCACAGGGCATGCATCAAGTCTATGGGTTACTGTGCTGGTCACTGGAATCATACAGCAGAAGTGGTGTCCAGAGGCCATAGCATTTCCCACATTTTTCTCAGAACTCAGCAGAATAACTGTATAACACATTGTCCATCTCCTCACCCATTTCTGGTTGTGAAGCTGCATTTCTGAGGCAGAAAAGTATCCCTATTATGAATGCTGTACAGCACCAAGCACAACATCAATATAAAATAGTAACATTCTCTACAGGATTAACACAAATGACTTTCAGGGAAAGACTATATTTGGAAAACATTTGAGCATTTCAACTATCTTAATATCACCTTTTTGTAATTTAAAAAGAAAGTATTTTCATAGTATTTACATTACTTTTCTTCTCTTGCTGTCCTGCTGAACACATTGAGTATATGAAACTGATCATGCATGCATTACACTGAGCTCCTCCACTAACAGAAACCAGTAGGAAAAAAAAATGAACATGTCAAATAAATAAAATACTGAAAGCAATTAGCCTTCTTTCCCCTTAAGCAGGCTTTACTGGCAAACGTGTCCTGCTATGGCAAGTGTTCACTGTAACACTTTAAAAACCACACTGTGATAAGAGGTAACAGCACCAACAGTTTCACAAATCTGTTCAGCTCAAATGCCATACTCCCTATATGCCGTTTACCTTCTGGAATGAAATCAGAGGCTGACCAAGAAGCACTGCACACACACTGAGAAAACATTAAAACCTTAGTCTTCATGTGAAATATGAGGCCGATCCACCTAAAAACAAATCAGTGGAAAGTAATACTTGAAAAATTCTTTTTACAGACTGTGTACACAGCTCAGCATGTGGATCGATATGCAGCTGATATCCCCACTTACCAACACAAGAACTACACAAGGCAGTTTGACTGTCTTTCCAGAAAACTTTTTTATCAGAAATAAATCACACTTAAATTTTTTTCCACACATGCCCACACAGAAAAAATGCCTGAGATAACATTGCCCTAAGTGTGTGTTCATTAGTCTGCTCTCCATCCCCCACTGCTGCGGTTCGGTATTTAATTACAGGGTGGAGTGGTCCCCAGGCTACTTATGTTTCTTCCAGCCACAACCAGAAAATTTCTGCAGGAACTGACATGCAGGACTGCAACTTCTTCAAGTTATAGCTGGTTGCCGGTCAGCAGGGTTAGCTCACTGCTCGTTGAAAGTCCCATCACTATTTTGCTTTCATGATTCTTGAAAATGTGTTTAAATACAACAAACTGCATTTTTAACTTCAACAGATCATGAAGGCTTTAACAGGAAGGTCCTAATTTGACTACTTGCTCTTAATCGCCTGGATTTTCTTTTGCTAATGACTACAGATACATCTTTATCATTAAGCTAGAAAGAAATGTCAGGTTTTTTTACAGACAGGCCTTGAATATGGGAAAATGTAACCTTGTACGCCTGGTTTGACAAAATAGGATTTTCGACCCTACATATTACTGCACATTGGTTATGGAAAGTAGCATTTAAAACTATCTTAAATTTCTGCAGAATATTATATTTTCATCTGAAAAACACTACACCACTTGCAAGATACTATAATTCATATGTGATTATTTTATAGCTAAGAATTACTCCCAAAAGCACTGAGGTATAAAGAAATACATTTTACCAAAATGAGAAAAATTCTGTTGGATAAATAAAACTGGGGAAACAAATCAGAGACTAACAAGTAATAAATCACATACACAATTGAAATTCATTTTATATTAAAAAATGATGTTGTTAATCAGAGTATTACTGTTGACAGAATTTGGAAAAAAAAATGAAAGACACTGGGGGTTTATCTATAGCTTTTTTTAGTAAAAGACTTGCATTTTTGGTCTATGCAACAAGAACCCATCAGCTTGGAAAACTCTATGTCAGAAATGTGACAGGAAGGTGAAACCACAGGAGCTCACTTTGATACTAGTCAAAGACCAAACAACAGAAAAGACTGTGTTATGTAAGTTTTAGCCAGTGGTATCTGAAAGCACCTGCTGGCCAGGCCCTAGCAAGAATTTACATAAAACACTTATTCACGAATGATCTGTCACAGTGCTCCTATCAGCCAGCTGCTGCTTCTCGCCACTGGTGAGAAAAACACATGCACAGCAAACGAGATCTTCTCATTCAGGTCATAAACCAGATGCATGGAAACCTAAGTTTGGATCTTGACACATGTCCACCCACTATTATAAACCATAGCCAGAAACACACGGAATGGCAGAAAGAAACAAAATGTGTTTTTCTGCTTTGCTAGTAACTCAGACTCTGACAAGAGGCAAAAATCTAAACTCTGTGAAGGGTAATTTCATTATTGGGTTCCTGAGTAAAGCTCTGGAGATTCCAAAGCCACGATGCAAAGAAATCATTACAGAATCATGTAACTTATGCATTTATTCATTTTTCTAAACAGTAAACATTTTCTCTCTTTCCCAGGAGCCCTATCATGCTCTGTCTATAGGCCATTTATTATGGCTGAACACACACACAGGGTCGAACATGAGCTGGAGATAATATACTCTTCTGACTGAGCAGGCTGTAGTAAACGAGGACATCCCCTCCTGAGCCCTGGCAGTTTAACTCCCTCAGCGTCCATCGGCAGACGCTTCATCAGCCAACGCTTTACTTCATTAGTAAACATTTTATCACTGCCTATTTACCGTGTTGATACAGTGCCGCTTCATCTGCAATGAATCTGGGGCAGAGATAACAGAATCTACCAAAATAAGGCATTGTTGCCTTACCACAGATTACATTTATTACATATTTTCAGGTTTATCAAACTGCTTTGAGCGAAATTCCAAATATCATAAATAAAACACTCTGGCCAAAATTACTGGCCAGAAGGGGTAGGCAGTTAGTTATGTTACCACACTCTCAAAATCCGTCACTGAAACCAGGAAGCCTTCTCCAGTGTCCCTGAAGGTACGGATGCTGTAAACCCCGCGCTCAGCGCTCGCACGGCAGCGGTGCGTTTCCCCGGGAGAGCCGCCCACGGCGGCTCCGCAGGGAGAGCCTGGGCGGGAGACCGGCAGCAGGCTGAGCAGGTCTCGACAGTGTGCCGCTCCCACATTCTGGAAAACTCTCCGGAAAAACTGCTGTTAAGCTTGTTTTTAAAAAATTAGTTTCTGAACTTTGGACGTGTGGCCAAGCAGGAAAGAAGCACGGGACCGACAGTCCAGGGCCAGGGCTTCCCCCGCGGTTCTGGAAGCAGCGCTGCGGCCCGTTCCCGGCGGCCCGCTCCGCCGCCATCGGCCTCCCCTTCCCACCGGTGAAGCTGGACCGAGTTTCCTGCCCGGGTTTTCGCATCCATGTCACATTTGGAAAACCCCGGGCGCCCCCGCCGCCTCACGGCGCTGCCCCCCCCCCGCGCCGGGCGCCCCCGCCGCCCTCACCTCACGGCGCTGACACCCCCCCGGGGAGCCCCCGCCGGCCGTGACACTGGGCCGGCAACCTTTCCCCGCGCCGCCGCGGGCCGCAGCCGGCGCCGAGCCCTGTGGGTCCCCGCCGCACTCACTTGAGGAAGTACCGCTGTCCCGTGTGCGTGAGCGCCATCTCCCAGCCGGGCGGCAGCGGCAGCTCGTCCGTCACGTCGTAGGAGCGCTGGCGGAGGTGGCCGTGCTGCGGGGCCGCGGCCGAGCCCGCCAGCGAGGCGGGTGAGGAGTGAGAGCGGACGTGCTGGGCGGCGGCGGGCCGCGGCGGGGGCCCGCCCGAGTCCGTGCTGGACTGACGCGAGTGCGAGCCCGAGTCCGGCTCCTTGAAGAAGGACTCGGGCAGGATCTTTTTCCTCCAGGAGCTGGGCTTGGGGTTCATCACCGCGTTGAAAAGCGCCTCCAGCTCCGTGTCCAGGTCCTGCGTGACGTGGATCACCTGCTGCCCCGGCGGCGGGGCCGCGGCAGCGGGGTTCATCGTCCCCCGACGGCCGGTGCAGACGTCCCGGCGGGCAGGCAGCGGCCGGGGCCGGCCCCACTGCAGGCCGCCGCCGAGGACGTGCCCTTCGGGCCCGGCGGGGCGAGGGGGAATCACGGCCGCGCTGCCGAACTGGGCGGGCGGCGAGGCGGGCGGCGCGGGGAGAGCCTCTGTGCCCCCGCCCGCAGTGTCGGTGTCCCGGGCGGCCGGCGGAGGGGCGGGCGGGCCAGCCCCCGAGCAGTGCGGCGCCCTCCCCCGGGCCGGGCCGCGCCGGGCAGCGGCGGGACGAGGGCAGCGCCAGCCCCTCTCGCCCGCCCCCGGCAGCCCGGGTCTGGCCCCCGCCCCGCCCCGCAAGCAGTTATGCAACTGCCGCAGAAACTTTGTGTGTCCCTCAGAGCCCGCCGGGGTCTGCCCTCATATCCTCCCGCCCCGCCGCTCCCCCAAGTTCCGCACGAAGTTAGCGGGGCCGGGGAAGGCGGCGCCGGACGGGGCATTCCGGGTGAGCGCGGCGGTCGCGGCCACGCTCGCCGCCGGCCCGGGGCCCTGCCCGCCGCGGAGACCCCGCGCCCCGCCGAGCCGTGTCGGCCGCAGCCGGGCCACGCCGTTTCAGGCGTTGTTTTATTGATCACGGAAACTTGGGACGTTTTCTTTCCCGATGCAATTGAATTTCTGTCAACCTAATTAGCTTTGCTTTAAAACCCTATTCAGGAAGTTCACGGATGATACTAATTTCTGGGAGCGTAATGATGCTTAAATTAGTTCACGTACAAGCCATATAGGATAATGTAGTGATGCTGTGGCGATGGGGAAGAAGGGAAGGAAGTGTTCACAGTGACATGGACTTCAGCCGCTTTGTTGTAGTTTACGTAAGGGCCAGGTACGAATTCAGAGCAGAGTTGTTCCATCAAGCTTTCCAACTCACTACCCGTGGTGGTGTTTCAAGTCACTGCTGTGATACTTCGTCCATCCCCCCTGACCTGTTCCCAGTCACTTGTCCTCTATTTAGTCTATACTAGAAGGCAGAGCTGTCATCAAAACACATTCCTGAGGTTTTCTGTAAAGTAAATATAATATATACTTTTTTTTTGCATCTCATAAGGTGTAGCCAGAATTTGCTTACATTTGGTAGCTGCATCATGTTACAACTTCAATGTTGGCTTTTACAATAGGAAGCACACAATGTTTTTATGACTACACATATACAGCTATTGACTATATAAACACACAACTTTATTTTAGTAATGCATTTCTTAATTTTATTTGTGCATTTTGCACAGACTCCAGGCCATGCTGCTCGATGAGAATACATCCTTCTCAGTAATCAGAATCTACATTAGAAAAGTCTTAGGTAAGGGATTTTTTTCTGAACTTTTTTCTTACTCTTACTTTTTTCTTAAGCATGACCTAGTCTGAACTTCAGTTGGCTTCTGCAGTGTGGAACTTGGACCTGACTCTTGAACATCCTTTGTCCCTTGATCAGTGTAACATTTAATAATGGTAATGCAGATTCTGAGGGTCACAGTTTAAGCCTGTCATGAACTCTGGGTTGGGATCAGTGAGCTCTATGGAGCAGATCTTGCTTGTGCATTTCCTGATTTTCTTGCTTCAACGAACGTTCCCTGTATTTTTCCTTATATTTCCTGTTCATGTTTCCATTGGCTAGGCAGATCTCCTCCTTGATTGGCTTTTTTTATCACATCTGCTGTATTTCAGTTCAGGAAACTCAGCACTCCTGAGACTTGTTTATGCTTCGCTTCCTTTCCCTAAGAATTTTCCATGCTATCTTTTGTACCATTCTTCTTCTGCTTCCTTAGTGGGTAACTTGTTCACATTTTTACTAGCTCAGGCAGTTGTGATAATGACAGCACCTGTTCCAAGGTTATGCAGATATTACATATAATTTTTTTCAGCAAATTCCTTGTGTAAAACCTTTGGATATGAGATGTTTGTGTGCATGCGCATGTTATAGCAGAGATAATGATCTGAACGTGAGTGAATTTCCATACAGCCTTTACAAGGGCTTTTTTGCTTCCTCCAGGCCTTTGTATCCTTGAGTGAAGACACACCCATCTGCCTGTTGCATTCCTTTCCAGATGACATGCCTTTCATGGAAGGCTCTGAGCATCGTTCATGGTGCCATCTCATCTACATTAACGAGACCACTTCCATAAGACAGTGTGGCATCTTCCAAGTATAGGCACATCTGTCCTAAATTTAAGCAGTATTTATTACAGCTAGAACTGTCTTCTTCAGCAAGATGTTAGTATTTCAGCTGTAGTTTTTACTGAATAATATAATTAGCTGCTGTTGTGCCACTTGGTGTGGGCTAAAACATCTTTCTCCACTAATCTGAAAGTGATTAAAACTGTAAAAATGAATTCTCATGGTATTGTTATTATTCTTTGTTTAGCAAATAGTAACTTCCTTCTTTGGACACAAAAATAGGATATGACCACCAGCTTTTCTAGAAAATTATTCAATATGTTCAAATCCAGGGAAGGCTTCCAATCACAATGGGACTGGATTAAATGATAAAGGAACCTAACCACAAACGTGGAGTAGAAAGCCTCTTTATCATTACTTCTTTCTTCTAATTAAAAGATCATTATAGAAAATAGGACAAGAACATTTTTTTCTCTCAATTTCATGTGCTGTTCAAATGTTTTTGGATAGCACAGACTTTTTTTGTTCAAATAAAGGATTTATAAAAGTACAGTACTTTGAGAATACCCTATTTGTCATACATTTTCTAGCAGCAAACTCTTCATATTCTTCAAGGGAAAAGCCAAGCAAACAGATGAGAAGTAAGTGTGCTTTCAGATGTACCCTTAGATAATGAGCATCTAATGGCTTCAAGAAACACCACCACATGTTGTGATTTTTAATCTAGATCCATCACTGCTTTGTATCTGAGCCCTACACACATCGACATTTTTCTGAGAAAGCCTACATAGGTGAAGATGCATGTGTGGTGTCTATTATAAAATAAAACATTCAGGCTTTCCCTGGAAAAATGTCATGCTTTCTGGGTAACTGAGTAACAATCAGAGCACAGACCAGGAGGGGTGTGCACAGTTTGTGCTTCCTCTTCAGGCTGCATTATGCACAGACCTGAGGTGGTCATGAACTGCATTGAGTTGCTCTCATAGTTCAGGGAAAAAGAGCTGTGTATAAAAAGAGAGCTTCCATTCCTCCAAAGTAATTAATGGAGAACACTTGTATGAAGTTTCACTATACAGAGGTAGTCATGTGTGTCTCACACAAATTTGCACTTTAAAAACATAGTTTGTCACACAAATTAGTAATTTCTATTTGCACTTTTGGCAATTGAGTATTGTTTGATGGACAAGTTTGTACATTATGCTCTTGCTAATAGTTCTATATTAATCTAATTTCCAAGAGACTTCTTGTGGAAAGTTATACTTAAGTAAATGTATGGCATTTTTTAAAAAAGGGGCCAATGCTTAAGATTCTGGTTTTTATCTGTGTGCATTTCATGGCTGCTTGTTTCTCAGCTCGTTGACCTTGACTGGCACCTCAGAATGCATGCAAAGCACATCCTATGTAGACAGCTGTGATGTGGTTTATTTTATACAAAGACCTGGTGTGTATTACCAAGTTTCACTAAAATAGCTATGTAAGCATAACTCCCCAGCCAACATCTCCGAGCCAGCAAAACCTCCAGTGTGGACACAGCCTGCTAGCCAAAAAACAAACAAAAATAACTTCTGTCAGCTTAGTTCATGTTGTTTTATAAGTTGAAGTAATTTTACTGGCAAGAAAGTTATGTGAACATCTATAGTAGATGACTGCTCAGACATTCATTTCAGAAACAGCTGTGCTAACCAAGAAATGACACCCATGTGTGTCTCAGAGGTTATTCCCCTTACAGCAAAGCCAGTGGAATGGCACAGACACACACTGCTCACCCCCATCATTATGAAGGCAGATTACATTTGAACAGTTTACAACAGGGATCTGGGGGAAGCTGCAGGGCCGTTTGCCAACAGCTGAAGGCGTGTCAGCAGTGTCCCTGCAGCTGCTCGTTTCTGCTGCTCTGCCGAGGTCAGCTTGCCCCCTCCCAGGGAGCCAGGGTAACAAAACCCAGAACCCTAAGTCAAATAATAGTGTTTTCTGTTGCTACAAATAATCTGACAGGTGAGAGAATTTTCAAATTTCAAGATACAACTTTAATTTATACTTACCTTGAAAATCAAATTGGCAGGAGTATTTAAAAAAAGAGATTGTGCTACAATAGACCTGACCCTGACCACAAGCACAGAGTGACAGGAGACTTCCTTCCCTTTATTTAGAGAAGTAAGAAACAGCAGAGCTTTACTCATGGAGTTTTGCCAGGTTATTCCTAATCTTGGACTTCCTTTACTACACACTATCTATTGTTAATACTACAAAGTCACAATATAGGAAAGGGGCACTCTTACAAAAACTGGAACTGAAACAAAATTGCTATTCATGCCCCAAGTCTATACATGGACACATTTCATAAACAGCACGAAATTTAAAACAGGTCTAATACATTTAACATTAAATTCAAAATATAGTGTTATGACAAAATCTTAGTTCAGTGGGAATTGTAGGCCTAATCCAAAGTTCAGGGACTGATTTTGTGTGTGTGCGCATATAAACTAACTCCATAGCTGTTTAAATGAAAACAGTTTTCCCCATCTAATCAATTAGCCAATTAAAAGGTGAAAAAGTATTTAGTATATTAAAAGCTTGCAAGGAAGTGTGGAAGGGACAAGCCAAAGTACAAAAAAAATAAAGCCTGTAGGAGATTCTAAACACTTCAGAGATGGGGAGTTAATTAAAATTTGGATCAAAAATTTAAACAACAGATTTTACAAAATCCACAGTGATCACAGAGAGTTCAAAGGAGTAAAAAAAAAAAAGGGGGGGAGGGGGGGGAAGAAAAGCATCCCTTCTTGAGTTCACTCAGTGCTTAAAAGAGCACAAACATTTTACACCACCAAATTATGCCCTCCTGAGTTTTAAGAATTGCATTATATACATTGATATATGCCAAGTAGCTTAGCAAATTAATTAGCAGATTCAAGAAACAATGTTCTCAGTGATGGAAAACTGGACATTTTATTGTTTGCAGTTTAAAATTGATCCTGAATTTGGAAAATATAAGGTGAGATACATTCTAAGCTAAGTCTTGAGACTATGAACAATTCTTATGGGAACACAAACACTGGAAACAATTGTATAGTGAAACTTCTCCTGATAGATTATAAAAAAACAAACTTTCTGCCCTCTGCTGTTTAGACCAGGAAAAAATACACTGGGATACAAATTGTTGAGAAGCAAATAGCTAAGGACTGAGCCTAACTCTGCTTTTAAGAAAATAATCTAGGTTACGCTTAAACTAGTTGGATTCCCAGTTGTTCCATGCACTTGGACTCTGCACTGGCATGAAGTTCACCTGAGTTTAGTGGTCTGTCCAAAAGGTGCTGAGGAGCCAGTCACAGGCTGCTGACTTCATACCACCAAATTCAAATTGTTTAGGCACTTTGAAAAAAAAAAAAAGTTCTTTTTAAGAGGTAAGTTCAAAGTAACTTTTTTTCTGTTAAAAAATAAACAACCAGTTCTTCCAGGCTTGCAAAAAAGTAGTAGAGAAATGGCCTCAAATTTAGCTTTGCTTTCAGTGGCTAGATACCAGAGGAAATTTTTAGAAGTCTATTAAAAAATAGAATGGGTTAAAAGTAGTAACATTACTTTTTTTTTTTAATAGCTTGTGATTAATGCTTTGTACTCTCCACGCCTTGTTCAAAGGTTTCTATAAAGCAATTGCAAAATCATGAGAAGAAACAAGTTATATTAAATATAGCTTTGCATGTCACCTTTGATTTTGGGTAGTTTGTATTAAAAATGAAAAATCCAGATCCATGAGTGAATTCTTGTTTTACCACTCCCTGTGGGTTACTAAGTAGATGCTTTTTCAGTCTCCAGCCCCAGCTGCCCTCCAGAGCAGCTACACGGGCACTGCAGTTCCAGCCCTGGTAACTCGGGTGGCTCTGGTGACACCAGCAGCAGTGCCACAGATCACGGTGCTTCAGACAGAACCTGCACATCAGCACCTCTGTCCTTGCAGCTGCAGGGCCCTCAGTGGCTGCTGTGTGTGCTATGGAGACAGGGAGGGGGGAATTTGCAGAGCTGTAGGAAGACCTGTCCCAACCTCACATGAAGGCCAATCTTCCTCCCTGATAACCTAGCTGAAATCTCTAAGCACCAAGAAGCTGCTTTTCTAGGCTCAGCACTTTCTAGGCTCAGCACTTCTCCCCAGAACAAACTGAAAAGTACAACTCAACAGCCACACCCTTGGGCAAAGGCTCTTGCTCTTTTTCTTCTTGAGCCTGTTCATGGATCACTGTGACACTTTGACTTTCTCTAAATTTCACCCAGCTTTGAAATTTCACCTTAACCACCCTCAACTCAGGTCATTTTTTGTTAGAGGAAGCAAGGCCTTTCAGTGCCACAGTTTTTACTGGTAAGAAGCTTCCAAAAAGGGAATATGCAGGCTTTCCAATGACATTGTGTATTCACAAAATCCACTTGGAAGTCTCCATTTTACTCATGATCACCAAGTGAAACCTTCCCCTTCTCTTCCAGCATGTGCTTCAGGACATGACACACGTGTAAATTGCCAGCACTTACCAGGATGCAACTAGCTATGTACCAGCTAGTTTTCTTTTTTTAAAAAAATTTGAGACAGAAAGGTAAATATGTTCAGATCCATAGGGCAGTAATGAGATGAGACAAGAAAAGCTTCTAGGACTTGTACCTACAATTTCTCTTTTGCTGCCATGAGTTCTAGACTATGGCTACAGTGAGGAGAGGTGAAACAAAGAGAAACCACTGACCCACATACAGGCTGTTCCTGTATTTCACCTGAAAATGTAGGCCAACTACAGAAAAAATACTAATTGGAAATCCCAAGTATTAACATCTGATCACATTTAGTTACCACATACTATATGTGAAAAAAAAGATTTCTATGAAAAAGTCACCACATATGGACAGTACTGAGACACACTGCTGATCCATGGGAGAGGAAACCATCGTCATGCTGCACGAACCTGTTAGAGAATCAGCAACTCCATTTGCCAGGAAACTGAGGGGGTTTCAGTGCAGGAAGTGTTCTTGATTAAAGCGCTTCTGTCATGCAGGTTTCATTTGAAATAGTATCTCTCAAAGGTTCAAAAATTCAAAACAATAAGAAAACAATGCATTAGTGACTGTAGGAGCCCAACTGACACAGAAACAGGTGGTGTTGCTGTGGAAGACAGGAAATACACAGTTATTCCCAGAGTCTGTATGTTAATGTTCTCTCTGGCCTGTTTGTCCTCTCCGACACATTGTAAGGGCTTTATGAGGCACCCTCACTAGTGATGGTATAACATTAATTAAGTAAAACTATTTAACCTGAGTCACAAAAGCTATAATACATTGCATTGGAATACAATTGAAAAGTGACTTTTGATCCAACATTCTTAAGACCTTTTTCTTAAAAATGGAAAAGCATCCTTTATGCTGCAATACTTATCTAGTCTTTATCTTCTGAGCACACTATCCAAACAGGGGAACAAAAGTTGTTGCATCACAACATGAAGATCAGACTTAACACTATTAGCACTATTACAGTTAACACTATTCTTAATCTCCTCCTAGCCCATGGTTTTACTTCTGAGGTGTTTCAGACCACCTTTACATACAGAAATAACCAGTATGCTAACTCACGTTTAGGCCACAGGGTTTCCTGCAGCAACTGCTCCCTGCGGAACGCCTGCCGCCGCCTGGCGGGGCTGTGGCTGTGGCTGGTCTGTTACAATGGGGTGTTGGGGGTGGTTACACTTTATCTCACGGGTATAAAAGCAGCGTCACGCTCGGCCCCTGCGCTGACCGAATCCAAAACTAAGTGAAAAACCTACCTGATAAATGTAAAAATAAATGTGCAGCTTCATAAAATGTTGAGACAGTTCTACTTAATGCAGGAAAGCTCAAGTAGAACTACACTAGTTTAGAGCTAGGGAGATTCTCAGCATAGCATGCTGAATGTGCAATACAGCCAAACCAGTTACCCAGCTCGTATTAGGCAGGCCTGTAAAGTTCGCACCAGAGGACATGCAGCCTATAATTACTGCTGAAGATCCTGGCACAGGAAAGCATTTCATCTGATCCAGATGTTTATTTTTCCTTAAATGTATTAGTGAACATAGTTTTTAGTTGCTTCACAAACTGCTCAGTAAGACAACAGCCACAAACCAACACTACTTCATGTTGCGCACAATTCTCCTGCAATGGTTTGTCTTCATTTCCCCCAGGGCTTGTTCCAGCTGCTGAATTAGGTGGAGGAGGGTGGCAGGGTCAGTTTGCAACACCTGGGCAGTT
Organism: Hemiprocne comata; assembly: GCA_020745705.1. Taxonomy (NCBI): domain Eukaryota; kingdom Metazoa; phylum Chordata; class Aves; order Apodiformes; family Apodidae; genus Hemiprocne; species Hemiprocne comata. The sequence goes on along the minus strand of CM036594.1, from coordinate 27,267,701 downwards.
TGATCTTCATTCTCAGTAAGATGTAGCTTTATGGTCACAGCAGGCTTGATCTGTTGTCTCAAACTTCTGCTTGCAAGCTGCACAGGGAGTTTGGATGAAATGGAGTAAGCAGACAAACAAAGGATGGTTATCCACTGTCATGCCTCCAGTTCACAACAGGTTTGCAGGACCTGCCTGGAGGACAGTTTAAAAATCCTTTCCATCCACATAAAAGATATACACAATCTGTTACTTAGTTTTACCATGAGGCAGCACTAATCCTCTTTAATCAATGCTTTCATAGTAATCCTGAAAATTAGGTGATAATTGAGACCAAACATGTTTAGTATATGCTAACATTTTTAAACAGACCTAACAATTCAAATTTCATAAAGCAACAAAGCCTACATACCCTGTTCACCTCATAACTACCTTTGGTGCAATAACAAAACTATGTCAGTTTTAAAGAAATTAAAAACTGCTGCCTCAATTACTTTGAAGCAATATAAATTAATGGTTTAGTAATTGTTTATCTTGTTAAAAAATGTGAATTAAAATACAGAATACTTAAATAAATTACCTGCACATCCAGTCTCCACTCAAGATTGTGATAGCTGGGAAGCTTTGGTGCCAGCTCACTAAGAATGCTCCTGATCTCCTTCCTGTTATCAAGGTACAGCTGGAGCAATAATTTGTTCAATTCATCTGAGAATCCCAGAACATTAATGGAATCTTGGAAGTCAATCTCTGAAATCTAGGAACAATAATTTGGGCCTTAATACGGGACTGTGTAATAATAATTACTTGTTGGAAAACAAATAAAATTGTAAGCAAACATTACATGTGGTATGGTGCAGTTATTTTCCTGCAGGAGTATGCGAGTACAATTCTACAGCTAGGACAAAACAAATCATCCAGCTTTTGAGGGATTTTCTCATGTTGATCTATTACTGCTGATTTGCATGAGCTTCAGGAACAGTTTTAGAACAGTTTTTTTTTTAAAGGAAAACATTCAACATCCTCACATTTAAGCCTTCATATCAGAGAACAAAATGCAACACAAAGTGGCATCTGAGCTTTGTCATGGGGAAGTACACATTTTAATAAATCAATTTATCAACAGTATGTTAACATAACATTTATACTCACATTTTAAACACTCTGAAGTGATCTTAATGTCTACATATGTAAGTGAACACCAGGTATGACTTTAAGGCTCCTGCTACAGTAACTTAGAGTGGCCTCAAAGAGCCAATTCCCACAGGTCTTTGCCCTGAGCTGGAGGAGCCTGGTTCATCACTGCAGATGCAGTTATTTATTCAACTGAAAAGGTGGTACCCTTACAGTGTGCTCACACCCTAAACACATTCTGTGATTGACTATATTCTACCATAATACACTATAATTTATCTGTTAGTCAAGTCATGCTACTTCAAGGGAAGATTCTGCAAAATTTAATCCCTTCTCCACCTACTCTTCAGAACATGAGTTTAATTTGGAATTACTCTTCTCTGAACCCCTTCTCCATGTCTTCATTGTACAAATATTCTACTGTATCAATAGTAAAAAGTCTTTCCAATGTAAACAGTAATTACCCAGCTATTGTTCTTTTAATATCTGCTTACACCCACCCAAATTTCTGATGTGAGGAGATGAAAAAGCTCCCAAAATGACAGTATCCTACCAACATAAGGATTGTTTAACCTTGTGTCGAACTAGGTTTTCCCCACGCATATTTTCAGAGCTGGAAGTGCTTAAAACATCTTTTGAGTGTATCCCTGAATTCTTTACAAAAAGGTATCCTTACCATAAGCTTGGAGCTTTCAGTAAGAAGATACATTAGTCCTTCTACCCCGTGTTGAACGGTATCAACACCAATGTTAAGTTTTCCTTTAAAGAAAGCACGAAGTAACTTTTACTTTCTTATTAAGTTGCCACAACAAGAATACAATAAACTACATATTTACCCAAAGCTAAACTGCAAAATACGCATGGAAAAAAAGTAGAGGGCTGTGCACCCTAAATGATAACATAATGGGATCAAACAGCAAGTTAGATCCCTCACCCAAAAACAACCAAAAACAAAAACCCAAGAAAAACCCAAACCAATTTCTTACAGCATGATATAGAGAAAACCGCACGCTCTCGTTCTAGAACTAAGCCGTTGTACAGCGGTGCAGAAACGACCCGCCTGCAGCTCCTGTCTCGGCACAGCAGGGCCCGCAGCCCGCCGTGAGCGTAGCGCACAGCCCCGCACCGCCCCGCGCCCGGTCCCTCAGCTTGGGGGGCCCTTTGCGGAGCCTCCGTGGGCTCCTCTCCCCACGGGCCCGGCTCCCCGCTCCCCGCTCTTACTGGCGGCCGCCTCGCAGGCCCGCGGCGCCGCGCCCCGCCGCAGCAGCTCCACCGCCAGCCGCCCCAGATCGCCGACGGCTGAAACGAGAGAGGCGACTCCGCTGCAGGCCCGGCCCGGCCGCGCCCGTTCCTGGGCCCGACCCGGCCCTTCCCGGCCGGCCGGGCCTCACCCCCACCCGCCGCCCCCCGCGGGCCCTGGGCCGGACCTGCGGCGCCCGCCCGCGGCAAGCTGCCCAGGTGTGCCTTCTGCTCCTCCGACAGCACCAGCAGCATCCCCGCTCCGCCGCCCGTCCGGGAAGGGGCGGCCCCGTCCCACCCCGCCTGTCGGCCCCGGCCGCGCCTGCGCAGGGCCCCGGCGGGGGCGGAGCAGCGCCCAAAGGCGGCGGGGCGACGGTCTCCAGGCCCGGGCGGGAGACGTGACAAACCGAGGTCTACCGTGGCCAGGGGTAGCTCCAGCACTTCCCGGTGTGAAGGAACCGATGTTCCAACGGAGAGGAACGCGTAACCATCCCGGGAAACGGTGGGGGTGCGAGCGCTGTCAGCTGCGCGCCGCAGAACGGCCAGGAGCTGGAATAACGTGGTGCTGCCCGAGTAATTCTTACTGCGGTGAAACCCTGCTTCTGTGTCCCAGAGCTGTGCGGAACGGCGGGTAGATCATCACTCGGTGTGCCCTTTCCTTCCTGATCAATCTGTGATCCCATCTTAAACTCGCCATTCAGAGCCGTTCCGCGCACACACAGCCCTCAGCAACAAACCCAAACCCCCCTTGCAAAAAACCCAAACAAACATCCCAACGTTCTAAATTACTAAAATGATGCATAACTTCTCAGAAATCTAGTTGTCCAGGGAAGCTGTGGCTGCCCCATCCCTGGAAGTGTTCAAGGGCAGGTTGGATGGGGTTTGGAGCAACCTGGTCTTGGTGGAAGGTGTCCCTGCCCACTGCAGAGGGTGGGACTGGATGGTCTTGAAGGCCCCTTCCAACCCAAACCAGTCCATGAGTCTATGAAATATTTTTTACTCTTTTAGGAGATAGTTCATTTTGTTAAACAAAAAGGTTGGTCAGCTTCTGAAGGGTTTATTTTTGAACAGAGTAGTGTCTGGAAAATGTGAGTGGAAAAATATTTTACTGCCAGAAAAATATTTTGTTACCAGACTGGAGATCTCCAGATAATGCGGTGCTTTTCCATAAATCTGGCATTTCCACACACCCAGGTGAAATGTTATCCCTGCCAACAGATATGTTCCAGTTTAATTATATTTAAAATTTATAATCTTATAAATTACCACAGTAAAAAAACATCTACAGGAAATTTCTGCAACTTTATGGCTAGGAAATAGGCACAGTATAAGTTTCTGCAAAGCCAGTGGGGTAGGGTTCCTTAATTTCCAGGACAGTAGCCATAGCACCATGAATTTATTGTGAGAGACTATCAACCTAAAATAACCTAATCTTGGAAATTTAGTCCATTATTTCCATTCCCCCTCTGCACCATCCTGTTTCAAACATTCACCTATCCTGTTAAGTGCTCTGGTTAATAAACATTGAATTGTTTTGGCTGGAAAAGACTTTGGAGGTCATCAATTCCAACTGTTAACTCAGCCCTGCCAAGGCCACCACTAACCCACGTCCCTCAGCACCACATCTACACAGCTTTTAAGTACCTCCAGGGATGGTGACTCTGCCACTTCCCTGGGCAGCCTGTGCCCGGGGCCGACAACCCTTTCAGTGAGGAAGTTCTCTCTAATATCCAATCTAAACCTCCCCTGGTGCAACTCGAGGCCGTTTCCTCTTGTCCTATCACTTCTTACGTGTGAGAAGAGACCGACAAGCATCTTACTACCTTACTTCCTCACTCCCACTCCTATCCTGTTTACTTTTTGTGCTTAGCTTACACTTCTCAAGTGTGTTTTTCTGGTTGGTTTTGTTTTTCTTTAAACACAGACTTGGGCGAAGGTTAGCGGACGGGGAAACACTCCCTCGTCTCCCACACACTGCTGGAACTCGATGTCCTGCCCCAGCTCCCCACAGGCAGGCGACAGCTGCCCAACCCGCCACAGCACCGGCCGCACCGGCAGGCCGCGCCTCCCGCGTCCGGAGGAGGCGGCGGGCTCCCAGCTGAGGTAAAGGCGGGGAAGGGCCCGGCAGGGAGGCGCCTGCAGCAGGACTGGTCTCAATTAGTCGCCGTTACCTGTTTTCCCACGCACCCCCGCGGGGCTGCTCTGCAGTCCCTCACGCTGCGCTCCCGCCTTCCTCCGGGAACCCGCAGGTTGCCGGGCGGGCGAGGGGAAAGGCGGCCGAAGAGGGAGAGCCGGGGAAACGGCGGCCAAAGAGGGAGGGGCGGGGAAACGGCGGCCCCCCGACACCACCTGCCGCCCGCTCAGGCCAGACTGAGGCGGCCCCGCCCCGCCCCTTCGGGCCCCGCCCCCCCAGGCCCTGCCCGTCCGGGATTGGTGCCGCCCCTCGCCCGTTGAGCCCACCCCTCGTCACTCGTGGCTGAGTGGCAGCTGCAGCGAGCAATGGCCTGCCCCGCATCCACGCCTTATGGTGCACGGCGGCGGGGCGGGACTTCTGCCGCGGCCGCGAGCGGACGGAGGCCGCCATGGCGTCGGCCTAGGCGCGGCCCTCGGCTTCCCGCGCCGGGCCCTGTGCCGGGCCCGCAGGTGAGGGCCGCTGGGGCGGGGGGCGCGGGTGACGGGTCCCCGCGGGCCTCTTCCCTACTGCTGGGCGCCCTGGCTTCGCGGTGGTTAAGGAGCTAGTAGGCCCGTCGCCCCATTGCGCAGCGCCTATTTGCCTCCACCCTTGGGGCAGCGAGGCGGGGCCGCGGTCAGGCCCGGCGCGGTGTGCCCGGCTTGAGAGGCCGCCGGCCCTAGCGCTTCGCTTTCCTTGCCGTCTGCACGGAGATCCGCCTCGGCGGGAGGGAGGGAGGGAGGGGAGGGCGCTGAAGCTCTCCCCCAGCATCGCTTCAAGGTTGCCGAGAGCTAAGCCCTTGTTCTGGCGTTTCACTACTGCCTGGTGTGTGGTTCCTCTGCTGTGTCGGTACTCTGAGATACTGGTTATGCTTGGAAGATAATGAGCAGCGTGGAGTCTGGTTGGCTGACCACCACACTGCTAGTAAAAAGCTGAAAACGGAGAGGGATGGTTCCTGCGTCTTACCAGATACACTGAATTTTGTGTGCATTAGTTTTTCAGTTCTGTGCATAGATGTTAGATGGAGATTCAGGTCAGTAGTGACATAAAAATGCAAAAAGCATTGATATTGGGGCTTTTGGGGATATGTGTGAAAACTTGTTATATTATGTAGGTAATGTTTGTTCACGCTCTGCTTGTGTAATTTTGGAAGGTGCAGCTCAATCTACCCAAATATTTATAATGTCTTCAATGAGTTTGTGGCAGGACAAAGTTTAATAATATTTTTGTGGGTGCTACAAGCATTGTAATCCTAATTTGCAGTAAACCAGAATTTAAGTTTTTTTAATACAGATGTGCAAGTTAATTTTTTTCACCAGTGGGAGGGGAAAGAGCTGTTTTCTTGAGAGGGCTGAAGCATAAGCATAACCATGTGGACAAGGACTGCTTTGTCTTCCGTGAAATATGTTTTGAGTTGATTGAGATACAAGCTTCTGAAAAATTGCTATTTATGTGCACTTTGTGGAGTGTGGTTTGTGGATAGCTGCCAGAAGCTCTGAGTAGTCTTCTCTGTGTCCCAAGCCATGTAACTTTTTTCTCAGCATCTGTCCTGAATGTGCTCCCAAGGCTTTTTCACCTTGGCAAATGTGAAACCAGCATTTTTGATGGGATACAGGGTCTGTATCCAGAAGAACATTTTCCACTTGGATTATCTGTTCTGGTCTGGGAGTGTTAAAACACTGCGTGTTTTATAGCCCCTTATTATTAATACAAACAATACCACTAATGTACTAAGAGGCAGGCGAGGCATTCTTGGTGTCCAGCACAGCAGATGGATCTGTCTGTCGTGTGTTGCCAGCTCTCGTATTGAGTGTATTTAGCCATCCCTGTCTTCAGGGACGTTTTGTTCCCCCCGTCCTTGGAAGGTGCAATCAGGACTGTTTTCTCTCGCACATCGAGCAGCACGGCTGCTGCCCTATCTCCAAGGCCAGTGCCTTGTCTGCCGTGCCCTCAGTGTGTTTACTAAATGCTTGTCTTGCTGCCCGTTGGTGTGCTGTGCCATGGCACACCCCACAGCCTCCCCTCAGTTCTCACTACTGATCTGTGCAGTCTGTGACAGGGATGTAGCTCCTCGACCTTAGTTTGTTTTATCAGTTCTAGAGTGCCTAGAGTTCTTTATAGACACTAGAAAATCAGGTGCAAAGTTCTGAAGATTAATGCAGTCTCAAGTTTAACTTCTTTTGTGTGATTTTATGGTATAGCCTTTAATGATGTTACCTGTACTTCTGCCTGCCATAAGCTACCTCCCTCAGTTAACAGTGTGGTCTACAAATGAGCCACGGAATTTCAGGAATCCTAAGGCTTTTGCTTGTATTTGAGGCAGTAGTTCTTGGGCCCAGAAGAGCCTGATTGCTTGACAGAGAAGACTGCACTGTACATGCCTGTTCTTTGCCAGGACAGCTTTACTTTTGGTATTTTCTGACCACACTCAACACTGTTTTGGTGCTTTCTTGGTGTTGTAAGATACCTGCTGAATTTACTGCACTGGTTAAAATACTGAGATAGCTCCAAGTTGCTTCTGTCCTAGTAAAAATAGTTGTATTGTTCTGTATGCTTCCAGTTCCAATAACATCCTCTTTGCTAGGGCATGTCAGTCTGATGAGGGAAACTGGTAAACCTTAATTTAGAAATAAAAATTAATGAATTTCATAATTCACTGCAGGTTCCTGTGACTGTAACTTCTGTTCTGCTGACCCTTTGAAAGTTTCACAAAGCATCATGTGTCTGAAGGGCCAAGTCAGAATCACGAGGACTGGTTTTGAAAATATTGGCTGTTTACTCCTGTTAGTAAAATAATGAATTTTCATTATCTTCATGTTAGTTTAAATCAAATATAACTTTCCAGTACTTGCTTTAATTAATATTGAAAGACTCAGATCTTAGGACAATGCTTCCTGCTTAAGAAACCCACAAAGGGTAGGACAGGAAGACAGGATTTCTGAGGTGATTCTTGGTTCTGAAAGGGAATATAGCAGTCTTGATGTGATTTCTTGATTAAGTCAACAAAGTTACAAAATTCAGAATGAACTATCTGCAGGAAAGAAAACCCGAAACAAATCTGCATGGCACCATTTAAATAAGAAGCCTCAATTTGGGAGTTTTTCAACAATCATGCAAACAATTTGGATGACCTAATTGAGTTGTAATTATTTGTGAAGTACTTTTAATTCATCCTGTAAAAGAAATTAGAGGAGATCAGATGTTCTGATAATGATATTAAGCACATACCATCTCTTTTAAAACTTGTCCTTGAATTATTTTAACTATTATAGCAATATTGGATCCAGTGTATTTGCTGTATTTTGTGTCACCACTATTTTAATTTTGTGTCATTTTAGGTCATTTCTTACTGTGAGACTAGGAGAATGGCTAGAAAGACTTAGTCTTCCCTCTGTGGACCAAGCAATTATTTTAGATTGAGCAGTAAGTGGTTAGATTTCATGCTGAATGTTGCACAGAATTGTTGCTTGTTTTGTGCTCTGCAGTAGGAGGTGTACTGGATCACATGTTTTTTGTTGAATGTGTGAGGATTTTGAATGTTGGAGTTTTTAGCTTGATCACATTTAAGTGTGAGTTTTTATAAGGGGAGTAAGATATTTTGTACTTGTGTGTTCTTAAGAGATTGGTTGCACAGGATTGTGTTTTAGCTAAGCCTAAGAGGAGTCTGAAGTTCCTCTGCAGACAGCTAATAATTGTCTGTCCTAGGTGTCTGCATTGTGACTGTAGTAACAATAAAAAAAGAGGCTGTCAGCTGTGACTTGTCAGTGAAGATCAGAGGTCTAGATCTTTGTCTCCAGGTTGTGTTTTGGCAGTGAAAGGCATTTGGAAGTGAGGGCTCAGGGAGAGGTTTCTCCTGGCTGCTTCTCATTAACAGGGACTACCACCATTTTCATGGGGCTCTTCCCAATGCCAGAGATTTTCTGGCAATTAATGATGATCAGGCTGTACACTCCTCCCTTGCTGTATCCCAGGTTAGGAAGTGAAGGGCTGTTGTGGGAGGCTGAGTTGAAGTAATCCTCCATGACTAGTCCTTGCTTTAAAGAGTTGTGGTTGTTAAGATGGCTGTCTGCAAACAAAAATAAGAAGGTATTTGTTTAAGCACTAGAATGCATTACCTCAGTTACTAGTTTTGTGTGGAAGAAAAGTTCAGTGAGGAAGAGTTCTCTATCATTCTTTGTTAATACAGACCCAGCAGACAAGGAGTCTGAGGCCCAGGTGGATCATGAGGGGCAGACTCCAGGGTTCTGTCCCCTCTGCCCGCCCTGGGCGCTGACCTCGGTAGGAGGAGCAGGGCACACAGGTGGACCGTGGTGGTCCTCTTGGGTTCTGCATATGGAAGTGCTGCTATTAAATTATCTGGGCTGTTACATAGTTTAAAGGTGTTTTTTTTAAATGCAGACTTAGAACACATCTCACATGTCAATAGGCCTGTAAAGGTTTATAATATGTTTATACAGATTAAGTGTATTTTTGTCACTTATATGAAGTATTGATGCAGACCGTGTTCTACTAGTACTTTGGTGAAATTGTACATTGATGTTGAGTTCTGTTTGAATAAACTAAAGTAGATAGAATGTGACATCTGGGAAAAGAAAGTGAAGGGGTAAAGTCAGTAAAGAGGCAGAAAAAACAAACAGTGGTTTAATTTTTTTTTTGTGGAGGGTGGGGAAAGGCATGGCAGTAACCCATCCTGTGTTTTGGGAGCATCACTGAGGACATGTAGCTCATGAGAGATGGAGGAGAAGACAGATGGGCATCTGGGCAGGAATCTTACCCAGCCACATGTCTTTCCTCTCTGAAGTCTCTCTTTGTCCTCTGTCAGTTCAGATTGCATTTCTCAACAGCACAATCTAAGGCTAAATCTCAGCACCCCCCACACATTACTGCAAGCTGTGGGAAGTGTATATACAGGAATTTAAACCCCTTTAAAAACATCAGGAAACTTCTGAGGGGGGAATATGTTAAAGGGTGCAATTCATGTGGAAATTCAAGGACTCAGAAATGAGGAGGTGCTGGTGTGGCTACTTGTGCAACTTCAGTTTACCCATTTTCCCTTTTGTGTAGAAATGGCTGTAGAGTTTAATAAATCCTATTGTAATATTTTTTCCTCTACAGAGCCTTGCTTCATTCAGTACGTGAGTAGCACGCACTGGAAGACTTACATTGCTTACATGGAAGGCTGCAGCTTCTTCCCTTCCCTTGCCCAACCCAAGTTTTTGCATGCTTCTTTTTGCAGTTTAGTTAGTAGAGTTTTTACCTGCAAATGTGTGTGTGTTGTGTAATTGCCTCTTGGTTTTATTAGAAGCTGAAAGACCTGCATTGGATTGAATGCCCACGGGCACATGGTGTTGAGCATTTGAGATTAAAGCTTTGCAGAGACACCATTTCTTATTATGTTAAACATGATAATTAGCAAATGTTGCAGATTTGCACCATGTTGTTCATATGTTTGTGGATTGTGAGGTCATAAATTTGGGGGCCCTATAATAAGTGTGGAGGCAGTTGGCCTTTCACAGACATTCAATAAACTCTGTGGCCCTAAGAGACTGCCTTTATCAGCCATGGATGACATTTGAATTGGAGTCATGATTGTTGTTTAAATTGGGTCTCTTGGTGGTGCCTGAAAAATAGTTGGAAGAGACAAATGGAAAGTAATCTGTAACCCATTTCAAAGCATACTGGGTTGCTAAGATGAGCAGTACTGGGGATCGTATCTGAAGCGTTAACTTCCATCTTTGCTGGAAGGAATTGCAATGTTCAAAATGTAAACATTTTATCTTTAACATTTGCATTATCTTTGGGCCATTTTTTTTTTGTTTCAGGACATGCATAATTGTAAAATCAGCCGATTTTGGTGCGAGATTACGGAATAAAATCTGGTATCATTGGAGTTAATACGTGTTAGATTTGAGAGGGAGTTCAAACTTCAGTTCATGCAGATGTTTGTTTGGGGGTTGTTTGTTTGTTTTGTGGGGTTTGGGGAGGGGTTGAAGACAGCAATGTGCTCCCTGGCTTTAGTAAGGGTGCAGGTATAATTGCTCATGCAAGGCAGGCATTCAGGCACATTATTTGTTTTTACTATATATTTTTTTAAATCTCTTTGTGTGGCAAAGGAAAAATATTAGGTTTTTTTTTTTTCTTCCTCCTAACTCCTCGCTTTTTAATTTTTGCTTTGATTACTGGTAAATCAAAAGTTTTAAAGAACAGTTTCTGTCAGAAAACATGCCCCTGTATTTCCAGGCACAAGCTTTTGCTTTTTGCTGCTGGTTTGGATGAAAATGTATTAAAAAAAACAATTTAATTTCCTTTTAATGTCATGAGCTTGTGTGGTTCATGCAAACATACTTTACAGAGTGCTTGTGTCCTTTTTCAGAGGTCTGTCAGACTGTCTGCTGTCCAGAGCAGGAGTCACATTGGAGCACTTGTGAATCTCACTGGGGATGACAGAGCTGGTTTGCGTTTGTTACCTCTTGGTGTCACACTGGCTTTGCGAGTCTATATTTAGAATAAACACTTTCAGTGGGATTACTCCGGGTACATGAGGAATTTTGCTGATTTGGATTTATGCTGGCAGAAGGGAATATTAAAATTAAGAGTGTCTCAGGATGATTAATGCCATTCCTGTGTGCTGCCTGCTTTGCTGTGTGTTGCCCAAAGGTTTTTGAAGTGCTACTCTTACAATTTTTGAGTCATAATGCTTGCATTCTTATGGAGGTGACATGCTCTTAGGGAAAGAGACTTCTGTCTCTAAAATAATAATAAAAATTAAAGATTACTTGTTTCTCAGGAGTAAACCTAGAATAATATTTTATATGCTTCTCTGGAAGAAAAGTTTTAACTGACTAATAGAGCCCAGTAAAATGACAGAGGTTTTTTTTCTGTTGTTGCAGGTATTAAATAAAATATGCTGTTGTCAATAGGAATGCTGATGTTGTCTGCCACTCAGATTTATACTATTTTGACTGTTCAGTTATTTGCTTTCCTGAATCTTTTACCCGTGGAGGCAGATATTTTAGCAGTAAGTATAACATTTTTCTACATAGATGAAATATCTCTAAAAGTCAATATTTTTTTTTAAACTGTTCTATTAATAAATCAGTACAATGAATGCTATAGCAAGAATTGCCCTAACAGTTTAGTTCAATAAAAAAATAAATGGTATGTTTCCAAATGATCTTAGAGATGATGTGTGCTCGGATACCATGACAGTGAAAGCACTTGATTCCTGCAGTCCCTTTAAAATTTCCAATCTGAGCAGATGTCCTATAGCATGTTATAGCTCTGTTAAAAGAATCCCATGATGGTTTGATTTAGACAGCAATTTAAGTTTTGGTGATGGATGCCATTTTGTAGGGTAAGTGTATATAAATAAAGATAATCTGTGGGTAGCAGAATTTGTGTGTGTGCAGGAGGCCTTTTCAATAAAATGTTGTGTATGTTACAGCTAGGTATTTTTTAAATAGCTGATAATTTCTACTGTCATTAAGAATAATATTTCTGGGTGTGTCAAATTCTAAATAATCGGGCTAGTAAAATTAAATGAACACAGGGTCAATGGTAAAAGTTGTTGCTGGGCTATTTCTTACAGTTTTAAATTTTGTGCAGTTTTATGGAGGAAGTTAAATGTGTCTCTGTAGGATACAGCTTAACCCACTGAAATAGTTAAGCCCAAGTACTGTAGTGTCTGTGTTCTCTGCTAGTAACATTGATATCCAGGAGAGTTACTAATATAGCATCAATTAGTTTAGGAGAACAGAGCAAAAAACCCTTGAAGCTGAATGTTAAAATAAACATACTTAAAAGTTGTTGGTAGTGTGGGGTCGATGGAGACTGAATTATGTTATTTGGATCTTTGGGTTGTTACTATTCTGTTACTATTTTTTGTAGGTAAAAATTTTAAGAAACAATAATGAATTATTGCTTTATTATGGAACCAACATCTCTATTCTATTGTGAAATTTTAAACTGGCTTTCTGTTGTAAACCTGGTTTTCCCCTTTCCTCTCTCACCAAATCCATCCTTCCTCTTTTTATAAAAAAACCCTAATTTTCATTCTTGCTACTTCCTCTTTTTGAAAAGATATTTTAAAGAAACAAAACCTACCAACAGAAAATAAATAAATAAGGGCATTTTTGAAGTTTAGTTTTATTTCTTCTATTTAAGCTTCAGTGTGCAGTATTCTAAAATCAATCACCTAAAAATTAAGTGTCTTTTATTCTTGGATATTTGGAAGTTACAGATCTATTCTGAGAATATGTTTCAAGTAGGAAATGAAGAGATGAACTAGACACTTGTTAAAACATTGCTGTGGAAAGGAGCCAGTAGAATGCTTAACAGATACTCAGAAGAATAGGGAATGTTTGCACACTGTGTCACACGGAATTGAAGGCATACAGATAGCTCATACTCTTGAGAGATTGCGTGGGTTAATGATTGCCTGTTTGGGGAGCAAACTTCCAGCTGGAGTTGGTTCTTTTCCCTCTTGATTTAGTTGTAATTTTATGTATCTTAGTTCTCACATCGTTGCAGCCTCAAATGAAGGATTGTGTTTGTATGAAGTACTTTCCTGTGTATATGATTGGTTATTTTTTAAAAAGGGATAGAAATGAGTTGGTTTGTGTCTGTCTTTTAAAATGAGAACTCATAAAACGGAACTGTAGAGATAATTTTCAGCTACTAAGCTGAATAGGTAGCAGGGAGTTGAGAAGGGATAACAGATGGAGGCTATTTGCCTACAATAAACTATCTTTTAAAAGCTGTTCTTCCCTGTATGCAAGTGAATTCAAAGCAAAAAGAAACAACAACACCACCATCCAAAAGAATCCCCACACCTAAATACCCTGGCTCTTCGGATTTTTTTTGGGTTGTTTGTAGTTTCTATTCTAAATAGGTTGGTATTTTCATTGTAGACAGTAGAAAGGTTTAACATACAGATAATTTAATGAAAAACCTATTACTTTCTTGTTTTGAAAACTAGATAAGAGAAGAATGATGTTGCCATGTGAGTGGAAGACTAGTTGAAAAAGCAATTTTATTATTTCTTTGACATGGTCACAGGATGCCCTATATCTGCTAAATATTTTAATCTAAAAAAAAAATGCAGTGTTGTTTATTTCTAGTTATACTTGTATTTTTCTCTCTTGTTGCAAGCCTGAATTTTCTTTGAACTTTTTTCTCTTAGTATAACCTCGAAAATGGAACCCAGACCTTTGATGATCTACCTGCTAGGTTTGGCTACAGACTGCCAGCAGAAGGCTTGAAGGTAAAAAAACCACAAACATATGTATTAATATCCTGAATATATATATATAGAGGACTGTATCTGCTGAACACTTCTTTTGTAAGCTAAAAAAGAGAGAAGGTAGATGAATATAGTACTGAGGAAAAATAAACACAGAACTGATCAATCTACTTCTCAAGCAAAACAAGCATGCAGAGGGTCTGATATGAACTGTTGCCTGTGAATAGGAGATTCCTCTCCTAAAAAGACAATTTTGGTAGTCTGACCGTTTTTTATGTAAAAGAGAATCTGCTGAACATTTTAAATAAATAAATACATTAAAAATAGCTGAATGATGGGAATCTAAGAAAGTAAGTTTGGTAGACCATTGTTTTCTCTAACGATGGAGGCAGTACTGATACATGATGTTAATTACCTTGCACTGGTATCAGTGGATGCCAGGTTGAATTTTGTCTTGATTTATTTTTTTTTAAAAAAGATTTGATGGATTTGCTGTCTCTGAAAGGTTGTATATTAGTGAGCCCTAATATAGGGAGGAAAGAGGAAAGGCAAGAGGGATTATCTTCCTTGCCTGTGGCCCACAGAGTGCTGCGGAAGGAATTGTAGCTCATTTTCTTGGGCAGTACAAGAGTTGTTGACAGTTTGCTTTCTTCCTGGTATTTCTTAAGCACCTGAATAGAGAAGGTCAGGAGCTGCAGTTCTGCCCTAACCCCTAGTGCCCAGTGGGTTTATCATGGGGAGAAGTGGTGATAGAGCTGCACAGTTGTTTACTGACTGTACTGAGAAACAGAGGGCGATTAAGTGATTTGCCCAAGTAGTGAGCCCATTTAACACATCAAAAATAGAGATAAGGAGCTTTGATTCTAACCTTTTCAACTGTTACAGCTCTGTCTTCACTGAGGTAGATGTTGTCACCTGTGCAGAAATGATGAGTTTTAGTTCAGAATATCATACTAAAACTTTCTTCTTGGTTTGCAGTAAGATTTTAATTATTTAAAAAACGCTATGATTGATTGAAATGGGATGAAAATGTTATACATTTTCAGTGCTTATTATTAGGATCTATTAATATGCAACTTGTAAAGCATAATCTGTCACATTCCATAACAACTAGTGCCACAGCATCAATGTAGGAGCTTTTTTAATTCTGCTGTGTGTACTCCAGTCGTGAAGTGGTCAGTCATTTCTGTCTGTGTCTGTAGGAGAACAGCCCCTCCATTACAGATAGTTAACAATGTGTGGTAGCATTATGAAAAATACAGTCTAGTTGTAGTTAGCCATTGGGGCTCTTCAGCCTGCAGAAGAGAAGGTTCCAGGGAGACCTTGTAGCACCTTCCAGTACCTGAAGGGGCTCCAGGAAAGCTGGGGAGGCGCTTTTCACCAGAGAGGGCAGTGACAGCACAAGGGGTAATGGTTTTAAACTGAAAGAGGGGAGATTTAGGTCAACCATCAGGAAAAATTCTTCCCCATGAGGGCAGTAAGGCACTGGAACAGGTTGCCCAGGGAGATTGTGGAAGCCCCCTCCCTGGAGGTGTTCAAGGGCAGGTTGGATGAGGCTTGTGCAGCCTGGTCTGGTGGGAGGTGTCTCTGCTCAGAGCAAGGGGGTTGGAACCTGATGATCTTTAAGGTGCCTTCCAACCTTCACCATTCTGTGATTCTATGATTTCTTGAACAGTAATGTGATGTTGTGAGAGTTCTGCGAGATCTCTGTAAGATACAGTTGGTTCCAGACATACCACTCCAGTTAAAAAAGAGTAAATGCTTTGTCTGAAACAAGGTAACACAAGTGGCATTTGCTCTGTGAATCAGGGACCTTGGGGACCTGTATCTGACTGTCAGCAAATCAGTGTAGCATTTTCAGTGGACATTGCTTGTAATTGATGTAGATGGTGTAACGTTGTGCCTGTCAGCTCAGACTTGGCAGAGGACAGATGGCTGGTGCAACTTCTCTGCCAAAAGGGATATTTTTATTACAAAAATCTATCCTCAAAACAAAACTGCTTCTCTCTTGTAGGTTAAACTTTATGAATAATATATAAAGATTATATATAAAAAGTACCTTTAAACTGACAGCTTATATATATAAATTGTGTGTATATAAATGTACGTATATCTTTTATATTTGAACTTAATTTTATGTATGTTTATATATATTATATACACTATAATATTATTATATGTAATTGTTATTTCTGCATAGTTGATGACATCTCTAAATATCTAAGGCTGTCAGTGAAAACAGTTTAAAACTCTCCAGGATGTTTCTACAACTGTTGCAATAATTTCTTGAGCCCACAGCAGTGCAGCTTCTCATGATCCTTGTTTGCATAAAACAGATTACCTATATTCTTATTTTTCTGGTAATTTACTGCTCTTTATCTGTATGATAACTTGCTGTAGCTTTAAACCTGATTGTAACAAGTGTGAATCTCATAGGAATATTGTTACACCAAATGACAGGCCATTGTGTTAGTGTTCAAGAGCCTCTGTCACCCTGTGGTCTTATTGCACAAACAGCTCACACAGAAAGGTGGTTGTTCTGAAGGTGTGTTTCACATGAAGGGCAGACAAAGCCTCCTTCTCCAGGTGTACAGTCTGGGTTTTTCTGCATCTTGCTAATCTAAATCTGCTGCAAAGAGGTTGACAGAAGGGAACCGTTTAATATCAATCTCATTGTTAATTAATATTAATCTAATTAATCAATAAGCTGCTTTTCAGGTGATCTAGAGGAATACCAAGGATACCAAGAAAACAAACATGTCCTAGTAACAGAAAAGGGAAGGTCTGCTCTCTTTAGAGCTAGAACAGTGTGTTGTGCAGGCTGGGTGATACCCTTTTGGTATGTGTCCGATGGGAATTCCTGTGTCACCAGAGTTTACAGGGCATTTACAGCAGGAGGGAAGAACCTTCAGGGGCCTAGTCAACCTCGAAGTCCCCACATGCTGGAGAGGGACTAGTGTCAGTGCATTCAGTTCTCAGGTGAGTGTGTCTCCTCAGAGAAGCTGTAGAATTTTTCAGCAGATGTTAAAGCACGAGGTTGGGAGAGTTTGATTTTCAGTGGTGGAGGACTAACTTGGTCACCTAAAACAGTCCAAAGATTGCTTCAAGATTGATACTGCCAGATCTTCCTACTCCTGTAAGTCTTTCAACTGCAGCAGATTTGATGATCTGTAGTCTTTGCTTACCACAGTAAACCAGCTATTTTGTATGGTAGCTCAGTGTTGATTTCACACACCTGACTTGCTTTGCTTTCCCCTTTTAATTGCCAAATTTGTGTTAGTACTTCCTAGGCTACTGTATTTCAGTTTTTGGTCTCCATATGTCTTAGGATAATAGTTCCACAATATTAATGCAGTGTATGCAGTCCTCTTTCTGCTGAATTATACTGCAAAGTCTGAGTTATGAACTTCAGATGATGTAACTGGAAAAACTGTCTTTTCTGTTGGACTTTCTGATTCTTTACAGACCTAAAGATCCTGATGAATCAAAATAAATACTCAAGGATGTAGCAGAAATCTTGCTATGATACAGGACTGAGTTGGTAATAAGAATTTGTTTATGAAATGTTGTTGTATGAAAATGTACAGTTTTCTTTTGTTATACTTGGCTGCCAACCCTTTTGTTAAGACAAAGGGAAATGAAGCTCCTGTTTTTGTTCCTGTTTTCTAGGGATTCTTAATAAATTCAAAACCAGAGAATGCATGTGAGCCTATAGCCCCACCTCCTCTGAAGGACAACTCCTCTGGTGCTTTTATTGTGTTAATTCGAAGGCTTGAGTGCAACTTCGATGTCAAGGTAAGATTGTTTTTTACATATTTTTTTCCTTTTCTAGATACTGATGCAGAGGCAAGGGAGAATGCTATTGTCTACAGGCAGATAAAGCAGTATTGTAATATGGTTTATTTTAAGATTATGTGTTTGTGAGCCAGCTTACCTGGCAAATAAAGGTGAGGGGTGCTGCAGTGTGCTCGCAGAAAGCCTGCAGCAGCAGTATCAGCTCTTCTTGCCAGCACTCACAGGTGAGCTTAGGGAACAGAGATAATATAAAAGCACCCTGTCCCTCAAACCAGGACACACCCAAAATCCACAAGCCACTTTCCTGATTTGCTTTTGTTCTGATAAGTAGGATCATCTTCCTGTGGCTCACACCCTGTGAACAATAGTAGTGTCACAGCTGGTTGATGAGGAGACAGTGCACTGCTGGGTAGAAACAAGTACAAGGGACAGAAATGCTTTTAAAGGAGTACAACAGCTAGATGTTGTACTATGAAGTATTTATGTTATGAAAATTTTTTGCCTGCAGCTGAAGTGGACCATTCTGTGTTATTTAAAAAAATACAAAAATAGAATTGTGTTTGTGTACAATACATGGATTTCTTGAAAATGACCCTGATGAATGGGGCAGCAAAGGATGTCTTAAGGAAAACCGGGCTCTAAACTAAAAGGAGATCCCGGCATGTTTCCTGCTGTGTGGGATGTTCAGTGATATGGTTGAACATGTCAGTTCTACCCAGACTGTAGGTTCCAGCTGTAGAGGCAGCCCCACTGCTCGTGTCATCTGCCTTCACATCAAACTCAGGAATGTCACATGTTTTGTACCCTGAATCCTGTCACTCTGTGTGTCTGTGGCTTAGTGGGAAAAGGGAAATGACTGCTTGCCTTTTTCACATCCTCTTGGCCTAATTGCTGCCCCTACATTGATGGAACACTGATGCTGCTGAAGACACTGTTAAAGGAGCAGGGCTGAAATTTTCTAGTAGAATATGTTTTTAATCAGAAATACAGCAAATGCTTGTTTGCTGAAAATAACTTGTTTTGTTGAAGAAGTTGGCATTATGACTGAGCCGTCAGCTTTTTGCTCTGGTGCTAAACCAGAAAAATCGTATCTCAGTTGCTGGTCACAGAGTTCTGAGATTTGGAGGAGCTTTGGAAAGCTGCTCAGCTGAGGGCAGGAGCCAAGCAGGGAGAAGACATGCAGAATTGCTTTTCCACATAGCTATCAACTTAGTATAACTCTTGTATTTTAATTTTACACACCTTGATTTGCCACGTGCAGTCAAGGAGTGTTCCTTGCAAAAAATACAAGGTTTGTATGTTACCATCGAGGGGTTTCTATGGTCAGTTCTCCAAGGATTGAGTCCCACCACCACGTAAGCATTTTTGTTATGTTTTACATTTCATGTAATATCTGTGGAAAAGTGGATTCCCACACGTTTCTTTAGTAGACAGAGCAAGGTAGAAAGTGGATCAGAAGTTCCAAGGTGCAGATGAGTATCTATGTACTAACTGGCCAGTGAATTCACTCTTACAATACTCGTGCAATATTGCATTATATAATTTCATACGTACTACAGCATTTTGCCCTGAAGTTTCCTCCAGGAAGCAGCCGGTGAGTTATATGACATATCAGCTAGTTGACTGACAGTATATAGGTTTTAATAAAAGTCCCATCTCTCCTGTTTTACATTGGAAACTACAAATGCAGGTGTGTAGCTGTTCCTTGATTTTACTGTGTATGAATCTTTACTAGGCTGGAAACCATCTCCTCTTCCCTTCCATCTCTCTCAGCACCTAGTGATTTCTTACATGAGGAATTATGTTGCAGAAGGAGAAGGGTTAAGGCTGGGAACGAGTGGAAGCAGTTCAGAGCCTTTTGGAATGTGTATCCTCACTTGTTGTAACTGATTTTTACTGCTGATCGTGCTGGTGCCCAGTGTGAGAAGGGACTGGTCAAGAGAGGGGGTGCTGTGCTGTCAACTCCTGCATAATTACAAAACTTCTTTCTCAAGCCTGCATTTAGGGTCTGGTCATCAGTGGCTCTGAAATATGGTGTTGACACCATGTAGGAAGTATCACATATTTTCTGCCTACAGAAAAGGTTTGTTTGGCAAAATAAGCATCATGTAAAATTATGCTACGTATGGAAAAACTTATTAGAGTGGTCTGGGATGAGAAGTAATTTAAGTAAATGATACCTCGCTGTATTAAAACTGTCTCTTTAGACATGACAGTCAGCAGATACATGATTAAACATAACATCATTTTATATGTGCACTATGGATATTTTCTGTAGTGATGTACTGTTGGCCAAACTCCCAACCATGTGTTTATGTTTACATCTGAAACTGATTTTTTCCTTTTTTTGTTTTTAAACGATGGGGTTTTTCA
This sequence comes from Hemiprocne comata, assembly GCA_020745705.1. Lineage (NCBI taxonomy): Eukaryota > Metazoa > Chordata > Aves > Apodiformes > Apodidae > Hemiprocne > Hemiprocne comata. The sequence continues at coordinate 27,247,773 of CM036594.1, read as the reverse complement.
GGGTGTCTGCATTTTCCAGTAACATTGTTCTGCTGTTTGGATTATAGTTGTTAGGACTATGGAGAGAGGATCTGGGCAAAGAGCTGATTGTCATTTTCTTACAGTGGAAGGTAACTGTGCAAGAAGAAATCGCCTCCTGGAACTGTACTATCCTGCTTAGATATATCTTAAAAATGGGTTAATGCTTCAGTTTTGGTGCACAATTTGTTTCTGTCTTCGGGGCCCTGGGTAGGGAAGGTGAAGTTGCAGCTTGGCAGTGTAATGGCAGAGGCAGCTGCTGCTCTCTGCAGCTGGGTGGTGTCGTTAAGCCTGGGCTGTCACTGTTAATTATGCTCTTCACTCGAGTGCCCCTGCCTCTCTCCTGCTCATCTTGCAGGCATATTGGTGTGTGGTTTTACATGAACACCATCATTTTATAGTCCAATATACAAAGGGCCTGTGTTTTAAATAGGAGGCAAAAGTGTGTAAGGAACTAAAACATGTCCTTAAGTAAGATAAATTATTTACTACCTGTCCTGAAGGACATATTTCCATGTATAATGGACAATTCATAAACACCTATTCAGGGCATGATTTTAAATAAAACAAGCAATTAATAATAAAAAAATGATGCTACATAGAAACTTTCACTAATTAACATAGCACATTTATGTGGATATGGAGATTAAGAATCTGTGAGAACAAGGAAGCTTTAAAGCTCAAATAACTCAAACTTAATTTTCAACACCTGGTGATTTGTGATGTGTATTACTGTGCTGACTGCATTGCTGCCATTCTGTCAGAAGCCCAGATATTTCAATGTTCAGTACTTTGAATCCTTTCCTTGTCTTATTTTTTACGTTTTTATTTCAAATTCTAGCACCTTTTTACTTCTTTGACTATTTTGCTGTTGTGCAGAATGCTAGCAGTCTCTATTTCAAGCTTGACAAACTTTTCTTTAGAATAATCTTCCTTTGTCTGGTTTACAGGTTTTAAATGCACAGAAAGCTGGATACAAGGCAGCTATAGTTCACAATGTTGATTCTGATGACCTCATTAGCATGGGATCCAACGACAGTAAGTACAGGTATCACTTCTCTCCTGTTTGAAAATAATTTCACCCACTGGAATGTACAGTATTAAAATCGGTATGAAGTATTATTCTGAACTCTCAATTTAGAAGAAAAACAACACCCCCCACCCAGGTTCCAAACAAAAACAACAACAGCAAAACCCAGAAAAAATGTACCCCAACAAGAAATCCTCCCATTGTTAACATTTTAAAACGGGAGATGTTAATATAAAAACATAAATGCATACTCGTGTATTTGTGGCATTTAATTTGCACATGCTCTGAGTATTTCTTTCTGTTTTTTCTTTAAATATTAGTTCAACTGTTCTGGGTTAAATAGTTAAATTTATGAGAGATTGATATGACCCACATGGAAAAGAGCTGATGTGTTGTTAATTAAGAAGAAATACAAGAAAAATAAACTCTGCTATTTTGGAAAGAAATAAAACTTTAAAATATGACTTGTTAATATTTGCTAGTGGTTCCATTTTGTTGGTGCAGTGCTGGGTACATTTTCCTGTTCCTTTGGCAAATGGATGCTGATTTCATATGAATATGTATCACATGCACATATTTTCAGTTTTTCAGTAGGAAAAGGGATGTGTAGAGACCAGGGCACCATTCCTGAGTGCTTCTGGTGCTTGCTGTTCCAATTTTAACCTTTCATGGAGTGAATAAGTTCAGAGCATCTTGTAATCTAGTAAAAGTGTTGGGTTTGTTTAATGGTATGCATTTTTTGTCTGTAGTGCTGTTATGTCTGTCTTTGTGGCATTTATTTTGTTCAGTTTTTGAGCTTGCTTAATATGGAATAAGAACAAAAAAAACGACTTTCCAAGTGGAAACACCATGGAGTAAACTAGGAAATGAACACTCAGCAAAGTCAGCGGCAGCTGGGTAGCCCAGGAAGCTCTGTGAAAGTGGTTTTGATGAATTCTCAACCCATGTGAATCTTATATTCAGGTTTCACTGAGAAATCAGAATGTGGAATAACTTCAAGACAAATGCAGGCTTAGGCAGTGTGAGAGGATGTGAAGCCATGTCTGCTCGTGCCTTGGGGAACCTGAATGCTTTGGTATTGGCTATTAATTTGCTCCTTAAATATTTGAACCCTAAGCCAGAGGTGCAAATCAATATGAAGTGAAGCTGAGGAGAAGGTTTCTAGAATATGGAATTTATCTTTCAATAATTTTTCATTTGAGCTCCATTTCTTTGAGCCCTCACTAGTAAGCAGAGAAGGGGGAGACAGTCCCATCCAGTTTCTTGGGACTGAAATAAAGATGTGGAATTTTTCATTCTCTTCTTTCTTCTTTTTGATCTTTTCTAGCCACAGCTGTTTCTAGTGTGTTCATTTATGTTTAGGGTGAAAAGGAGGGAAAAAAGAGTAATTCATATTTACAGGACCAGATCACAAAACCATGTAAGTTGCCAGAAATTCTGGAAATGGATGGAGCTTTGTGACTTCCAGTAAATCTCTCAGTAATAATGATGTTCTGGTTACACTTGCTCTGATGATGCCTCTTCTTTTTTTCCCCCCCCATCCCCACCCCCAAAAAATATTTTGGATTTATGCTCCCATTAAATATTCCATTGACAATTTTGATTTCTGTAGCTGCAATAAAGTCCCTAGATATTTGTTAGGAAAAATAATACCACTTCTTACGTAAAGTTGTAGCATGTGCATCAGTGTGTATGTCATTATGTTAAAATACGTCTTCATGTTGTGATAGTCTCATTATGCTCAAGTCTTATGTCTTAAGAGTGCCCATAGAATGGCAGCATAATAATAGTTTTATTATCCTGCTGTTTTTATGCAGTTGAGGTTTTGAAGAAGATTGACATTCCTTCTGTCTTCATTGGCGAGACATCAGCTAATTCTCTTAAAGAAGAGTTTACTTATGAAAAGGGGTGAGTTACCTCACACACAGCTGTGATGTTCCTTGCAATAAGTCATTGCCTCTTTTAAATGTTTATGGATTTAAAACAGAATGTTGTGATGACAGAGGCTGTAGGCATTCCAGGTCAAACTTGTGCCTGAGAGCAATGGGCAGAAAGCATTTTAAAAAAGAATATAAATTGCTTTCCTGCAAGAGGGTTACCATTTATTGATCAGATGTTGCTCCTTTCATTTCCATATAGCATGAAACATACAAGTTTAGCTAATGATCTAGGAATCACAGGAATGCTTGGGGGAGTATGCATATTTCAGATCTAAGGGTCGGTTCTTTTTCTTTGTATGTCCATTCCCATTGAAGTCAGATGCTGGTCTTTAAGAAAATAATTTAAAAATTAATTAAATCTTTAAAGCATGTTGGAGGTAATGCAGTCATGAAACTATTGACAAGTCAAGACTGAACTGTATGTCTTAATCTGCCCTTTCTATTGTATTCTTAGCTATCCATACAAATACGGACATGGATAATTTCATTGATCGATAGCTTCAATTTCAGTGATCATCTGTTCAAACTGTACCAGTGTTTTAACACCTCTCTGATGTACTTGAAGTGCATTTCTTCTCTGGAAGAGGTGTAGAAAAATGAGATGATTGATTTCTCTGGTGCTCCCAACTGCATTCCTCGTTCAGAAGTGTATAAAGTGTCTAGACCTGGTCATCTTTCTGAGCACATAAGTATCCACAGTATAAGGCTATTGAAGTTGTCCCTTTTCCTCATCCTTTAATAATAATTCTAGGACAAGTCAGAGATAACTTCCTACGCCAGGTGAATCTGCAGGATGCTTTCAAGATTATTCTAATGGGATGCATGATTGGGTTTGCTTTGCTTTTCTTCTGCTTTTAAGTTTAAAACTTAAAAAAAAGCATTGCAAGAACCAGATGGTTAAAATATGAACCTTGAACAGGATGGAAAGGCAGATGTGTATTGTATGTTCAGGCTTAGGACCTTGCTCTTTCAGGTGTTGCTGGTGTCCTTTCACTAAAATCATCAGAAGAACTAGATTGTGTCATTCTGAAGTAGAGACCTTGCTGGTGAAACTACGTGATAAGTAAAGTGTGGCTCCACGTGAGCAGTAGCTATAGGGCTGCTAACACTTGTATATGTTGCACCTTCTCAGGTATTCTTGACTGCTTGTGCCAGCAGAATAATCATGGGAATTTACTTCCTCAAGTATCAATAAATACTAGTATTCAGCTATCAAGTTTACAGCATCTGTATCAGGCTCTCTAGGAAGATTTGTGGTTACTGTATTTTATTGACTCTCCTGAGGACAAAGGGTGTGCTTTACCATGCTTCAGGATTTGAAATTAAACCTCCTGTACAACCTGAACCCTTTACTTAATAAGAGTGATTTCACAGTATCTTTTGATAGTCATGTTATTTTTTTTCCTTTTGATACCAAAGCAGCTAAGATGTTGTTTTCCTGGTTGCTTTAGATTTATTTATGAAAGAAGTCAATGAGTAGTTTTAACTCAAAAAAATGTTCTGAGAAACATTGTTTTGTTCTTTTATTGAAATGGCTTTACATGATGTGGGTATTGGCTGACTTTACGTTGTTGTGCACAGGTAGGTGCTCCTTTAGTGTGTCTAGTGCTATTTTATTGTAATGGTTTGTTTCATTGTACTTATTCTTCAATTCATTGTTCATTAAATTCTAATGTATTTAGAAAGTATTACCTTTTTCTCCCCACAGTGGCCATGTTGTGTTAATTCCAGAGTTCAGTCTTCCTTTGGAGTACTACTTAATCCCTTTCCTAATAATAGTAGGGATTTGTCTTATTCTCATCGTCATATTTATGGTAAGTTCCTTCTCGTGAGAACAAGTTTTCTTCCAAACAAGTCATGGTAGAACTCTCATTCCCTGCAGCTAAAGAGGGGCTGCAGTCAAGGAACAGCCAAAGCTCTGTGTGCTCTACACACCTGTAGCCTGCTTACCTGTAATCCTCTGTGTTCTCAGTACAATGAACAGGTGCAGAATTTTGGCCAAGGGGCATCAGGAGCCCGTAGGGTGTTGTACCTGGCATGTAGCTACTGACAAAGAATTGTCCTCCCTGCTGCTCTCCCACTGCACAAGGCTTCCCCTTGCACCCAGAAAGAAGGAGCTGTCCCTGTGCTCTGGTACACAGAGCATGGCACCCACCTTCCCAAACCTGCCCTGCTCAGTAAACCTCAGTCCCACTGGTGTCCCTGGGTTTTGCTGCAGGTGCAGTAATCAGTCAGTGAGCTCAGGGCCTGTGCCAGCACACAGCACACATCTCACAGCAAATACTTTACCCAAGAGGTTCAGCTGGGCACCTGTCTCCTAGGAAAGGTAAAGCAGCATAGCTAGGTGTGATTTCACAATACTTAGCATCACACTTTTTGGAATCTCTGCTGGTCTCTGACCAGTTACTATTTTACCTTTTGATAAAAGTAAACTGTTCTATAACGTTTTCTTCATCCCTCATCACAAAAAAACTTGCATTATATCCAATCTAAATATACCATGTTTCTTATGATTCTTTTAAATTTGCCTTTTAAGAGCTCGATCTTTTTATATTGGCGTGCTGCTACTCTGAATTAAAACAATTTTGTACATAATGTGTGAATTTGAGAGTTCCAGATTACAAATGTATAGGGAGGAGCCATCTGTACAGCCGCAAAGGAATAAATAGATGCTAGGTAGGATTAGCTATGAGAAGGGGAAATAGTCATTTGTTGAGGAAAATTTCAGCCATTTCAGCTGTCCCCAATTTCCTTGTCTATACACTGTGAGGAAATGTAAAAAAGGGCATGTCTGTAAACTATGATTAAGAGTTTATTTTTCCAAATATGTCCCAGTTATAATAGCAAAGGTTTTGACAGACCTGAATTTCTAGTATGTTAGTGTCACCAGGTAGTTAGTGCTAAAATGAATTATTCTTTCTATGTCTTAAAATGATGATGTAGAGGAAAACCATACAGGAACCAGGAGGAAAAGACATTGTAGATCTGCAAGTCAGGCTTATCTGTACTGGGTATTTGGGGCAGATGTTTGGAGTGTTTGGAAAATAATGTTAGAAGCACCGAAGTCCGTCTACACAGCTCACGTTAGACTGGGAGAGAGAATTGTTGGAAGGGTTAGGCTCAAAGGGCTGTAGTACATGGGGTAACACCTGGCTGGCAGCCAGCCATTAGAGGTGTTTGTCAGGGTTCAGCCTCATGGGCAGCTCTTGTCCATGTTCTGTCAGTGACCTGCACACAGGAGTTGGGTGCACACCAGGTAAACTAACCAACAATACTGAATGAGGAGGCTTTGAGTCCTGTGAGTGTGAAGAGGCCGTACAGAGAGATCTTGGTAGATCAGAGCACAATACAATTAATTGGTGCAGTGAACTTGATCCCAGGGAGGTTCTGGGTTGGATTTGTTGCTCATTCATTTGTGGTTTAGATGCTGCTGCTTTCAGGAAATTTTTTTTTTAACTAAGAAATGAATGTGAGGCTTGGGTTGTTAAGTATCTTAATTACAGCAGAAAACCTGCAGTTTATGCATACAGCTCATTGCTTAGCATGGATAAAAAGACTCTGAATACACAGTTTAGATCCAAATATGCTTAAAAAGTGAAGCCAGGTGTGATGCAGAAGGATAAATACATTTTATTTTGCCAAAAACAATTAGTTTCAAATGGTCCTGATAATATTTCCGTCACATATATACGTTCATGCTTTTAAAAAAAGAATCTGCTGTGAAGTAGATCATTGCCTTTCAGGGATTCCTAAGGTGAGAGGTTCCAATGCTGTCTGTAATACTAATACTGTCTCAGTGTTTACCTTTTCCACAGCGCAGGAAGGTGCAGAGCACCTCTGCAAATGTCAGAAGACTTGTTTAGGTGTATGCTTTGGTTAAGGACATTGCTTCTCATATTTGAAAAATAACCTCATGTCACAGGTTAGAATTAGAATCTGAACAGAAATAGTATTAGGGACTATTAAGAAAATGAAAATAGAATCTTTGGTATAATTGAAGACAGCAAATAGCTATGTCTTGAAGTATCCCCTTTATTCCTCCCCAAACTACATCTGGATTCTATGAAAACAGTTCTAGTGGTCATGGGAATAATGTTTCAAAAGAGCTGTAAAAATCTAAAACTGTGAGCAAAATCAATCACACTTAATTAATAGTATTTTGCTCTGAAATGTGCCATCCCACTCTACATGAGCCTTGGTAAAGGATTGCAGCAATGGCCATGTTTTATGGAGTATGGGCTTCTTTTTTGTGCCTTTCCTTTCCAAACAAAACTTGTTGCTTTTCAGTTTCAAGTGCCCTGGTCATCAAGAACGTCCGTGAGGCTTCTTTGGCTTCATCCTTGAGTCCAGGCAAGGGAAGAGGTGATTCAGTTTGAGCTGGGGTTCCCTTTTGAATAACTTACTGTGAAGACTCATAAATCAGAACTTCTGTTGTTGTATTGTTTTAACTTATTGTTCATGCTGTCTTACTCGTTTCTGTTTCCAGATCACAAAATTTGTGCAAGACAGACACAGAGCAAGGAGGAATCGGCTTAGGAAGGATCAGCTGAAGAAACTTCCAGTACATAAATTTAAGAAAGGCAAGTGGATGGTTATTTGTCTAACTAATTAGACACCATTGTTTTTAACAACAAAAAAACCTCTAAATTGAGAGGCTTTGTAGTTTTGGAGAGAATTTTGAGAACACTTGAAATAGACAGTAGAGCTTGGATTGAAAGCACACGAGCAGTCTGACTTGCCCCTGCTCTTGCTGAAACAGGAGTTCCAACATGTCTCTAATGCAGAGCAGGCACCACATGCACACTGAGTGAGAATTAAAATGTTGCTTAGAATGCCACAAAATCTGTGCAGAAATTCCACAAAATCCCTTGGTGTGCTCTTGGTAGCAGTGCCCACAGCAGTCAGCCACTGTGGTGCATGATTTCCATGTCTGGGAACCAGTAAATACGAGTGGTAGATGAGCTGCCTGACATCACAGGGACTGTGAAACAAACTGCCTTGTGTGTGTAATTGATCTGCTTTTCCAGGGGTACCGTTCTTACATTCAGCCACAGTCCTTCTGGTAGGGAAATAGCGATGCAAATTTAATGCCAAAATACTTGCTTTTGTCATTCTTTATCGTGGTTAATTTTATGCAAGATCTAATGAAAAAATAAGCAATAAAGCTGTAGTAAGTTACTTCATTCAATGAAATACAAAAACTGCCTTAAATCTTTCTGTCATCTAATTTTTAAAAAAGTGGAAGAAAATCTGCTACTTCTCCATTTTGTTTTTTAAATGTTACCATTTTACCGTCTGTTTATTCATACAAGCTATTGCAAGGTATGAGAAGAAAAGGTGTAAAAATTAATTAATTGAAGTGATTGATTACTACACACCTTATGTCAATAAAGACTGTATTGGCTGAGGCCCACAGACCATGTTAGGGGGTATGCCTGGGGTCAGGGATAGAGCCACTGACTGCTCTTGGATCAGCCAGCCTGCATTATTGGTGGCAGTGTCTACACTCTGTGCAGACAGATGTTCAGTTTGAGCAGGTACAGGTTTTGTGCAATGTTAGTCAGCCTGAAGGAGAAAGTGTTTTCCTCTGCAGAGTTGGCTGAAGCTTTTTATAATGACCTATTGGTATGTATTTGAAATCAACTCTAAAAAACTACCTTACACCAATAAAATGAATACTAGTTTTGTTTCCTCTTGTTGATTCCCTGTGAAATCTAATCAGAATCAAAATACCAAGTAAATTGTGTTGTACTTCAAAAAGAAATTTGCGAAGGAAGAGTTGCTTCAAGAAGGTCAGTTAGTATCTTTTTCAGTTAATTGTGTGCATCTGTAATAACTGTCCCAGAATTCCATAACCAAGGAGCCAGTGAATGAAGGTACCTTATTGCTGGTTCCCTCATTCTCCTTCCTCCTTTCTTTTGCTGAGTCTTACATGGTATGAATTGGTTGGAGGTCAGTCTGCCATAGTAAAGCCAACCTGGTTGTAAGTGTCCAGGTACCCACTGCATTCAAGGGCTTGTGAAAAGCAGGACAAAAAGCTTATTTTTTTTCATCTAGGATGTCAGTTTCTTTATGGTTCTATTGCTGTGAAATTAATCCTTTGCATTACTTTTAAGTCCTTTCACTAAACCAACAGTTGGACCCAGTACCTACAGTAGTTACCATTGGCAATTACAATGAAGATAAATTGCTTCATGAGAGATGGGTTTTCCAAAGACATTATTGTGAAATCCATTCACTTTGGTCTTCCCAATGATGTATCCAAACAGTCTTACCTTTTGCTTTGAAAGGACAGATGAAAGCAACTCCTGTTTTTCAGAAATGCTGGGTTTTCTTTTGTTTCTCAGTGTGTTCCTAAAAATCTGTTTGTATTGAACCTAGTCGAAGCATTAGTCAAATCCTGAAGCTCAGGCTCTTCAGATGCTGCTTTGTCTCTTTCTTGCACTGCTTTTTGTATCTTGAATCGTTGCCTAAGAAAGGGTTTTGCTGTGCTGGGAAGGGTGTTTGAGGGAAAGCTGGCTTTAGTGGATTGCAGAATGTAACAGGTTGATAGGCAGACTGGTGACTGTTTGGTTGGGGTGATTGTGTTCTGCCATCGCTGAGGAGGATTTTGAGTCAAGTACCACTCTCGTGCATTGGGGATTTTTATTCATTTCAGCAGACTTTCGATCAGCCACCTGGCATTTCTGTCATGAGCAGAGTGCAGTAACAAAAGATGCAGCGTGTATTGGAGTCCTGACCAACAAACCTCTCCTTTGGTAATTCCATAATTCCACAGGATGCAGCGGATTCGTGGTCAGATGATGTCTCTTTCCCACTCCACCCCCAGCTTCTTGCTCTTCTCTTTGTATGGTATTGCTCCTCTGTGTTGTTTGTAGAGAAGGCTGAATCCCCTTATCCCCTTCCAGCCTTCAGATTCTTAGGTTTAAATTATCAGGCTTTTTTTTTCACCTTGCACGATAGTTTCTCTGTTGTGTGATCATAATACTCTTTGTTTCTGTTTGGACCAATCTTCTGAAGATAGGGGTGGCCACATTACAGACTCCTGAAGAGTACTTACTGCTTCTTGAAGGACTGCTCTTCAGTGGTGCTTCCCACTGTTGCGTTTTTCTTTTTCCCAGTTGTATCACATTAGGAACGCTGGAGTGATCAACCAGTACATTCTGTTCTTCTCAGTTGTTTATAACTGATGGAATCTTCCACCAGCAGAAACTGCCATTTATTCAGCTCCCTCTGTTGATACTTGCTGATCTTACTGACTAGGAGCAATCATTTAATACATAGAATTTACTGAATGTTGTACCAAAGTCCACATAGATAAGATGTGCTGTATTTCTTATTTATAGAAATCAGTTTAAACACAGTTTAAAACATTTTTACTAAACTGAAGGGAAAGTGACTGGGTTATAGTCCTAATAAAGGGAAGAATATTACAGCAGTCAACTCTAGCTTCAGAGAACCTGCCCCTTGCATGGACAGGGAAGAGTAATAGTTTCTTCAACCTGTGAAACTAACCAAGAGAGCCTGGATGCACGTGTTTGAAGAAGACTGTTCCAAATATTTTAAACTGATTCTCAATTCTGTGCTGCAGGAGATGAATATGATGTATGTGCCATTTGTCTGGATGAGTATGAGGATGGAGACAAGCTCAGAATCCTTCCATGTTCTCATGGTAAGCAGCTGTAGTTAAGGTTTGGTATTTATATTAAAACAGCTCCCTAAAACACTTATGTCTAAAACCCACAGTAAATATTTGTTGATTGATTTATAAAATGTCTTTTTGCTGATATGCAGGAGTGTATATAAGAATTGGGGACAACAGTGAACTTTTTTCCCTCTTTTTAAAAGCAAAAAAGATAGTGTTCCCACTTTGAATTTTTCTTCGGGTGTACACATGAAAGAAAACCTGGGCTTGACACTATCCCCTAAATGTCTGTGTTTAATAGGGAAACACATTCCAGAGTTACTTCTTACATTTAAAAAAAAGCTTTCACTTTTTCCAAGACAATTAAACCATAAAACATAATTGATCTATTAGTGACACAGATGTGGATGAAGGGACACAGTCTGTGTGCAGACCACTGCCATCACTGTACTTGGAAGCCCACCTTGTCATTGCAAAAACAAGTGGAATATTTTTAGTGTCAGGTTGTGCCCTGCCCGCAGTGGCTTCCCCATGTCGAGCCCACTGCAGAGGTGCACGTACCTGTCCACAGGACAAGACTGCTTGTGACTGCAAGTGCAAGAAGGATTTTAAGAGCGCTTAACCTAGAAATCTGGAGGAGGCCTGGGCCCAAGAGTGTCTCTAAATTTAAACTTTTTCTGATAAAAGCTGCGTAAAATCTATCAAGAAAGATGGGGTTCATCCTTCCTAGCTTGAGACCCTCCCTCCCAGTCCATCAGCTACACTGCAGTCGTTCTGGCTGGGTGCAGTTTTACCCAACGTTTTCTCATGCAGTTTCTGCCCTGACCAGGCACTGCAGCAGCAAATACCACATCACTGAGAGATTTAAAAGAAGGGGCAATTGATGTGACAGCCTTACCTCCACAGTGAGCATAGCAGGTGACAGACTGAGCTTTGTGGAGCCTCAGTCATAAAAAAACTTCAAAACAGGCTGACAGGATAAGGAGTTCTCAGAAGAGAGAGAACAGATCCACAGCATCTGTTCTAGCTGGGACTGTAAAGTTAGCAAAACCTGATCACCAATACCAGAGATTGATGACAGATGAAAAAACCAAACCAAACCAATTCCCCCCAAACCAAAACAAAACCCCAAATCAACACTCTCAGTTCTTGTGGAGAGCACGTTACTGACGTGCTTGAGCAGGTACTACACACAGGATACCTGCCCTTGTAAATACCCAACTCTTTGCCAGATACAAGTCCCTGTTAATAACCAGAGCTAAGTTTTTAATACTGTAAGACACTTTCAAAAACTTTTTTTTTAAACAAGGCCAGTATAGTTGCAGTGCTAACTGTAGACCTAATTTAAAATCTGCAAAATCATGTGGTAATTTAATTGAATAACAAGGTGCTTTGATACATCTAGGTGGAGGTTAGAGGCATGTTGAGGATAACGATGGTGGGCACGTCTGCTGCAAGTGGCTGTAATGCCTCAAGAAGTTTTTAAAGTTTGTCAGACACGGACCATTGCAGGACTGCTCTTGTATTCATTCAGTAGAGGAAATATGTATTTACTGCATGTACCCACATGGCCAAGATCTTAATCTGTTAGCTGTTTGGTACAAGGACAGACAATCTACATGCCAACAAACTTGTGACTAAAATTCTCTTGATGAATTCAATTCTAAAACTATTCTGTGTTACTAAACATAACTACAGTTCAGCAGGTCTCCTTGTCCTTTTCACTCCCATAACAATGTGCTTGTATTTTGTTTTCTAACAGCCTATCACTGCAAGTGTGTGGACCCGTGGCTGACAAAAACAAAAAAAACCTGTCCTGTGTGTAAGCAGAAAGTGGTCCCTTCTCAGGGGGACTCTGACTCTGAAACAGACAGTAGTCAAGAAGAGAATGAAGTATCTGAGAATACTCCCTTGCTTAGGCCTTTAGCCTCGGTTAGCACTCAGTCCTTTGGGGCTTTGTCAGAGTCTCATTCCCATCAGAACATGACCGAGTCCTCAGAGTATGAGGAGGATGACAATGACAACGACAACATCGATAGCAGTGATGCCGAAAATGGAGCGAACGAAGAAAGCGTAGTGGTTCAGCTACAGCCCAGTGAGGAAAGGGAGTACAGAGTGGCAAACACTGTTTGAGACTACTAGTGGTGGATAGTGTATGAACAAAAGAGTTCCTAAGGCTATACTTTACAAACCTTTGTGTAGGGAATATATTTTAATCTGTAATCCATTTGGTTTCTTCAGTAGGAGCAGCAGTTCATGTAGTAGTACTATGGTTAAATCGTTACAGATAGATTGATCTTTGATTCAGGTATCCAGTCACACGTTCTGTTGTCTCAAAATGAACAGTTTAACTGGACTTCACAGTGCTAATAAATAATGTTAATAGTTTATATCAATAGAAATATCACAGACTCTAAATGTACGTTATTGAAATGGGATTTATCTGGAAGTAATTATTTTCCATTTTGTAGCTACAACTGGGTCATACTGATAGCAATATTTATTACATGTATGGTATGTGTTACCCCCCTTCAGCCCAACAAAAAAATGTATTTGCATGTTTGTGTAGGCTTTTCCTAAAAACTGTCACCACTTCTGAAAGAAAAGTATAGAACAGATTAATATTCTATATGCTGGTAGATCAAAACAAGGCAGAAGAAATTCCAGTTTTATCTCAAAGCAGTGATTCCAAATAATCCTGTGCAGTTTGCCACAGTAGCTGAGTTTAAGCAGTTCCATTGAGCAATTCCTAGGATAAGGAAATTTAGAGTATCTGTTCAGTTTTGAGCAATCCACAGGTAAGATCCACCATCAGCACAGGACTTGTCCCTGCTTGCTGCTGTGATGCAGTCTGGTTCCAGGGATGATGTGGGAGGGGGGGGTGTGACCAAAACAGGGGTTTTGTTCCACATAGAAAAATAATTTTAGGTAAGTATTCAGTTGATCCTCAACTCATATACCTCTTACTAAAGAGCATTCTATGCTGCATTAGTCTGCTAAACTATGTATATAGAAAAAAACTGTTCTTTTAAAATTCCTGATTTGAAAACAAGTGCTTCTAACTGTTTAACAGGACTCAGTACTTACCAGTGTATCATCATGTAATACCTCTGTAACTATGTAGAAAGGAAAAACATAACATAATCAAAGTGCAGAGATTTTTTTTATATGGCCTTGAATAAGGATAGCTTGAAAGAATGTTAATAAACATGTTTTCCACTTTAAGTATCAAAAGGACTTTATTGAACTTCTGCAGTACTCCCACTCTTTGTGTACTTTTCTACATTTATTGCTAAGGTTGAAGTATTTTTAAAGGTCCAGAACATGCAGCTGTTGAGATCTGTTCACAAACATGACCTGCATGGTGCTGTGTGGCACAGGCTGCACTGAGCAGACCTGCAGGCAGGAGGGCTAAGATACATGGAAAACCTTGATGTGTGTTGACTCTTAGCTGAGGAGCAGTTTGGGTCAGTCTGGGTTCTGTACATGTAACAGGTGTGGGGGAGAAGGAAGGAAGCCCAGATGCTGTTAATGCTTCTAGCCCCCCTGCCAGCACCTCTACAGCTGCAGCCTGTGAGCCTGTGCTCTGGAAGGTGGGAATTCCCAAGCTGTGGGATGACAGGGCAGGAGTTTCTCTGGTACCTGTGACCCCCCTGTGCTGCAGCCTGGCCTTGAGAATCAGTTCTGTGGGACTGGCTAGGGGCAGAGGAATTTTATTTTTCAGAATGAGTTGTGTTCAAAGGATAATGGAAGAGAGATGTATTGTCACACCATTGGCACCAGCAATCTGTGGCATTAGTGACAAACTGTATTACTGTATTTTCACTATGTAAAGTTCCACTTCAGCTTGTGTCTAGTTCAGTCCAAATGTGAAAACTGATTTCTGAAAACTTACTAAGCTGAAAGATGTTTCTTAAAATAAGTTCCTGCTTGTCATATGTCAGGAGTGCACATGTTTGAATTTCAGGCACCCCAAAATCCAAAGGGATCCAGAACCATGAACTGAAGTGAACTCAACAACATCCACCATGTGTAACTGGTTGTAGGATTTGCTGCAGTGACAGAAAGGAGAACTGCACTCTTGGTAATGGTTTCTCACCTGCTCCTCTCCATGCTGTGCAGAGGAAATGTATGCAGCAAAGGATATTGTTTCCATCCCAAATATAGTGTATAGGTTTTTTAAAACTGTTCAATTTTCTGAATTTCCTAATGGTAGTAATTAAATTTTATTTCAGCAGGCCTTTGTAGTAAACATTGCAGTGATACTCCCCCTGTCATACCTCCCTTGTGCCATGGCTACAGTTTACTTGTCTCTTGCTAGTGCCAGTGAGAATGAAATTTCAAGAAAGAGCACTTCATTATTAGACACTCTGGAAGGTTATGCATCTCTTAGCATATCTGAGTAGAACTTGTATATTATATTAAAACTGGCTGGACAAAGTTTCTGTCTGGCCTGTCCAAACCCACAGGTAAAGATAAATGTGGATTTTTCTTTGGACTATGACCTACCCCCTTGTCCACATGAAATAGCACTGTTTCCTCACCATAAACCCACGTACAGTTGACTCCCAGGGTTTTTTTGCTGATGTGAAGTCTATTGATCTAACTTCAGCCTCTGGCTGGCTTCAAGAACAGGACACTGGTGCTTTAAAGAGGTTCCTACTTGATTGCCTAGTGGAAAAGTACTTCTTTTAATAAGTATTTTTAACTGGTGTCTGAAGTGAAAAGTGTATCCTGGGACCTCTGAAGTGCATAATCTCTGCATAGAACAGCAAAGGGGCTGGTGGCAGTCACCACAACATGGACACCAGCAGTAAAACCCTGTGAGGTCCTGAGAGGCAGCAGTCACGGGGGGAAACAACAGAGCTTCAGAAGCTATTTATCCAACAGGGAATTTTCTTCCTGAGTTGGGAGATAATGAACAACTTGACAACTACCCTTAAAAAATCAGACCCTTTGAAGCCTGTTCTCTTACCCAAGCCTTGAGTAAGAACACGTGCCACACAAGGTAAAAAAAGGGGGAGGGTGGGGCAGTTGTTTGGCTTCCTCCTGGCTGGGAACTGCTGAGGTAAGAGGAGGTGCACTGCTTCCAAAGCACAGCAACACAAGCTTGTTTAAAAAATGGCAGGCACTGTGAAACAGTGAATGAGTCTCACAGTTTGGGAGCTCTGTTGAAGTTGAGGGCCCAGCAGGTATGGAAGATGGCTGTGGGCAAGTGAAGTTCCTAAAAACCCTGCTGTTTTCCATGGCCTAGCAAGAGGGTGAGAAAGGAACATGAGCACAAAATCCTCCAGAGCTGTGCAGATCAGCTCAGGCATCTTCACTGCCACCAGCTGTGAGGAGGCCTCAAGCCTTTGACTGAATCCTAAATGGGAAAAGTGAGAGGGAGGGGAAAAGCCTCAAAAGCTGCTGCAGTGGCTGAACTGTCCTGAGAGGAGCCCCGTCCAGTTGATCCTGCCCTCCCTGGGGAGGGCAGCAGGGACACAGGCTGCCCAGGGCTGGAGCTCAGCTGGGAAAATCAGCTACTTGCCTGGAACTTTGTAACAGCTGAGATGGGGTTTCACGGTATCTCTTCTGAACTTTTTGCAAGGAAAAAAAAAATGACTTAGGTAAATTTCTGACCTAGGTCACAATGTAGTGTGCAGACCTTAAGCACAGGAAAATAACCCTTTGTACTTAAGTTGTCTATTAAACTAGAAACGGGAGTTAAATGTAACCAAGAAAGATATTTCAGGGAGACCCCAGCACGTTAGCTGCACAGATGCCATTCTGCTGTGGTAATTCAACAACAAATCCATTTGGAAAAGTAATTTGAGTTAACACCTAATTCTTACCAAGAAAAAGTAATACAGGTGGCAGAGACACCAGGTGAGGAGAGCCCGTTCTCAGCCCTAATGACAAGGTGGTGTGGCAGAGGTCTCGAGCTTCTGTTTCAGGGATTGCCTGTTGGGTATTCCCATGGCAGGGGAACCCCCCTCCCCTTGGAGTTCAGTGACAGGAAATCATCTAATCTAAGAAGACCTACCCCAAAACTGCCTGGCCTTTCCCCAGGTTACAGGATCACCCTGGTGCTGTCTTACAAAACCTACAGCTCACCTGTATCCAGTGTTGGTGCAGGGGGCTGTGCAGTGAGGGGCCTCCAGAGGATCCCTGGGAGGCAGGGGGTGTGAAAAATTACCAGCAGTCTGATTGTGTTTGGTTGGAATAAATTTATTTCATCTGTCTGTAAACAAGGTGTTTTTAATAGTTATGGCATTTTTTGAAATGCATATTAAATCAGATGAGTTAGACTGTATCCCAGATGTAACAAAGTGCAGGGAAAGAAATGGACAAATCGGCAACAAGAATTTGTTTAAATCTGTACATTATCCACAAGGCCCAACAATAGAAGCAAATACTAGAATGTCCCTAATGTAGTGCCATTCAAAAGAAACCCTTGAAGTCAGTTAAAATCCATCAAACAATAGCAACAGTTCATTTTTTTTTTTTAAACAATAGTATGGCACAGAATACATATTAAAAAATTCATCACAAGACAGCCAAGTCAGTTATTCCAACCAATACCATCTCCCATTTATTTTTTTGTATACAGAGTTCTGCAGTTCTCTTTCAATGGACATACAAAGTTAGTACCATGCCTGAACTGAGATTTGGTTACAGACATTTCAGATGACTAGTGCACAAGGCAGTTCACTTCATAATTTCTGCAGCAAGGGTGTGACAGGCCAAATGAAGATTTTTAATTTGAAATGGCATCATTTTGACAGTTTAGTTCTCAAACTACCAACCTTCATCCAAACAGTGGCTTCAGAGCAGCAAAACTCTTTACCAGTAAGTGATCTGGCAGAAGGACTGGAGTCAGTCAGAGCTCCCAGTGTAGCTGAAGGTGGCAGTTTTCCACAATGACATTGCAATTTCATATTAAAAAACAGAAACAACAAAAACCCCACAACCCTTTTGCAAAGCTGCAAATTAAAATTGGTCCTATGAAAAACTGAAACCAGACACACTCCAGATGGTTATGTTGGGATATCTAATGTCCATCATGGCAGCCTTTTACAATTCAACTACAGAACAGGAGCTGGCAAAAAAAAAAAAAAAAAGTGCCTGAGCTATTGCAAGGATGGAATGTCTGGGGATCTGCTGGGGATGGTGGCTGAAGGTCAGGGGAGGAAGTGCATCTGTACCCTTCTCATAGTTTTGTGATTGCACTTGTCAAGCAGTACAAGCTTCAGACATCATGAAGAAAAAATAAAAGACTTAAGCCTACAGTGAAGTGCAACGACAAAACTAATGTGACATTAATAGCTTTTGAGTGGCAAATTGGTTAAACAAACCAGGCACTATAAAAAAAATGGGTGTAAGCAAACAAATGTGGATTTTAAAAAAAAGAAAAAAGAGAGGGAGAGAAGTAAAGATATGCATGCACTTCTTCCTCCCAACCACACTCTATGAAAGGAAGACTCGTGAGCTGTGTGTTTGCTCAAAGTGCTGAAGAGGCATTGATCAAATTAGATTGTACAATCGGCACCTTGTTTAGTATTTAAGTTGTTTTAGTTGTCAATATCACACTAATTGCTAAGACAAAGCAAAGCCTACACTTGGCATATTCCCCTCCCAGGAGTTCTCAAGGTATCATGCATATCGTCTCCGTGGTGCAGATGGTGCCAGGTACGGGGCTGGTTACATACAGTGGTTAACACAGAGATGAACAAAGGGTAACTGGATTATGACATTAGGAAATGGGTAAATAAAAAACACAAACTACCATCTACAGGCTGGTAGCACTGAACACAACTGGGTGGTGGTGAAGACAGTTGCTAGGTGGATGGGGAGAGGCTGCTTAGACGTCAGACCTCCTCAGGTATAAAGCCAGTTCATATGCTTTCTTGTTGAGTGTCCCTCCATGGACACCTTCCTTTCCCATGACTATAACCAATGCTGGAGTACACAAGGAAACAAAACAGAAATGAACAGAATTAAAGAAAAAAAAAACAAACAAAAAAAAAAACCCAAAAAAACACCTTTCCCCACCAACAAAGGGATACAAAGGAGACACAGGTTCATACCCCATCACCCTGCATTGCTAATAAAGTTTCCAGAATGTAAGGTTTAAAGCTCACCGCCAGGAAAGTTTAATAGCAATCTTCCCCTAATACTTAACAGTCTGCCTAGCAACTAGAACCCAGAGTCTCTCAAGTATTTTGCCATTGAGTATGCCTTCTTATTCAATCCGCCTCCATGGACCCCTTCTTTGCCCATTACAAAGACCAAGACTGAAAGAGAAAAGAAAAAAGTTTTAAAAAGAGTGTGTTAGACAAGGAAATAATGCAAGTTTTAGGCAGCGCAATAAACACACTCAAATTCAAGATTTAGTATTTGGGTACTGAGCTGGTTTAACGGGGGTTCTGTAGATGTAGACAGCACTGGGAGAAGGCCTGAATTATCCTCAGGTGTATTGCCCAACTGTGCAAGTCATAAGAGTTCCCTGCTAAGAAAAAAGCCACCAGCTATCTCAAAGAGCATCACATCACCTCTCTGCCATCAGCACCACCCATCACCACCCAGCCAGGAAACCCTGGCTGCACCTCAAAAAACAAGGGGAAAAAAACCAGAACTGTTGTCAGGGACAAAAGCAGTGATCTGTGCAGAAGAACTGGGACTCTGAAGAGCAGAAGAGAGAATATTCTTATGTTCTTATCTGCAGTGGCCACCACCAGTGTGAGAACCAGAGGAACTGCCTTGACACTAGCAAAAAAAAACCAAAAAACCCCACAAGGTGAGGCTTGAGCCAAGACTTCTCCTGCAACAGTTCAACTACAAAACATGCCTCTTGCATACAAGAAAACGCAGGTAAGATTTTAATGCTGACCCTCTCTCTAAGCCCACAGTTTTGGTGAAGTGTTCCAACTGTCTGGCCAGCAAGAACACCCCAGGGGTCACCAACCCGGCACCACCCCTCGGGAGCTGCCAGCAGATGTCACCAGCAGGCACGGACATAATGGGCGCTGTGCTTCCTTCCTTCCTTCCACAAGCACAGCAATTGTTCCCCAAGCCAGGAATGCCGTGTCTGGGAACACTGCAGCAGCCTACCTATGAAGATTGTACATCTCCATAGCAATGTGCTCACCAAAAGCTTAAGACAGCCCATTCTCCTTGGCCCTCCACAAACTGCAGCAGTCAGAACTCTGCTTGTTTCACT
Source organism: Hemiprocne comata (assembly GCA_020745705.1). NCBI lineage: Eukaryota > Metazoa > Chordata > Aves > Apodiformes > Apodidae > Hemiprocne > Hemiprocne comata. The sequence goes on along the minus strand of CM036594.1, from coordinate 27,227,938 downwards.
TCAGCGCTGCAAACATTCCTGCATCGCTGCCACCTGCCTTTAGCCTACAGACAAGTTCTGCTCTAGTTTTTATACCTGTAAGCAGAAGTCTGTTGCTCACCAATTTGTTCCACAGCCAGCAAAAATGCCATGCCAGATACTCTGAACACAGGGCATACTGCTCATGGCCAGGGTTTTGAGGCACATTTTTTACATCCAAACCTAGTGCCTTCCCCATGTGTTTTACTAGAGGTTAAATGAGGAGCACAAGCAGTAGGTGTACTAGGATAAAGCAAGTTTCTCAGTGATATCAAATTGGACAGGCTTCTTTGCCTGCAGACAGACTTCAGAGAGCTCAACAGGAAGTGCAAGAAGAGTTAGTGTAGAGCTTGTTAAAGGGCAAGTAGGAGTAGCTCGTACAAGGAATTCACATCTTTACAGAATTAACTTTTTGTTGTGAAGTTTAGAACAAAAAAGCTAGTTTCACTACCAATGGTAGAGAGATCCCTGCAGGATCCTACCATAAGCTTTAGATACCAAGTTATGGTATGCTTGGCAAGCTTACTCAGAGCTGTGGTCTGTTCCTTCCTGCTTGTCAGGGACCTGTTCAACCCTTTCACAGCCCAGTGCCCAGCTGTGATCAAAGGCAGACAACAGGGACAGGAGTGATTCATAGGCAGAGACCTTGTCAGTCAGCCAGGCCACTGCCACCCACCCCCTGACAGCACTTCCTGACATTAACTATCCAACACAGGAGTCTGGTTTTCTTAATAGCTGGAGGAGTCTATGCTTAGGGTCACATTCTTAAGTCAGTGAAGAAAATGGTGCTTACCTCGGCCAGCTCTGCCTACAGCAACATTGTATGTTGGCTCACCACCTTGACTCTTTGTCCTGATGTCCATTGTGCAGTCACCATCCACATACAGGCTATCTCTGATCACAGAGCACTTCTTTGCACCAAGGGTCAGACCATTGGTGAAGAAACCCTCTCGGTCTTTTCCTACAATCATATCTATTTCTACTGGCTGTCAAAGAAAAAAGCCCAGAGTTAGCATGGCAGGCAGCATTTTATTGCTTAGTTTTGGTTTAGATAGTGTCCCATCTCGCACTGAGAAAACTGGGCAGTAAGTTTCCCCTTGGTGCCACCCAGACGTGCCCCAGAACATAGGGCTTTGTGAGGCACAGCCGACACCGCGCTGGTTTATTGCCATAGTCAGCAGAGGAACCGCTGCCTTGGAGTCCTCCACAGCCTCAGTTGGCCGCGCTCCTCGGATCCTCGCTCCCAGCAGCGGCGGTACCGCGCGGTGGGGACCCAGACCAGCCAGGCGCACGATGCGTCTGACCGGGCGCCTGCAGCGCCTGGCCCCGGCAGAGGTATGGGCTCGTCTGCCCGCGGCCGCCGGCAGCGCCGGGGCCCTCCGCGCCACCTGCCCGCCCCCGCACCGCCGTTGGCCCAGGCCCGGCGGGGGCCGCCGATCCGATCCGATCCGCCCCGTGCGAGGAGAGCGCGGGGCCGGGCGGGGGGCGCGGCCCGATGGGGGGGGCGAGGGGGGGGGCGCGGGCCTGGCCTTGGCGCGGCGGCCTCAAACTGCAGCGTCACGGCGGGCCCGGCCGCCCCCATCGCGGCCCGGCTGCCGCCGGCCCCTCCGCCCGCCCGCCGCAGGCCCTGCCCGGCCCCGCTCTACACAGGGACAGGAACCAAACGCGGGCCCCGCCGTGCCCGGGACGGGTCGGCGGGCCGGCCGGGGCAGGCCGGGATGCAGCGCTCTACCCGCCCGCACAGCCCTTATGTAAGGGCGGCGCGGGTCCCGCAGCGCCGGGCAGGCGGCGGGAGCGGGCGGCGGCGGGGGCGAAGGACGGGCAGGGCGGGGGAGGGGAGGCAGGCAGGGAGGGAGGGAGGATCAATGGCAGTGCGCCATCTTGGCGGTGAAAAACATGGAGCCAGCGGCGCGGTGGGCATTCACCAACGCCTCCTACGCCGCGCACGTAAGCCCCGCCGCAGCGCCGGGCCCGGGTGGCCCCGCGCGGCCTCCGCCGCCGCCCCTCGTGGCCCCCAGGCGGGCCTCGCCGCATCGGGCCGCAGCCTCGGCCCCCGCCCCCGCCGGCGGGAAAGGCCCCTCGCCGCGACTGCCGCAGACAAAAAAGGCCCCGCGGCCCCGCTTCCCCCACTGCCGGGCCCGCCGCCGCCTCGCAAGGTGTCCCCGTTCCCCCACCGCCTCTAACGGCCGCGCAGCGCTCCCCGCCCGCCCCGGGCTCGCCCGTCCCCGCCGCCGCCCTCACCGTGATGCTCTGGAAGATGCCGCCGGCCGTGGCTGCCCAGACGTACTTGGCGTCGCAGTAGCCCACAATGGCGGCCTCCTGGCAGCAGCCATCGCACATCAGGTTGTCCACGTAGCTCTGCCAGCCGGCCATCTTCGCGCGGGCGGCGGTGAGGGCGAGCGGACCGGGGCGGGCGGCGGGGCGCGGGCCGGGCGGCGAGCAGCGGGGCTGGGCGCGGCGGTCCCGTCCCTCTCCTCTCTCTCCTCTCCCTCCTCGCGGCGGAGCGGAGCCGAGCGCTGCAGCGAGCGGCGCGGCCCAGCCCTCCGCGCTGCCGGCGCCGAGGGGCGGAGGAGAGGAGGGGCGCCGCCCGGCGCCGCCCCCCGCGCCGCCTGGCCCCGCGCGGTCGACGGGGGAACGGCGGGGCCGCGGCGGCTGCAGTCTGGAGGACTGTGGAGTCCCGGTCCTCGGCAGGCAGCTGCGGTGGTCAAGTGCTGCCCGGGCGGTGGGAGAGGAGGTGAGAAGAGAGGAGACTGCAGCGCGCCCTGCGCTGGCCCGAATCCCGCCTGTCCCTTACCCCCCGGCCCGCCTCGGTCGCTGGCCGTCCCGAGCCCTGATGGTGCCGCCCCGAGCCCCGGTCCGCTGCCCTGAACCCCTGGCCCGCTGTCCCGAGCCCTGGCCCGCCGGCCGCCCACAGCCGATGCCTCTGCCTGCGCTGCCCGAAGCGTCGAGCGCGGCCGGCCTCGGTGAGTACAGGCGGCGGTGCCGCCTTTTCCCCTCATTCTGAGGTGGGGAAACGTGAACGTCGCTCTGGCGGCCGAGAAATCGCGCTGTTGGCCCCTGGAGGCGCGGTCGCTGCTGCGGTGAGCCCCTGTTCACCTCAGGGTTGGTGAAGCCGTTCACAGTTTTGTTGCTGGGGCAGAGCGGAGCCTTCTCCTGAGAGTGCCCGGCGGGCCCGCGCCCCTGGCCCGCCTGAAGGCCTGTGTGGGGGCTCCGCGCCCCAGTCTGCTCTTGGGAGCCCTGTCAGCTCAGCCGGTCGTGTTTGTGGTTTATTTCTATACATTTCGTGTCTTCTTTTGCGTAATTCAGCTGCTGTTGGTGACAGTGCTGGTGGCTGGCCAACCTCTGCTGTTCTGCGTCTGGGTGAGCTCAGCCCGTGTCCCCTCAACGTAGTCAGGGGATTTCTGTATCAAATCGCTGATCTTGTATGCAGCTGGCAGGCTCCCCATCTCACACTGTAGCATCTATTGTATTTTTTTTTCTGCATGATTTTGTAAGTGTTGATTTTGGGGTTTATTCTTCCAGGTTCCACATGGAAGTTATTTCTTTGGAAATAATGTAGTTTTCCATGTTCCTTTATAAGATGTCCAGGTCTGATACCTGTATTTTGCTGCATTGATAACCTGACCCTGGGCAGGTCACTGCTTGGAACACTATCCTACTACAAGTTGCAGGAGTGTTTTAGGGCAATGGCTCCATCTTGCTTAGCACTGGAACTGGGGAGAAGAAGAGGGGTCACCTTCCATTTGAGCAGGGTGGTCTGGCCTTGCTTGGTATCTGTTGTGATCCTCTGGGATATGGAGGCAGGTGGGATGTGAAGTGGCTGTCCATGCAATTAACTTTGAAGCTTTAATTCAAGAAGTTAAATCTTACACCTGAATATGCCAAGGCATAGCTTATGATAATTGAATCCACCTGTTCCTAAAGTTATATCCCCCAGGAAGAATGTTCACTGGGTATTTATAATTAACATCCCTAAAGCATACCTCAGGGTGTTCTTAGTCCTGCTAAAACCCAGTTCAGTTGTCGTGAGATTGAGTGTTGTTTAGATACTAATAGAGTTGCTTAGATTACTAGATACTTACTAAAGAGCTTGTTTGCATCTTTTAGCTTAATTCCATAAGTATTTTCTTGATTTTATTTTCACAGTGCCTTTCTCCCTCTCAGCTTGGAGAGTACCAGAGCTTAGCTTTATCCTTTTGCAGCCATCCATGTACACCAAAAACAGCCTTGTGTCATTGTATCTACCAGGGCTTTACAGGCTTTACAGTTTCTTTTGGCTTTTTAAATTGCTTTTTGTGAAGTTTGGGTTGCCTTCATCATCCTCTCTCTGCAGATTTCTTCCATGAGAAGGAGAAAAGTTCTCTTCTGTCTAAGGCTGCTGTTGAGGGCCACTTCTCTTTTTAATGCTCCTCTGTAGGGGGTCCCAGTTTAACACTATTACTTGAACAGAACAGAATGCCTCCCTCTTAAATGAACAAGAGACTGCTGGGCTCATTATTTTTAGAGTTCAGTCAAAATGCATTTGTTTTTTGTCTACGTGGAGTTTGGATTTTCTGTTGTTTTTGGAAGTTGCAATAAGGATTCCAAATTGTTTCACTTTAATAGGATTTAATAAATGTAGAGACATCTTATTACCCTAAAGCTAGGGGCAGGCTTTGGGAATTTCAGAGCTGCTTGTCTGCTGGCATCATTACCATTTGATTAATGAGAGATGGGCTGCCTGGTACAAGCGTGGAGGTATCTCAGACGAGAACCTGTGGCTTCCCAGGGCCTTACCTGGAGGTATCTCACCTTCTTGCCTGCACCCTTCAGCTCACTTGTCTATCCCTTCTGCTCGAGCGCCAAACACCTGTTTCCGAGCCCTGGCAACCTGATATCCAGCCCTGTTTCATGGGAGGTAGGGACCCATGGTCACTGCCAGCCAGGAGCTGGGCCGAGCCTGGGGAGAAACGCTGCTGCTTCCACAGCCGCCAAACCGGGGCTCAGGAATCTGGAGTCGTGCCAGTTTAACCTGTGGTGGGTTTGGTGCTTTGCCCCTTTGACGAACCAAACGTTTCACCCCGGGTGTCAAAGAGTGCAGAATGGGTCTGGTGATATTACAGCTGCTTTGTGGGGAATATCACATTTTTTTAATAGCTGCATAAACCAGGTGATCAGTAGTGTGAGTGCTGTTTTGATGGGCAGTTTGTGTGAGCAGCACAGGAACTACAGTTGTCTGCTTTTACTGATTTAAATCAGAAATAACTGCGTGGAGTCTGGGATCTCCAGAACATAAATGGATGGACTAGAGTAGAGGATTTGCCACCTGCTTGGTAGCTGGGCTTTAGTCATGTTATTTGTGAAGTAACTCTAGTAATGCATTTAGAAAGTGAAGTCTAAATTGGGTTACAGTTATTTGATGTTGTGAAACTAGCAAGTAGCCTGTATAATTTGCAGGTTCAGCAGTCACCAGTGTCTTTTCTAAAAACTATAATCCTTTAACTCTATTTTCACTATTAGGTGCCTCATTTGGTCATGTTTTACTACAATCATAATGCTACTTGTATAGACTCTGCTGCAACAGCACCTATGAGGCTGTTTGATTTAAGGAGGATGTGCTCTGGTTGTTAAAGACAGTAAGAGAGAGGAGTTCCAGTTTGATTTTTTTGTTTTGTTATGAGTCTTAATTAGAATTTGAGACATTTGTTAAATGAATAATTTATAGGTAAACAAAATTATTTTAAAAATTGATAGATGTAGTGGGTCATTTTAACATAAGTACCTGGACTGATGTATGAAATGGTGCTGTCTGGATGTGATACATGTGTGATAAATAGTTGCTAAATTGTGAGTTCTTGTATTTTAGTCTCTTTCCACATTCTGCCCAGCAGCTCTTCTTTCTGGAAGGTATTTGCACACTAAGGCCACAGTTGGTGTTTGCTTATTTTTCTTATGCAGCTTGTAACAATTGCTAGTCTTTTTGCTTTGGTTCAGAACTTTGTCTAAAATTTATGTGGATGACATCTAAGAAAAACAACAATTTGAAATAATTGTACTGACTGTGCTTAGCCAGAGTCTACTATTTATAGCTTTGTGAGAAACTTGACTGCTTTTATACTGACAATATAAAAGCTGAAATTGCCCAAAAGCTTGAAGGAGGCCATATATTTTGTTAGTAAAATATCTTGCAGTTTTCTGCCAGACTTTCTCACTACCAGAGCTGCTGCTGTGCTCCAAATGGTGGGACAGCCAGAGGTCCCTTATGATGTCCCAGGTTCTTCCTGCTTTTCACCAGATTGCCCCATGTGGCAATAACTGTAACCAGCACTTCTGTGTAGGCAGGAAGGGCAAGTGCCCATCGGGAGAACACAGTTGATGTCTCAGAGAATCCCGCTCGCTGTGTGCTTGTCCCCGGCGCCACCGCTCTTGGCTGGGCTGGCGGTGCCCGCTGGTGGCTGCCTCTGCAGAGCAGAGCGGGTTTCCTGCGGCAGTCCTCCTCTGCACCACAAGTGCTTTCGGAAGTGCAGAGGGTAAAACCGACTTGGAAGTGTCACGGGTTAGCAGATTCACTTCTGCTGACTCAAAGCCAAGAAGCGGTCTGTCTCGTAACCTTGTGGTGAAGACTAGAAACAGGCTTTGCAGGGTCTTCCCACAGCTTCTCGCTCTCAGTTTCTTTATGTGACTGTTTTCGCACCACTTTCTGCTGCTTATCCCATCTACCACATGGTTTAGCCAGGGAACTCTGACATTTTGTCTGGTACGTTATTTCCATCATTAAACTTTCTTTCAGTGACAGTATCTGTAATATGTCTATCTGGATGATAGGTCATCATCCTCTGATCACAAATAATTTTGCTGTTGGTGCCTGTTATGTGTTAAAAGTCGGAAGGAGTTTTGGAACACAGACATACATTTATCTGTCGTATATAATTTCTACACAAACCATTCACTGTCTGCAAAGGCATTTAATAATAATTCTGAAGCATAAAAAGCCATATTTTCCAGAAAGATGACACAGTTCCAACCTTATAATGCTCTGTAAAATCACAAATATATATTTTTTTTTTTTGAATGGAGCAGAAATGAGTAAACACTGGGGTTTTTTTACAATTCTTTTTATAATTTAGTATTAAATTTCTCTCTAGCCATGAAGTGCTCGATTCTAGCTATGAGTAGCATACTCATACTGCCTGCTGTCAGCTTACCAAAGACGAGCTAGTATATAAATATTCCATATTTAGAATATTTTTGTGTTAATTTTTGATAATTGAAGTACTACTTAGTTTCAGCACCCAGAGAATTATTTCAGCTATAGCTGCAGTGCTTCTCTCTCAATTACATCTAGTCAAATAAATGTCACATTTTTGAGAAACAAAGTATATGAAAATTATTCTGCCCGAAATTGTCTATATAATCACAAAAGAAGATCGAGGACAAGTTTTAAAATCCATGAATTACGTGCTTAGGAGAGGTGTGCTCTGCCTGAGAGTCCAGTACTGCTGATCTGTTGAGCACACTCCAGCATGGATGAGAGGAAACGTTAAGAATCTAAAAATGGGATGAACAGGGAAAAGTAGAATTGAGTAAAGGGGAAAACAGCCTAAAAATCGTGTGCCTTCATTTAGAACACTTTCTCTTCTTTTTAAATGCCCCGCTGAAAAACCAGTAGTCCCGTATCTCGGCCGGAGCCGTTGTCTGTGACAGGCGAACGCGCTGGAACGCTGTGGGGCAGGAACGCGGCAGACGAGGGTGGAGCTGGGGCAGGTCTGCAGCACCGCGCTGCGGGAGGTCCTGACGCTGGGCTGGTGGTCCTTCCCCGGGCACTGTCCTTTCAGAGCAGCAGATGTGTGCCAGCACCTGGGGGATGTGAAGAAATACTGACTGACTGATTTCCAGGTGGTTGTAAGGATAAATAAATAAATAACGTACACAGGTAGTTTTCAAAGTATAATTAAAATGTGGTTAAACTTAATCCACCCTTCAGCTATTTTCAGTATTAATCAGGAATACCTTTTTTGCCACAGTGCAACTACTATTAAACACTGTTAGAGTAAGTTGCTTTCCAGAACTAAAACAGCAATCTTGTTTACACGCTGCTTCAAGGGTGGCAGCTGGTGTTGTAGTGTATTTGCTGCTGAAAGAAAAGAGAATGTAGCTGGGGCACAAATCCAAAACATGGAATTCAGGTGCTTAAATCCAGAGCAGGTACATGCACGGCTCCACAGGCTGGCACTCCTCTCGCTGTTGCAGGGGTCTATTTCTAGTGTCTGTTTGGTCCCAGATACAGCAGCTTTAAAATTAAGACCCTATACACTGTGAAAGTAATTCCAACAGGCTTCTCGTCATCTGTATGTCACAGCTTTGAGATGTGGTTTGCTGCTTGGTGACAGTTTTGTGAGCGTTTGTTTCAGTAACTTCCAAGACCCTGGCACTAGATGGAGCTTTAATCTACTTGCACTTAGAAGTCTGTAGTTTAACCACAAGTCAAAAATAGGAAAGAGTAAATGAAGATGTCTATGCCTGCTGCTACATTTACAGTGCCCTTTCCCCCTTTTGTTAGCAGAGTGGTGTAGGTTATAATTTAGATTTAATTTAAATGAAAATATTGCAGCAGAATCTCCTTGGTCCAGTAGGTGCTTTATAATCACCATTACTAGCACCCTTCAATGTACTCTCGGGTTCGTGGGAGAAGTTGCTGTAAGTTAGACATGCTGAAAATGTGCTGCATGTTTAAGCCTATAACTAGGCTGTGGTGAATAAAGGTAAATCCATTTTCTGAACAAAGTTTCTGTTTATATTTCAGAATGGGGTGGGGGTGACCAAGTCTTCTGTTTGCTCTGTGCATTCAATAGTGCATTTGCATTTTCACTTCATGCTACCAAAGTCAACAATTCAGAATCATCTGTTTTCAGTCACACACATTTTTTCCCCCATGTGTTACCCTTGAAAATATTGAACAAATAGAAACAAATAAAAAACAGCATTGGAACTGTAGTGTTTAATACTTTTCATCTAGCAAGCATCATTTCTCACAGGCTGCACAGCACATATCAGAAATTCAAGACCATCTCTGCCTTCCACACAAATTACCGGAAGTAGATTTAGTTTTGTTCTTGGGTGCCTGTGTGCTTATCAGCAAGAGACTGGTTGAGTCAAAACCATTGTCCAGACTCTGAAGTAGCAAACTGTGTAATCAGTGCCTCGTCACGGCAGCTCTGCTATTTAATTAAATGGTTTAATATAGCAAACCAGAAGATACATACTTGAGCAAAAATCAGAAGGCATGCTGTGCTCAGAAGACTGGAGGTGATAAAGAACAAGATTGCACATTGCATCTCGCTTCCATCACCTTCTGAAGGTCTAACCCTTCAGTGTCTGTCACCTTTTATCAGCAGGACCGAGGGACTCCACACATGCCGTAGAATGAAAAGCCTTTGTAGAAAACTGTATATGAATGCAGTATTGGCAATATGAGCAAAAGCTCCTATTTGTAGAAGATTTCTGCTACCTTACAGAACTGTTAAGAAACCACATTATATATGGAAGAGCACCTGCAGCCTGGTAGACAGCAGGGTTTGCATACAGCAACCCGAGCACAGTATTGGCCATACTGAGCAGGGAAACAGCACGAGCAGCTTTCAGAAAATGACTCTGCTGAGGAAAGTGATTTTAGAAGGGTGCTTCATAGGTTACCTTGAAAAATTTGTATTGCTACTTGTGACCAGATTCAGAGCCCTACCTTCCATATGAATCAATGGAAACTTGGTGTGTCAATATCTTAAGAGTTTGTTTTTATGAGGTTGTCACCAGTTGTGTTCAGGCTAAAATTTCATTAGTACTGGTTTCAGGGGAAGTAGTTTGCCACCCTTTGAAGAAAGAAGTAAGTAGTAGGAATGAATACACTGATTGCTAGATTCCTTAAATGCATGTGAAGAGCAATGAGAAGTTATAATTCCTGATGGCATCACTGATACAGGCATAAAAAGGTTAAGTGTTGCCATTTCTTTACACTTTCATCTCTTTTTACAAAAGTAACTCACAAAGTTACTAAGGATCAAAGCATGCTGGAGCATTCTGTGTTGTGTGTAGCAGCTCCCCTGCTGTTGTGTGTGTGGGCATGTTTCATTCGTGGGGTAGATGTAGCTGTGGCAGCACCACCATCATTATATAGAAAGCGTGTCTACAGAAATAAATGTCTTAAAATCTGCACAGTGCATAAACTGGCTTTTATTTCTTTCTAGATGCTCTTTATCTCATTGTCCCATATGCCAGTTAGTGTGGCCAGACAACTCTTCCTTTTTACTTGCAAGTGGAAAAGATGTATATGCTATCTTTTCAAAGATTACTGTAGGATTTATCCACAAAGCTTCCTCTGACTTAAACCTTTGGAAAAATTACCCCTTAGTAAATGGAGAGGTTAGATTGTAGATTGAATGTTCATGTTCAGATAAATAACTGTAACTCCTGAAGTCTGGATAACATCTTGGCAAGTAAACCAAGCAGGAATGTAGAACAAAGGAATCTGTGGTGGCAAAGGACTGATGAGCTCATACAGCATATGACAGCAGCACCATATTTATACAGATATATGCTGTCCACTGCTTTGCTGTTCTACATTTAATTACTGCCCAAGGTGTGGCTTATGCCCGTTAAGAAATTCTTGGCAAGCATGCTTTTGTCTGCATGGCTGACTCTTTTAGTGTTTAAGTGTGGATACACAAAATCACAGACACAACTCCAGCATTGTTCATGCCAGTGCCACAGGCAGAGCTAAAATCACCTCCTTGTTCCTCCGTACTACAGGGCACTTGTTAAAGTGCAGCCGTTGCTGGAGAGCAATAGGTCAGGCTGAGGCTTAACACAGGCAGGTCCATCGTGCTTGGAAGGACTAGGCTGCACTATTTCTTCTTTAGCCATCTGTACCCTTCTGTGCAAGAAACTAAACCTACAGTTACAATTATCTGAAATGTAAAAGTTGATTGGGGAATAAATAATTTTTTTCTGCAGCATGCTGGGGAAATATTCCTGTGTAATTAATGTGGTTCTCATTAGGGTTTTTCACCTTTAAAGACTGCTTTGCACTATTGCACTTCTGAATGTGCACTATTGTAAATTCAAACTGGCCACCGAGGGAAATTAAAATGAATCACTTAATTATTCAGAATGATCCTTACTACTTGCAGGCATCAGGCAGTAATTAATAGAATTTTTGTTGCTTCACTACAAAACCTAATCAAAATCTGATTCTTGTAATGTTTTATTTACCTTCTGTAGCAGATGCTTTTTGGGTTGGATGCATCAGACGCTTGAGGACAATGCACTCTACAAATACTGTCTCAAAACAAGGAGTATGATGTTCTTCCCTTTGTTGTGTTGGGAGTTTGGGAAGACAACAGCTCTGTGAATGAAAAGTAGAGAGAGCAAACAGACAGGTTCCTTAGCCACCTGGGGCCTTAATCGGATCATGTCCTGTTCCTTATGGTGGTGTCACTCCTGAACTCCAAATTATTCCTGGTTCAACAGAACTAGGTCCGTAGTAACTGTGGCAACCCAAACCATAGAAAGCAGCTTATGACCTAAAGCTGAGGTTGCTTCTGAGTATTAATGGGATGGGTTTTTTTCCTCCTAGCTAAGCTATATTAGTTGGCCAAGGAAGATAGCAATACAACAGTTCTTTGATTACAACAGTGCTTTGATGTTTGTATTTTACCCTGACCTAATCTCAGTAATAGGAAAAAAACCCAGAAGCTGGGAGCTGAAATGATGACACTGGAAACAAATTTTGTCATTAAAGCACTGAATATTTTTGTTGGTTCACAACAAAATCTGAGCTTGAATTTCAATATTCTTACAGGACTGTCTTTTCAGAGACTTTGTTTTGACCCGTAGAATAGATGAAGAGGACGAGTAGGGTGCATGGAGGTCTTCAGCAAGGCATGCAATTGTTTGCAGTATGCAGTTAGACACAACCTGCAAAGAATGTACATTAAATTGTTATTGTGTTCTCTTCTCACCTTCTTGATAAGTGAAGCAAGCTTTGTTTGCGTCTTTAAATAATTGTGTTCGTTATCTTAGGAATGTCTGTGACATTCGAGGACAGCTTTTTGAAATCTCATGCACAAACTTTACAGGTTTATTCTGTCATTTATCATTGCACTGTGTCTTAGTGACCGTGCAGCCTTCCAGGTAAGCAGGACTTCAGTTTCTATGACTAACCCTCCAGTTATTAATTTAAAACAAACATGTTTAACCATTTTGGTTCACCTTTATTTCTCTTCATGAGCAAATGAGGGCATAAGCCAAAAACTTTTGTCTCTGTCATAGCCCTTCTGAAGGCTGTTGTGAGAAGGAGGGGTTTGCTAGAGCAGGAATTGAACTCAAAAGTGAGCCTAGTTTTCCAGCCTCTGATTGCTTTTCCCCCCGTGGTAGCTAATTTGTCTCTGTGTCTTCCCAGGGCATGTACCACTTGTGCTTGAGTTGTTTTCCAGAATAGCTGGCATGGGACAGTCTACCAGTAGTATGGAAAGCCTTGTGTTGTGGATCACTCCCAGCCTAACCTTTCGTACTCGGCCCATTACCAACAGCTGGGAAAGGTTGCATCCTCAAAGCTTTCTCTCCCTAGTAAAAGAATGTGACTGTTTTTAACTGCTTACTGGCCAAACTGGGTGAGTTCAGCTGACATACTGACCTGTAGGGCTGTAGTAGCCATCTCAGCAGGCTTCATGCAGTTAGGAGCTTTTCTTACCCCTTTGGGTTTTCTTGGGGGACAGGAGCTGGTGAGCTCTGCTGCTTCCTGGTGCCTCCTGCTGCAACATGACATGGCTGCTTTTGCCCTCTCCCACATGAATGGAATATCAGATTCAGGGCAGAGGCACAGGAGGGCAGCAGCTCTTTTACTCTTTAAAAGCCATTTGTAAATCTAAAGGGCTAAATACTGGTTTACTCGGGCAGGTTTTATTCTGGTGGTATCAAAACCAACTCATTTAAATAATTACATTTCCCCCATATTTCCTTTTCATGCCATTTTTTACAGACAGCACATCAGTATTAACTGACTGCTATTGCAATAGATTCCAAAGACAGTGGAACATCTGAGTCTTAGGTAGCGAGTAGGTGCTGGGTTTCTACCTAGAAGGGCACCATGTTGCTGTGATTACCTTATCTTGACTGTAGAACATTGGCTTTTGGTTCTTGTTGCAGTTTAAAAGCAGCAATTCATGGAGTAGAAGTATTTAACTTCGGTACGATCCATCCCCCGACGGAACAGCAGGCTCCGCTGGGCCAGCGGATGTCAGGATGCAAAGGTACTGCAGTACCAGCACCTGGCACTGTACAAGCCCTTGTTACAGAGAAGATCCTTTGTCCTTCACTGCATTAATGAGGAATTCCTTCCACTTTCAGCTCTGATAATGGCCACTGTAACACTTGCTCTAGCAGCTGATCTAGCTAAGGGAGCAGTTGTTTTGTGTGTTTCTTGGAGGCTAATGCAGTGCTATTGCTAAATCTTTACAGCTCTGTCATGGCAATGCCAAAAAAGAGAGAGTATTTGATTTTCTTAAAAAAACAACAAACTGACCGCAAACCTTGCTTTTTGTGGTCAGCCCCTCACAAATGCCCTGGACTCTGTTCAGTTCTTTCTATTGAATAATGTCAGCATAAGGCCCTTGTGAAGTTTGCTCTAAAATGGGTTCAGTCCAAACCTTTGTTTGTAAGTAAAGAACAAGTTATAGATAGTAGATCTTTCTTTCTTGTTTGATATGTATAAGCTCCTTTTACAATCTCTATCCAGACAACATTCTGTTAATTACTCAAGGCATCTTGTTATTTGGAGCCACTGCTTGTAGAGGAAGTGAAACTGCTTCTTTTGAGCGAGTGCAGGCAGCTCTTGGTGACTGCTTTGTTCTGGCTGTAGGGCCCAGCTGAGCACTGGGGGTTCCCCTTCCCATGCCTGGTTCTCCTGGTGCTCCAGCACAGGGCAGGAATAGCTGACAAACTGCACCGGGGGACTGAATCAAGCAGCAGGAGAGCACAGGTTGGGCAGCTGCTGGGGTGAGGGCAGCCCAGCTGAATCCTCTGCTTTCCTACCTGGCTGGTACTTTCCATGCTGGAGTGGAGCTGGGCAGGGATGCAGATGTGGTACCAGCTGTTGCAGGACACTGTATGCTTGTTTTTTCACAAGTGGGTCACCAGTGTTTTTGGAAAAGTGCTGTAAGCTGCTGAGGATTCAGATCTGCTTTTCAGCATAGCTGCCAGCTATGGAAGCCTTTCTACTTCCAGCAGAGCCTGGCTGTTCCTGAAAAGGCTGGAGTAGGGCTTTCCTGTGCCCCTTCTCCCAGCCTGGGGGAACAACAGTTGCCTCATGTGCCTTTTGGGAATGGCCCTTGGCATTGCGGATCCACGAGCTCTTCCTTAGGGTGCCCAAGAAGGGCCTGCTGGGGCCTGAGCCTACTCAGCAGGTAGAGATGTTGTGGGCAGGCTACAAAGGCTTCTGCCCTCCCCTTAGTCCTGTCCCTGCTCCCCTGCTGTAGACTGGGACCTTCTGTGCTGCAAGAGCACTGTAAGAGCTCCTCAGCCTCCCTCATCCCCTGGCATGGGGCATGAGGAGCTGAGCAGAGCATTTCTCTTGCCTCCTGCAGCAGCCCCAGTCTGGCCCTGGTGAGGTGCTGGTGTCCAGGCACTGCCATGGCCCAGGGACAGGCTGGTGACTGGCCCTGTGGCTGACAGGCTGTGGGCACGTGAGGTGGGGTCTGCACCTGCTGCTTTAATAGGCAAAGAGAAGTCAGTGTTAATCCCAGGAGAGCTGTGTAGGAGCTGCCTGGGAGGACTGTGGCTCAGTGATTAGCAAGGGAGCATTGTGGCTCAGCTCTGGGCTGAGGGAGCACGTGTCCTCTTGTGAAGCAAGCAGAGCTGGGCCTGGGCGTGAGTTTGGCTTTGGGATGAGGTGTGAGCCAGAGGACAGGCTCCCAGGGTTGCTGGTTTCCATTCCTGGCCTGAGCAGAGCACAGGTTAGTGACCAGGGTGGGAGTCTGCAGTCCCCCCGAGGAGACAGGACTCTGTGTGTCACTGGGTCCTGCTGCTGGTGGCCACAGCCCTTTTCCTCCTCTCAGAGAGGCTCCCTTGTGCTCCTGCCTGCTGTATGCAGAGGACAGAGCCACATCACCTGTGGTGACAGCAAGGTGTCACTGGCACTGGTGCCTCAGAGCATGGCAGCTCTTTCACATCAGGAGGGAGAGAGCGGTTGCCTCTGTGCAGAGCAAACCGAGTGACCCAGTTGAGCGCAGCGGCAGCTCCTGGAGTCCCTCAGCTCCATGGCAGCCGTGCTGCAGCTGACTCATCACTTCAGCCTGGCAGAGATTGGAGCTTTCAGGCCCTAAGGATTTCACTGTTTCTTTATTAATTTTAAATTGATTAAAATGAATTTTTAAAATACCAAGAGAGACTTGCCTAAAGAAATGGTTATAAAAAAAGAAGGAAATAGTCAGTCTGTGGGAGATAACTGTGTGCTTGACAATCTCTGGCTCATACAGCTGTAAGCACCCATTGCAGCTTGGAGGAGTCTTATGTCAGCTATTCCATCCTGGTGGATTAGCAAAGACAGGATTAAGCCATCATCATTATAAAAAAGCAAGAATTATGAACCGTCCTTGGTTACACCCAGTGCAGACCCTCCGGTGCCCTCCTCCATGGCAGACTTCTGATGTCAGCTACAAGGCTTTGTTCAGAAGTCAGGATCTCCTGGGGAATTGCATCCCTGTGGGAGCATCCCATTCTCTCCCAGCATCACCCAGTGCCTGACTAATCTCCTCATATGATCCAGAGACTCCCTGGAGTAGCCTGTGGGGTGTCTTGTACCAGAACAGGCTGTGGGGTCCTCTGCTTAGCCTCCACGTAAGGGTGCCACAGGGAGTGTGGGCAGTAACAGATGGGTGGAGGATCCTTTTTGCCACCCTCAGAAGGCCGTTACAAGTGCGCTTTTCCCCCGGGCCATTCTCACTTGCTGTTCTTGCCCCTGCTCCGCTGTGTGGAAGGTGCCTCACACTGTGAAGCAAGAGTATTCCCGTCCCTTATGATTTCCATCTGCCCCAGTGTGACTGCACAAGTCAAGGCTATGCAACATCTAAAGTTTTCCCCTTTGCCTCTCCCCTCTCAGAGGGATGGAGGGCGGGTGCAGCGTACCTTCCTGCCAACAGCACTGGACACCTGCAGACCCGCCTGAGCCAGCACCAACACGGAGCTGTGTGTGCTGGACTCCAGAAATGCAGGAACCACCTTCTTGGAGGCTACATAAACAGGGTCAGAGCCCTCTCTGCATAGGTAGTTCTTTCCGAAGGACCATCCAGGGGGTTCCATCCCTCAGCATCTCACCTGCTGCATTGCAGGGGATGGTGGGCAGTGACACTCACCTCCATGGTGCTGGCCCTAATTTGGCCGTAGGAATTGTTCTCCATTCTGATGAAGGTCAGGGCTTGCTCAGACAGCATAAACAGTAGATTAATTAGTAAAATTTTTTGTCCTGTTAATAAATACCAACAAATGTAAAAAAATATTATTAAAAAGGCACGTGGAAAGCTCTGTGGTACTCCAGAGAAGACAGAGCAGGATGCTGAGGGGAGTGAAGGAGCAGAAAACAGAATTCACCTGGAGATAATGAAGCAATGGGTTTTGTCATATCCTTTTATATCTATCTAAAAAAAGAGACCTGCTATTTCAGTGAAACTAAAGAAAAAAATGAAAAAGCGGAAAACCTCTGCAAAAACAATATGATGCTTGCTATTGATGTAAGTAATGGAGCAAGCAGAGTTCTAAGAAGTTATATAAAAGCATCTTTGGTCTGCTTTAAAAATCCCTCTAAAAAATAGAGTGATATTACTCATATGCTGTTCACCTATCTGTCTCTCCTCATCTCTAGATCTCAAAAGCTGAACTGCTCTGAATTCACATGCCCAGGCAGAACGTGTTTTTCCTGACTGTACCCTGCACTCAGCTGTCCATCTTGCCTGCAGTGCTGTAAAGCAGATGTTGCTGATGAGACACACAGGTCCTGTTCACCTGCTGAGCATCGAGTGGTGTGGACTGGGATGACTGGAGAAGCCCATCTCTTTCCCTTGGCCTCTGATACCAGGTAGGATGGATTCTTTCTTAGGTCTTGGCATCCCACAGTCAGCAGGAGAGCTTTGTCCTGGGTGGGTCACCACATCTGTGATGTGCTGCCTTTGGCTTCAACTTGGAGACCTAAGAAAGAGGATGAAGGAGCAGTTTGTTTTGGATGGTTTGCAGATTGATGCTCTATCTGAGACTGGCTCATGCTTAGGTTTTAACATGTTTTAATTTTTTAAGCGGCCAAGGTGCTTTCCAAATTAACAAATGATACTAATGAATTCCCTTCTGTTCCTAAACAGACTGGAATTTAGTGTTTTACTCAAATTAGGAAATCATTAAGTAGGGTAAGAATAACACTGGTTTGCAGAATGTTCTTGCTTCATTCATTTTGTCAATTGCAGTTGTAGTTTTAGTTATTTGTAACACACCATAATGTGCTAGTTAATTTAGAGTAGCATATTTCTCTACAGTCATGAAATTAGTGACACAAGACTTACTGCAGCACTTGCTGTTTACTCTTTGCTGAGTAATATGCACATTAACTATGGGCTTTAAAATATATATAGGCTCAGTTGGAGGGCTAGTGTTTTAGACTTGCTTGTACTTCATGTAGTTAAAAATAGTGTAATCTAAGACCTGGTCCTAAAGAAGTATATGAAATCAGTGTGACTATTCGTGGAAGGAAGGTTCTGGCAATGTGAAATTCCTTCAGTCTCTGTAGGGCCAGGCCTTAACCAGCAGTCATTAAAAAGTGCATTCCAGTCTTTTAAGGGCAATATTCTTTTATAAGGTTATCTCATTCCTTTCCCTTCTAGTTAAAAGATACCTAACACAGCTGCCTCTTCTGTCCTGTATGAGCTCCTGCAAAGTCTATTCAAGCTCTGCTGCTATTAGTGATGAGCATGGATGTAAAGGCTGGAGAAGTGCTGGCCCTGTGGGCCTGAAACATGACTTTGACAAAACAAAATGGTGTCAGATTCACCAGGCAAACAGACTTGAAAATAGAGAAAATATTTTTTCACATTTTTCAAGTTTTATCACTCAGCTGGGCTATTTGTAGTAGTAGTAGGCATAACATTTGCAGAAAGAAATGTGACAGATCTATTCAGCTGGCAATACCAAGTTTTTCTGTACTGATACCACATCTTGCCAACAGTTCCTATCCTGTGGTGAAAGTTGTGTGTAGTTACCTAACAAGACAACTGCCTGTCTTCATTCTGCATTTCTATTTTTTCGAGCCAGAGATAAGACATGCCCAGCAACGCTAGGAATTCAAACAACCCGACATGTCCATTCTTGTTTAGTGAAAATGCTGCCTGGTATTCTCAGAGAAAAATAATTATATGCTCTGTATTGTCACAGGTTCTGCTGTTTAGTGGTAATAGCTGTCAAGCATCAAAAAACCCACAACAAAACAAACAGGAAAAAAAACAACAAGGATATTCTTCCTAGAAGGTGCCCTCCCTTACTCTCTATTTCGCTTCTTTTAGCTGCAGGCCAAGGATACTGCTGAAAGAGTGATTCACCCCCTCCAGCTACCCCAGCAGCTTTCCTCCTAGGGTTTGGTTTTCCTGTTCACTCTTGTACAGGAGCTGGCTGTGAAGCGTGCACAGTCACTGCTTGCTCGCAGTGCCCACATGGCCTGCTGAAAGCAAGGGCTGCCTGGATGAACAGCACACGAGGGGCTTTGCCCTTCAAAATTCAGCCTATGTGAATAGGTCACGTCAAGTAATTGAGCTGCATTTTCTTTGTCCCTGAGACTTTTCTGGAGGAGATGCTGTCACCTTGGGGGAGGCTGGAATGGTGCTGAGTGCTCCTGGTGTGCTCCTGGCAGCAGAGGTGGCCCAGGAGAACGGAGGGTCAGGAGCTCCTCACGCAACTCCTGGGTCACCCGCCAGCCCTTTTGTTGAGTTGGGCTGTGCACTACCGAGGGGTGAGTCTCATCCCCACCCTACAGCATAGGGGGAAAACACAGGGACAAGAGCACAGCCTCCTTTTGCCTTCTGGAGGAAGAGGGGCCAGGGTGTAAAGCTTTGCCACAAAGTCGCAGCTGACAGTTACACAAGCATTGCTCTGGGAGAGGTCGCACCACACACGCTGCGGGTCATTCCTGACCTCTGGCCTCCCTCTTTGACAGGTCAATACAGCAGATGGGTTTTCCAGAGGCATGTGGGTGAGTAAACCCCAGGAGGTGGATGGTGGCTCTCTGAGTGAATCCCACAGGGGAAGAAGTGGAGGTGGGCAAGGGTGGCAGGATGCTCAGAGAGTAACGCAAAGAAGCTGACTTCATCTCATTATGAAGGGGACTGGAGGGTGGCTTTCGTTTTAGATAAACAGCTATCAACAGCTGAGTGGATCAACTGATGGTGTAAATATCTCCCTGAGTTACTCAGACTGGTATGAGGGGGGATTATGTGGCTCAGCCCAGCCTAGAGTAAAAAGTCTGAACAACCAGCAGAGGAATTTCAAGCAGAGCGATGGGCTCTAGCTGGCATCAACACATGTATTCCCTTGGTGACAGGAACACCCAGTGTCATGGTGGTGAGTGTTCCGTGGAGACAGGTAATGTCTGGTGTGGTGACTGAACTGTGTATTGCAATTCCTGACTCACATTCGAGTTGTGTTTTTAGTCATCCCCTTATCTCTGAGAGCCTATTTTGGACGCCACCCTTGCCCAGGGAAACTTTTGAAAGACAATATGCATTTGCTTAAGTCCCCGCAGAATTAATGTCCAGGGTGAAATTTGGCCCATGGTATTTCACGACACCAACTTGTAAATAATTTTGCTTCTAAGCATAAAGGTTTGGGGGAATAAAAGTTCCACTGGTCCAAACAGAGCAAAGCTAGGTCCCCCCATTGTCATTATGTGCCATACAGTGTGAGATGTGATGGTGTTGAGCTGCCCTCATTGTTGGAGCAGAGCACATTCAGACTAAAGCACAAAGTTCAGAAGCAGCCAGTGCAAGTTATTTTTATAGTGGAACCTTTATTTCACACATCCATATAAACAGGGGTCTACTGTTTAGCCTGTAACAGATTCCTTGTGATTTAGTCTTGCTGATTTTTTAAAATTGTTAGCATCAAAATGCTGGTGACCTGTGGCTTCTCATCCTCACCCACACACCACAACCATTCAGTCAGTCAGTAAAAATGACCCGTGCCTGAAAAGCTGGTGACCCCTGCCTGCCGTCCTGCCCTCCGGAGCACAGTGCCAGTGCCCATCATTAGCAGCTCAGTGACTCTGGGCTGGTACTAGAGAGGCAGGGAGACAGTCAGCACTGACTGTGTGCCTGGAATAGTAATTTATTTCAGTATTGTCCTGTGTCCTCCTATTAGGGAGAAAACTGCAACAATTATTTGTGCAAACCATTCAAAACAAACTTTGTTAATCCACGCTGGGAGACTCAGAGTCCTTTCGTGGCAGTGGGTTGCAGAAAAGCAGAAATAATTGGAAAAATTACTCTTATTTTTTGCTTCTGATTTGCTCATTAGGAATTTGTTAGAAGGGAACCTAGGCAATAAGGAAAGTAAGGAAATCCTCCCAGGAGCAACACCCAGGTGCAGGTACCAAACCCCTCTGTGCACCTGAATTCAATTGATGCAAAGAAGCTGAATTTAAAATGCAGTACAGAGCAGAACAGGGCCAGCTGGAGGACTGCAGAAAGAAAAGAAAGGAGAAGCCTGGGGAGGCAGCAGGCAGAAATGCTGAGCTGTGACGCATTCCTTCTGGAAGGAGCAGAATGGGAATGGCTTGGTTTGGTCGTTTGACCTGGTGAACTTTTCTAGTTAACGTTTTTTTCATTGAGCATTCAAAATGTTGGAGGGTTTTACATTTTATATATATGTTTTAAAAATGTATGTGTATGTGGAAGGAAGTTGAGCAAGTATTCCTTATAAAGGCCCCAGAAACACTGTGCTTCTGTCTCTGAGCACAAAGAAAAGAAACTGAAGACAGAGAAAAACTCATCAGGGTTACTCTGAGATAATTGACTTGGAGATGTGTAAGTTGTATTTGACTCGAGGAAAGCTTTTGTTGGTGAGTGGTGGTGCTGCAGGCTTCGGGTTGTGGCTCTCCACAGGCATGAGAGGAGATACTGGCAGCATCTCCCTCCTGTGCTGGAGGAGCTGGGGCTGCTTCCTGTGGCTGGCTGCAGTGGTGGGCTGGGGGGAGCTGGCCGTGAGGATCCCGGGAAACGGGGCTGGAGGAGCTTTGGTGGGAGCCCTCGCTGCCCACTGGCACCCGTGTGCCGCGGTGCCGGGCTGTCCGTGTCACCAGCCTGGCCTCGTCCTCCCTGCTCCACCAGCTCTGGCTCCCCTTCAGTGGCAGTGATGGCAGGGGGCACTCAGCTCCAGAGAATGCCTCCTCATGCATTGGACTATTCCACAGACTTTTAAAGATTCCAGTACTTCCTTTACCAGGCATTAACAAAAAAGCTTCTTTAAGTCAAGTAAAAAGGTATTTAATTCAGTGCTTATCTTGCAGTCTCAATCTCGTCATACCTCTAATTTTAACATAGGCTGAGTCATTTTCATCCTACTGCTTTAAAATCAGGCTACGGAGCATGGTCTTGTTCTGGTATGTTTGGGAAGTACAATTTTTCTCTCTCTTAGTCAGATCTCCCCTGCCAAACTTTTATCACTCAGTGCTCTTAGATACAAAAATAACATATAGCTGGGGATGGTATGCAGAGTTAGGTTTATTGCTGTAAGCAAAATTGAAACGTGAAGGATGCCAGCTTGCATTATATGGATTGATTTATAAAAAATAAATTAAATGAAAGTATTAGTCCCAATGAAAAATTTAACTTTGTTTTGACATGATTGCTTGGAGAAGAATTTGCATTGTGTATGTGGCACAGCAGTTACGCAGAACTTGCTTTCTCTGTTTTGTTTGTCTGTGGCCTCTCAGTTCCTCTTCTGCCTGCCCGTCAAGCCCTGCTCTGAGGTTGCAGTTGTTAATGTTTTTATGCTTAAGGTTCTACATGGTTCCCTATTCTCGTTCTTTAAAATAGCTGATTGGATTTTTGCAAATGCAAAGACTTCAAACTGAGGCAGGCTTTTGGCTTGAAACGTACAGGTGAAACAGCTGTAGCCTGGCAATGCTATTAACTCCTGGAAACTGTTGTGACATGGAGCCTTGGCAGCAGGCAGAGCTGTTCCAAATGTCCTGTCTGCAAGTGTGTTCCCCTGCATGGATGGGGAGAGAGAACAGGAAATGCAGGGGGAACAGCACAGCACACCTCTGATTGTAACACAGCTAGGTTATTGAACTCCTGGGTCTACAGTTTAGGAAGGATATGGCAAAGCTAGAAAAATACTGCAAATGGGACAAATCCTAGGTTGCAGGATTGAACAAGCTTCATCAGTTTATATATAAAATCTGGTTATGGATCTGGGCTGATCTCAGTTTGCATTCACAGGTTGGTTTCTTCATGAATTTGAATTGTAAAGCAGCAACTGATTTCTGCTTTTTAAATTCATTTTTGCTTTGAGTTCATTTGAACCTGCATCTTGGCAACAGCTTGGGTCTCCAGACAACGTGGGCTGTAGCAGAAGCCAATCCATGTGTGTTACAGCAGGCTGTGGAGGGCTGGTTCACCTCTCAGTGCACACCAAGCCATGGGGCTGTTCTCCCACGCTGCGGGTGCTGCCCTGGCAGAGGGAGGGGGGTGGAAGCTGTGGGACAAGGCCTGGGGCTCAGCTGCCTGGTTGTAAGGTTCCTTCCAGGCTGGCATGAGTTTCACCTGCTGATGTTAGGTGTGAATGTTGGCCCATAACATGAAATGAAGCCTGGTGAGGACTCACTTTATTTCTGCTATCAAACAGGCATTAAAGTTCTCTCTTTACTCTTAAGTATGAGTCGGTTTGCACAACCAAGGAACCTCTGGTTTGCTTGGCTGGTCTTGGTGACACTCTGGAATAGTCCTTGCTTATAGCGATAGGCTAGCAATTGTTAGCCATACTGGTGGAAATTATGTGGCTTTCAAATGGAAAAGATAACTTGTTTTTAGTTGGCTTTATCTGCTTATTTTCTTCCCCTGAGTATTTTCAAATCCAATTTACTGGTCTGCTGAGTGATAGTAAAGCATCTTACAATGGCAGAGATCCAATACATAATTCAGTAGCGAGATTTTGGGAGTTTGTACCTAAGTTGCTATCCATTGTCTGCTTAAAAAGTTGGTTTGGTTGAAAAATGCTAAAAATATTGTGTGCAGTTTTGTTCTTACCACATTTATTATGGTATATATGCAACAACAAAAAAAGGTGGTAGCAGACCTTTTAGTCGTTATAGGAAGTCACACCAGGATTGAAGTTTGTAGTGTAAAGGGAATTCATCCTATGCCTCTTTGAGGATTCTTCCTTACTCTTTGTTGCCCAAGACCTTACCATAAATACAAAACAAGCTCCACATGTTGGTGAGGGGGGGTAAGATATGCTACCTTGCACCCGTTGGGCACGAGCTCTGTCTCCTGTTGCTGCTAGTGGAGCAGGCTGTGTTGCACTGCCTTGTGCCCCAGGGCTTCCCAAAAACCCCTCCCGAGATGCTTCCGTCGCCCTACGCCAACCCAGGGTGAGTCATGGTCCCATGGGAGGACCTGCCAGCTCCCTGTGTGCCTGTGTGTACCCTCTTTGCCTGTTTCAAGCCCAGTCCAAAGTCCAAGGGAATAAATAAGGCTCTGTTGACTTTCCATCAGCTGTTTGCCTGGGTGCTCAGCCTGTCAGTGAGGCTGAGGGTGGTGATCTCCGAGGGTTATTTGTGTTTCCTGAAACTGAAGGTCTCCACCAAAGGCCAGGCCTGTTGAACCGGATGCTGGACAAATGCAAAGCAGGAGACAAATGCAAGCAGGTGTGGGAGAACATGTTTGTGCATTGTCTGTTTGCTTGCTGGCTGAGAACTAGGCTGGGATGATCGGTCTCCTCTTGCAATGGCTGTAGCATCTGGCCATGCCTTTCAGTCATTTGCAGGCAGGTGTCAGCCACTGAAACAGGCTGTTCCCATTGCCAGTTCACTCAAAGCTGCCACCTGCAAAAGCTAGTTTTCTATTTGTAGCTATGGGCTTATTTGCTGTTTTTAAAAACCTTGCACAAATGGATCTCCAACCAGCTGGGCAGGCACAAGCTTGCATGTTCATTTAATTCATTCCCCTAGTGGCTGCTGCCCTATTGCATCCCACGTTGTGTGTGGAGCATTCCAGATTCCTTGCAAAACAAGAGGTGATGGAGCATCTAATGTCACTTGTCAGATGCCTTCTAAAGGACTAAAGGACAAGGTGAGGCTGAGTGTTTGTAGTACACTGAAGAGGACACGCTAGTCTGAATTTCTCCATGGCTTCAGTACAATAGAAATGCTGTATCAGAAGCACGACTTCCAATATTGAAGATAAATTTATCAAGACAAATGTAGGCTAAAATAAAGGAACACTTAAAAAAAAATACTAAAAAGCACACAAAGCTGGATCCTGTGAATAGTGGGTGTCAGGGCAGGAGGGGGGTCCCTTTGCACCACCTACTTATCTAGGTTTGGCTTTCAGATAATTAAACTGACTTTTTTGCTTGTGTACTTTAGAGCTGAATGCCCTCAGCTTTAGAAAGCAAATTCACCATTTGCACTGCAACTGATAAAAATGCAGGCATTAGTTGGAATTAAGTCAGTATTTGGCCAGGCAACAATTTTCTGTTTTCAGGCTGCATTTGGGGTATTTTTAGGGTATTTGATTTCTTCTTAGATGTGCAGTATGCACATTTATACTAACCAGTTAAATTCATCAGAGTCTAGAGATCAGATTTCTGTTCTTACCTGTCTCTTCCATTGAGCTTTCTTTAGGATTGCAAAACCTTCCTACACAATAAAGATTTTTCCTGGGGATGGCAAAAAACCCCCATGTTGTGATGCTTTCTGCTTCCAAGACTCAAACCAGCTAGACTAATAGTACCTAGGCAATCCTGATAGCTCTTCACCTGTTCTTCTCTTTAAATCTGCTGCTGGGATTCCATGGTCTGTTCTAGCACTTAGTCCTACCTGTAAATACTCAACCTACATCTTCTCTCCCCAAAACTAGTCTGTTATTCTTGATCTGTGCTGGGAAGAAGACACGTGGACCACTGTCTCCTTCAAAAGGATCTGTTATACCCACCCTCAGCGCTCTCATTCTAGACTGAACAAGTCACGTTTTTTCTGTTTCTCATGGAACTGAAGGACAGCTGAGGTTGGAAGGGACCTCTGGAGATCATCTAGTCCAACTCTTCTCTTTACAGCAGGTTGTGCAGGGCGCTGTCAGACATATGGAGTGTCCCTGAGCTTGGAGCCTGCACTACCTCCCTGGTAACCCACCTCAGTGTCTGACCAACATCACAGGAAAAACATTTTCTCTTGTGCTTGAACGGATCTTCCTGTATTTCAGTTTGTGCCTGTCACCTCATGTTCTGATGCTGGACACTGCTGAGAAGAGTCTAACTCCGTCCTGTTTACTTCTCTCATCAGTCCTTATACATTGATGAAATCCTCCCCAAGCCTTCTCAAGCCTGCGTGGTCCCAGCTCTCTCAGCCTCTCCCTGTGTTTCGTGTGCTTCTATCCCTTCATCATCCTTGTGGCCCTTTGTTGGACTCTCTCTGGTATCTCCAGGTCTCTCTCATACTAAGTGATGTTTAATACTGCCAAATCTTGAGATCACACCAGTCCCAAATGCTGTTCTGTTCCCCAGCAAGAGTAATGTATGCAAATACAGTTCCTTCTCAGTGTTTTGCAGGGTGTTTCTATTGTAGGGACATGCTCTGTAAGTCACTTCAATCTCTGTATTAACTCTTACATGAGGCTTTTCCTGGCTGGTGACTGGGAAATGAGATGTCATGAACTGCAGCTGAAGAATGAAAAATAGGATTTCTCTCCTCCCTGGTACCAGCAGCTTGGTGAATTCAATCTCCCTTCATGAATATGGACTTTAAAAAGTAGAATTACAGATTTCAGAGGTAAAAGATTAAAGGATTTAGGAATTCCTATTAAAAAATTCCTGCTTCTGGCTGTGGTGGAGAAGTTGGAACCCATTTGATCCATCTGTAGATAGAGAACTTGTCTCACAAAGTTACTCTGGGTTTGGAGGAGCTGCAATTTGTGCTTGTCAAGGAGGCCTCTCTAAATGGGAGAAGTAGCAAAACTACACCGGGATTTGTGTGTGGTGCCCAGGATTGGGTAGTGAAAATCAGAAGTTTGAGTCTGTGTCTTGGTCTCTCCCTTGCTCATTGATCTTGACCAGGTTTCAGCAAGCATAGCTCTGTTCTGGGAGGTGGTTTTGCTGCCGTGGAGGTGTGTGGCCTTTGGATGACTGCGGTGTCCATGTTAGTGTGGCAGTGGGGCAGGCAACTGGAGAAGAGTGCAGCAAGACTTGAGCCAGCTCAGCTGTGCTGCATTGTCAGTCACAGTTTTGGGGGGCAGTAGGAAGGGTTAGGGGGTGGGGTTTACTTGGGGTGGGTTTTTTTGGTTTGGAGTTTTGGAATTTATTTCTAATCCCTTTCTGCCAGCTCTGCAAGTGCAGACACGATCCTCGGAGTATCTCTGCTTGGATCACTTCATGTGCTGGATGCCAGAACGTGACCACATAGCTCACAAGTTATCCCAGGTGAAGTCTTGGTGTGGACAGTGCCTGACAGTGGGGTGAGCTGCTTTCCACCCAGCACAGGCTGAGGTGCAAGGAGTATCTCTGCTGTGGTTCACTCTGTAACTGACTGTGTGCTGACTTCTTCAGGCAGGCTGGCTCCAAGGCCCACACTGGGTCCCTGCCGTGACTTGACCTCTTCCAGGGACAGGGGTGCCATCAAGCGTTCCAGTTCACTGGCACAAGTGGTTTTCTTTACACTAGCTTTTGTGTCATCTGCAGCTCTGGGATTTTATAAATGGTTTTGTTGGCAATGACTGAATCCTGTGGCAATGGGACCGTTGTAATGGTCACTGCTCCTCTGGAGGGGTGCTCTGAGAAGGCATGCTCCTTTCTGTTTGCTCTACTGGTACTGTTAGAGGAAAAACCAGGGGGGAGGGCACACAGAGCCCTCTGGAGAAGCAGCAGAGGACTTCAAGCTGGGTATAGGTACAGTAATTGCCATGAGTTTATCAGAACTGCATTCATCATGTAGTTGATTTGTCAGAGAGGGTGTCTGGTGGCTGAGCACAGGGTGAGGGGAACTGCAGCTGTGGAGGAGCAGAGAGGGGGAGAGAGTCAATGTCTTGTGCTGCCCTGTTCCTGGGAATTAACATGGCAAATGCAGAGCAAACATGAGTGACTATTAGGGTCCAAAAGCAGCTCATCTGGTGTTTAAGAAAGTGTCATTTTGCCTCCTTGCTTTCAGGAGGGGCTTACTTTCCTGTCTGTAAAACAGGAATGACAGTCCCTGTCCAGAAGCCTCGCCATACCGTGTGTTAGAGTCACAGAGCTGCTCTCCCTGTCTGAAGCAATTTGTCACAATTCCTTTCTTGGGAATCACATCATTTCTGCTCTGCAAAGGTACAGCTAACCTAGATGTAAAGGAGTGAAAACGGTAAGTGTGGGATTGTGTCGTGCACCAAAGGAGGAGACAGCTTGTCCCAATAAACCACAAGGTAGGTGGTATGTTGAGGTGGAGCTGTGAATCCAGTCTGCAGTCTAGGATCTGCCCAAGTTTTAACAGTGTTTGTGGCAATCAGACAGTAGCCATGCCTTCTGCTGCCATGGCTTCCAGTACATTGAAAGAGGGCTTTGGCACAGTCATACGTATCTGATGACACAGGGTTAATGAGTGTAGTTAAATGACCAAAAAAACCCACCCCAAAACACAGTAGATTCGGACTCTTGCTGCTCCTTTGTGGAGACTCCCATGTATTGTGGTGGAGACTGAGGCTTCATGTCAGGCAGAGCCGTCCCGCGGAGCCTGGGGTGCTGTGGGGGATGCTGATGCACAGCCTTTCCCTGGGCTCAGCCCTGTCTCCCTGCCTTGCCTGCTCCAGCTGCAGCAGAACTTTCTTCTGGTGGTTTCTTGTATTTGCTGTTTTGGAAGCCTCAGAAGAGGAAACATGAAGGTTTCTGATGCTCATGCTGTGTGTATCCTTTTTCTTTCAACCTTCTATCCAGTAGCCCTTTAACAGTTCTGTGCAAGCTCTGGCCTTACAGAGGTTTGCTTCTGTGTTCCCTGCCATTTTCCACATTGTTTTGTGCTCCAATTTTATTTTTTTTACCTACCAGTTTGTCTTCTATTAATCTCCACTTCTCCTGCCTGCTTTCTCCACTCTTCTGTCCGAGTCCCAGGCTCTGGCATGTGGGTGGACAGTGGTCAGCAGAGCACTTGGGGCATCTAGCAGAGCAGAATGGATGTTTCTCACCTGAGTCAGCCCTGGAGGGCAGCCACAGTGAAGAGTTCCCAGGTTTGGTCTGTGGTGTATTCTGATACTGAAGCATGGGTGTTTTGGGATGAGCTGTGCACATCAGAGCCTGCTGTTCAGGAGGACTGGAATCCTGCCATGGTGCAGCAGCAGGAGGGCTGCCTGAGGTCTCACCAGGCTGGGCTCTGGCTCTGGGCAGCAGCCAAAGCTATCCTGTGCAACTGGGCAGGAACTGGGAGCGAGCGGGGCTGCCAGTGCCTGGTTACAGTGTGTGGCTGGGGTGGAGCAGGCTGGGCCATTGTCACAGTCTCCTCTGCTCCTGCCGCGGTGCTAAGGGAACCTCTGCCGCCGTCACCCGCTGAGGACTTGTGTGCGCCAAGGGCCTTCCACATCTCAGCACACATCTGGTGCACCTTTCCAGGGGCTGTGGCATAGCTTGTGGCAGGCCAGGTGGGGCGTGTTGGGTGGCACGATGTGCTGTCTGGCACAGCCGAGGCAGTTTCAGCAAAACCCCCATAGATGAGACACTTGGGGTGGCATCGCAGAGCGCCAGGGGCAGCTGGTGGTGGTGGGGCACAGGCTGTGCCATGCAGCGTGCCCTGAGCTGCTGCCTGGGGCTTGGGCAGCATCAGGTGTGAGCAGGAGTCTCTCTGCTGCCAGTAGGTTGCATCCCGTGCAGTTACCGGGCAGAACTTCTCCACAGGAAGGGCTGGCATGCATCGGCAGCCCAGCCGGGCAGGCTGTCTGTGACCACGGGTGTGCTCTGTAACCATCTGCACAGCGAGCAGCGCTGGCGCCCCGCTTCCTGCACACAGGCATGCTGCGAGGAGGAGTCTAGTCAGGTATCTCAGAGACATCTACTTCCACAGCATCCACACACCTCACAGGCATTCAGTTATAGAAACGTCTGCCTCATCAAACACCCAGAGGGACCAAATCATTGTAAGAGGATGCTGCTCCTTTTTAATACCTAATTTATCTTTTATTCCTTGGGTTAAAGCCTTTGTTCCAAACCCAGTCCAAACTGCCTTTGAAATAAGAAATGCATCTGCACCCAGATGCACCACGTTATTTCCTTTCTTTTTCAAATAGTCTAATTCCTTTTCTCCCTTTCTTCTTACAGCGAGCAGCCTCTGGGGTGTTTTGCAGCACTACTGATGTTTAACGTGAAGAGGCTGAGAAACTGGTGTGTGCAATGATTAAGTCACTTTCACAAGGTCACACAGCAAATTGTTGGCAACGCCAAGAATAGCACCCGAAGTCTCTTGGCTCTCTCTAGCCCACCCTAAACACTACAGCCTGCCTTTTTCCTGGTGAGCATGATCTGATTCATAATGCAGTAGTTCTGCTGTAAGGCTGGCTACCTCTCTGCGAGCTGTCTCTGCTGCTGCAGAGAAAAGCAGCCAGGCTGAGGCCACAGCAGAGATTGCACATGTCTGTATCAAAAAGTCTAAACCCCAGAAATGGTATTTAGCAGCTTATCTTACATCAAATAAGCCCATAAAAAGTACTGACTCGTTAAAAATAGGTTTTCAAGTTCTTGGCAAACATTTCTAACTATATTCTTTGTTTTTTGCTGCAGTACAAAAATACCATTTTGATGATTCTGATTCATGTTGGCTTTTTCTGGTCTTTATGGAGAAGTACCAAATTATTGATGGGGTTTTTTTTGCTTTTAATTGTGCTCTCGAGTGCTAAACCTATTCCTGATAGTTGCTTGCAGTATGTTTGGGCAAATGCAAATGTGAGTGGTTATTCAGTGCCTGTGGCACTCCGAACAGAATGTACTGAGCTCCCAGGGCCTGTTACAAAGCCTCAGCCTCCAGCACTGACAAAGCCTGTGTAGTCAATAGCTAAAATATGAGAACTACCTGGGCTTGACAGAGGGAGTTAGAGGATCTGGGAAGATCATGGATCGTGAACACGGACTGAGTTTTTGTCCTGTGGATTGAGTAAATAAGGGGACTCCTGCCTGTGTACAGGCAGCTCAGGGTGCTTCATGAGCTGCCCGTAATGCCGGGGCCAGGTGGGTTTAACATTGTGGTCTGCAGAGCTCCTTGCAGTGTGTAGTTCTCTGATGAAGTTCTTGTCTCAGCTCACCATGTTCCTGAATCATAATGGAGGCTTTCCTTCTACAAACACCACAGTCTCTGGAAGTGAGCTGAAGCAGTGCAAAGATGCTGCCTGCTGTGTGTCCATTGGCAGCAGCTCGGGATTTTTACAGTTGTTTGCCTTGTTACTAAACCTATTTTAAGCTCTGAGGGAATAAGAATGGCATTTGATCTTAGCACGGGGCACAACTGTTTGGCTTTTATAACCCATGTTTTAAACCAGAGGCTTTTTCCATATATGCTTGTGTGTTCAAATAACTTCAGAGTCGTGGCTTTGGACTTGAGTGCTCTCTTGCTGGCTTTTGCCATTGCCTCTTATGAGAGTTCCTGACGTGCACTCAGATAGGTGTTGTTTACCCAGGTGACAACCTCTTGGAGGAAGGAGTGTAGTGATGACTGGGGGGCACTTCCTAGCCTCCATCCTTGGTCTAGTTCTCATTATGGGAGTTAAGGTTGCCTTTACATGTCTGCCTTTTTATTGGGTTTTCTTTAACATCTCTACATGCGTGCCAGCATCTTCTGATCTTGGTTCTGATCTTGGGTTTATTTGGTAGTAGCAGCACACTATGTAAAGACTTTAATATCCAGTGCTACAGGATAAATCTCTCCCATCATGGAAATGATCAGCTGCTTATGCTGGTTCTGTGTTCCTCTACCCCTGGTGTGCTGAATGATTGGCTTCTGTCTACCACATAAAATACTCTTGAAACTGGTGCTCTGCTTTGTACCCACAGGACTGAGACTTCTCAGAGCAGCTTGTCCTGCATCCTTGGTCCCTCAGCTTTTTGATGGATTAGCTGAATTTATGGTTAGCAGTGGAGTTTAGTCTCATGTCATGTGCCTTAACACTGTGCAGAGCAAGGCAGAAGGCTTGTTTCTTCCTGCCAGTGAATGTAGCCAGATGAATATTTGCCATCTGGGAGGGAAACCAGAACTGATAGTGACATAGAGTCAGGCTAGAGGAAAGGAAAGGGAAGCACTGGATTGAGAGGGCCAGGGTATGGAAAGGATGAGAAGCAGGTAGGGAGATTTCTGTTGTGGTTCTCCTTATGTAACAATCTAAGAAACTCTGGAGAATAAATCCCCAAAGCTGCTGCATTGCACTTGTTTCACAGCTGTCTTTGGGTGGAAAGGAAACTATGGGCCCTGTTGGCTGCTGTATTCCATGTGCGTGTGTTTCAAGGCCCACGATGATAATGAACACCCATAAAACTGGCATGCATTTACTGTGGTTTGAAATAAGACTTCTACCCATGTATTCTCCCACTTTCATGTTTTGATGGCCAAGTTATTATCAAAACTCAGGCTTTTGATTTCGTATTTCCAAGCTGCACAGACGTGTACCAACTCTGGGTAATTGTGCTCCGTGTTCACATACACAAATACCTGATAATTGTGTCACCCAGGGGCTGGGGCTGCAGACCTCTCTCTAACCTCTGAAATCAGGGGCTTGGATATGGGACTGCTGGGTTATTGTGCGAGCTGGTGCTTGATGCGTGAAAGAAAATCACATTCTGCACAAAGTAAAATTGCAGCTGCTGAAACCTCCGTGCTGTATATAATGTAGGTTAGAAAGCAATGTGGAACAGCTGGTACGTTACAGTGAACTGCAGTTGGTGCCGTTAGGGCTTGTGGGACAGCTTGTTACTGCAAATGCTGTTTCCCCTGGAAAACCTGCACTTGCAGTAAAGAAGCAAGATCTAGCAACTCAGTCAAACCAGGTACCTAACACCCCAAAAGCCATGTGTGCAGGCGCTGAAGACAGTGCTGTTTGAGCCAGCTTTTAATGAGAAATACTGAGAATGTTAAGATAATTAGAAAATCTAGTTAACTCATTGTCTACATTTACAGTACAGCAAATTAACCAAAAGCTGACACAAAAAAGCAAGTTCAAGCCATTAGTAGGAGGTGGCCTTCACTGCTGCCTTCTTCTTTGTATTCCCAATAGCATCCAGGACTGAGTGTGCATCGTGCACCCCGGGAAAAAGGGAGTATTTCAGTCCTTAACAAAGACTTTTTAAGCTGGAGCATGAACTGCTCAGGTGTGGGACAGAGGAGCAGGTCACTGCCTGTGCTTGCATTGCTGGGTCCTGCTGGCACCATGGCTGGAGGCAGAGATCTCCAGAGGAGACCTGCACATGTGTGTCAGGGGGTTGATGACATTCTGTCTTGGAGCTATCTGTCCCCTCCGGGCCTTTAAACTATTCTGATTAATATTATGAAGTCATAACTTTTATTTGGGGTTTCTGAAAAGCCACAGGAAATTGTTACACTTTTGTGCCCTTCACTTGTAAATTCCAAAATGACCTGTGTCCTGTAAAAACAAATTTTCATAAAGCCTTTGGACTTTTTTTCCGGTACTTCCTGGGGGTGTCCCTGATCCAAGCTCTGGTTTGGTGTGCGTCCATGAGAAGCTGAAAGATAAACTGATTGCCCTCTGCATCTTGCCTCCATTTTTCCTCTCATGCTAAGGGCCATAAAGCAGAAAAGTAATTGAAAAATGGTAGCTTGAGACAGTGCTGTGCAGGTACTTGAGAGAGCTGGTTGCCCTTCCTCCTCCTTGCCTCTTTACTCTGCTGTTAATGGATTTGGATAGAAACAGGAAGATTTTTGTTCCCTGAGGCTGGCTGGCAGCTCCTCTGGGCGCTGTGGCTGGCAGCCCTTGCTGGCCTGTGGGCAGGCTGCCTGTCCTGCAGCACTGGGAAAGCTGGTGCATCCATAGGCTGTAACATGGCAAAGCGGGAGCAGGTGAACACTTTGGAGCACACCAAGAACAACACAGAGGCTGGATTTTTATTGCATATTGAGCTCTTTCTGTAGAGGGCGAAGAGAATACTGTGGTTTCCCTTATTTGTGCAGTCCTGATGCAGAGAACTGTGACTTGTGAAGAATGTCTGTGCTGGTAACAGGTTGGAATGTTTCCTGTCATGGAAACTGAACAAGCCAGTTCCACATCACCTTTCTTTTCTGAGGCCGATGAGTACTGTCAGTGTGGCTGCTATTTTAATTCTGAGCTGCTGCCCTGGGTGGTACAAATGCCATTGCTATGTGTGGTCAGGCATTCCTTCCCAAGAGAGGCAGGAAGGGAGTCAGAGGACACAAGAACCTCCCAGAGCTCCCTCTGCCTCTCTCCTGCTCTTCACGTTTTGCTGTGTCACACACTGCTCAAGGCAAAGCAGAGACCAAAGGTGACAGCCTAAGAGGAGAGTGTAAAGGGCCCAAAGGAACGGGAAATGTGGGAGCAGTAGGTGGAGAAGGCCAGGGCACCATCCTTGGTGCCAACAATCTTTCTGTGGCTGTAGTCAGCACCCTGTATTCCCTGTCCTTCCTGGCTGGTGACAAGCCCTGTAGTCAAAGCTGTGAGACTCAACCCCCCTTGCTCTTTCAAGCTCAAAGTGACTAGTGGTGAGCTCCCCTGCTGCAGCTCTGAGCTTTTGGAAGCTCTTCTTCCCAATGAAAAGCCTTACTCTGCTGGTGGATGATGCAGTACTGATAGGTGAAGTCTGTGTATGGGTGAAATTGTCAGCTAGGTTCTGTTTGTGGAGGCATTCCACACATGGAAGATGGCAGCTTTATGTGCTGGAAGCAGCTAGAGAGACAGAACTGTCAGTCTCTGCGCTTCTGATCTGACCGGCTCTGACCAGGAAGTGCTGAAACATTAATTAGAAGAACTTGCAGGCTCTTTTTGAGGTTATTTTTTCTTGCTACAATCATAGGCAGAGGATTTTTCAGGAGCATATACCTACAGTGAGAAGGCCTGGGAGCATTTGCCATCTTTATGGGCAATCGGTATTGGGCTTGACTGAACAGCAGCTTGTGTGCGTGCACCGGGTGATGTGCACAAGCTCAGGGAACAAGGTGCTGGTAGCTCCTGAGGCTGTTGTTTTCACAGGTGCTCTGAAAGGGACAGTTGGAGAGAAATCCCCTTTAGTGTACCTGAGATGCCTGGGTCTTTTTTTGTGGAGGAGAGAAGATGGCTTGATTATCCCTTCTGTAGGCATCACCCAATGAATGGTGCATCATCTTGAGCCAACAAATGCCCCCTGCAGTTGATGTCAGTGGGTACAGAACCAGACAGCCAAGAAACTTGTTGGAGAGTTTCCTTTCCTTTTGCTTTTGTGGGAGCAGAAGCTTCTCCCTGACATGCTCAGCCACCCGTAGCAGCTCTTCCCTAGGCTGTTGGGTGCAGAGTTGCACTGGCTTCACTCAGCTTCCCCCTTATTATCCAGCTTGCTCAGTAGTGATGCAGCTAAAAGCTTCTACAACTTGGTACTTTGAAAGTCTTCTAAGTACAGAGCCAGATGCTCTGGGAGGAGAAGTAGTGATTGAGTGCTGAAGCTGGCAGAGCCTGCCTGTGCTTTGTGTTAGAGTTGGTTTGTCTGTGTGTGCCTGTGTCATGCCTAACTCCTCTTCAGCACTTTATCTCCCTCTTCTCTTTAGTGCTTTATCTCACTTCTGCTCTTTAGTGCCCATTATCTCTTGTCAGCTCTTTGCCTTACAGAGTGTAGGACACTATTTAGGAGGAGTGCTGTGAATCAACTTTGTCTGTCATCCCCAAGAGAGTTACCCATGTGTGGATGATGCATGTTCCACATGAGCATGCCTCTCCTCCCAGGGCAATGTAGTATGGGCATGGTCTTGCTGCTGGCCACGGTAGCACCTCACATATGTTGTTTTTCCTGTCTCTGCTTGAATTGGTTATTTTGTAGATGAGTGAAGCTAAGTAACCTGCCTGCTGTTTTTCTGCAGTTCTGCCATCCCGAGTCGCTTTCCTCTGTCACTCATTAACGGGTGAATACCTTGTGCAAGCTCTATTGATTAGCTTCATAACCACCTGCCTGTAAATCATTTTCCATCTCTGGTTGTGAGTAATACCTGCATGCTTTGCTCCTGACCTTGGTTCTCCTCCCATTTCTCAGCAGTGAGGCTCCACTGCACCCAAGGAAATGGTGCAGGGGTCAGGCTGGAATAGGCAAGGAGGACTTTGTCCCCAGGTGGTTTTATGCTCTTCATAGATCCCTGAAGTAATCGGAGAAAGCAGCAGGTGTCCAGAATATGCAAACACAAGTGTGTGACAAATGAGCCAGTTGTCCTTTTCTTGGTGAAGTAAAGCAGTTGTACTCCAGCAGGCAGTGTGCTGGTGAAGGACCCTTCTATGTTCCTGTGGCTACAGGAAGTTCCTCTGCTAAGATGGAGCCTGGTGAGCACAGCCCAAGCTGATTTTTGTTCCAAGCAGTGTTGTTGCCTGCAGTCTGCTGCCCTTGTCCTGTGATAGCAAAAGACAAATAGCTGGCAGGAAGGCAGCAAGTATGTGCTCCTTAAACATGCACTGCCTGATGGTTGTCTTCCCAGCACCCAGATGCATGGCTTGCTCTAGGACACCGGGACCTCCCTCTCTGCTGCAGTAGACACTGCTATTATTAGCTCAGTGGCAGCTCTCCATATGCCAACACTCGTGACTGCAGGACTGTTTAACTTTCACTTCTCTGAAGTATTTAATTTGTCAGCTGTTGAGGTTTGGTCTTTAATGAATAGAAGCCAAAGTCCTTACCTAGATTTTTGCTCTGTTAGGGCTGAAGCACAGACCATTATGCCCAGAGTCAGAGGAGGATAAAGTCTTAAACTCAGAAAGTTAGTCGCTGCTTGGCTGATCAGCAGAAACCCCTGTCTTCACAGAGGGGTGTCTAATCTCCCTTCTGCCAACTTTTCTTCAGAGAAATGAAAAATCAGTTATGCTAAAAGTCCTGCCCCTTTGCCTTCCAGTGCCTGACTGTGAATATGTGGTGTGTGGTTGCTAGAGCCTGTCTGCAGGTGCTGGCACCTCTCTGTGGCTGAGAATAGCTGCTGCTGAGAGATAATCACACAGCAATTCACTGCGGGGGGCCTCTCTTTAATTATTGAATGTCAGAATAGATGGATATTGAGTTACCTTGCTGGCAAATATAATCTCCAGCCTCTCATGTAACTCTACAATATTCTTAGTTTTCTTACTTGCGTAACATGAGATCTTCAAAGAATCTTAAAAAAGTCAAAATATGTTTTTATATATTGCTTATAGCAGAACATTTCCAGAGAACAAGTTGTGCACTGGCTTTGAAGATAGCCTTCCCTGGCAGTTGGTAGCACGTGATTACTCCTGTTTGAAGTCAAGCCTGCACTTGGATGTGCAGCAGAATGAAGCAGGATGTGCCCCCCAAAAAAAAAAAACAAAGAAAAAGAGCACAGCCTAGTTTTCCTCCGGTTCTCTGAAGCATTTAATTTGTCAGCTGTTGTTGCAGAAGATCTGACTGGCATGTCTTGAGGAAGCTGCAACCTGTAGTTCTGGTCCTGTGGTGCAGGACACTGGGTAGGTCACAGTGTCTGTGCAGGGCCACAGTGGAGTTACTCACAGGAGCATATGAAGATGGGGGGAGGAGAGAAGATCAACACATGCATTTGTAATTTTTCCCATCTTGCAGAGATGCAAGTAAATGCTGGTGTTCTCCTTCATCCCTCCTCCTCGGTCCTGCTGTTACATGCAGGTTGCAGGCTTTAGATCTCCAAGCAGTGGTTGAGAAGTTTGCCACAGATCCCTTGACCTTTAGTTCCTGTAAAATCCTCTGGATGCTGTAGTCTTCAGTGCTCATGGACATGACACAATTCGTATATACATTCTCTGTAAGTGTGGCAAGCAAAAGTTGTCATTCCTTATTTTGCAAGAGAAATAAAATGTGCCTTTTCATTTCCCAAACATCTGAATTCCATGTCATCAGGGTGACAATTTAGAAAAGAAAGGAAGAGTTGCACAATGCATAACTGGAGGGAAAAGTCATACTGTGGTTAATCAAACATTTTTGTCATTTACAAGTTTCGTGGAATTTCACGCTGCTGAATGATCGAAGCAGGCAGCCCGAGATCCCTCCTTTGTGGCCGCCACGGATCCGTCTCAGCGAGCAGCCCTGCAGGTGCTGACAGAATAATGACAGTGCTGGGATGTGCAGTTCTGCAGGCATGGAGGGGCTGCTGGAGCTGGTGAAAGGAGAGCTCCATCTACTGTTGGACGAGAAGGCAAAAATAACTGGAATGGCCTTCTTTCCCCCCAAAAAGCTACTGGATGCCATGTACTACTACTTTTTTTTTTTTTTTTCCTTCCTGTGGCTTTTAGTGCCCTCCACTTCAAATCCAGTTCCCTCGGATGTGAAGGAAGGATCCTGGGGAGGTACACAGCTGGGGGCAGTCCCTCCTTAGCCATCACTGAAGTGGCAATGCAGACAAAGGATTTGGGAACTGCAGCATGGAAACTGTCTTGTACATGCACGTGCAGAATGGGGAGCAGAACCAGACACCGACTCTGATTTCTAATCCATTTTCCTTACAGGAGGGGGTTCGTTCACCAAAATGTGTTGAAGGCAGAGATTTATTGGAGGGCTGCAGGCAACACTCACTTTAGAGCTGTGGAAGCCAGGAAAAGCTCTAGAAAGCACACAGTTCTGTGGCTTTTTGCTTGAGTTGCCACTGTTGCTATTGCTATTTCTGAACTCACTGTATCTTATATAGCCAGAGAAGTTTTTCTCTTGTGAGTATGCTTGGGCATTTCTATGGGAATTGAGCCCTGCAGGAAAGCTGGATCCCTCTTCTGCCAAACCTGGGGATGCAACAAGGGATGCAAGCCCTGAGCTGAGGCCTGGATGTGAATTCTGCAAATAAATTCTGTCCTCAAGACTTTCAGCTGTAATCCTACTCTCTGCCCTTTGGATTATGCTTTTAATAGTGGTACTGCATGTTCAAAACTGAGTGTTTCCCACTGATGTTTGCCTTTGTGCTGGCCAGACATATATGATAAATATAGCTGTTACTGGCCAGTTTGAATAGCTCCTAAAGGACAATGTGTACAACTTAGTTCTAGAAAAAAACAAAGAACACTTATAAAAAGTCCTAATTTTTCTCTGCAAGTGGTTTCCTGGTAGTGAAAATGCATAGTTATTCTGTGCTTGCCGGGAACATCAGAAGTGTCTGGATTCTTACATTTCCACAAAAAGCTTGACTGATAATTGTTCTGCACTGGAGTCAGGAAGAGTTTGTGCTTGTTACTTGACTGAGAGCTCATCTGGAGTTATGTGAACAGATGTTTCAGATTTGAGTTGAGCCTGGCAGAAAAGAGAGAACGGTCTAGTCCCCAGCATTTTCCATCTTTCAGAACATTATCACAACCTCACATCTCCTAGATATGCTCTCAGATACTACATCTTCTGTAGATATTTGCAGTCCCTTTTCTGCCTAGGAAAAAAAAGAAATCAGTAGTGATTTATTACTTTTTTTAGCTGGATTTTTCTTTACGTGAAATTGAAATGCAAACTCCTTGGCAGAAAAAGGAGGGATTCCCTTTTATCCAGCCCAGTACTTCTGGCAGTGTGTTGAGTAAAATGTGTGGGTAAATATGACTTTGCAAGTTTTTCTAACTCCAACAAATGTGTTGCTACCACTGGATTTTTCCTTTGTGAAATGACCCATAGCTCACTAATGACTGTATGTAATGTGCTCATACTAATTAACTCTTACTTGCTTATCAATAATGTGTAATTGCAGAGCTTCTCACCTCTTTTCTCAAATGCCTTCTGCTTGTTGGTGTTTTAACGTGTGGATCTGCAGCTACATCTGTAAAATGGTAACAAACAATTAGACCCCCCAGTAACACACTCCCAAAAGTCATCCTCTACTTCCCATGTCCTGGTGTGTGTTGCATAGCCCAGCAGGCCTGGACGCAGCAACTCGTACGTGTGCAGCAAGAGGAACAACAAAAGAAGCACAAAATACTACTCATGACACAGCTGCCAACAATTAAACTGTGTGAGGCTTTGCTAGCAGAGGTTATGAAGAAGCCCATGGAAATCTGACACAGCTTTCAAAAGAAAGCAGTGAAAACGTGTGCCAGAAACTGAGGAATAGATTGCAGATGGCAAATATATGTCTCCACAGACTGTCAGGGAACAATTTGGTTTGACAAATGTCTGCGATCTGCCATGGAGCTGTGCAGGAGATGAACCATCAGGCTGCAGAGAGGCACTGCACAAAAATAATCACGGAAGATTAAGCATGCCCAATGCTGATTTTTATGGGAGAATCCACCCGTATATTCAATGGCCAGATCCCACGGACTGCGAGGAACTGGAGGACCTTCCACTCCTGCAGACAATGCAGTATAATTTCTCTAGCAAGCCTGTGATCTGTAACCCCTCAGGACCTCTTTTCCAGCAGATGTGGTGCTGTTGCCCCTGAGCTGGGGCTGGGCAGTGAGTGCTCTGTTGGAGGCGGTGGTGCTGGGAGGGCAGTCAAAGCCTCCTGGGCCTCGGCGCTGTGGAGGGGATCGAGTCTGTCACCTGCTGTGATGGAGAGAGGAAGGTGTGGGGGTGCTGGCAGCAGCTCTCCCGGCAGCCTCCAGGGGGTGGGCACTGCTGTGTTCCCTGAGGCTGCTGCGGCTCATGGCAGAGCTGCCCCATCCCCACACAACCTGGCCTTGGTGGGAGCAAAGAGCACAGCAGGAGCTGATGGGCCAGGGCCTTCAATTCCAGGGGAGAGCGTGCAGGAGGTGGGGATCTGAAGGGCTGCAGCAAGTAGGTCTGAAGTGGCATCTAAAATAGCTGAATTGTGACGTTTTCTCTTGATGGTTAGAAGTGGTAGGAGAGGCTGCAGGCGCTTCCTTTCTGTGATTCAGAAACTTGAACATCTTTGGTTCACAGCTTATAAGTAAAATTAGCCTCGCTGTTGCCAAACCTTTTCAAGGCAAAGATATTTGTACAAAGGAATTCAGCAACAGAAATGGAATTCACTCGTGGATCAGATTACTGTTATTTCTGGCTAGAAGCAGCACCAGAAATACTTGCAGGGATTTCCACTTTGTTGTGCATATTGTTGATAGAAAAGGAGCTATTTGGGAGGATAATTCATATACTTTAAGAGACAGGAAGGGAGATGAGCCCCCGAGGCTGTCACAGGCGTGAATACGAGTGTTTAGCTTTGCATCACAACATTCAGCCTCTTTTGAAATGGGATCTTCAGCTACTGTTGCTAAGCATGTTGTGACAGGAGCTGCAATTGCTGCTGCTCAGGAGAAGATGTTTCCAGCCCCAAGTCTAAGCTTTCATTCAAAGTGCAGCTCTTGGTGCTGATGGTGCCTTGGTGTCCTGGAGAGTTGTCTGACATCTTCCTGCATGTGGGACTCTGCAGAGATACTTACTAAAAGGAAATATTTTGATGATGATTAAAGCAGCGATCATTTGTGACACTGAGGAGTGTGACGTTACCTTAGGACCTGAAGTTCCCCATCAGCTGGGAGAGTCAGTGGAAAAACAGTGTTCCTGCCAGCAGTGCCAGCTACCTGGGCAGCTGAGGACAGCCTCAAGCTGCAGGCTTTAATAGACATACCTGATTGTTCATGAGACACACGGGTGATTTTTAAAATAAAATCAGAGTCCTCTGATTGTAACCCTAAATGATGATGAAAGTGGTGGAATGAGCAAATGTCTGTAGTGTTATATAGGATGATGTTTCTATTCCTGGAAAACTGAGAATTTTAAAGTAAAAAGTTTTTAAAAGCTTTCACTTAAGAAAAAGATGTGTTGCTTTGGAAGTAGGGCTGAATATATTATTTTACCTCAAAATAATATACTTGGTGTCTCTAAATAGCAGGTGAAGTCTTAAAACATGTCGTTGCTTAGTGGGGCCATCTTGGCTCCAGGTTTCTTCATGCTGCTGGATGGACTATGCACAGAGAAGTGTATCTCTGAAGAGGGAATTTTTTGGCTCTTTGGAAATGCATGTGAAAGGGGACAGTAACAGATGGACTTGGCGTACCCCAGGGGATGACTGCGGGAGCCTGGGAACGTTTTGTGCCTGCAGCAAGTGTAGGAAGAAGGGAGGAGGAGAGACAACCAACCAGCTGCAGGGACCTGTGTGGTGAGTGCTCCCAATTACATGCTGCTAGTCATACCAGGAGCAGCACCAGAGGGGCCAGCTTTGCTGTCCTGTCTGTGCAAGCAGGCCCTCACTGCAGTCCAGGTGCAGAACACGTCTTGTACCATGCTCCTTCCTTCCTTGTGGGTCGCAGCAGAACTGTGAGATTGTTATGAAGAGCCACAGGCAACATCTGGACCTGAGGATGCAAATAAAATTACTGGTCAGGCCAAAAGCAAGCCAGATGCTGAGGAAACCACAGAAGAGGAACTGGCTGGGAAGCTCAGCGCTGCCAGCCATCAGAGGATTCAGGTGCGAGTGGAGGTGGGAGCACCCTGTGGCTTTTCCAAATGTACCACCATGAGGGAGTGTGTTTGTGGATCAGAAACTCCCAGTGTTGAAGAGAACAATGAACTAAAAAAGAGAACTGTATCAACCTTGCACAAATTGCAGGTGAGCACACACAGGTGCTTGCAGCAGGCGCCTGCAGCAGTCTGCATGCTGTCAGATACCTCACAGCAGGTCTTGAACACATTTTCTCTCTCTGAAACAGAGCAATTGCTTTCTTCAGTGCTATGAGCCATAGATGTAATGGAAATATATTAGGAACTACAGGTCTCTCATTCTGGATCTTTAAAAACAACCCCCTCAAATTGTAAATAACGTGTACAATTAAATGGGGTGCATTTTCCTATGGCTAAAATGTGTGACATACCCTTGTGAGGTCAAAAGGACCAGGAGCCTTTCCAATAGATTTTATTGCATCCCTTAAAAGTTCTCCTGATTTATTTACAGGATGTTCATAGAGGCTGGGCCTGTTTTCCACTCTGACACCCTGATCAGGTTTTTAGCAGGAGATGTTTTCACCTCCTTAGTTCTTAATATGGGCAATCTCCCTGTTTGCTAGGAGCAGCAGCAGCACAAAGACTCAGCTGTGTGTAGGACCAAGTGCCTGTCACCATCAGGGCCCTGCCTGCTCTCACCCTGCAGCTGTGGACACCACATCAGGATGTGGTGGCAACAACACAGGGAATTTGCCTGGATCTAGGCAGGACCCACTTCTTGGGAAGGAAGAAGTCTTGACAGTAATATTAATGTACTCATTGTCTTTCACACTATATATTAATTAACTCTTTGTCATTATGTGCATAATTCATTGCAGGAAATTATCCAAGAACTACAGAAATCTGAATTTTTTTCTTCACTTTTCACTCAGCTCCAGTGGACCAGAACTGCATCCCAAAATTATTATGCAAAAAAAAAAAAATCACTTCTAGAGCTAGCTTATGAACCAAGCTGCTGCTTAAGAAAGATTGTGTAGCACTGAGCTAGCTGTCCTGCAGAGCAGAGGACTTGGAGTGGGAATCCCATCTCAGCCCTGGCAGCAGGACAGCTGGTGAGGCTCTTCCAGGACACACCTGATGTGTGTGCTCACAGGTGTGCATCCTGCAACCTAGTCCTGCTCTCTGATTCTTGAGTTCTCATTCTTGAATGTCCCCAGTAAAGGAACAAATAGGTCTCTTAATCTCCAGTGGTGGGGCAAACTCAGCATTAATAGCACCTCTAAACTC
This sequence comes from Hemiprocne comata, assembly GCA_020745705.1. NCBI lineage: Eukaryota > Metazoa > Chordata > Aves > Apodiformes > Apodidae > Hemiprocne > Hemiprocne comata. The sequence continues at coordinate 27,184,885 of CM036594.1, read as the reverse complement.
CAGTGCATTGGAGGTTCAGCATGTAGCTGACAGCTCAGCTGCTGTCCTGTTTGTCCTCTCTCCTCACCTCCTGTCATTACCCTGTGTGTGGTTTTATTTGTCCATTTCTAATGTATTATATCCTGCACCAGTGATGTCTAGTGATGGTTCCCATGCCCTGGCATTGAGCACAGCATCCCATTTGTGTAAAATGGTGCTGATGGGTGGACACACAATCTCTTTCCAGGTCTGTTCCTGCCCTGGTACCTGCTGGGAAGGGTGAGAGCCCTGGCAGAGCTGTCAGATGGGCTCCCCGTGTGCGAGGCGTGCCAAGCCACCATGGTTTTTCCTCTTGGAGCAGGGAGAAGCATGAATGGGAGCTGATTTTATTATTATTTCAGTCAAGAAAAATCAGGGACATGAATTGCTGAAGCGTCATTAATTTCAGTAACTGAAGAGCTCAATTAAGCCTCTAATTTTAGTTTCATGCTAATGCTTTTGGCAGCTCCTCCTGTGAAGCAGGTGATGCAGTTTTAGCAGCTGCTCTGAGTGGATTGTCTAGTTCCTATAACCTGACACCCAGCAGGAGGATCAGGACAGCATTTGGAAATGCTTTTAAAGGCCCTGTGGTTTTATACCTTTTTGTTTTTTTACACTGCCATAACAGGTTTCCCACCAAGAAAGCAAAACTTTCTGAAGCTTCAGAATTCTCTGCTGGCTTATGCTGTTTCTGAGGTATGTCCAAGATAGTGGTCACATATGAGTCCTTGCAGCTCCTTTTGAAGGTCTGAAGGCTTTGTTTTCCAGGAGAAAAGCCTATCTGAGCATTATTTGTGCTGGACTGAACTTCAAACAAAATTGCTGCTGGGAACTGACAGCATGTATGACAGCTAGTGGTATGTAACACAGCCCTGTCAAGGAATGGATAATCCCCAGTCCTTAAATATACTTTCTATTTATGTTGGCAGTGTACAGACTTCTAGGGATTTTACCAGTTATCCCAGACATAACACTTCAAAAGCACCACTGAGGAAACATCTATGCAAATCTCTTTCTATTTCAAAACTTCTTAACTAAATAATATGAGTGGGCAAATATGTTGCAGCTTGTTGGGGCTTAAAGTAGAAAAATGTTCAAAAATAAAAGTAAAATATTTGGAGAGTATCTTTTTACTAACACACAGACCTGGAAATTGTATCAGCTGAGGGCATATAGCAATTTTCTTGAAGCTTAATTTTTCCTGGTTAATTCACGTTTCATGTTTATCAGAATTCCAAGGTACCAAACCAAAACCCTTCTTCATGTTTCTGCAAGCTTGAACTGACAGTGCAGTTGTCAGCGAATGGTTGATGCCTTGACAAACTCATCACACAGATTTCATGTCAGTGTTAGAAGCGGGCTGTACCACCAGATTTCAGTGAGAGGAGCTGGCAGCCTGGGGCCCTGCTCCTGCATGGCCTCTGCTTCTGGGGCTGCTGCTGGCTGTGGGATGCTGCTCAGGGGCTGCTGGTCTCAGCCCCGATGCAGCTGCAGCCTGATGACCACGGGCAAGGGTGGGATTTTCTGACTGCAGAACAACGTTATGTTATGCCCCACAGCCACTAGCAGTGACCTGGTGGGATCACTATCCATCTCTGGCCATGTCTGTATTCACAGGATTTCTTTTTTCCTGAGACAGCTGCACTATGAACTTGATTCATGCTTTCAGGGTGCTGAGAAGGTAACTCACTCCCTGCAGGTAAATGCACGAATTTTCTTGCGTCGCTAAGATCTGTAGGGCTGCTCATTCCCTGCCTTGGCTGCAGATCAGCCCGGTGGAGCAGGAGCCCCGGTGCAGCGCGGGGCATCCTCCACTCACACACCACAGTCAGGGATGTCCCACCAGTCAGGTCATCCCACCAGCTGAGCAGCACAGGGTGTGCAGAGGTTCACAGAGGTCTGACCGATGCCCTTGGATTCACACATTCCTCAGATGTGGCCTCAAGTTCTTCTGGTTCTGGCTGTGGTGCCCAGACCTGCTGGAGAGCCACATCTGCACAAACACCGGGGCAGGTCGGGTTTCCTCCTCCCCACAGTTGTTTGCAAAAAGCAGCTAATGGTGTTAGTGGAATCAGATGTTTTGTGAGTTTGGGGAAGGGGAGACCTGGCATTGTGCCCCCTTGGTTCTGTGACCACACAGTAGACACTGTTTAGATTTTCTGTTGTATGTTTTCTAAAGAAATTACCTTGAAGTGAAATTAGAGATTAATGAAATCCATTGTATCTGATGAGAAATCTATATAGATGCTATTTGTCCTGACCTCAAAAACAAAATGTAATGCTTTTTTTAACTTTTAGTGGGAATAAAACTTAAATAAGAGTCAGGAATGTCTTTTTTACTTTTTTTTTTTCATATTTTGACATTCCCAGACTCAGTAGTGTTCAGTTTGTTGAACCAGCTTCAAAGTCAATTTCCACTCAGTTTTTTCTCTGTTAAGCTGCATTTTTCACCTAATACTTCAGGAGCCCCAGTCTCTCGGGGTGGCAGGTCCCCAGGGGGAGGTCAGCAGTTCCAAGGGTGCGTGGAGCAGATTGGCCATCGAGACACCTGCCTTGTGTCAGGGGGAACGTGACCTTCCTGCAGCTCCAGCACGATGTGCGAGGAAGGAGATGCAGTGTAATTTCTGCTTGAACTGACACAGAGCAGAGCATTTCAGAATAAATAAAAAATACGCAATGAAATTAGTTACTTCCATTTTCTCAGAAAAAAATGTTTTTTCCATACCCTTTTGTAGAAGCTGTTGAGGGTGCTGGGTCACTCAGTAACAGCAGGGTAGATTGCTGGTAACCTTACTGGAAAGTTATGGGGGAGGCTTCCTTTTATTTTTAAACATCTGAATCCAGGGATCTGGCTTTCTCTAGTGCTAACTAGTGCAACCACCACAGGCCTGGCTGGAGTTAATTGAATTAAATGGGAAGCTTGCCAGGGATTCCAGTTATCTTGGTTCAGTCATTAGCACAAGAACAGTCAGTATTAGCTGTTGTTTGCTGTCTCAGGTGTTAGTGGTGATACCAGCCAACAAGTTCAGGTCTTGTCAGAAGCAGTGCCCTCTGGAAGGGACAGCAGCCTTTCTCACTGGTAATGTGTGTGTCAGTTTTGTAAAATGCAAGCATCCCTCATTGGAATAATTTAGGTTTTTTCCTCACTTTGAGTAATTAACATGTTTCATATCTTCTTTCTTTTCAGTTGGCAACCTGCACTTGCATTTCCAGGGGTTTTGCAAGCCTGTGAGACAGATGTACTCATCTTTCTGACAGATGTTTCTGAAAGACTCACTCTGCAGCCCTTGGTGTCCTCGCCAGCCAGAGGACAGCAGTGAGTGGTGCAGGCTGAGCAGTGGCTGCCGGGCTGGCTCCGGCCCTGGGCGGCCATGGGCTCTGCAGGGAGGGGAGGAAGGAGTTGGGATTTTGGGTTCTGAGTGATTTTGCTTTGACAAACAAATACAAACAGATTTAATGACTGCAGGAAAGTGTGGGGTTTTGCTGTTCTGTATTGTAGATGAGAAATTCTGATCCTGAAAGTCTGCACAATTACTGAGGAAGCAATGGGAAAAATAACATCCTCGGGGGACCCTCTAGCAAACCAAGACAGACTCAACATTCCTTAAGTCCTTCTTAAACCGGGGGGGGGGGAAAAACCCCAACTTGTTCCTCCTCCTGCTTCACAGCATTTCAGACTTTTGTTCTGTTTTATAAATAAGCAAAAAACAGGAGACAAGGCCAATTTGTAAAGGATCCCTTTCTGAAAGGCTTTTCACCTCACTCAGAGGTGAAAGCACTTGGGAAGTGCTTCCAAGGCAGAGCAGCTATCCCCACAGCTGGAGCGGTTTCTGATCCTGCTGGATGTCACCCCATAAAGTCTCTCTGGGTGACTCTGAACCCTGTGTCTTTTTGGTGGTGAAGTCCTGCCAGAAGCCACAGAAGCTGTGGCTGCTGTGAGTTAAAGCTTGGTCTGTGCTGGGCTTGGCCCACAGTGGGTAAGAACAGCCAGGGGTGGTCCCACATCAAACCCTCAACCTGGCTTTCTTTACAGATTAGTTCTTTCACAAACCACTTCTTAAAAGGCAGTACTCAGTGCTTTGAGTTAGGCTGTGGGTCCAGGATCAGCTCAGTGTGTTCTTAATGCTGTGAAGGACTCTTTGCTTTGGTGGGTCATTTTCAGCTCTTTTGAGGGGCCTTAAAATTTTGTGAACTTTCAAACTATATTTTTGTGATTGAATATTTATTGTTGAACTCAGCATGAAATATAGAACAAAACCTAAACCAGGGATGCTCTTTACTTTAGCGGTAAACACTGACAGCATTTTTAATATATACTGTATTTTATTGGTGAATGCTTAAAATCCATCCTGTATTTTGCATCCTCAGCTACTTCCTCTCCACTGTGGTTAGACTGAGATTCTGTATTGGAAGGAGCAACATGCAGAGACCTAAGGCTTGTGGGAAGCTTGGCCTAGACTGCTCTGATACGTGCTCTGTAGAAAAGTGTGGATATTTTTTTGGCAGCACTGTAGAGTTTTTGCTCTCTTGCCCTTCAGTGTGCTCATTAAAAAAAGGGTGAAGACCCCAAGGACCAGAGCAATGGGTCTATCACATGCAGCAGAGCCGTGCTGCTGGCTCTGCTCGGGGCTGCTCTGCTGGGGCTGGTTTGGCCGCAGCCTCCCGTGTCCTCCTCTGGCTGCAGCAGGAAGGGCTGCCTTGTCATTCCTGCTCGCAAGACTCTGACAGCACTTGACTCTCACCTAGTTAGAGCCTGCCTGTCCGACATCACCAGTTCCAGGCTGTCATTGGAAAATTGTTCATTGTCACGGATAAGTCCGAGTTAATGTTCCGTGGTGGTGGGAAGGCGGCTCAGAGCAGGGTCAGGCGATGCTGACCGACCGACAGCCCGAGGCCACCAGCCTTGACCCAGGGGCCAGCCTGCACGGGCTGGTGCAGTTTCCAAGGTACAGTTGTTAATTTCTCATATGCTCTGGAGTATTATCAAGAAATATAAATACACAGGACACAGGCAAATCCAAAAATCCACAAAATGCCTTTTGTACTGTTTGACAAAATCACATAAATGTTTCTTTCATGTAAAATATCCTCAGTGTTTTGCTGGTTCCAAAGAGAAACGCATTTCAAGCAGTAACTGCAGTAACTAGTAAATAGAATTACAACTGCTTACTGAAAGAAAAAGCCCACTGTAATGATATAAGGGCAGAGCTGGTACAAAAAATATTCTTCATTAGAGTCAAAATGAGACAGATGTGAAACCTTATGCTAGTATTTCCTCAGGGGTGGCACTTAAGTAGTTCTTTGCTTACAGAAATGTATCACAGAGGGTTTGTATCAAAGTAACATTAGTCCAAGTTATTTGTGTAAGAGGAGATAACCATCTCTTTTTGGAATTTCACAGGTAAGCTTATCAGATAGGAGAAATATGGCACACAAGTAATGAGAGCCTTCAAAAGATGCTCTTTGTCCCCAGGCTTTGCTCTGGAGAACACGATGTCCTGAGGGGACACTGAAACAACAGTTGTCTGTTTCAAGTGGAAAGCAGATCTGTCCAGATGAGGGCAGGGAAGGTGCAGGGCTGGCTGTGGTGCAGCCGGTGAGCGGCACGTTCCCGTCGGCGAGGGGCCGATGTGGCCCCGAGGGGGGGCGCTGGCGCTGCCCGGCTGGGCCCCGACACCCCTGGGGCCAGCATCACTGCCAGCATGGGGGGCCTGGGGGAATTCGGGGATCCGCCTTCCAGGAGTGAAAGGAAGTTATGGACAAGGTCTCTGTTCCTCCAGCCCGAATGTCAAGCAAGCGTCAGGAAGAAGAGGGGCAAGCAAAGCGTGCTGCCTTGCAGCAGGCCTGTCGTCAGATGGGCACTAGCCATAAAAACAAGTTATTTAGAGAACTGTGCAAAGCTGAGCTGGTTTAACTGAAGACATGCTTTGTACATTGATTGCACTGAGCTGGTTCAAAATCCCCATCAAGTCTTGCCCTGAGCTGATGTGGAGCTGTCTCAGGAATATTAGCTTGTGCTCACTGAGAATAACTGTAAGCTAAAATCACGGCCTGACCTAAAGATGTCTGTGCTAGTCTGTATGCCAGCTGAGGAGTTAGTTTTAGTGTAAGAACCGATGGTGGGTACAGCTTGTGGTCAAAGGCTGTGATCTCTGTGGGCAGAGTTACAGTTTGATCTAATGAAGTGTGATGGTTTCCATCAATGAATCTGAGATACAAAAAAAAAACACGGAAGAACTCTCCAGAACAGCAATTTCTCACACAAATGGTGTCCCAGAAAATGCCATTGGGATTTCTGTCCCCAAGGGTTCCAGCTCTTTCTAGCTATGTTGTTTTGGTTTTGATACTGTCCTGTGGCATCCAAGTATTTTAACACTGAAAGTATCAAGTGGGGGTAAAACACCTGCTTTTATTTCTGAGCAAGAAATCAGTGGGCAAGAAGGTAGGAGTGGATTTCAGAGGAATGAAAAGGCCCTCAGAGGCTGATAGGGCTGTCCTGGAGGTAAAGAAGGCGTCAAGATCTCTTGGAGATACTGTAGAAGAAGCCAGAGGGAGCCCATAACTTTCCCAAACTTGGTGTGTTTGCACTTGTCCCACTGACACAACTCTAGGCTATAAGAAGCCTGATCTTGAGCATTTCTATAAACAACATTCTCAGAAGACAAGGAGAAATCTTGTTCTCCAAAAGCACTTATTAATATGTAATGATCAAATTATTCCTCCTTTTTAAAATTTTCATGCAAAAGAGTACATATTTTGTACATTAATGCAAATGTATAAAAAGTGCTAGACTAATAGTACCAATCCATGATTCTCTTAGGCTTTGAAATAGAAATGCTTTGAGTTTTTATTTCTAGTCCAAGCCCTTTCTGAATTCTATAGAAGTTTCCCATAAAAGGGCTTTGTTTTCAGCTGCAGTGCCTGGTGCTCCCCAAGAGCGTGGCGTGGGGATGGGTAGGTGTGTCCTCACACCAAGCTGGTCATGTTAGCAAATTCTTTTCTAAAAAGAGGTGTCAGATTGTCCAGCCAGCTGAAGCAATGCAGTTGGCAGGAGAGTGACTTAATTCAATAAGCTCAATTTTAAAAACACTGTGGTTCTTTGTTTGACAGCCAGATCCTACAAAATCAGCTCCAGCTCTGAAGTGATTTCTGTCCCCACCCTCCCTGTACCATATGTCCCTCTGTCCTGGGCGTTGCTGCCCCTCCTGCTTGCCTGGAGGTCCAGGGTGGTCCTGCCCGCCCGCTCAGCCGGGGCTGTTCGGCACAGGGAGCTGAGCAGCTGATGGGGACGTGGGCATCTGGGGCTCCTGCCCTGCTGGCCATGCCCTGAGCAGCAATTCCCTTCTCCAGAGGGCCAGGTGTCTGAAATAAATCCTCAGGGGGAATGTGTGGCTTGTGCAGGCAGAGGACACAGGGGTCAGTCTCAATCTGTCTGTAGACCCGGCCGGGCAGGGAGGACACGCGTCCCTTCAGCGCTGGGAAGGATGAGCTTCCACCCGAGGGCCCTGACAGGTTTCACACAGGGAACTTGAGTGAGGGGCTGAGTTCAGTTGCTACCAACGAGGAGCACACTTGACCTGGTGTTGCTGTCACGCTGCAAGCACCAACACCAGCAAAGCCAGGGAAGTTAAAAATACTTGGGACCTGCAAACACTTTACAAGGGAAGAGAAGCTCTGGGTGCTGTAGTCCTAAGCCTGCTATGCTGCTGCTCCTTGCTCCCAGGAAAATGCCTTGTTCCCTTATTTTTTTCTGATCTCTTCTTTTCTGTTCTTGTTTGTTGAGGTGGTTGAGAAACACGAGTTACCTGCCTGCTGCTGCTGGCTGTTTCTGGTGGGGGTACAGTGGTTCCAGCACGGCACAGGGTGATCACCTTTTACGTTTTTTGTTTGTTTTCTCTTTCCAGAGTGCTGTTAGTTTGTGCACTGGTCACGTTTGAAGTTGTGCATCACCAGCAGCCCTGGAGCTTTTTTCCAAAAATGCTTCTTCTCCTTGCCTGTGCTTCTCTTCATACCTTTCCTGCTTTAAGAAAAAGCAGAAGGAGGCCATATTAGTGGAAAACCCCGATTTCCCATGAGCCTGTGTTTCAAACCATGTGGAGATCAGATGTTCAGGACACTACTGGCTGACCACGGCAAGTGTGCGACTGTCGTGTTCATGTGGTGCCGAGTTTCACCACCTTCAACTGGTGCCCTTGCCTGGCTGGTGGAGGACGCAGGTGCACAGTGACTATGGCTCCTGTCTCATCTGGAAACTGTGCTGTTGTAATTTCTGTCTGTCAGCCACAGCTCCTTTCCTTTCTTTTTCAAATGCACCTTCAGAATCCTAAGCAAGCACAGATGTGACTGAAATTCTAGGCAAAAATGCACTGCAAATGTTACCCCTTCCCTTCTTTTCTACTGCTGCCATTTGATTTATCTTTTGCTTTCCATTTCAGGTTTGCTGTTTTCTGGTAGGAGTATTTTTATAGTCTGCATTGTAAGAAAACCCACACATGAAGAAAGAGGTAAATGGAAAACAAACTACAGGCATGGCCACCAGTTCTTCTGGGGAAGGGACATCCTGCCTTCTCCAAGCATCCACACCTGAGCAGAGCATGCGAGGTAGGAACAGAAAGCAAAGTACTAAAACGAAGAGTGAGTAAAGATGAGCACAGGGGGACTTGGTGGCCTAAATATAGACAATCCTGCCCTTCTCCAGTGACTTACAGTAACAGACAATATCCTGCAGCCAGCATGATTTGGCCAATACCCAAAGTGTAGCAGAGAGATCTGACATAGGGATTGCAGCTAGAAAATGTGGAATTCTCTTTGGCACAGCTGTCATATTATACTAAGCTGTCGTATTACTTCCCTTTAATCCTAATTAATACTCTTTCCACTCTGAGCCGGGTTCTGGGGGTCTGTGGCTGCTCTTCCTGCAGGAGCCCTCTCTCTTCAGGCAGCTGGCTCCTCTGTGCTCCTCGCAAGGGAGCAGCTGAAATCATGAATAAAATGTTGCTGATAGTAAAGAGAGGGAGAGGTCTGCCCCTGCTAAATGTAGCCCCTGCCCTGCCTGCCAAAACCACCCCAACTGCTGGTTTGCCCCCAGGGTCCTTGTTCATGCAGCCTGGGAAAGATGCCACCAGACCTTTTCCTGCATGGGCTACATTTTGACCTCAAACCACTAAGTAACGTACAAAATAAATGCATTTTGTGGGAGGGAGGGAGGGACACAAGCTGAGCTCTGGTGTCTCGGAGCTGTGCTCTTTTAGGTAGCACTGATACTCACAGACATTATTTTATTCCCAGCATTTTTCAAATCATGTGATTTGCTACAGTTTGCAAATACACACTGTAACCAGAAGCTATTAAATGTAGCTGATTTTAAAGGACAATGTGTCTCTAACAAATGCTATATATATGTTATATAAACATTGCAAATGGTACACCGTATATTTTAGAGTTTTAGACTGCTATTAATGGGCACAAACAACATGTTTGTACTCTGAGAATACTGAAATGTTTTTGTCTCTATTTTTTTCTAATTATGGATTTTCATATTTTCTCAAAATAGATTTCCATGAGCATGCTATGAAATATTTAATTCCAAACACAAGATAAATGCAGTTGAAGTGGATCTTGACTTGCATCAAGAAGTCAAAGCAGGCATGAAAGAAGGAGTGTACGGTACGTCAAACAGCAGTCTTTTCACCGTGCAGAAAAGACTGATTAAAAGATGTTGTGTTTGCAAATAGAGAAAACTGTGTTTGTGTGCATGTGTTGGACTGCTATGATGTTAGAAATAATCGCAATTAACACACTTTTTGTCATTTCCTAAAGAACATGTATTTCTGTGGAATGGCACAAGTGCAGGATGATGCTGTGAGGGACCCTGAGCAGTGACCCATGCATGGCTGGGTTATCTCCTCTGCCCTCAGCTTGCAGCCCTGACCACCAGGCCTCTGTTCACAGCTGGCAAGGGTGCTGCATCATGTGTCACTGTCACCTGGGGGACTCTCCATCCCACACAAACCTGGCTCAGCCAGGGTTTTCCCATCCCTCTTGCTGCAGGGAAGGGCTGGTGCTTCTCCCTGCAGCAGAAGGTGCTGCACCCCCTGCAAATGGCCGTTTTACCTGGGCTCCCAGTTAGAGCCAGGCAGCAAAGGCAAGGGAGAAGGGAAGCTGGCTGCAGTTGTGCCAGAGAAACCCAGTGCCAGAGGAGAGTCCTTTAGGGAGGGTTCCTTGAGCTTCTCCCCTGCTACCAAGACCAAATATCTTCAGTGCTCACACAGCTCAGGAGCACCCGGTCCCTTTCCTTGGAACCTGCCTGCTGGCAGAAACACCCTAAAAAGGTCTCATTCTGTCTCAGGCTTGCTCACCTGCAGCCACTTTATGGAGCCCAGTGGATCAAGCTCGTCCACCATCTGTTTTGGTACCGAGATCTTCCCAGCAGGGCTGGGCTCCAGGGCTGCTGGGTCTTGTGCAGCAGCAGCATGTCTGTGAAAGTTACCTGATTCAGTGAAGTTCCTTGACTGTCTCCCATGGGGTTTCTCAGAAGCTGCCTTTGGGCTGGTGCTCCCTGCTGTGCCCAGCACTCATCCAGCTGGCAGGGCGGTGCAGCCCTGATGGCTGAGGAGTGGGAGCCAGCAGGTGTGGCTGAGCCTTTAAAAGGCTTTAGGGGTAATCCATGGAGCTACTGATTGATGACAAGCTTTTTTACCAAACAACCTCTTGGGAACTGTATTTGTGTAACTGTTGTTCCTCTTCCTTTATGGTCTGCAAAATATTTGGAATAGTGAATACTTTCCAGAAGATTGGAAAAGCTTTTTGAGGTCTGAGGCCTCTTCTGGAAATCTCTGAAATAGTTGGCAAGAGTGTGATTCAAGTGACAGAGTCAGCCCCGAGTCATTGAGTTGCCCTCTCCTGAGGAGCCGATAACGACAGCGCTTGGAGACACTCTTGGGCTGGATGAACCTCAGACAGATTTCATGTCCCTCAGTGTTCACAGTGTCTGAAGCCTGAGGCAGTCTGTGCTCTCCAGAAGAGCTTGGTGCAGAGGAGCCACTTTCATCATCTTGGTTTGTGCAATGTTTTCCCAGTTGAGGTGCAGATCCTTGTGCAATACAACAAACCAGGGCCTTCTTGGGCTAGCTTTTGCAATTTAAAAAAGCCTTTGATTTAATGAATTTATAACCTAACTGGCATTGTTCTGTTCCTGATTACAAGTTGCTTTTCAGAAAACAAGTGCAGTTTATGAAATTAAAAATCTCTCCTAAAATAGAAATTGTATCTAGCAAAGACCTTCTGTGCTTCCATTCTTAGTATAAAACAAATGTATTTACTTCTATAGTTGAAATTGCACATACTAAAGAAGAACCTGTTTCTTTAATTTTGCTTATGTTCTTTGTCTAGTTTTGTGTGAAGGTTTGGGTTATTTTAGATTGTTTTTCATATCATGATGCAAACATAAAAGTAAGCCTTTTTTTGAAAAGCCCTGGAGTAACTTAGAAGTGTAAGAATCTCCTGAGAAGAGTATTTGAAAATCTCAGCCACTCTCAGGGCAGCAGTGAGCAATGCAAACTTTGCAGAAGCAAGTAACTTGTGAAGGTGGGTATCTTGGAAGACAGAACAGGAGGAAATTGTGCCAGGACAGGGGGCAGGCGGATTCATGGGGCCAGTGAGTTTAAGACTTTTACAAAACCACCTTGTTCTTTGCCTGGTTTCAGTGGGCTTTCATTTAACAAAGAAAGTAGCTGGAAAAATTACCCAGAAATATTTGACCTTCAAGAAGGCCTCTAAGGCACAATTACCTGATGTTCACTGAACTGGTTCATGTGGTTCCCTCTCTAAATGATTTTCTAGGTTCACCCAAGTGTGAAAAGGGGTCTGAGTATATGGAGGAGGGCAAATGAGAAAAGAAACTTCAGAAGGGAGAGAAATAATGCTGGGTAATTTTACTGGTTATGTTTGCTTCAAGGGAAGGAAAGGGCAAATAAATGCAGTGACTCAGAGTAGCTTTTTGGCTTTGAACTTAAGAAGAAGCTAACATGGGAGAGATCTGAGGTACCAGCAGCACTCAGTAGAAGCTGTTCCATGGAGTTTGGTGGGTCTACATTGCACTGAGCTTTCTTAGCCAGATGACAAATTCTTTTCTTCCTCAAGTACAACAAAAATATAACAAAAAACGTGTTTTCCCCCAATGCCTTTTCTTTCATCCTGCCCTTGGTTGCTCTGCACACAGGAGATCCTTGGCTGTCCAGCCACCAGTGCTCACAGCAGGGTCCAGCCATGCCTCCTCTGCAGTTTCAGCTCTTTCTGCTGCATGTTCCTGACACTGGAGCAAAGCAAGTGAGTTATCTAGGGCTGCAATCTCTACTGAGCTTTAGGGAAAATACTTTTTTAAGGAAATAAATTCCATCTTGGCACCAAAATTCCTCTGCCATGCGCTGTTTTCAATGGAAGGTGTAACCAGGTGCACATAAAAGTATGACTTCAGTAGATTAGTTCTGGCAGAGGCACAAAGCAGCATTTCAGGTGCTACCCCTCTGCTCTGAACTGCAGGGTGGGTGGACACGGCCCTTTGCACAGGGTGAGAACAGCAACACCTGGGAAGTGGGAGACTCCTTGAAACTAGGAAGTGGGATTTCATCTTTGATGAGAGCACTGTGTGTGATGGAAGCACTTTGTATGGAAGAGAGTTATTTTAAATAATCTTGGAACTTCACGACTTTCATGAGCAAAAGCAAGTAGTCAGTACCCCTTCTGTCTGCATTATCTAACAAGAGGATCAGATTTGCTGAGACAGGGCAGAAAGTCCAGGGCATCAGCTCGGTGACAGCCTGGTGCTGCAGCCTGCAGGGGGGCGTGTGCTGCTTTGTTGGCCCAGAGCTCGCAGCGCTCAGCAGGGCTCAGGAGGACCCGGGATCCCATTTCTCCTGTGGCTGGGAGGGCCAAGGACTTGTGGGCAGGGACGTGGAGGAGTGTGGAGCAGGTACCAGAGCACAGCTGCCCTGATGGGCTGGAACCATCGCACCTTTCTTGTTGACATGAGATTGTTCCACTTGGTGCTACGTGGGGTCAATGTGCCAAGTTTAACTTTGGGTCCAAAGCATTAGACTCACCTTTCCACAGAACTTTGGGACTTTGGAAATGTCTTGTTGATTTACAGCATGAGCTCATGAACTTGGAGTAAAATTGCACTTTGGGAACAAAACAGAACAGATGAAAAATGAGTGCTCATGCAAGGGCTGGAGGCTGAGGTGGTCTCAAAGCTGTGGTCTCTCATCTGTTTGCTTTCCATCAGGTTTAGGAGCAACTCTGAGCAGGAGTTGCCTCAGTTCGGGGAGGTAGAAAAAAAATTGTATTTTATACATGAAAGAAGAAGATTTTTCAAAAAGCCATTTTTTTTTCCTAGGCAAGACATCCAGATCAAAGTGAATGGTGAATCAGGAGAGTGCTCGAGCATGTGGTTACAGCAACAGCTCCCAGAGTCCCTCTGGCAGCAGCTCCGTTGGAAGGCCAGGTTAGTTTCAGGTCATAGCAGCATAAATACAGGATGATGGGGGGTTCCTCAGGCTCCTGCCTCCTCCTTTCAGAGGCTGAACATGTCTGTGCTCCTGAATTCATGCCTGTTCTGGCAGTTTGTTTGCCTGATCCTTGAACTTATGTGTTTTCCTTGGTCAACACCAACTGCAGCTCTGCCAAGCCTAGGGCAGTTGGTTGTGGGGCATAGATGGATGCCTCAGCTCAGTGGAGAGGCTGGTGGAAGTTCTCTGCCTTCCTGCAGTGTCTCCTGCTTGTTAACAGCTGATCCCAAAAAGGAGCTGACAGAGGGGCACAGAGGAGCACAGCTTTACAAAATGCACTCCCTGCATTTCTGACTAAAGGGTAAGTGCTGAGTAGTTAAACTATGGCAGAGAGACTGAAATACTTGAGAGGTTTCTACTGGAGCCTGCTTTTAACTGTGTGTAGCCCCCTTTGGAAAAGGGCTGTGGTAGGTACACACTTTTAGCTTGAATTTGCACTTCTTCAGTCTGGGAGGAAGAATGGAAGAAATGTTCTGAGAGCAAATTCCATGTATGTCTTCTGCCATCTGCTAATAGCATGTGTGAGCAGCTCTGCTGCCAGAGACCGAGGAGCAAAGATAACATCGTTGTGGAGAAAACTGCAGTGCTCAGAGAACGAGGCTCTGGTTCCAGCTGACTGGATCACTGAGCCCCTGCTGGGGCCGGGGCTGGGGCCAGCTTCTCTCCAGCACTTGCACAGACCCAGGGTAAAGTCACTCCAACGAGTGTGGGTCCTCACAGGGGGCAACGTTGTTCCTGCTGAGCATAAAGGACACCTAAGTTTTATCATCTGTTTAGTATTATGGCCTTGTTGGAATCCCAGAAATGGAATTATTTAGGGTGGGAGGAAGGACAAAAACTGAAGAGCTTCCCCACTAAAACCACAAGCAGGCAGCTTGCAGAAAAAAAAATATGGGGAGTCCAGACAGCAGTGAAACACTGAGGAAACCTCAAACCCTCAGTTGTGCACTCGTTTGCAGTGCCTGGGAAGCAGATGAGACTGGTTATCAGGGGGGAAAGTGATGAAACACAAATCCTCCAAGACATGCAGGTAACATGGCAAAAAAGGTCTAAAAATGACAACAAGAATTTTTTTTTGTAAGATACAACCTGTTAGAAAAGACCCTGGGAAATAGCACTGTGTGCAATTCTGCTTGTGGTCAGCTCAGCTTCATCCTCATCCAGGACTCAGTCTGTGATATTTCAGAAAAATGTTATTAGCAGATCTCAGAAGTGTTTAAATTTTGGTGCGGAACTGGTACAAGGACAGTCTGGTTGATCTGACAGTCCTCTGGAAGGCCAAACAAAGAGGAAAAAGATCTGTGTTTTGCCTTAGGAGGCTGGAGTGTGTATTTATACTGTTACTGCCAGAGCAGGAAGGGACATGAAATACAAAGAGGGTTTCTGCACAGCTCACACTTCTTTTGTGGCCCCCTTTTCTGCTAGATAAGCTTCCTTTGTTTTTCAGTAGCATCTGTAGTGCTGGAAACTGGCACCAGGTTTCCAGCTTGATGTTACGTTATGAAATAGTTCATAGCACTTTCAGGAAGGGAGGGTAGCTGTTTATAAGCAGCTTTTGTGTCTTTCACATTTCTTATTTCCCTGGTAGTGTTAGAGTGATTGTGTTTGTGACAGTGCTGGATGGATGCAGGAATGGTGCTGGCTGGAGTGATGTGACTGCTGCAAGTCTCCATGGTGGGATGGAACACACCAGCCCGGGCTCTGCGCTCCCTGGGCACCCAGATCCCTGACAGCTGTGGCACACATGCAGGGAATGCAGAGTTTCTACCAAGGATGTATAAGCTTCTGGTTCTGGCATCAGTTCTAAAATCCTAGTGTAATAAAATCCTAAAATAGTATTACAGGATTTCTTGGGAAAGTTCTTGTATGTGTTATCGCATGTGTTGAACTGCACATTCCTTCTGGTCCTACAAAAGCTTCTCTGGCTGAAATTCTCCCTGTGAGAGTTGTGAATTCATTGCTCCCAAATGGTGATGTGTTCTTCTCATCAAAACCAAATGGTCTGGTGACAAGAAGGCACCAGGCAAATCCCCCAGATCTGAAAATGCCTTTATTCAAAGCAAGCAATCACGTCCCTGGAGAGGTGTCTACTCTCCATCCTCCTGGAAACTGCCTTTTGAAGGACCCTAAGCCTTTATCCCACCAAGCCGTGGGAGAGGGAGCAGCTGCCACCACAGGTGGAGCCTGGGAGGGCAGCCTGAGTGTCGAGGGGCAAAGAGAGAAGGTGAGAAGCAGCACAGTGGAGGAGAAGGAGGGGAGGGAGATGAGAGGGAGGAGAGGGAAAAGGAGCACTTAAGGCAAGGAGAAGAGGCAAGGAAAGGAACATGGTCATCATGACATGAAAACTATCCTCTGTTCATGTCATCCCACCTTTCAGACTTCACCGCTTCTCTTTGTGCCAAGGCTTTCCCATTTCTGCTCTCCTAGAAGCTGTCCCCAGTCCTCCTCCTGAGCTAACTTACCAGAGCTGAAACGACCTGCTGTGTCACCAGGCACATCCATCCCACAGTGGGGCTTTTCTACATCTGTCTGCAGTCTAATTAATACAGGCGAAGGCAAGGATGGCTAAAGGGTATTAACAACTGTCGAGCTGCCAGGTGAATCTAGTTGGAAAACTAATACGCTGGCAGAGCACACTAGGTGTGCAGCTCTTCAAAAGTAAACATCCATTTACAGCAGGATCATAAAAATCTTTGAGGCACTCAGCAGCAAGTAGCCTGTGGCTTTTCACCCTTGTATCTCCAGGACTTATTGCTCAATGAGGGAGTATGGGGTGTTTTGTGTGAACCGAGAGGTAATTGTGAGCAGCTACTTAAATAGCCCTGATTATGTTTAGAGAAGGCTGTTCCCTGAAAGCAGCTAGAATCTGTGAATAAACATATTGCCACAGGTAACCACCTGATCTGTGCATATGAACCTAAAAAAAAGCCAGTTTGCTAAGTTTAAATACCTTAAAATAAAGCTGAGCAGACACCAGACGCCAGTAGCTGTGCCTGCTGTGTGCACACTACCAAAAGCAGCACTGCAGAGGGGCTGGCAGTGGAGCAGAGTGCAGCTCAGGTTCTTGTGGTGTTGCAGATGACCACATCATCTTTAGCCAGTCCCCAGCACTCCTGAGGGGACTAAGGGGCTTAAAATACAGGCCTTTAAATACCACATGGACAAAGAAAGATGAGGTGACTAGGCCCCATGAACAGGGAGGTGGAGGAAACCAAACAGCTTATTTTGCTTAATCCTTTTGCAAACACATTCTGTGTCTGCTGGACCCTGGCGCAGCTCCTGGAGCTTCCTGGGGACCATGGGCACCTGCTCCCTGCTCAGAGCCCAAGTTACCCCTCATCAAGAATGCCTGGAGGCCCTAAGACCTCTTGGAGCACCTGAAGACAAGCGCTTGCTTTCTCTGGACAGGGTTTCTCTCTCTGCCAAAGATGCCTGCCTGGGATCCAGGAACGTGGAGGCAGCCCCTGGACCCTCTGGCATTGGGAGGATCCAGAAGAACCATTGCTGCTCACCTCAGACTGGCAGTACAGCCACTCTGCAGCTCAGCTGAGTCTCTGGGAGGCAGGGCTGGAAGCAGGAGCTCTCTCCAGCCTCCTGGAAAAGGACTTCTTGGTGCTGCAGGTGGAGTTGAACCCCGTCCTGCTGCAGACCACCCTCGTGTGTACCACTGGCCTGGGGTCTGGGAGCTGCTTGGCTCTGCGAGCCCACCACCTGGCCAGGGAGGCCAGCAGACCTGAGGACACTGAAGTGGCCACCTCTGGGTGTCTCTCTGCAGTGGCCAGGCAGGGAGCAGCCCGGGGGCTCAGCCCACGGGACCAGCTTCCACCTTGGCTGTGGCCCTTAGCTGCTGGCATTTTTGAAAGAGAAAGTCCGTGACAGCAGTGACCACCGTGGAGCTGAGTGAGGCCTGCAAGGGTTGAAGAGTTCCTGCTGGCAGCTGAGGCTCAGCCCCACTCCCTCCCTGCTCTGGGAGCGAGCGCCTGGCTGCCTCACCCCACCACTAACCATGTCTGGCTTCAGCGTGACTTAAAATTAACAACTATGCGTAAAATTGGTACATAATTATTATATATATACACATATTACTATATTCTTGTAGTACAGGAGGTCTAGAAATAAACCCTGTGCCTTTGTGCACGTTGCACCGGGTGGGAGAACAGTCACTGTGGGACTGTAATTGGCTAAACTCTGTGCCCTTGGAGGACAGCTGAAGCTCTGGTTGTAACTGACACTGTAGTGAAAAACACACAGAGTACCAGGGCACTGCAACACCCTGTGGAGGTGCAGGTGTGAACCCAGGGTGCTGAGGCAGTCACTGCTGAAACAGGGATGCTGTTCAGCAGGATGGCTCTGCCCACACTATTCCTGAGACCAGGGAGCCACCACGGTCCCATCAGCGGATGAAAGCAGATCTGTGTCCTGCTTGTTTACACAGACTCTCACATCCAGGAGCCTCAGCGGTCACTTGGAGCAGTAGCTGTAAATATCCACAACCAGCACTACATCCCTTGTTCAGAGAAGTGTTTTGAAACACTCATCCAGACTTTTCAGTAAGGAGGGACAATTACCAGAAGGGAACAGCAACACAAAATTAGGAAAAGCAATCCATGGTGGAAGGGGTAGGCTGAATCTTCAGCTGCATATCAAGAGATTTATTGTGCTCTTAACAAAGTCTCAGCTACGTTCCTGCAGGCAGAAGGCCTTGACACCGGGCAGGTTTAGTGGCTGTGTACTCTGTAGGTTTAGTCGTGGAACAGCAGTGGCAGCTGTCTCAGCATTGGCAGGGCCATGTGGTGAGGAGCTGGATTCTCTAACTTGCTGCTTCCCTCTTCCTGCATACTTTGAACCCAACCCAGAGACAGTTTTTGCTGCCTGATCCTCACTGAGTCCCTGCTGGAGATCGGTCTTGTTTTTCTTTCCTGGCTTCTCTGTAATTACAGAGCATGGAGCTGGTGAATGGGATAGAGGATTGCTGCTGGCCATCCTGACTCTGGAGAAGGATGGAATTCAGTTCTTTGCTGAATCTCTAGCAGTGCAGTCAGTGGTGGGCTGAACTGCACACCCAACGCTCTTAGGACCTCAGGCTGCCTTCCACATCACTGCCCTGGAGGCTGCTGGCCCTAGAGCAAGGACAGATGGGCAGGACACACAGCACCTCTGAAGAGCCATATCTGATAATCTGGTGCAGTACCAACCACACTGCATCAGACCCAGGCCCCAGTTAGTCCAGTGTCCACCCTCCCAACCCAGCTGCAAGCAGATACCTACAGAACACTAAGGAAATGGCTAACATACCTGCTCATCTTCCCTGCTAATCTCCCAGCCTTTAATATTTTCAGTTCAGGGCATTTTATGAGCTGGTTGTGGTCTCTTGGTAACTCTCACTGGCTTTATTCCCTGTACTTGTCCATTTTCCCCTTGAGTCCCTGAGAAATCATAGAATCACAGAATGGTGGAGGTTGGAAGGGACCTTAAAGATCATCAGGTTCCAAACCCCTTGCTCTGAGCAGGGACACCTCCCACCAGACCAGGCTGCACAAGCCTCATCCAACCTGGCCTTGAACACCTCCAGGGAGGGGACTGCCACAGCCTCCCTGGGCAGCCTATTCCAGCACATTTCTGCATGTTTTTACCAAATGCCCCTTGGTAAGTGTTCTGCAGGGGTAGTGCTGCTGGATGAGGAGTGACCTCCTCTGATTTGCTTTGAACCTGACCCTTCCCTCTTTGTAGGCACTGTTACCCACCCCGTTCAATGGCTTCTAGCATGTTGCCTTTGAATCTTTCCCAATTCTAATGTATCTGTTGGAGGTGAGACAACCAGAACTGCAAACAGTGCTCAATGTGTGACTGAACCCCAGATTTTCACCCTACCATAACTATGTCTTCTGTTTTGGTCCCCATTTGGTCCCATAATAATTTCCAGTGTTAAATTTGCTGGGTTTTTTGACCAGTGCAGAGCACTGAGGTGATGTGTTCACAGTGTCTAGCACAAGCTCAAGGCCTCACTCCTGCCTGGGAACAGTCAGCTCTTTTTAATAGGTGAAGCTATATTTTTTTCTAGTGAGATCACTTTAGAGTGAATTACATTAAATATAATTGGCTGTTGTATTGCCCTGGACTCAGTTTTGCTAGAGGCTTATGCATTTCTTTGTAGTCACCCCTGACTACTGCAATATGCTGAAATAAGTGCTAGAATCTGTGCTGCTCTGAGCCAGGAGCTGCTGGGAGTCCTTGTGCAGCATTTTCCTCCAGGCTTAGCAACATCCCAGAGAGTCAAGGCAGAAAACTGGCGATGGTGACAGCATCACTCATCTCAGTTTAATTTACTGTCAGATGTAAATCAATGCCTTCATCCCACTGTGATAAAAATCTTTATGATCTCTGTAGTGGATAAAGCTTGTTTGGTCAGGCCAAGTAGCCAATTTTAAATCAGTCACTGTAATCCCCTCTTTCACTAACACAGTTGATTTTGTAATCTCTGCACATACTAGATCCCACCAAGACATCATTGTTCTGTAACATCAGCTGCAACACTGAATTTACTTTGGGCTTTGCTGGAACACATGATGGAGTTGTCAGTTTGCTTCATTCTCACATCCCAAACTGCACTGACACTTAACATACAAAACTCTTTGCACTGTTACGTGAACAAAAAATATTAGAGTAGCATCTTTTCCAAGAATGATGAGCAAGCATCTTTAGTGAGATGAAGACAGGAAGTCTTGTGGGTAGACACCCGCTCAGAAGCCACAGGACTTGGCTTGTTTCCAGCACTGAACAGATTTTTTGTATTATCTTTGAGCCCCAGCTTCCCCATTCAGGAATTTTGTGAAGTTCAAGTGATTCATATTTCCCAAATTAATTTCTCTCTTCCTCCGATAACCATTTTGGCTGACTAGGCTTGTTCTTCTTCCCTTGCAACAATTACATTTAAATATGAGTCAACCTGGAAGAAATCAGTAGCACAAGATGTACTTGCTTTTACCACGAGCATAACCCCAAGTGCACACATTTGAAGAATTAGACTTCAAGTGCAGTGATATGGCACTGTCCACATACAGCTTCACTTTTCTCAGCTGCCACAAATCTGTTCAGCTTGGAAAAGCTGGGGACATGGCAGACAACCGCTGTGATGACATCCATTTCCCTCTTGGGTTGGGATATGCAAAGGTTCTGTAAAGGAATGACAGACATGCTGTGTTACAGCAGCTTTCCAAGGATCAACCCATGTGAATAAAAGAACTCATGAGACACACTGCGAGCCTCTAGACCACTCAAGTATTCCCAGAAAACTTTATTGCTGACATGCATGGTGATGAGAACCTTCTTTGCATTCCTCCTTTCACATCCACTGAAGGATATGATTCAGACATGGCCTCTCATTGTGGACAGGATGGCATTTCTTAGCTTTCACCATAACCAGACATTAAAACATAGATGACTGTACCAGAGCAGCCCTTTTGTTCTGAATGGCAAGGATAACATTTGGCACATAGCTCATGCTTCTAACAGAAAGCCCTGGTTGCATTACCCCAGACCAGAGTACAGCACGTGCTTCCTCTTCCTCCTGATGTGCCCATTTCCCACCATCCCCGGCAGGGCAGGCACTTGCAGTGGCTCTGGGTGCTGCTGCAGGGCAGATACATCCCCAGGCAGCTGTTGGCATCATCTGTTCAACCCCTCCACCTCAGCAGACCTGGGTTAGTGACAAGGAAGCTAAAAGAATAAGGCCCAACGTCAGCAGACACCCAGTGCCACCACGGAGAGTGTCTGCTTCCAGTAGCTGGGCCTGGCTGCCTTTTCTAAGGGACAAGAAGTCCTGCCTGGTAGCAAACATCTTAAGCTGCCACAGAGGAAAAAAAAACCCAAACAACAACCACCAAGCCGACTCTTTGGGATGGAAAATCTCGAAAATCTAGATGAGATGGACACAGAACAGTCTCCTGCCTGGAATACCTGGGAGCATGTGCTGGTGGCATGCCTGATCGCGTGCTACTGGTCGGACACGGGGCCGAGCTCACAGCTGCTCATCCCTGTCCCTCCTCCAGCTGCAGGAGGAGCAGGTGACACCTGGGTGGGACGGGTGCCAGGCGTTAGGAGAGACCCCTTACACCTATGGTCCCTTTCCCAGAAAAGGCATTCCTCGTTCCCAGGTGCCAGGCACTGGCTGCAGCCGGCATGTCCTCCCCCGCACTGCCGCTGTTCTCAGGAGGGTGCCACAGCACTTCATGGCCCCGTGGGACCACCAAGGGGCACTGCCAAAGCCAAGGAAGCAAAAAAGGTGAAGGGCACCACACCTTCGGGGGGATGCTGTGTGGGTGCAGTGCTGCGCACCGGGGCTTCAGTCATTGTTTGCAGCAAGTGGTGTGGGCAGGCAGAGCAGCGTGCAGGTCCCTCGTGTGCCACCGCGGGAGCACAGGGAGGAGCAGAGAGGCTCCCCAGGCGGTCGCGGGGCTGAAAAGGCAGGTTGAGATCCTGCCACAGCTCTGACTCTCAGTCTAACAGAATCCCCACATTTCAAGTTGCAGAACTTAAGCTTTTCATATTTCAGCTTTACAAATGCTAGCTGGTGGTGTTGCCATATTTTGTCTGTCAGATTTCTCAGTTTTATCCATTTTCCATCAGAGTAAATTAAACCCCTAATTTTGCTGCCTTTCCTCGCTTGTAAATGGGCAAAAAGGAGCTCAGCTTCAGAGAGGCCTTGTGAAGAGGAGGGTGGTAACAGCTGTGAAGTGCCCTGTCTGGTGAAGTCTCAAATGAAAGACAGGATGGCTGGGCAAAGCATTTAAGTGTCTTTCAAAATTAAGATAATAACAAGGCAGGCTCATATCTTCTGCTCGTGTGTGACATTCCAAATCGCTGCTGCAGAGCAGCATTTCCATGCCAGGAACCTGCACCAGCTGCTCCAGCCACAGATCAGCCCTTCAGCTGATACAAAGCATGGGTTGTGCTCCAGCTCTCGGCTTCCTCACCTCTGCATCACCAGGATTTCTCCAGCACAGTCACTAACAGATCACACATACCTGCCACACCTTCCAGCACACGCCTCTGCATTCCTCACCTGCTCCAAGACATGCCTCTCCATGGACCTGTGCTCCCAGAGCTCACGCTCTCTTCTGATTCATGTGGGGTCAAGCAGGCCTATGAAGTGCTGCTGGGTTGTGGTCATGATGAATTTCGCCTGCAGTGACCGTGTCCTTGCAAGAACAAATCAAGGGTGTATTATCCTGTCACCTAACCAGTGGTTTTTGGAAGAGTTTTACAACTTATGTAAAGAAAAGAAGTGCTGGGAATACCTGACAGGTAGTGACAATGTCTGAACCTTACTGCACACCTAACACAAGCTAATGTCCATTAATTAATGCACTTTCCCCTGTTCTGCAATCTGTGACTGAACCTTCCAAGCCTTCTCCCACCAGCCTTTTCCCAGCTTATAAAGCTTGTCCTACCACCTCCCATGTTAGCTAAGTCTCCAGTTCCCACGTGCTGTTGGTATTTCCAGCTCCCAGAGTTTCTGTGGCAGAGGCAGCTCTGTCTCCCAGGGGATGCAGAACCTGGTAGCTCTGACAGAATGAGCTGGGGGTCACAGCATCTCACCCTGGAGGGTCCTTGGCACAGGCCAGCCAGAACATGATTCCACCTTTCTCCCTTCTTCTTACACAGTGCAGCAAATCAAACCCTCAAATCAGCACAACTCGTGTTGTTGCTTGATTTGCAGTTTAGAAAAAAAAATCAAGTTCCTGGTTTCCATCCAGCAAGTGGGAACCAGCAGTGGTTGGCAACTCCCTAACCTTGGCCAGGGGCAAAGGAAATAGTGAATCTGTCCCTCCTTTGAAACACAAATCTCTGTTTCTTACCAGGGCAGGGGGAAGGCTGGAGTCCTTGACTAATGTTAAATCACTCAGTTTAGGCTGATTTAATTTCCCGTTTTTCTGTTCTAGTCTCACATTTTATGCCTTGATTTTTAGTTTAATCCTTTATTTTTAAGGTTTACCTGGCATCAGCTGCTTCTCAAAACTATTAATTCTGTCCATTAATTAGACCTATTAGCTGTTTACCTAACAAGTTACCTGATTATAAGTAAATCAATATTCTGTTCTGGAAAAAAATAATTAAGAAGTGATATCTCAAAAAGAATCTGTTAGTTTTGTATGGCAGAGAAGGTGTCCCCAGGGTCTGGGTAAGGAGATGTTTACTGAGTACCCTGGTTTTCCTCTAGTCATGTTTCTGCACATGCAGGTGCTGCTGGCCATTAGGCAGGAGGGTGCTGACAGGGTAAGGTATGTATTTTGAGAACTGGTTTATGGTAAATAGAACATCCCTGACAGAGTCACCTCAGGCTCTTCACAAAAAAGCTTCAGGAAAGATGCCTGGGAAGAGGATGGAGACACCAACAGGAGTGGGAGGCAGAGAAGCCCCTGCTGTTGTTGTTGTCTACGTGAAGGTTTGTGGTCCTGCTGCAGGGCAGGTGCTCTGCGAGTCTTCCCCAGGGAAGGATAACCTGGTGGTGGAAAAGGGCCTTTTTCTGGGAATGATCCCAGCCCATGCCTGCTTTGAGGCTGTGGATTTCTCTTGTGGGTTCTCTGCAATACTGTGTGATTTAGGAAAGTGACACATCTTGAGATGAGATACCACTTGTCTGATTACAGCAGAAGCTCTTCTGACCACACACCAGTGCAAGGCTTGCCTGCCTTCTCACTTTTCTTTTCCACTCTGAGTTTTGCAGTCTTACATCCATGCTATATTGACATACACAAAACTGCACTTTAAAAGTCTGTTTGCACTGAAAAAAATCCCTGGTATTTTTGCTAGCATCAGTCCCCAGGACACAGTCCCTAACACAGGGAACATGTTCCCCACTGATGTGCCAGACAAAAGTTCATGGCTTTGTCTTACTGAAAATGAAGTCTTGATTATTCATGCAGTTCCCAATGAGTCACTCCACACCCTTGAATTATTTCTGACAGATGTAAAATGCCTTCTGCTGAATTCCTACTCCGAAGAGCCTTTTGCATGACCGGTTGATCAGTGAATGTGAGCAGACTCATGATGTACATACAGTGCCTCATCACTGTGGCCTGTGCAATACTAAACATGGTGACTAGGGAAGCCAGACCCACCTATTTCTTGCCATAGGCTCAGAGCCTCCCAGATCTCCTGGCAGCTGTCCCAGAGATGTTCGTGCAGGGCAGGTGTGTGTGCAGGGAGACCCTGTGTTACCCTGTGGACCTCAACACAGCAATCCAGATGAAAGAAAATTGATGGGCTGAGGGTGTATGAATTCACTCCCAGGAATGATAAGGAGGCTGCAGTACTAACCTGAAGGCCTGTTTCTGTCACTTTTCACTTTCTTGCCTTCTCTTTGCTGCTAAGAGTGTGCTTAACCACTGGCTAAATGCTCAGCTGTGGTGCAGGTGCCACATGGTCACTGTCCTTGTGTGTGAGCAGTGGAGACCTGGCCTCTCCAGCAGCGAGCTGAGGAGCTCTGCACCCTGGGCCGGGGGCTGACCCCACCTCCTGGAAGCTGGAGCACACTCTGCTGTGTTTGACACAAACATGGGCAGGACCATCCCTGTACAGAGTCAGGAGACACAGATAAACTTTGGTCCACAGCTGCAGAAGACAGGCACAGGCTGTTCCAAAAGGCTCTGCAGCTTCCTCCTGAAATGAGGGATCCTCATATTCACAGATCTGCTTTCTCTCTCAAATAAAAGCTCTTTTAGGGGCTCCAACATTGAGGGGACCTTCTCCAAAGCGAGAAGGCAGTTGCAGTAAGGATGCCCTGAGGGGTAGGGTCAGCCTGGAGCTCGCTCTGTGGGGCAGCTCTGCTGTGCACAGCTCCCTGATGAAGCAGAGCGTACCAGGGTACCCTAACAGCCACCTCTGGTCATGCCAACGCTGCCAGGGTTAGCCTGGTCAGACGTTACCACACCCTGCACCTGACATGGGTCTCACAAGAAATGGTGTGGTTTCTTACAACAGGGAACGCTGTGGAGCCATCAGAAAAGAGCAGGTAGACATCCCTGCTGCTGCTCCTGTGGTCAGTGAAGGGGCTGAGGTGCTCCCACCAGCAGCTGCAGGCATTTCGGTGACGTTCCCTTGCAGGCATTTCGGTGACGTTCCCTTGCAGGCAGCAGCTCCAGCAATACAGGGCTCAAGATGTTACCTCTGCAATGTGAGACTTGAGGCTGGGATTCCACATTTTTCTCCAGCAGAAATCTGTCACTGCACAACAAAGCGACAGAACCCAAACCCACATTAAGTGGTCATCTTAGCAGCTCTGAAATCTGTTATTCATCCGGATAATTAAAAAAAAAATACCCTAGGCGCTCGACCTCACAACAGTGACTTTTGTATTTGCAATGGTGAAACTCCCCCCAATTTTATTCACAGAGGGTCATGATGATACCTTTTTGCTCAATAATTAATCATTTTTGTGTCAGGTTTGACTTGCTTTAGGGAGTTAAATTGAGTATCTCATTCAAGGAAATCTGTAATTGAGTACAAATCTGTGCATCTGTGAAAGATTTCAAGATTTGTGCAGATGACTACATATATGTTTAAAAACATATATTTTACTACCTTAAAAGCATCTACACGGGATGTTAGTAGAGACTGCTCTGTCATCCCCCTGTCTTGTCAGTAGACCCACTGGATCCTGACAGCTGAACAGAGGCTATTAATTAAAACTGCCAGGTTTTGTCAGACTTTTGTCCCACCCCCTAGATAATTCAGTCTTAAGCATTTCAAGCAGCTTCAGTGGGAACATAACCAAACCTCTTAATTTCCCCCCTAAATTCTGTGCCTCTCTTTCTACAAAAGAGGATCTATTCCTGCAGGAATAACCCTTGCACTTTGGGGTGAGCCTTAAGGAGTGCCCGGGGTTGTGCCGACGCGGGAGAGCGGCCCCAGGCAAGCGGCCTGGCAGCAGCTGTGCCAAGGTTCTGGTATTAACTCCCCACCCTCGCAAAGGTTACAGAGGATAATGCCACAAGTTTTGCAGGAATAAAGAGCCTTTTTCTTGCTTTTCTGAGGCGGATCTATGCTAGAATAAGCAAACAAAAATTGGACCTGATTTGACATCCCTCTGCTCCCACAGCTATCCTCACTGGAGTCAGTACCTGCTCCTGGACACGGACGTGGTCTAGTGGCTCTTAGCTAGTCATTCTTGAAGGAGAAGTGTTAGTTTGTCATCTAACTCTGACCTATTTTTTAATTTTGCTATATATACAAGCTTACTCTTCGTAGCACATCTATGAATCCTTTGAAATGCATGTGATGCAGAGCAAATGAGTGGATCTTAGAGGCATATTTAGAAAATGCCAGTTTTGTTTATTTTACATGTTTATAATTGTCTCTGGCCATATTATCATTGAAAATTTTCCATAGTAGCTTTGGAAAGTAATGTTGGTTTGTCTGGATATTCAGCCTTGCTAAAAAGCACTTAAAATGTCAAACACAAAAAGTGTTGTTTGTTTCCTCTCACTACTAGGAGCTAATCCAGATTTGAACCATGTTGTTACAGCTGCTGGGTTGAAGTAAAGCTGGATAATGTGTAGCCTAGCACAGAGCTATGCTGTAAAGACACACAGGGATCTTTCCTGAATCCATAGCATGCAAGTGGCTGGACCTTACAACAGTTTCTCGGTGTGTTCTCAGTACATGCTTTTGTTTCAAAGGCATTTGAAAATAAAATTGTTTGGGTTGGTTTTGGATGAGATAACATCCTGTAGTCAGGACAGGTCTTTTATTATGCTGCTTGCTCTCTAAATTATCCTCATCAGAACTTCTCCTTAAACATTTAATTATCTCTGCTCCTCTCTGCTCCTTGGACGTCTCTAGTCAGCGGGGACTGAACTCAGTCAGTAAGTGGATTCTCATAGACATACTAAAATTCTGTTGCTGGCACAGAAACAAATTTGCCTTCCCTATAGCTATACCATAGTAATTTTATAAATTTTATTTTTCTGTAAGAGATTATTATATTTATTCTAGCTGAAATAATACAAATAACTTAGATTTCAGCACAATGTGTACATATAATAATTCTGTTTATTTATTTGCTTGTAGGGCTTTTTACCCAACCTCATTGGAGGAAGGAACCCAATTTAAAGAAGATCCAAAATAAGACTGAGTTTCAACTGGAAAAAAAAAACGTTTGGGGGACACACCATCATCAAGCAGTAAGACTGACCCAGCCAAGCTCAGCCCCTGCCTGGGGGCACAGCCCTTCTGAGCGCAGAGCTCAGAGGAGCCGCGTTCACCACTGCTCCCTCGTGCAACACACCTGGCTGAACACTGTCCAGAGGGAATCCCTACAGCACCTTCCATGGAGGCTGCACGGACACAGGTAACTGAAGTCTCAGATGTCCAGGAGGATTTTCCCACAGCTCACCTGGATTCAACTGGAAGTCTCTAGAGGCTCCGTTGCCTGTGACACTTTTTCCTCTGCAGTAACTAAGGCAGTAGCCAGGTTTCCTGTTCTTGATCCCTCTCTGTGGGCCTGCCCAGGGGACAAGGGACTCTGTCCCAGCCTTGGGCCACCTGTCAGGTCAGGGTCAGCCTAACTGAGGAGTTTCCTTTTATTCTTGATGCAATGGTGGCATCTCATAAGACCCATTTGCTGCTAATTTCTGCACGGCAGGATGCAGTGTAGGGGCCAAGCATAATGTTCAGTTGCAAAGTGGTGTGAATAAGAGCATCTGCCAACGTCTGCATGTGTCTGAGGTCAGTGGGTTTACATTCCTGCAGGTCAGAAAAGAGGAGCATGATCTCATCCCCATGCCAGTTTCTCCACATTACAAAGTCACCGCAAGATGTGACGACACATTGTTCCTGCTTGGGAAGGACGGGACTGAGGGCTTGTCCACACTGCTGGGGAGAGCAGCCTGGGAGGAGCAGACATGCACAGGCAACCTCCAGGTAGGGATGCAGTGGAGAGCAGCACGCTGGTTTTCCCACAGCTGGAAACAACCCAGCTCACAGTATATACCTCCCAACAAGCTGCAATGCCTGGTCTTTACTGTATTTTTACCATAGTCATTCAGGCTCCTTAGGAAAACTGCACCATCCCTTAGGATTGCAAGATCTTAGTGACCACATTTGCTTGGTGGGCAGAAGGGGTCTGCCACCTTAAAGTGTCCAGCCCCCATGGTTAGTGAGGGGGAAGAAAGCAGAACGGGGGCAGGCAGCTATGCAGAACCTCCACAGAGGAATCGTATTTTCCCACTCCTCATTGGTTATTCTGTGTGGTGATGTATTAATTCCTTAACTAAACTATTGTGATTATTTTTATCACCCTTACTGGTGGCACTCTGAATATTACTGTTATCCTTATAAATACACATTCCCCTTGCTGAAGAAATATTTGCCATCCAGCTAACATGCCCTATGACTTTGAAATCAGTACAGTAAATTCATTGATGGTATTGAAAAATTTTTACTGGAATGCAAAGCCACTGGACAGTGTTCTAAAGGCCTGGATGGTCTTGATCCTAGAAATAGGATCTCCTCCAATTTCATACAAAACCACTTAAGCACAATACATGTGAGAGGTGAAGTTCATGTTGGTGAACGGCGAATCTGCCTCTGACACTCCTTTGGATCATGTTTCACTGCAAAAGTGTTGTCTTCATAGAGACTGCCACTGATTGCATGCTCAGGACCTGGTTTCCATACTCAGAGACAAAGTTTCTTACTTCTTCCTTTCAAAAGCTACAGAACCTCGCTGTGCTTGCTACCTTTGGGCCCAGCCCTGTTAGTCTTGCTCCCATGAATAAGCCTTGTTTGTGAACATTCTCACATCATGAGAAAAAGCTTTTATGGAATCATGTGTTGTAAGTACTAGTGAAAAGCTAAGCTAGATAGTGCCTAGATAAGACAGTGATGAATACATGACAATCAGTTTTCTTGTATTTATGGCCAGACCCTAACACCCACAAAATGACCATACATATTGAGTAACAGCAAATGAAGAAGTCAGTTTCTGAAGACTACTTGGATAATACAATTATTCTTTTCAATGCATAAAACTTGAATAGGGCTCTGGGAATTAGCAACAGAAAAATAATGCTGATGGTGAGGAATTTAAAATGCTCTCCAAACAAGAAATTGAGGAAGTCTTTAGAGAGGTCTTGTGGTGAACTTGATAAGTCTTTCCACAGTTTTTAATTCTGAGTATTAGTTATTTCACAACCTACAGTGCTTACTTAGCAACTGCTACAGGCCATTGAATAAACCATCGTGGCAACATGAAGCTTTTGCCATAGGCCAGGATCACAAAACTGCAGGTGGCTCATTCGTCATCCTGAATCTGCCCGTGCTTTTGTTATTTTATAACTGCAGATCTCAAGACAATGAACAGCACTGGATATTCACCAACCTGATTTCGAAAATGGAGTAACTATGATGTAATGAGATGAAGAAATTCCGTTGCTATCATTGAAGGAATTAGCATCCATATGAGGATTAGAGCACATTTCTGCATTCCTGGTGCCATGCCTCATCCACCACCTGAGAATGCCAAAACCACCACTTCTTGCCATCTGCCATGTTTCAGCAGAACAGGGCACTGCAGGCATTACATCTTCACTTTTCACCCTTATTTTTTTAAGAGACTCTGCTATGACTAAAAAGAGGACCTCAGCAGCTGCAGAAGCAAGCCCAGGATGTGCACCCTTTCACCACATAATTCCTTTCACAGGTCTACCTCTCTTGTTCCCTCACTCTCTGGTCCAATATGCACATCCAGTCATTTTCACAGATATCCACTGGGTACTTCTCGGGTCCTTTGTGTTACCAGAAGTCCGTGTTTATGGAATCAGATTGTACACAACTTCTGTATTGCTGCCACTCATCGGTGCAGTTGCTCCAGATAGATACCAGCACAATTAAGACCAAGGTTTGTCTTGCATTATATTTAGTGAATTTGGAAGCAAACTTGACATCAAATTTCTTTGCCTCTGTTTTTTTCTACAATGCACTATTGTAAATTTTTTTAAAACTCTGCTAATACTCTTGAAGGAAAACATTGCTGATTTATTCTTTTCTTCTTGTTTTATAACCTGTGAAAATAAGCTCATAAAACTCTAGCACATCTTTAAGTTCCACGCCTTCCAAGATATTCTGATACTTTTTTTTTTTTGCAACACAGCATGGAGGAGACTGTGGACAAGTGCCTTCAAGTTTACTCATTATCAGAGCTGTGGTGGAAGCTTGTAATTCAGGTTCTGTGTCACCCAGGAAAAACTGTAGAATGTTCATCTCTGCCCCCCTGCACCCACCCAGGTGTAGTATCAGATTCTGATTGCTTTAATCACTGTAACTTTTCCTTATTATTTGAATTAGCATGCGGTCTGGAAGGATTCCCTCCAGCCAGGTTGTTACTGTGCTGTGTGTTACCCAGCTTTTTCTGCTCTGTATTTGTAGAGCCCCAAATGGCTTCATTTCCCACATGCTACTCCCCATAAACCTAACATCACAATAAAGGGAGAAGGATTGTCTTGCAGTCATGATCCCACCATCAGTGCTCTGTCATGAAGCGTTTTCTTTAACAGCTGAGTGGGCCAGTGCCAGTAACTCCTCCAGAGAGGATTCATCCAGGCTGGACTGAAGATCAGCAGGGACTGAGGGTGTGGTTTTTCATTTTGGTATTGCAGCAAGAGGAGTCTGAGAGGTATTAAGTCCAATGATTTACAAAGCAAAAATGGGGTTACAAGGTTCCTATCCACATGTAATTGTACATGAGTCACAGAAGGAAGGCAGGCACATTGCACATTCTACAGGGTAAAGTCACACGAACTTGTCACTTGGGGTTTCTTGGTGCAGAACACAAGTCCCTGCCCGGGCACTGACTTGATTTCACGTCCCACAGCTTGTCTTTGTGAACACTGGGCAAAGGAAAATCCCAGATCTAACTACTGGTTTCAGTTATGCTGACGTGACCTAAATGCACATTCTTATGTAAAATCTCTAGCAATTTGCTAGGGAGACAGCAGACTTTGGCTTGCAGTCCTCAAACTGCTCTGTTGGAGAGCTCAGCTGACCCAGCACGAGACCACCAGCTCTGGGAAGCCAGTGCAGCTCCATGGATCTCAGCAGCACTGGCCACCAGGGGAGGGTCTTACAGCAGGACCCAGCGAGTTTCCTCCTGCTGCCAAAGGGGAAGCAGAAATGGGAAAGCAAATGCGATAGGGAAAGAGATAACCAGAAAATGTGGGAGGGAACTGAAAGCATCTTGCTTCTCCTTGCACAACTTTATCTCCAGCTCTGCTCTGCATCACCTCTGTTATAAGCTAAACCTTGTTTCCCTTGGCTGAGGATGCACAAAGAAGTATGGCCTCAAAAATCCTTCAGTAATTTAACACCCAAAATCACTTTTTCTCCCATATCCTGTGTGGTGTCAATGCATATGCAAAAATACAGATGCAGAAACAACAGACTAGTGCAACATGTATTTTACAATCCACAGCTACAGACTTTTGAAATTGGTTTTTAGTGTGTTTTCATGCACATTTGAACAGCTTGACCACATACACATTTTAACTTCCAAAATAATCTGAACCCACTTTCTGCTACTTGTGTGTATTGGTATCACTTAACCTTCATATTGT
Organism: Hemiprocne comata; assembly: GCA_020745705.1. Classification (NCBI taxonomy): domain Eukaryota; kingdom Metazoa; phylum Chordata; class Aves; order Apodiformes; family Apodidae; genus Hemiprocne; species Hemiprocne comata. The sequence goes on along the minus strand of CM036594.1, from coordinate 27,152,691 downwards.
TACAGAGTTCACCACAAACTTTCCCACATGCTAAATCTATCATACTAAATATTTACTCACCATTATAAAAGTTTTTTACCACACAAGTAAATACTGAAATGTTTACACAGGTTAACTGTGATATTGGTCTACACAGAATAAAAACACAGTTCCATGACACTGTTCTGTATTTCAGCATCATAACTTCCATCATCATCTCCTCCAGTTTGTTCTGACCTTGTAAAAGTCTTGATGGTACGATAACCTTTCAACTGGAGCAGACTGTGACTGGACAGAGTCACCCCTAGTGTCACCCTGGGAAGAAACTCTGATTCACTGAAGAACAATCAAGCCAGCAGACCAGGAATTACACCCTGTGTGTCTTTCCCTGCAGAGAGCTGCTTGCCACAGCCTCCCCCAGCCAGAAGAAGGGAGCAGGAGCATGCCCACCACCTCCTTGTCTGGGCTGGCCAGGCCAGGCCCCGCACTGAGACAGCACCAGGGCCACCCACTCTCTGACAGTAATGTCTACCTATAGCCTACATCCTTTCCTTCAGAAAGCTTCCTTTTATAGTTCACATCTTATGCTCAGCTTGTTTTGCATGCTTTACACAAGCCAGCATTCAATTAGCAGCTGTAAATAGCACGGACTATTGGGTTAGGGCCACGCAACTTGCAGGCAAACCTTCCTACCAAGATGTTTGAGCTCTGGAGGATGCTGCAGACCCTTCAGAATTGTGTTGGACCCCCTGTACAGCACTGTGCAACCTGCAGTTCTGTAACAGAGAACAATACTGATTTCACTGATCGTCTCTGCCTGTTGCTATTGGCACCAGACGAGAAGGAAAAAAAAATCAGCTCCAAAATGAGAAGGAGAAATGTCCTAAAACTTGAAAAATTCAGGGGGTCTTTGATCTAGACAGTGCCTGATTCATAGCAGGATATGCAATCTGAGTGCCTCACTGAGGGGAAAAAGTGAGAAACCAAATGGGTTTTATATCAGGATACAAACTGAAGGTGCCAATGTTGAAAGACTAGGAAATTAAGAACGAAACTTTTCCCTTTTCCTTCAACTGATCTTCCATTTGTATGACTCTACCATCTGAAAATTGTGTATGACTTAATGCAGAAAAAAAAAGCCAAAACCTCCTGTACTGGAGAGAGCACAATAAAACTGCTTACAAGCTGAATTAGTCATAATGTACATTACTATGTGCTGTTGGAGTGAGTTATCTGTGGAGAGTGAGTATCAGCCAGGACAAACAAATACTATTGTCTAGGGAGGGAAATCTGCATCACTCACAGTATTCAACACTCAAATGCTGTCTGTCCACTACTTAAGTAGGGCAGATGTTGTTTATTTTCCATTTTCAAACATTATATAAAAACTGAATAAGAAAACAAATGAAAAACACAGGCCAAATTTGTCCTGACCTAGAAGAGGGTTATTCAAGTGGTGGAATAACTCCAAAGCATTTTAGAACCGTTTTCAAGGGAATCACACTTACATGAGCTGAAATTGTTATTGTCTCTAAAGAGGAAGGCTGGAAAGGTGAAAAACAAAGGTGAAGAGGCAAGTGTAAGATTTTACTAATTCAGAGATAAATAGTCCATATATTTTCACAGAGCAAATCTCCTTGGAGATACTGGATTATACGTCACATAATAATTACCAAATGTCTTATTTTATCAGGAAGGCCTGTTCTCAAATGAATGCATGTTATCTTTACAGGCTTGTGAGCACAATGGTGACATAAAGGGAGATCTTGCACTGCAGTTAGAGACACATTCACCTCCGTATTTTCTGCTATTTTTCCAAACCATGTCTGGTTTTACTATAAATGCAGCTGACACTTTTTCTAGTATTCAGAAGAGTATTAGAAGAACCAGTCATAACATCTCAATGCCTGCAACATCAGGCAGTGTTCAGAGTGATATTTAGTCTCTGTGTCAGCTCCTGCACAAACCAAACCACAGCACAGGACCTGCCACAGCACGGGAGGGCAGGAAGCACCCACCGTCCCCGCTGCAGTTCCAGCAGGCGTCTCCACGTGTGTTATGTTCAAACACTCCAGTTGTGAATTCATCTCCATTTCAGACCCAATTAAAAACTCCGTGAGAATTCCACAGGCTTTGTCAGCAATTCAGGTTTAAGTTAACTCATCAGCAGTGCCTGCAATTGACAAGCATTTTAATGAAAGAACAAAACATGCATCTGTGCATGACAGAGTGCAGAGCATTTAGGAACTGGTTCTTCATGGCAACAGACATTGCTAAACCTTGCTAAGTGCTTGTTGACACCAATTTCCAAACTGGATTTTGATGGGAATTCTGCTTGAGCAAGGATTTGTAGCTTGATTCCTGCATTTCATGTATGCTTGCTAGCATTAATTTCAGTTACCCAACTCTGTACATTTTTATTGGAGAGCAAGACAACTTCAAGACTTCCACCTGATACTTGCACTGTTCAGTAAATTTATCCACAAATAAGGTAGAGTGTTGCTTCTAATTCTGTCACTAACTAAACAACCACATAGGTACTGCACTTTTTGATGTCACAGACATATTTTTTTAAGTATCAGTAAATGTATTTGTTTTTTTCTAACCCAAATTTATTTGTTTTTTATGTATGTCATACTACAGCAAAACAGCAACTCTTCTGAAAAAGGACAGCAATTAATTTTCTTATGCATCAATACAGAATTGTTACCATTAGAATGGCCTACTACAGCAAGGCAACTGCTAAAGGAAAATGGAAATGTTCCATTAGAAAATAATAATAATTACAATACAAAATACATGTCATCATAAGCAACTAACATTTGTCTACTTTTAACTTTTTTTTTTTGAGTAATCTCTCAATTTAACTGACTACTCTATTTCAGTGGAAGTACTTATGTAAGTTTTAAAACAAAATTAACAGCAGAAAGTACTGTTAAGTGTGACTTAAATGAGCAGAATTTAGGTATATATTCACCACATCATGTTAGTGTCTGTCAGCATGCGTGTTTCAGTAGGTGCAGTCACAGGGCTTTATAGTACCTGTACAGTTTCATGAAAAAAACAGGAATTAGCAACAGGAGATTACAGAGGCCTCATGTTTTGATAACAGCTTCCATTGGGAGCCAGAGAACCCATCAATCCACTACAAAACCAGTATTTGTGCTTTTGTAGGAAAGTCACAGCTATTGTGGAATGTGACTTTTATGTAGCATGTTTATGCAAAAAAGGCCAGGGAACCAGTTTTGGCTAATCAGTATCCCACTGGTAGCCATAGATCTGTCAAAAATTACTCAGAACCTAAATATGTAGAAGTTCCCCCACACCTTTATTTATCTAGCTCTACTCTTTGCTCTTGACTGCATGCTTAACAAGTAAAAAGGGGACGAAAAGGCATCGCGTGTTCTGAAGTGAAATGTGAGGGGCACAGACACAGGTTCACCTTTGAGCCTCAGTATCTCACATACTTGAACAAAATGAATGTTGTCTCAGTTAGTCACAAAGCACAGACATCACCACTCCAAACAGTCAGGTCTCCCTGGAAAGCCTCTTTAAATAGGCCATCTAAATATTATTATTATTACAGAGTTGCAGTCGCTTTAATGCCTACTCTGTAACTGCTCTCTCATCTTACAAATAGATGCTCTTCCTACTCCATGCTTCCTCCTACCCTTATGCTACACATATTACACAAGGACCTACACTTCAGGAACTCAGCCTGCAAACTGATCTACACCTATAGATAAGTCATGCCACAGGCTATTTAAAGGAGCTGACTAGATATCTGAAATGTATGTACATTGCCTTTTTGCTTAGACAACATCCATTGTTAATTAAAAAATAAATGCCCTGCCGTGATTCATGCTTTTAACACTGGGAGATAATTGATATAGCCAGTAAAAAACCTGAATAATTATTTATACACAAAGTAAAGTGATTACTCATTGTTTTAAAGAATTATTCAGGAAAAGGAGCAACCTAGATTCCAGGAAATCCAGCATTGAATTATTGAAATGTCCCATTAAAATACACTCATGCCAAACAGATTTAAGACACACAAAGTCTACCAAAGAGATGTGAATTTTCTCCACTAATTTTAGTCTTTACTCAATATGAGTTTGAAAAATACAAGAGGATATACTGCTGAACTCCAGAGATATCTGAAACCATTCACATTGCTCTTTTAACTAGGTTAATGAAACCTGATCTGGATTCCACTTGATCATAAGACTGGAATGCTGAAAATGCTGTCATCTATTTATACTTCAAATTGCAGAAATTTTGTGTGCCTTTAAATTTCATTGCATTCCAGTGTATTAACTGAATATCAACAGTTTACAAACTGTTCCATGTTCAAACTGAGAAAGAGAAGCCAGACCAACCTGATTTATTTGTCCTAAAGCTAGGGTTTATTTCCTGGCTTTTAGGGTATGGACCAAACCCAGGTCTGCTCTGTGCCATCCCTCAAAGTGTTATCCTGCAGCAGTAATTCACTGCTAATGCCAACACATGGTAGTTGCGTTGAAATCACTTCAAAATACATACTTCTTCTTCCAGCATCAAGAATGTGCTACAATTCCAAACTGGATTTGCAGCTCAGATTTGATTTATACTTCTCTTCTTTATTCTGCCTCTAAACCACAAATGATTCAAAATACAGCAGAGAGCAAGGCTGGGAACAACGATGTAAATGAGAACAGCCAAACCAAACAGATGAAAACCACACGGGGGCTTGTGCAGCCCAGAAGTCATTGACAATGACTAGTCTATTAACTGACAGCCTCAGACTCCCCTGGAGAAACTCTTTAGGCAACTGTTCCATCTAACTCTGTCATCTCCCTAAATTATTTACACAATGCTGTAGGTGTGCACAAGGCTCTTTGACATGATACACTGAACAGAGGATTGCCCCGAGTCCAACAGCACCATCAGGTGCAGCACCAGCTGGGACAGAAAAAGTCAAGGTACCCAACATGAAGAGCATCCCTTGACCTTTGCAAATGTTCCTTGTAGATATCCCAGCTCAGTGAAACACAGCTCCCACCGACCTCGAATGGGTTTTGCCATTGGCTTGAAGGGGCCAGGATCAGGCTAACAACAGCTGATGAGATTTCATAACATTTATTAATTTATATTTGCACTTTAAATGTGTTTCCATGTGTGCAACAGTTTTCATTTGCTCTCAGTCTGGGTCATATTAATTTTTATTCATTAGTTGTTGTATTTAGTGCCTATTATTTTCCATATAGAAGACAATGAACACTGCAAAAACAAAAAAGAGCAATTTTGCTAGGGTCAGGAAAGAGGAAATCTCCATGCTTTTTGTCACGAGACTCTAAGAAGAGCCTAAAGCTAAATACTACAGCTGCTGTTCACTGATTCTCTTGATAATTAATGGCCTTTATAAATGCAAAAATCTTACTTAGACATTCAAGCAACTCATTTGCCCTTTTCCATGTCCTTCTTCCTTCCATAAATCTGTACCCTGGAATTTCTCTCCCAGGTCTTGCAGTCAATGTCTTGCAACTTGAAAGTCAAAAGCACTTACAGTTCAAATTACCATGGCATCTCTGTCTGGTTTGACATCATTTGTGGTAATTTAGATGAGTTTTTAAAACAAGAAGAATTTAGAAGACTGTCTGGCACCAGTAGTTTAATAATTTGGAAAATGCACAGATTACAGTAAAGGAAAGGAAGTTCTGATATTACCTTTTATTTTAATATTTAAGTTGGTAATGCAGGATCCTGACACGAGTCACCTGAGAGGGTGTGCACTCTTAAAGTACCAAACTGGAAAACCTCAGTTCATGTATGTTAAAGTTTAGTTTTTAGTAACTCCAAAATGTCTGTTCAAATTTGAAAAGAACCTAATGACTAATTAATTGTTTATCACTTGTCCATTATTGTGCCAGTATGTTAATTAGACGGTATCACATAGCCTGACTAAAATGTATGTCTCAGTACTCAACACCCAGAAAAAGCAGGCAGAGCCCTGGGGATGTCCCTGTATTTGCAGAAAGGAGAGTGATAGATAGGACAGGAGAAAAAAGAGAGACAAGGAGGGAAAAATAACTCGTATGAGGCCACACTGCCGAGAAACACCAGCTTAGGTGTAAGGCTAAAGTTAAAAAACTCATCCCCTGAACTTTGCTGATGGAGTTCCACATGAAGACTGTTTCAGTCTGGACTCCTAGTACAAGGGCAAATGCCCTGTTAGATCACGTTGCTTCCCCAGGCTGGTTTTTAATCTTCAGCAGTCAGCACTTAATGCTATTAAAGGCTAAGAAATTTGAGCCCATGAACTCCAGATGCCAACAAACAGTCCAACTATCTTTGATATTCTCTACAGCTTTCTTTTTAAAAATTGTATTTTTAATGTTATCATTAGGGATTTTCAAAATTTTAAGTTGGCATACACCTGTGAATATCCATCTGTGTACGCACATGTGTACCTCTCTAGGTGTGAGCACCTGTGTGAGCTCTGTAAGGGGGTGTTTAATGGACAGCTTTTGTCCCTGTCTGGGCAGTATCTAGGTTTAAGCTACCATCAGGGGGAAGTACCACCTTTTCCCCATTTAATGTCATATAAACAAACAAACAGAACATTTTATTACCATTTTCACTGAAACATACATGAGGTCAGTGAGTCTATAGCTTACACTCTACAGAGGAGCTTCTTTTTTAGTCCTCTCTCATCTATTAGAGTGTTTCTGCTCTCTCAGCCTCTGAGAGCCTCTGAGATTTGTGAAAGATAAATGTCTTTGGCATGACTGGTGTATGATGCTTAAATGCCAAAATATGTAGATTCACCTGCAGTCCCCAAACAGGAGAACCACCACTCTGGAACGCCACTAATAGCCCTCATTGCTACTGAAACCCTGCACGGGATCCTCTTACTGAGATGTCTAATGGTGGGAGGAGATGGACAGTGTGTGGAACAATCACACACAAGAGCACTGAAGTGAGTCTGCTGCCCTCACCACTGCCTGCTAGATCTGTCCTTGCCAGATCTCAAACAACCAGGGGCGGGCGCTCATACAGAGAGAAAGCACGAGAGCCCCGTGTAGGTGACACTCACAGAAACTCAGAGTCATCCAGGAATTTTTCACTAACTGGCAGATGTTTTTCTTGAAGGCAAAAAAATATACACATGCTTGACACTTCATAAAAATATCAGTATGTTTGTGCCAAACATACTAGAATATTGTTCAGCACTAATTCAACCTTGCAAAAATATTATCAGTGTAATGCTGCCAAGGCCATTGTGTGGGTTATTTGTGTGTATGTTGGCTAACCTGCCCATGGGCTGTAGCAATTTTTATACTTGACTTTTCAGAAACCTTTCTATTTTGTTAGTGAATGAGTTTATCTTGTTCATTCTTGTTCCTCGTCCTTTCCCTATTTTGCCTTTTACCAATCTCCCATTCTCCTTTGGTAGACCACACTAAATGTCAGTCGTTCCTCATTACATTTTAGGTTAAAATATTCATATATACACAGCTTAGTAAATAACTGTTTCAGTCTGGGATTTAGAATCCTCTAACTTCAAATGTTAATTTATTCTGAACAACAGCATTTACAAACTAATGGATTCTAAAATAGCTTGCTCGATATTTCAAATTTCAGACCTATCTAAATTAGAAGACCACTCTAATAACTCATATTTTCACACACTAAAGTAATATAGTAGTTGCATAAAAATGAGGATAAAATAGCTTTTCACTTTGGTTTACTGCACTGTCAGGGAAAACACCTGTTCTGACAGCTTAGCACCCTACTGTTCAACAGCCTACTGGTGTTCAGTGTTTTGAAAAGTGCTACCCTATCTCATACAAGTCTGTGTTACCTATACTGTGGGAAAGAGCTTCATCCCACTAATCATGTATCTGTCTCCTTCATGTAATAGTTTTGAAAGATCACCCATAGGGGCAGGTCTAGTAGATAAACTCCTCCCTCTGTTTTTAAGGCCCCCTTTAGTGTTTTTAAAATGTCACTTCCTGAGAGAAACCTTTTTGATTTCACGTTTTACTGAGATGAAATACCACACACCAACCCAATAGTTGGCCAATAAGCACCTTAACAACTACCTCATATTGTTGCATATTTAGAATCATAGAATCATAACATGGTTTGGGTTGGAAGGAACCTTGAAGATCATCTAGTTCCAACCCCCTGCATGGGCAGGGACACCTCCCACTAGACCAGGTTGCTCCAAGCCCCATCCAACCTGCCCTAGAACACTTCCAGGGATGGGGCAGCCACAGCCTTCCTGGGCAACCTGTTCTACCACCCTCAAAGTGAAGAATTTAAACCATACTATTCTAAAGTAAAGAAAATGTTAACTATTACAGTTTGGGGGAGGTTGTGCCACCTTTGCTCACGATAAACAGTCCTCCACAGGCTACCTTGTGGACTGAGAAGTAATTGTTGGATTGAGTCACTATGTTCTGGCATCCTGCATCTTTCCACTGATATGCCTATTATTTAGCTGTGTGGGGACAGTGTTCTTAAAATGTATTTCTATCCAGCAAGGATGTATCGTATGTTGTCCTGAACATTGAGAATTATTATGCCCAAATGATTTCAATTTGAAAATGAAGGATTTTTAAAAGATCCATATACAAAAGTTACCTCCAGTCTTGACTATTTCCTGTGGCTAGCTAGTCCTTGTCCTTGTGATATTTTCTCAAAGATTATAATCGTAATTCATAGATCCATGCCACAGTCAATCCCAGCTGCTTCACCTCCCTACAGCTTTCACACTAGCCTGAGAAAAGAAGAGCAAAGCTCCTGCTGACCCCATTGGTATCTGTGGTATAAACAGAAGTGCTGTATAATATATTGCAGCACTATACATCTTCGGCCATATGACTTTCCTTTGGCTATTTAATCCGTTGATGTGACTAATTTAAAAAACCCCAGACACATCCCCACGCTGTCTGGTAAATTGAAGCTTGACCTGCCAAAGCAGCATCGCCCTCTCTGCTGAGATAGTTCCACTCTTCTACCCAACTACACTTGGCTGCTCACGTAGAGCAGGCTACGAGAAGGTGGGAAAGCCTCTGAGAAACAACTAGGAACTAATTAACTAGTTACCCTTATGACTAGAAATTGGCTGTCAAGAAATTCAGGCTGGATAAAAATAAAAATTATTACTTCAATTAACTAGAAGAGTTTCTGAAATAACCTCCTAGGGCTCCAAGCGCAGCCCCAGCCTGAGGAGACCGAGCGAGCCCGCGCGCCTGAGGGACCGCCCCGTCTCCTCAGGCCGGGGCTGCGCGGGCGGGCGGGACCAATCCCCAACGGCCGGGTCGTGACGCCAGCACGCCGCTGCGTCGGGGGGCGTGGCCCACGCGCCTTCCCAGGGTGCAGCGCAGGAGAACTTGAGCCCCATCTTGGGCGAGGGGAGCCGCAGTCGGGGCCCGCGCTCCTGGGGCCGGCGCAGTGTAGCGGGGCCGCCCGCCCGCCCCAGGGCCGCCACTCCTCCTCCTCCTCTTCGTCGTCCTCTTCCTCCTCGCCGCCGTCGCCGTCGTAGTCGCCGTAGTCGCCGCGCCCGGCCCTCCGCCCCGGGGAGGGGGGGTTGCCTGCCGGGTTAGCCCGCGGGCTGGTTCCGAGCAGGATGCGCTTGTTGCTGGTCTCCAGGTAGAGCGCGGAGACAGGGCGGGAGGGAGCCGGGGGGAGACGGGGGCCGCCAGGGCCTCGCCCGGCTGCCGCGGGGCCCCTCGCGCGGGGCGGGCTGCGGGCCCGCCCGGGGCCCGGCAGGAAGCCGCGGAGCGCTCGGCCGGCCCCGCCGCGCTCAGAGCGGGGGCTGGCGGCGGGGAGGAGGAGGAGGAGGAGGCGGCCCGCGTCCCGGCGGCGGGAGGAGGGCTGTGGACGGGGAGGAAGAGGAGGAGTCCCGCCGCCCCCTGTGCGGCCCGCCGCCCGCCCGCCGCAGGAAGCAGCCGGAGGATGTGCGGTAGCGCCGGGGGCCCGTCCGGCACGTCGTGACAGCCCGCTCCGGCACCGCGCTCGCCTCGCCCCGGCTGGCCGAGCCCCTCCCCGCGGAGGAAACATGTCCAAGATGCCGGCCAAGAAGAAGAGCTGCTTCCAGATCACCAGCGTGACCACGGCGCAGGTGGCCAGCAGCATCACCGAGGACACCGAGAGCCTGGACGACCCGGATGAGTCCCGCACAGAGGACGTGTCCTCGGAAATCTTTGATGTTTCCCGAGCCACTGACTATGGCCCTGAGGATGTCTGCGAACGGAGCTCCTCTGAAGAGACTCTCAACAACGTGGGCGAGGCCGAAACTCCCGGCAGCGTCTCTCCCAACCTTCTTTTGGACGGGCATCTGGCTGTGGCTGCTGGTGGGGCGGCTGCGGCTCCATCAGCTGTAGCCCCCAATGGGGGGGCTGTGCCCAAGAGCTCTGCTGTGCCCCTGCCGGCTGCTGCCCCCGTGGCAGGAGGCAGCAGTGCTCAGACCGCCTTGACCTCCACTGGGCCTTCTGCACCTGCCGCTCCTGGGGCCATTTCTCAGACAGTGGCTGCTGCGTGCAGCTCGCGCTTTCAGGGTGATCAAGCTGGACCATGGTACAGGGGAGCCCTACAGGCGAGGACGATGGACGTGTATGGAGTATTATGACCGGGACTCAGATGGTGGTGGTGTCTTGGGCAGGACTGGAGATTGCATTCGGCACAGCAGCACCTTCGAGCAGGCTGCTCATGACAGGGACAGTGGCCTTGGTGCCACAGGAGGTTCTGTCGTGGTCTTGGCTGTGCCAGCATTGGCCCATGGCCCCGATTCTATAGCTGACAGTTCCCTGACTGCTGTGTCACAGCTGCTCCAGACAGAGAAAATGAACCAGTCCTCTCTACAGCAACCTAATTTTGTCATTGGGCAACAACAGCAGCCGCAACAACCCATAGGTGGGGCCATGCCTCAAAGTACTGCTCAGTCTATGTTTTCTGGGGCTTCGGTAGCAAATCAGCAAATGATGGTCCCCCAGCAATCTCAGCCACAGGCAAATGTGCAGGGTGTTGCACAGGCTGGACCCAACGGAAAAGGCATGGCATCTCCAAATGTGACAGTAGGGCAGCCAAGCATTCCTGCGGCTCAGCAGCAGGTGCAGCAAGCAAACATACCAGTGACTCAGCCTCAACAATTTGCTTATTCTCAGTCCCAGATTCCACCAGTGCATCTACTGCCGACGCAACCTTCTGGTCAGACCGAATACATGCAGCACATGACAATTATGCAGTCTCAAGGAGCTATTCAACAGGCTACTTCAGGCTCTGTTCCAAGTACTGTGGCTTCCAGCCTTCCTGTGGGGCAGGTGGCTGGCCAAAACCCTTCACCTGTGGGTGCGCCAGCGATGGGGGTGTCGGCGCAGCCTGGCGAAGCAGTCGGACAGGGATCAGGATTAACGCAGGGTAGCCAGACACAAGCTGGTCAGGCTGCTGTTCCGCAGGCTGGAGGTGTGGTGCAGCAGGGCATTGGACAGACAGGGGTTGTGCAACAGAAATCTGTGACTCAGCATGCAATGGGTGGAAGCAGTCAAGTGTCCGGGATGCCTGGTGCTGCCCACGCTGTGGTCTCTGGAGTTCAGAACGTGCCCGCGGTTGTGCCCGGTACAAGCGTGCCTGGTGTGTCCACCACCACCTCTGTCACTATGCCAAACGTCCCTGTGTCGCTGGGCCAGTCACAGCTGCCCAGCCACACTGCTGTCAGCAGGAGCACCGGCGGGGTCCAGCAGCATGTGGGACACTCGCTGATGCAAGGCACGCCCAGCGTACCTGCTAATCTGCCACAGTCAAACCTGGGACAGTTTCAGACTCAAGCTCAGTCCTTAGTAGGCCAGATTGATGATACTAGAAGAAAATCGGAACCCCTACCTCAGCCACCCACTTTCTCTTATAGCTGAAAATAAACCTCTTGTGAAGCCTCCCATTCCAGACACTCTAGCAAATCCTCTTCAGTTACCTGCAAGTACTCCTATGAACAGTTTTGCCAGCTCTGTGTTTGGCATATCTATCCCTGTTGATGGTGATGAAGACAGGTATGAATTTTATAATGCCATAAAAATACCTTTTCTTAAGGGAGAAAGATCAACTTTAAAGTTGTCAAGTGTGTTGTGTAAGTTCATGTTTTCAGAAAGTCATACTGAAATTTATCTGGGCTACCTTTTTTTTTTTAAAGACTACAAAACGTAGCAAAGTGTTTAGGCAAGTAGTGAACTGTACATGTTCTTCTCAGGCTGCAAGTGTGATTACTTTTCTCTCAAAACAGGGCAGAAAATAGCCTGAGAGCTGCTTAATGCACAAACAGCATGACCTCCTCCAGATCAAAGAGGAAAAACTCCTTTTGCACTTAATTCCTCAGTATACAAGGAAGTCTTTTCTCTGCTTTCCTCTAGCTGCATCCTAAAATGCTCGAATAACAGCCAGGCTAAAATGGGTTTATCAACACCACTGTATTGCAGTGTTGTTAAAAGTAGAGGTGTGCTGTCTCAGGGCCATCAGGTGATATCTTGGAAGACTTCAGGGTTTATAACACAGGTTCTTGATTTTTATCCTACTGTAGAATTTACAGTTAATAGTAGCAGTTAGTAAGGAGTACTTGCCTCTGGAAATGAATTTGGGTGCCCTTGCATGGTGAAAGCTCTGTAGGTAATGGTCCTTTGCATTTAATAGAAGGACACCACTTGGGCAAAGATGTGGACACAGGGGAAAGTACAACCTTAAAATGAGTTTTCTCCATGGGAAAGTAATTTGGAGCTGTTAGTTGTAACAGAGGTGTGCAGTCTGAGCAAACTCATCAAAGGACCTCAGAGAGGATGCACGTCTGTGACTCCCACAGACTTGTCAAACTACTCCAAAGGGTAGTGTGGTGGCTAAAATTTCTCTTAATTGACTTATTTGAGAGAAGACTTTCAGGGAAAGTGCTGTTATTAATTAGGTCCAGATTAACGTCATTAATGTTTACTGCAGTTTGGAAAAATGAAATACAGGTGGGCTTATTTGTGTTTTTAAAAATAGCACCGTTATGTGAAGACCTGATGAGCTGAATTATGCTGTAGGGCTTCCCAGACTTTAGGATAACATAGTCCCTGCTGCTCAGAGGCCTTTTAGTAGAGCAGCTGCCTGTGTGGGGTTAGGCTGTGTGGGGTGGAGAAGATGCCTCCCAGACAAATCAGTGTGTGGAGAGTTAGATCTGCAGTAATGCTGCCTTGTGCTCACTGGGGCTTTGACTAACGCTGCTTGGAGATAGTAACTCTGCTCATGCAGGCAACAGCCGTGCTGTAGAGTTGTGCTAGTTCTGATTAAAGCAGGAAATGACTTAAAGAAAAAGTTAAACCGTTGGAATTTTCTAGCAGTTGTGCCTACCTTAAGAGGATTGCTGACCCAGCTGACAAACTCTTCTTTGTGCAAATAAGGTTAGATTTCAAGCTGGTAGCGTTTTTTCATAGCTCAGTATGTTATCAAAAGACGACTTGTCTTGTGTTTAATCATTCTGATGATTAAGGATTCAGAAAGGAATGTATTTTGCATTCATTTTGCATAGCTTCTAATACTTTATATAAATTGTAGTAATAGACATGATTATCTGTGAGAAATGAAGCATTTTATATGATGATAAGGAAGAACTTGTCCTACTTAGTCAAACTGTAGGCTGCTAACTTTGTATTGTACACTGGTGAGACAGTTCTCAGTACCCCTGCCCTGAACAGTGAGGTTAAAGTTATCTCTGCTTTTGTCTTTGAACTTGAGACACCCTTTGCATCATTGCTACAGATACTGTTTCTGAAGAAACTTTTTCAGAAGCTTGGCTGTGAGAACTGTGAGTAAGGAATGGTAACATACCCCAAATGCAGACACACTTTTTGACGTGCCATGTGATGATGTTCGGCAGAGAAACCAGCTCGTGGTTATCTAGAAAGAAACACGTACTGCTCAGCTGTCTGGTTCTGCAGTGGGTGATAAAGCCTTGTCTTTGCTGAAGTGGCACTGTAAGTGAGGAGCTGTGTGGTAGGGAGGTCTCCCAGCTTTCTCTAGTAGTGGTACTGGTAGCAGCAGAAGTTTACTTTGAACAGACCCAGACTTCATGCAAAGTCAGAGGTACAGAACTAACAGATCTAAGTTTATTCTTTGCTCCCCTCAAAAAACTCCCCTCAAAGAGTATTCTGACACTGGTTTCAGACACAGAAAGGAGAAAATAAAATCCTAGCAGCTTGTTAAGGCTGTTTTACCCCTTTGGCTTTATTTGCTTTACTCACTGAGAAGGCTTTATTATAAAACTGTCTTCTGCTTGTCTGCTGTTCTTTTCTTGCTTCTGCTTTTTCCCTCTTTCCAGCCATTTAAATTATGCCACTACTCCCATGGGCTTATGCCCAGCTGCATTACCTACTGAAATCCGTGGTGAAAGCGTTAATTAAGACCTTCCAGTGTCGTTAATAGGCTGAGGGTTGACACTCAGATAAAACTAATAGGGCGCAAGGGGAGTTCACACATCATGAGTCACTGTTTCGGGCTTCCTGCAGGTTCAGGAAGTTAATGCCGGGTTTTTGTTTAGAGATTACCTTGTGATGGTAAGAGCTAGAAATTTGTGAAAAGTGTTTTATTGTCTCTTGTCTTAGTATGAATGTGTAACATAACCAGGAAGAGGGGTGCTGATGTGTAAGCAGGTATCTAAACTTCTGACACCTTCAGTTATATTTAAATGTTTGGACATACTTGAAGCTTGAGAAAGTTGTGTAGATGATTCTGCCATAGTCGTCTTCTAAAACAGTGATTCATCAAGGAATACTGTGTAGCTCTGAATATCATGGGTTTATCTAGTAACTCATTCATCATTCTGAATATGAAGAGGAACTGGTTTAAATGTAAAATAGTTTAGGATGGGAATTCTCTAAAAACAGAATGTGAGAAATACAGTATGAGACAGGGCTGATGTAAAAAGCTGGTCAGTTTCCATCTTTCTGAAATAGTTCCTTGTATTATTCCTATCTTATGGTCTGCTGCTTTAAATCAAACTACATGTAAGATAGTTAGAGGTGGAGGTGTAAGTTACATAGCCTGATGCATAGACAATAAGGAACTATGTAACTATAGATGTAGAACTGACCTTTTTGCATGACATTGCCTGAAAACCTTTAATTTCCTGTTCTGATAGTCCAGTACACTTTTACAGTAGTCTAGACAAAACTGTGATTTCTTGTATTGACTCGATGAATAGTGAAGACTCATTAATCAAGAAATCTTATCTGGGGGGAAGAGAGGGCTGGTAAGTGATCCAGAAGAATTAAAAAAAAAGTAGTGTTTTTGGCATGTCACACCTCTCTGTAAAAAGGCAAGTTGTTTTTTTCAGTTGATGTGTCTAAATTGCTAAGCTCTTAAAAAAAGATAAATATTTCTGTGGAAGTTACGAAAGTTCTGCAGCATAACATAGTTTTTATTTTCTTTTCCTCTCTAAATGTGGCTACAAGAAGAATAAACTGCAGCAGTATTCAGGGAGGGAGGCAAGAGTACTCCTACTGGGCCAGATGAGAATATTGCAGCCCACTTTGAATTCCAGGTCTGACAAATGCTATAAAAACACAAGCAGATCTGGATCTTGCTCTGACTCTTCATTTGCCGCCGTTTAGCAGCAGTACTAATTATTGAGCATGAGGGTATTTGAGAGGATTTTGGGGCCTGTGTTTGAGTTTCTCCACTCACTTTATGCCCATGTATACACAAATTCGTAGTTGACAAGCATAATATTCTATCTGGCTTAACTTTATTTTGGCTCTTGGGGGAAAAGAAATATGTTGCCTCTGTTAAAAGAATTTGACTGAGAAAGCTCGTTCAAACCTCCTACATGTTTGGCAGACTTTTTGGGCAAAATATTACTCTGCATGTTGGAAAAGGAGCAGAGTATAGATTATTTTCCAGAGATAGCTGACCAGCCTGAACTGTGCAGGCTGTATTCCAGGAACGCTAATGAATGGCTGCAATTGTCAGCTGTCCAATGCAGCAGCTAAACTGTTGAAAACCTGATTGTGCAGACCTCTTCACAGCAAACATCTCTGCTCAGCTAAATCCACCTATTTGTGTAGTGTACCAACTGCTGATAAAACTGAGCTCTTGACACCATGTTCATAGTATAAGGACAAAACTGGGCATGGGCATTAATGTAACTTTGATAAGGATTTCCTTATGTACTGCCCTAGATGCATATTTCACTTTTCCTATTCTCTGTTTCCTAAAGAAAAATGAAGGTATCCTGCACATAGATACAGTAGGCAGTACTCGACTGCATTATTATTGAATCCTGTCCCTTTCTTTGCTCGTAAACTTGCTAGAGATTTGAGGTCCACTGCAGCTGCAGACTTGAATGTTTTCTTCTGTCCTCCTGAAGGATTCTGTTTATGAGTGTTAGTAGAAGCAGGTGAGAAGGAAACATGGACAGACATGCTCCAGTCATGAGTGCCTTCAGTTCAACAGCCAGAACTACAGCATTTGGAAAACAGTTGGGATAGGACTTCTGAGGTGAACGTTACAGTTGGTGATATCAAATGCTAGTTACTGCAAACAAAGCTCCAGTTAGTTGTGTTCACTTCTTGCTGTACTTTCTATAACAAAAATTACATAAGGTGGCTCCAGCACCACATCAGTTTCTGTGCCATGCGTTCAGATTTTGAGTGTTACAAGACACCTGAAACAGAAGAATGTGGTTGCTTGTTTGACAGTGCCATTGCCCAGTTTTAAACATTCAAATGCCTTTGTTGAGGAGGAGTCCATACATTCTTAAAAGTCATTAACTACTAGATGAGAGAGTTATTAGAAGGAGGAAAGGGGGGAAAATACTTGAAGTTCACAAAGTGAAACAGTGCAATTATTTTAAAGGCTGTAGTGTGTCAGCTCTGGCGGGCAGTTCTCTGCACTTGGTACTCCTCAGTGGCCTGCTCAGCTGCTGTGGGTTAATGTTTTAATGTTTTCTGCTCCCCTACAGAAGAGTGCAAGTGTTCATAGTCAGCTTGTTTCTCAATGCTGTCTTATATGGTAGAAATAACAGCATGTGTTTCATGGAAGCTTTTTTTAAGTTCTCATTTAAAGCTGAATGTTCAAGTGTTTAGGGTTTTTGAGCAGGCAGGACTACCAAACTGCTATCAGACTAGTGAAGAGCTGAAATTTATCCCAGGCTGTGCATATTTACAGGTGGTGCTGATGATCTGTTATGACTTGAGGTGACGCTGCGGTAAAAAGGAGTTGTTCCCTCTTACTGTAGTGGGTATTCGAATATCAGCCGTTGTGTTTGAGGTTGTAGATGAAGTTTTCATTTTTAAAGCTGGTGATGAGCAGCTTCTCTTGCTCATGAAGAATGCCAGCCTTTTGTGTGGTTTCTGTGTGTCAGCAAAGATTCTGTAAGAGACTTCTGTGAAACTCCTCCTGCTGAAGTACAACTGTTAGATCCGGTAGATAAATCTAGATGTCAGCCACAGGTGTTTGCTTTTATTCCTATATTGATGAAGTGTAAAGCCAGAAATATTAATAGTAACTGCTAAAGCTGCTGTCTTCCTGAGAAGGATCTCCAGACATAAAAGGTCACTGGAAGTGCAGTATAAGGTTGTACCGTCATTCCTCTTGAAAATTCCTCTGTCTTTAAACTTCGTGCTTTATAAATACAAATGTGTATGGAGTGCCAAGTGACTTATTTGCATTATGGGATAATCTATTTTTGGTCATACAGGGCAGGTTACTTGGCCACATGAAGGACAGCTGTATGCTTGTTGTAATTTTTTTGTCACGCAAAATAAAATTATTCCAAGAGGTTTTTTGTATATACCTCTTCTCCCTTTGAAGCTAGGAGTAAAAGCTCTGCTTTTAACAGTGCAGAGGGAAGGTAGAAATACTAATTAGCACTGTAGAGAGGTGTCAGCTGTCTGTCACAATGACAACTGGGCATGTTTGTCTAGTATTCATTAAGGTTACAAACTGAAGTAGAGATTATGTCAAATGTCCCAGAATCAGACTGGTTGAGGTAGGCAAGGGCCTCTGGGGTCACCCACAGCCAGTTGCCCAGGACCATGTCCAGGTGGCTTCTGAATACCTCCAAGGATGGAGACTCTGCCTCCTCCCTGGGCATCCTGTGCCAGTGCTTGGTCACTCTTTCAGTGAAAAAAATGTCTCCTGATGTTCCAATGAACCTCCTGTGTGACAGTTTGTGCCCATCGCTTCTGGTCCTGTCACTGGGCACTGCTGGAAAGACCCTGGCTCCAGCTTCTGTATGTCCTCCCTGCAGGTATTTGTACACGTGGATGAGATCCCCCTGAGCCTTCTCATCTGCAGGTTGAACAGTCCCAGCTCTCTCCACCTCTCCTCATGGGAGAGATGCTTTCTTGTGCTTCATCATCCTTGTGGCCCTTTGCTGGACTCTCTCCAGTCTGTCCATGTCTCTCTTGTGTTGGGGTGCTCCAGGTGTGGCCTCACCAGTGCTGGGCAGAGCAGAGGGATGCCCTCCCTCGACCTGCTGGCCACACTTTGCCTCATGCAGCCCAGGACACCATTGACCCTTTGCAGCAAGAGCACAGTCCTGACCCTTGTATTTCTGGGAGAGGATGAGTGGGGTATGTGTGTGAGGTGGCAGGGGAAAAATGCAGAGTGGGTAAGAAATGAGATACTGGTTTCAGTGAAGCATATGAAGATTTTGATTCCATCTAGAGCAAGTTTAACTTGTCTGGTTTGTTGGAGGATGGAGTGATCAAAAATGAGGGTTAAAAAAAACATGCTTGCTTCTCTGTCAGGTTATTTCAACTATTTTTGTAGGGGTGTAGATGATAATTCCTGGGAATACCTCCTATGTAGAACACTCTCAGTGGGTGCAAGGACCATAAATGCCTTGACCAAGCCTACCAATGCCTTTAAAAATACTGTTTCTTGAAGCCAAGTGGTAAGCCCTCATACTGACAGTGCTTTAGTTAGAACTTTTTTGAGTGCAGGCTGGCATGAGACTGGAAGAGTTGTGAAGAGTTTGTAAATGGTGTGGAAAGGAAGACAAATATAGTGTACTGTGTAGTAAACCATGCCATACATGGTCATGGTTCTAATATATTTTTTAAAAGCTAAGTAATTTGAAATGTTTAGAGGTGCTTTCTTGACCAGTGTCACACAAGTAAGGACAGGTGGGATTTGGCTAAGTCTGCTTCATTCTGTTTTTACCACTTGCTTTTTTCCTCCTGATACTGAAATACTTTATTGTCAAAAAAACAGGAACTGCTTGTATTTATAGGTACTGGTAATATCTGAAGCTGCTGTACTGCAACTTAGTGGAAAAAGAAAATACTATTTTTGGGCTGTTTTCTTTGAAAATGAATACTCTAGCCAGCTGTTCACTGTGCAAGGCCACCTTCTCCAGTACTCACAAGGAGCTTTCCCTTTCATCAGTAGGTTTGAGGAAATCTAGCTTTGTGGCAGAGCAGGCAGTAGGAGCCTAATCCTCTACAATAACATGTTCATACATGTTAACAAATACCTTTTGCTTTACCAGCCAAGTTGTGTAAAAAATATTTTTAAGAGTTTTGACATCTCTTCCAGTTTTTTGTAAGTATAATGCTATACTAGCAAATGTGGATCTTTTTAATTCAGAAATACAGAATCTATGTTGTCTTTTACTGCCTCCTTTCACCCAACTGATTGGGGTCGTTTTAAATGCATTCCAGGCTTGTTCTCTTGAATGGGACAATTTGCAAAAGAATAATATGGCATAGTGATGTTTACTGGCAACTTACAATAGATGCTGAAGGACTCTGTCCCTTGTGAGGTGAAGTTCAAGATGTTTGTTGAGACCACATAAGTTACTTTCAAGAAATCTTAGGTTTTGTTTGGTTGTTTTTTTAAGCTTGACTCAATTAATCCAAGCATGGATAGTATTGATGGGCCTTTCTTGAAAGCTACTTAATAGTGGCAGGTATTCCTGACTGGGTCAAGCAAAGACTTTCTGCATTGCCATGAAGTTAATGAGTTTCTAATTTATAGTTGTTTCTCTTTGAAGATGTGATTTACTGTGGTTTTTTTTCTGGAAGCTAAACTGTGCATCATCTAACAAGAACTGAAGGTTGACTGTACCCAGTGAGAAGACAAGTCATTAGTACGAGCAATCCTACACTTGTTGTGTTTTGATTTGAGAACAGAATCCCTCAGATTAGTCCTTGCAGAGTCTGTAATATTATACCATTAAAATTCAGCCTGACAGCCATGACAGCCGCACCAAACAGCTTTTCTTCGTTAGCACAGGGTTTTAACAGTGTATGGGTGACGATGCTGTCTGCAGGGAGGAGGAGCACAAGAGTGTTGGTTGCCTGGCTGGAACAGAAGTCAGAAGTGAGCTAAGCATGCACCCATCTGGCTTTGGAAAGTAGGAAGATGCGATGTAGAGGATGGGAAAGATCACCAGTGAGTCCTGAACAACCTTAAAGCTGTTGCAGTTTCAGGATTGTCTACTGTACAGGACACCTGAGGTTTGTGGACCAGTTTCTGGAACCCAAGAGAGCTGAACCCTAGAGTTTTGAGTTGCAGCTCTTGAAATCAGACAGAAGTAAGAAGAAATGCAGAAGATGAGCACTTGCACAGTTCTCTCCATGGCTGGTATCAAATAGTCATATTGGAATTTACTCTTGAACTCTTCAGCAGAGCTCCTGCAGCAACACAGAGTGATCACTGCCTAGCACGGTTACTGACCGCTGCTGCTCAGCGGTGTCTTCAGGCAAAGTGCCACTGTTTTACTGATTCAAGGCTCTGTGGACAGGAAGCATGATGTCCTACTGACCTCATTCATTTTGGCCAGTATGCCTAAACTTTAACTCGTTTTGGTTTTGGTTTGTTTGTTTTTTTTTATAGAAACTTGGACTCATGCTTTCAAATAATGTAATAAAACCAAGGGAAGTGTTGTCTTGTTTTTCACGTTCCTATGCTCTACTGATTTGGTGTCTACCAGAGACCTGAAAGGCAGAAAGAACAAAGTGATGTTAGTCAGAGAAGGCTTTGAATTACTAGTAGCAAAACTTGGTAGTCATAAGTGAAGACCTAGATGCAGCTCCACCAGAAACATCTGGGCTGGTTAGTTGTGGTCAAGCAAATCTGAAATGCGTGTGCTAAAGAATGTTTTGCATGAGCTGCTCTCTGGAGTATATAGGAGAAGAAACTTTCCAGATTTTACAGCTAGGAACTTTGTATTTGCAGAAGACTAATTTATACTAAATTATTGTAACCTGTTAAGTGAGCTTGAATTTAATACTGTGTCAAAATGCTTCTTGGTTTTCTAGACCAGATTTTCTTAGCCAATAGTCAAATCCTTTAGGGAAAATAAAGCATAAAGCAAGCTTACTGCTATTTTATCATCCACCCATACCGTTCTGTGATGATGATAAGGTGTAGAAGTGAAGCTAGATCACCTTTTGTCTCAGAAATCACTATCACCTCTGCTCTGTCAGTTCAGCGAAGACATGAAGTGGTGTAGTGCATCTGCCCTCATTAGGTACAAGCCTGTTAAAGGCTTTGGGTATGTTTTAAAATGCAGTGGTGGGTCAAGCATAAAAGTGTTTGCTGCAACTATTTAGTGCTGGGACAAGAGGAGAAATTGTTGGCATCTCTCCTATATAACTGAGGAGAATGGTGATTGTCCTCAGGTGAAGGCATGTGGTGACACCAGTGACTGCTCTCTGTTCAGGGTGGGCTGGAACATTTGAGAAGCTTCCAACTGTTGCTCGCTAAATACTCAATTTATTTGCCACATCCCTTTGCTCTGACCATTATAAATGTTGATCTAACCTGCTCTGTCCATGATACATTCTCATTATCAGCTTTTGTAGAAGTGGTTTTATTTTTTCCTTAGCATTCACAGGGACTGAAAATTGTTACTGGTGTCTTTTTGAGAGAGCCAGGCACCCAGAGCTGGGGGAGGCTGATGCCTGCATCTCCCCAGAGCAAGCAAGAGCTCAGTGAAAGTGCCTCTGCTGGGCTTTCTTACCCTGTGCACTTGAGACTTTCATCTCATCTGCTTCTCCTTAGAGACTTCTAGTCAGTGCAGAAGATTATTTTCCAAAATCTTTTGAGAGCAAGGCAAAGAAGTATGAGCTCCTCTTCTGATCCTTGCTGTGGAAAGGAAAACACAACTCTGGTAGCGAAGTCTGGTTCTTTCTCATCTGATATTTGCAATTCAAACATCTAGCTGAGATGCTGCTGGTGTGACCTTCCTGTCTTACTCCAGGTGATGTGTGCTGCTTTAGTTATCTTGGTAAAGTTACCTGAAGGTTATTTTTGTAATTTCTGAAAGCATTGGAAGGGAGTGTCTAGTTTGAAAGCAGCTGAAACCTGTGCGTGGGTGCTATGGCCACTGTCCTCCTAACGACCGTGTAGTAAGAATATCTGGGTGTTCTCCTGTCTTCTTCCTCTTGAATTAATTTACAAAACTGCTGTTAATTGTGTCCCAGTTTGGAGATTATTAGCACTTAAATTTGTGTATCTCTTGATTTTCCAGTGGAGATAAGATCCATGCAGTATACTTTCTCTCAGTTGCTATGATACTTTCATTTAGAAGCAACCTGTGAACCCTTTAAAGTCCATCACGGTGGTTGAGAGCCACTGTCCTGAAAGCCAACCTGCAGGCTGCTAATTGAGTCAGCCTTTCCAGTCATCTGTAGAATGTGCCTAAAACTGAATGTAACAGTGGGTAATTCTTGCTAGTATTTCAAGTATAATGGCTTTAAGGAACTGCATGAAAAGAATATGTAATTAAAGACAAAAGTTAAAAGCTTTGATCTTTAGATTTTTCTTTCCTTAATTCCACATTGACTTCCCCATATTCAGTCTTTGTCAATTCTCTCCTGCAAAGCTTTGTGCTCCAGTTACTTGGTTTTGGAGATGAAGTCTTATGATCTAAAGCTGATTTGAAAGTTGCAGTTGCTTTAAATAGAAGGCAATATAAATAAAAATGTGAAATGTCTTTTAAAAGAAGAGGGATGGAGAAGGAATTCTGTTACTAGTGTAAACATGATCTTGAAATGTCATAAACTTTACTGGGAGTTTCCTGATAAGCTGTGATCAAGTGATTGCAAAGCCCCTGGTTCAGATCCTAGATGAACCACACCAGGTGTTTTAATTTGGAGACCAACTGTAATCAGTCTTCATTGCAGGTCCTAGTGAGTAAACTGATTAAACATGGCCTTTTATTAGTGATCAGTAAGACATAACTAACAGCTAACTTGGGTTTGAAATGCTCCTGGGTAATAATACATCAAATCTTCTATAAACTTTAGAACCTAAGGAGGAATTAATTTGTTGTCCTCTAGTGCACATCAGATTGGGCACGATGGCTCTACCTTCCTATTGATTTATTTTTTTTTGTCTTGATTCCTTATTGATCACCATGATAAACACATCCATTTATGCTGGTAGTTCTCTTAGGTAAGCTCAGTCTGTGTACTTACCATCAGGTTTCTTGATTGTTAAGTAATAATTTTGAGGTTGCATAAAGGCTAATACTTTTATTTGCTAACTTAATCTTTAGGCTGTTTTTGAGTCACTTCTCTCTCAAAGTGGTCAACTCACTTTTGGCATTGCACAAATACTGTAGAGGTACAAAGTAACCTACTAACATCTTTGATAAATGTGGCTGAAGAACACATTTATTTACAGGCATGCTGTCAGGCTGCTGTAGCTTTCTGTGCAGAGGGTAGGAAGCCAGAAGCTTGCAGTCCAGCTCCCAATCCTATTGATGCATCACTGTATCATCACTGACCTTACTTCTAGGACTAGAAACACAAGAATAATGGATGTTTTACTGATACTTTCTAATCTTAAACTTCATTCAGTATGAGGTTTACCTGCAACTAAGAAGAATTTTGATTTAGAGTGGTCGTTTCTCATTTTCCAAGAAAAAAAGACATTAACTTTACAGTTGAACTGAAGGGCAGTTTGATTTAAATGTATAACCTAGCTTCTCTTACTACTTTCTATTTCGTGGTCAGATTTGGTTCCTATAGGAGTTGTTCCCATTCAAAAGCAGAACTTACGCTTTAACTTTCTTGCTGGCAGTGTGCTGAATACTCAGAGTTATGGAAGAAGGGCCTGTGTGATGATCTGGAGGCTTGAGGGCCTCTTTTGGAGGTGACAAGTATTGGAATCCCACCACTTCTTCAAGAAGTCTCTTCTATTCCTTGCTCTTTGTGAGGAAAACACTTCTGACATATACTTAAACTTTCTTGGCTGTAATTAAACCCCATAGTGTTTGTGCTTCGCTTGTACCTAACAGGTGTGAGGACAAGTTTCCTTCTCCTTTGCAAATACTTTGTGAAGTCAGTAACTGTCTCTTTTACCTCTTTCAAATGGTTAATTTTCTTATTTAGTAATTCTGGTTATTGGGGAAAAAAAGTTGGGAATACTACATGTCTCAATTCTATTCCTGCTGTCCAGAGTGCTTGCAGATCATCTGCAGGTGTAAAGATAGTCTGTACACCACTGTCCAAGTCATGAATTAAAGTATCCTGTAACACACTTGGAGGAGACCCCTGGAGAGCTCTGTTTGATGTGTCCCTCCACTGAACCACTGGAGACCCACGTGTACAGAGTAGTTACCCATGGTGGACCTGCTTTGCACAAGCCGTGTTCTTACTTACAAAGATGTTGTGCAAGGTGGCATTGAAATCTACACATCTTCTTTGTTATTGCTCTCTGAGACCTGTTGACTTTTCTCAGAAGGAATTCTTGACGTAAGCATCTGAAAAGGCCATCTGTGTTGGCTTGCTGCTGTCTGGATAATGATAAATAGGTGGTTCTGCTTTGCTTTGGTTTTCTTCTGAGGTATTGAGCACGGGTTGTCTGACCTGTTATTTTTGTGTTCTTCAGCGACAGATGCTTAGGTCTTTTTAATCTTCTGGATCATTCCTGTTCTCAAAGTTAAGAAAAATATTAGTGATATTGAGGGAGAGAACTGTCTGAGGTGGTCTGCTGTGAATTTTTTACTTTGCCATCTTGGGGAACAAAAGAAAGTGTGGTATTCTTCACATGTTCCTCCTCTTGTTGCCCTTAGTTGCTGATGTTGGTCAGTAGTTTGAAACATAGCTTCAGCTTTGTCATGAAGAATGATGTTGTTACTCCTCCTTCAAAGATAATGGCTTGTCAAAGGCATCTCTTCAGCAGCCTCTGTATGCCAAGCTGATACCCAGCACTTCCAAAGCCAGTGCCATTATTTAAACTAAAAGGCATTTATCTGTATTCTTGAAAATTTGCCCACTTTCATGAGTATGGTTTCTAGCAAAGCAGAGCTCTGTAGAATGAAGTTTGTATTTGGCATATGCTTGTCCTGATTGGTGGCAGTGGGAGGATGCTGTTTTGACTGTGAGGGGAGACTTTGAATGTGGTTTAGACTTCCCTTTTAAAGGCATAACTTGAAATTTCAAGTATTCAGAGAACTGAATAAATCTGTATCCTTTAAATGTAGATGAAATTTCTGTTGCATGAAAATTGTTGTTAGAAACCGGAAGGGTTGGAGTGTGTGAATGTTGATGTTTGTGAGCTTTTAAAGGAAATAAATCTGGTATGTATTGTAGGACTCCTTTGTAGAGACAGGAAGGCAGTTGTCACCAAAGTGCAGTTTGAATGTTGAAACGTGCTAAGCTACTTGTCTGTCAGTCACTGGGACTGGCACGAGCCTCTCTGTCCTTGGGAATCCCTGTTCTCCTCTCTCTCCAGAAATGGGAGAGAAGTGCCTGGTGTCCCTCCTGTGGAAGAGCAGGTGGGCTCTGGTTCAGGGTGAGGGACACCCCCTTTCTGGCTGGCTGTGAGCTCCCCTGTGTCAGTCAGCCAACAGCTGGGACGGAGTCTTGACTCCTCAGACCCGGTCAGGGAGTGGACCTCGGGATCTGCTTCCCCGGTCCGAGCTGTCCCTGTGTTCAGCACAGGCAGGGTCGGAAGGGTGCTGGTGTTTCAGCTGTCACACAGCCACAGCAGCCTAGATCATCTTGCTTCTGCAGGCTGTTTGCTTCATTGGTTAAAAGTAGATGCCTCAGTCCTGTTAGTTCATACCTACAAGAGGCATCATTTACGTTACCTCTGTGGATTTGTTTTTGCAGTTAGGTAGCATCTCCCCACCTCCAATTAACATCTTGCTAGAATATAGCTGCAGAATGTTCTACTATTGTCTGAAGTAATGCAAAAGTAATTTCAGAAGCAAGGGGTACAAGTGAGAATCTAATGAGGAAAACACTTTCATACCTTTTCAGATGCCTGCTTAAGAATAGCACAGGAATATATAGCATATAGGGTATCAGTATAAAAATAGACTGTATGAAACACAAGCCATGTGGTTATAAGCCACAACTTTTTTATACTTAACAATAGCAACAGGGTTTTATATGCTGCAAGTAGATTTGTCTTGCAAGTTAAATGACGTTCTATTTACAGTAACTTTCTGAGGAAGAGACTTTCTGCATACTCCTCACAAACAACTGAATTAGAAGGAAGAGCTCAGGCCTCATCCTTCAACCAAGGAGTGCTCTCTCAATCTGCAGATGTCAGTTCCTTTCCATGTTAAGTCTCTGTATCACTCAAATGTCCTGTAGCTGTTGTGTTGCTTTCCTGTAGTTAGGTGCATTTACTTGTCACCCAAGTGTGCAATACTTCTGAGGAAAACTAGTACCAACCTAAGAGCATGGTATTTATCACCTTGATCAAGCAACTTCTGTAGCAGGTCTTAAGCTAAATTCCAGACTCACATGGGATTTTTATTTTTGTTCAGGGCAGAGTGGTGAAGAAGGGGAAGCACGAGGGTGACCAACAACTGCTTACAAAGTTATCCATGTTTTAGATTACACTTTGCAATTTTAGCTTGATCTGGTTTTCAGTTGTAACTTAATCTGTCATAGCTTGAATGCAACATATTTAGCTCTGACTTCTGGGTCCCCTTGGAGAACTTGTGTGTTTTGAATATAAAGTAGGGTGCTAAATAGAACAGAAATAATGGGTTCTGTTTGCAGAAATATTTTGTGACATATTAAAAATGTGAAAGGTGTCTTTTGAATTTAGATGTGTATAGCCATTAGTGTGTTACACAGTGTACCTCTACAGGATTGTCAGCATGACATGAGATGTTTCATTAATGGCTTTACGGTTGTCTTTTTACATTAGCAACTTTAAATAGCATGAAAATCCATAGGGCTTGAGGATTACTTCTTTTTTTTCCCGATCAATATGTCCTTAATGCAAACCCATAGAAACAGTATCACCTTTCAGGTGTTAAACTACTCTTCAGGCATTCTGTGAAGCCTGTAAACGTTTGGACATAAATTTAACCTGTCTGGACATCTAATATACTTTAATGCAGGTTGAATAAGAGAGTTAATATGTCTGTTTGATTCTTGGATCTCATAGGAATCCGTCAACTGCATTCTACCAAGCGTTCCATTGCAACAAGTTACGCGAGTCAAAGACCTTCTGGGATAGGTATGGATGCCTCAGCATGGAATGCATACGTGCTGGGGTATGCATGAACAGCTTTGCTCCATGCCAGTTCCTCGTCATTTTTGTTTGTGCAGAACTGCTGCTTGTGTTTGGAGCTTCGTATTTGGCTTCTGCAGCCTGGAGGTCTGAAAGCAGTCATGGCAGTGAAGTATTTACACTGAAACTTACAGCTAAATAAGTCAAACGTACACGATGTGATGTTTTTTCTTCCATTTTTCTTCTTTCATCATGCATGTATCATACATAATGTGTGAGCTGAAAGAGTTTAATGCTAGTCAGCTGCTGGCTGACCTGCACTGAAGGAATTACAGCTTCCTTTCTGAACAAAGGAAGCTTTTGGGCATTGTGCCTATTGAGTCCTATATCACAAAAACAAGTTGTGAAAGTGTTAGATTTAAACACAATTTTGGCCTAGTTAAAATGGTCTCAAAACCAGGAAAGGAACCTTTCTGGCTTGCTTTCATTCCGCTGAAGTAGAGCTAGATGGGGAACAAACGTGAGACGTGACAAGATACGAAGTAAACCTACTAAGTTAGCATTGAACTCATGGCGAGAAACTGCAATGAAGTGCAACAAAGTCACATCTGTTGTCGATATGGCTTGCCAGAGATACATTACTAATTCATCAGTAGCTGCAAACTGTTTCTTTTCTGCACTTTAATGGTTTTGAAGGGGGGTTGTTTTTTGTCAGCATTAAGTTGAAGTCCTGGTGACAGTGACTTCATGCCTATGGTGCTCTGGCTTGTCACAATACTTCTGCTTAGCAAGCTGTGTAGAAGCTATTGAAGTATTGATCACCATTTCATCCTTGTACTGCCTGTATTTGACTTGAGAGGCTTTTCAACTTGCAAAGCTTAACTGAATCCTTTGAAGTTTGCTTGGCAACAATTTGTGTACCATACAACACTGATGGTTAAAAGTAATGCTAATGCATCCTGCTCTGTTTTTTGCTGAAGTGCTGGCACTAGGCTAAGTTTCAAAAGCACATCTTCCTTTTCTAGCAGAAACTTGTATGAATTTACATTTTTGCTTTAAGCTCTGGATGATGTCACTTTCTGGTATTTATGGGACAGGGTTTGTATTTAAGTTCCAAGGATTTAATTATTTAACTGAAATAAACTTCAGGGCCTTGAATACAAGTTTGGTAGTTAGACCAAAAGGTCGAGCCTTCATCTCTTTCTCTGTTTTCATGTCTCTTAACTTGAACTAATTCTTAAGATGAGGAAGCTGATTAAAAAAATCCTGCAATCAAATATGTAAAGATTAAGATTAATGCTTCACAAACCTGAGGTTTATATACATTGTCTGAAGCAAATACTTGAAGCAGGGGATATAGAAGAAAATTGAATTCCAGTAGAAGAATGTAAATGGCTTCCTTCAAAAAAAGTTTTGCATCTTTGCTGATGATCACTCTGTGGTAAAAACAAGTATTTGTAAAAACATAGAAGCAAATTCATCAGGATTGATGCAAGTTTTAAACCCCTAATCTGTTGAAACTCTGAAGTCTTTGACAAGGCTTAGCAGGTTTTGCATTTATAACCCAATTACTCTTAAGATCCCGTTATGCAGGTTTGCTTTACTGGGTGACTGAAGCCAAAAAGCTTTCAGCAATAAAGCCCCAGTGAAAAGCCAGAGGAGGGAAGGTCAAGGGCAGACCAGGCAGGCAGGGTTGGGCAAGAGCACGGTGGGCTTGGGGTGGCCCTGCCAGCCCTGGGTGGCAGTGGTGGGATGGGGGGTCCAACCTGCTGGGGACCTGAGGTCAGGCACGAGTACTTTGATCACAGGTACAGCGGTTTGGGGCTTTCTTTGCAATCTCTGGTTTGTGAAAGAGAAATCTCTGTCACAAAACGATAAGCTCATCTGATTTCCCCATCCCAAAACGTGGGGTCAGCACACTGCAAAACATAAGGATCATAGGCATGCCGGCAGTAGACTCCAATTACATTTTGCAGCTCCTTCAGAAGTACTTTGTGAACCTCAGGGGCTTGACTTAGGGGACTTGAGCGTAAACATAATAGAAAATCTTCCTGTGCAATTGTAGTATTTTCTTCTAACAACTATGGGTTACTCTCCTATGAGCAGCTGTCTCTCGGGCCATTTGAATTCAGCAAAGCCAACCATGTGCTATTGCAATAGACAGTAAAGACTGCTAAACTGCTCCAGTGAAACAGACACTTGTTTATTTTTCATTAACACATCATGGCAGGGAAGGGTGCTGGTAACACCCAAAGCATTAAATACTAGTGAAATCCTAGTTGTTACTGACACTTTTGCAGGAAGCCTGCAAATGTTTTTCTGCATAGTCTTCACATGGGTGTTGCTAAGGGCACAAGTCTCACAGGTCTGTCTTTTCAGTGGGCACAGTTACCGAGAGGACTAAGAAGGGAAATAATGGCTTCTTGGCACCTTCACACAAGTCTGTGTGACAGCTCTCCTGTGCCTGGATTGCCTTTGTGGGATAGTAATGACACATGAGCTTCAGGTGGCTTTGCCTAAAACATAGCCATTGTTGGTTGAAGTTAAAGCAGTAGGATTTATGGTTTGGAGCAGTCTATAGTAAGTAAGCTTTCTTGAAATGCAAAATTATGCTGTATATAGAACACTTGTTTGATCACTATATAATACCTTCATTTTCAGTGAAGTTGTATATGTTATGCTAACAGGGCTACCAAACACTTTTTCAAACCATAGTATAGTTTGTTGGTGGTACTGAAACAGCTTTCCAATCATATCTTACCATACTCTTGGGATACAATGTCTCCATAGGAAAAGGTTTTGCAGCAATGAAGTCAGAATCACACTGAGGCTTTCAAGAATGTGATGCATTATGGAAAGTTTGATTGCTGTCTGTTGTGCAATATGCCTTAAGAATCAGACTTGCACTTAGACTTACCAGTTCTATTCCCATTTTCTTAATCTGTGTGTATATGAATGCCTAAGACACTTCTCTCACTTTGTTTGCAAGACATTTGAAATGAAAAACTTACAGTGCTATTCTTGAGTTGTAGGCATATAGGAGAAATATAGCTAAAATACAGAAGTGCAAGCTGTACTTCTGTAGTTCCTGGAGCAATCAACTATGTCTTTGTGTGAAAGCACAGCATAGCAATCAGTCTTTTTTTAAAGACCTAAGTAGTGTCTTTCCACTTCTAACTGGAGAATTTGTAAGTTGAGGTGCTGGATACAGTGGATGGTGCATTCACAGAATGTATCAAACTCATTCTGGTTATTTAACAGATTTATTTTTTTTCCTGGTGTTTTCCTAAGGACTGGATGGTATCTATAGATTCCATTCTGCAGCCATGGGATAAAGTATTTTTATGCAAACTGGGGTTTGATATCAGCAGCTAAGGATTTGAGAAAAATACATCATCTTAGGGTTTGGCAGCATATTTGGACTGTACTGTAAGAACAGCTGGCACTGGAGTTCTCTGCCTCGAGGGGCTCACGGGAGCTCTGTTGTGGGGAGCACGATAAAGTGAAGGAAGGACAGAACCACGTGGGAATCGTGCCAGTGTTAGACCTAATTCTCCCGTGCTTGTAGAAAGTGAAAGGAAATAGTAATCAGGATAAAACCACATCTGACTAACAGGAGGCTGCTCTGTCAGTGTGGAACTTCTCCTGGCCTGTGTGGGCCGTGGCCTGTGTGGTCCTGGGCTCTGCCTGCTGGAGATGAACAGGATGGACACTGGGACTAGAGCAGGGAGAGGTCTGGAGTGCTGACCCCGTGCCGCTTCATAGCGTGCTCACTGCCCTGGGGCAAGGGCAGCATGAATATGGAAACAAACAAAAGCAAGGTATGAGCTCCTTAGGCCTTTCAGCACTGTCTAGTAGTATCACTTTAAGTGCAAAATACGGGTGGGAGAGTGACAGTTTTTCTGGATGCACGGAAATCACCCTTCCGGGAGGGACAGTCCATATACCCAGGTGTGAACGCTGCGCTGTTTAAAGGGCAGATGTGGATTTGGAGCACGAGGTGCAGGAGGGGAAAGGTGCTCCTGCAGTGTGCCAAGTGGGCACAGCACTGGGGAAATTTACAGGGCAGGCTTCCTGCCTTCCACGTGAGAGGCTTTTCCATTAACTGAGCAAATGCCTTAACTTTGAGTACTGTAGTGGAGTTTACTTTTTAAATAATCTCACTGCAAAATAGTTGAAACAGGAGTAGAAGAACAAAGTACCAATCTCAGACTGAGCTAGGAAAGTATAATTATGCTGTAAAGATGCAGAAGCAGATCCCACTACAAAGGGTGCTGTTTGCTTTAATTGTGCTTCTCTTGGCTTTATCTCTTCAGAGGTGCCTCACCTGACTCCTCAAGTGGTAGTCATGAAAAGCTCCAACAGGGACATGGGGCAGCCTTGGGGGCTTCAGTGCCTTGAAGACACATTTTGGACAGTTTCAGATGGATCAAAACACATTAATTCAAGACAGAAAGGAGTAGTTAACCTTGTCATGAATTATAAGTACTTTTTATTCTGAGGAGGTTTATCACAAAACATGGCTTGAGAGAGGCTCAGAAGACAGCAAGACATTTCTAGTGAAATGGGTGTTTACCACTTTTGTTTTAGATTACAAGCTCTGTTCAATTTAGAGCTAGAGGCTGTTACTCCCACAGTCTGAAAAGCTGATTCCCTCTACTTGTAGGTGCCTGGTGCTAGGTACTGACAGTTTTGTGAGACTCGTTAAAATAGATTGCTCTAAGTAGTCTTATGTTCTTTCAGTAGTTGAGCTTTGTTTCACGTATGTAACTAATCCCCCTGAGCATATTGCCAATCCTAATTTTAAAGTGTCTCAAGTGTTTTTCCTTAGCACTTGGTTGCAGTGCGCGTTACGTGTTTTCAGACAGGCGGGTTTCCCAGCATGGCTGCAAACCTTCCATTTTTCCCATGTTCACTTTTTTCAAACGTAGCTGCATGCTGCTGATAGGAGCTTCCGTGGCCAGGGAGCATTATCAGTGGTTATCACTGTGGGCAAGAGCTGGCTGGTGTCAGCCCCGAGGCCCGAGACCTGGTGTGGCAGGGCAGCAGAGCCTGTGGATGGAGCCTTGCTCCTCCGCTGCCTTGGCCGGGCCTCCTGGGAGAGCCACAACTCCCCGCCAGGTGGAGAGAACGGGGACAGCCCCAGGCTCCCAGATTATGACTCTGGAGACTTAGGAGTGAGCAACTGGCTTGTGCTCCTGCATTGTGGCTTGAAAACAGACCAAAAATAGCAAGGCCTGGGTTGCTGTAACCCAGCATTTAAAGACGTAGTCCAACATCTTGTTTCGCACAGTGAATACATGTTCTTACAGTGGTGGCTGAGATGTTGTGTTGGACTGTTCTGCACTGGTGTGTCTTTGGACACAGCTGACCCTGGGTGTGAGCAGCCAGCTGCAGTTAATGGTGATCCAGTGAGGATCCAGTGAGGATTCACTGGAATGGGGGACGTGTGCTGGTGAGCTCAGTGGTGTCAGACTCTCCTGCTGGCTGCTGCCTCTCAGCTGTGAAGTGGTAAATATGGTGCTGATCCAGGGACATGAGAACTTGAAAGTAGCCTTCGAGTAAAGCCAGAGAATAAGTATTATAAGAGGGTGTTTTTTTTCTTCAGTGCTTTATAAAAGCAATTTGGCAGAAATGAAAGTAGAGATAAGGACCTTGTGAGTATCCTGTGAATCCCTGTTTTCCCCAGTGAAGAAAGCTGAAATATGAAGCAAGGAATCAAAGCTAATTTACTGTTTATTCTAATGCATTTTTCTGGTTATGGGTGTCATAAGCATAGTCTGAGGAATTATAAACTGAAGGAGCAGTGTCTCTTAAGAGCTCTAACTGTACTGGGCAACACAGTCGAGGGGAAACCCCCCCATGATTTTGTACTGAATTCTTGAATCTGAAGCATTAGCTTCTCAGGGATCATGTTCTAGGAGTCCTGTGGGTGCCAATGGGTGCATAGTTCTAACTGAACGATACAGTAATACTCACA
Source organism: Hemiprocne comata (assembly GCA_020745705.1). Classification (NCBI taxonomy): domain Eukaryota; kingdom Metazoa; phylum Chordata; class Aves; order Apodiformes; family Apodidae; genus Hemiprocne; species Hemiprocne comata. The sequence continues at coordinate 27,119,285 of CM036594.1, read as the reverse complement.
AAGTTTTCTCCTTATATTTACAGTGCATCTGGTGCAAGTGTTGTTGCCATTGACAACAAAATAGAACAGGCAATGGTAAGTAAAAAGTTGTTATTTCTAATAGGATTAGTGGTTCATCATTGAGCATAAATTTCGAGCTGTATTGGGTTTCTGTGAGTCTGTAACATCCCTCCAGTCAGGTCAAACTGAGACCATCATCTGATAAAAAGGATTTTCTGTATCAACTATGGGATGACCACAAGCCATGATTGCCTTTACTGTTGGCCCAGAAATGTTCTTAAGTTATTTTTGCTACTAATTTCTGTGAACAAGCTGTTTGAACATAAAAGGGTGCTGAAAATAAATAGCACATTTAAGTCTCCTACTTCAGCCAAGTTCATTACTAGTTTTTCTTACTTGTCACTAGTGCCATCCTTGGCATTTTTACCAGCTTCAGCTACATCTGTTTGAATTTTGCTTCTGCTGATGTAAAGGCTTTATTTCTTGTTTCTTATACACCTCAATGCTTGGGATGGTGTATCCAGGCTCCCACCTCCAGGTCAGAGCTGATGCTTTCAGTCTGAGTAGCTGAAATGTAATTCTAGTCCTTGTCTTCAGTGTAACCGAGGTGACTAGAACTTCTTGCTGAATGCTGGAAACAAAGCTTTTGGTGTAGGGGCCATTTTACAGTGAATAAAAGAGCTAGGTTATTTGTTCTTCGAGGCAATATAGTAATGTATTTTTAGTGTCGACTGCTTTAGTTTTCTAGGCTCACCACTTACTTCAGTGAGAGCAGTAAAACAATAAATCCTGGGGTTGGAGAGGAATGAAACTGTTCTTGCACTTGGTGTAACTGTTAACTTGTTCTTCGCAGGATCTAGTGAAAAGCCATTTGATGTATGCAGTAAGAGAAGAAGTGGAAGTCCTGAAGGAACAAATAAAAGAATTAGTAGAAAGAAACTCTTTACTTGAACGAGAAAACGCACTGTTAAAATCTCTTTCAAACAATGATCAGTTGTCCCAGCTCTCAGCCCAACAGGCCAATCCTAGTAGCACTTCTCAAGCAGCGGTCGCGCAGCCTCCCCAGCCGGCGCAGCCTCCGCAGCAGCCGAATGTCTCCTCAGCCTAAAGCTGTCTTGCCTCCTTGGAAAACAACCACCTGAGAGCAGTCTGTCCTTGTGTGCCACTGGCGTCCTTTCCACTTTCTCTGAGAGCGAGTAGCCATGCTTCTGTTGTGTGTTGGGCCTTTTCAGTATTAGACAATCACTCTACCAGAGCTGTCCTCACTGGTGTCTCATCAAGTGCAGTCGGTGTCCGTTCCACCATCAGTGCACAGGGGAGGTCCCAGCAGGAGTCACTGATGCACAGGAGGCTTTTGCTTGGTGTGCAGGAGTGAGGTTTGTAAGAGCTTTGGTGGCTCTCCAAGGTTTCCATTTCCCATGGATTACTTTGCGCCTTGCTATCTGGTAAGAAGGAACAATTCATCTGAAGAGCCACTGTTCTTTCAATATAAGTAACATTTGCCTACATTAGTTTCATTTATTTGTTTTATTTATTACAGGGCTGCTATTTTCATAATGTACATGAACAATGTCACAGAACTTTTTTAATTTTTTTTTTAATAAATGTATGTATCAGTAAAATTATAGATGGGATTGCGTTTAATAGAGAAAACGTTTAGGCAATAATTGAACAAAAGAATCCTGGCATATTTCTAACACTAATGGCAATTTACCTTTGGTATTTATTTATGGTAGTAAAGATCCAGCTTGAATGTAAATTTTGTATAGAGTGTAAGTATGAAGACCATAGTGCATCTGTACAGGTAGTCACCAGTTATTGTGATATAATAAATAATTGATGGGCTATTTTGATGAAGAAAACTTTGCTCATTTCTGTTCTACTTTCTAATAGAGAAGGCTTTTTGATGAAGAAAACTTTGCTCATTTCTGTTTCTACTTTCTAATAGAGAGAAATTGCCATGATTCCTCTGCTTTTTGACATTTCGTATAATTATTTTTTTTTTGGGTGGGAATAAAAAGCTGTGAAATTGTTCAACCTACTTTGTAACCAAAGAAGCAAAGCTGTGTAATTGAGGTTTGTTTTTTTTTTATTTATAATGCACATTCTTTATGTATTTTTATTTAGTGTTTTCTCATTCACGACTTTCTTTGCTGTCTAGCATGATCTGCATGACCTATAATCTTTGAACCACTTTCGTACCTCATGTTTTTATCCAGCACTCTTATTGTAATATGTAATAGTCTGTGAACAATGTCAAATAAAAAAGAAAGAACAGCTGGTGTTGGTGGAGCTGAGCTAGTGTGCTATGCACTAGTTGTTTAAAAAAATAAATGAAGTGAGCCATCTTTTGTTCATTTAAAATGGTGTTTTGAATTTCGTATGCAGAAAACGTTTTGTTACATTGCAGATTTTAATGTATTTAATAAATGCAACATGCAGATTAAGTGCAGTGTATACTGAGTATTTAAATTAAAAATGTACATTTCATAAATACAGTTTCAAGAGAGACCATCATTTGTGCAAACTAACAAAGTGTGTCAAATTGATGTATAGATATCTATATTTTAACACTTTTTCTGAAATTAAACTGCAGTTTTGTTGAAATTTTTTTGCTGTAGATGTCGTTACAGTGTAACTAAATTCAGCAGCACTTTTTCTCTTAATAAAAGGGAGAAAGGTAAGTTCAGTGAGCCAGTAACAGAGCAATGCCAATGTTACAACTGCTGCTCTAGCAACAGTTTTGACATTTTAGTCTAGAAAAGGGTAACTCTGGTGCTTTATTGACCCCATTGGTTTGGTTTTGCACTGATATCTCTAAGTAACGTTTGGCTGTGTGCTGGGCTGTTGATGCAGTTTGGTACTTGGCATGTTAAACCAGGAATTCACTGTTGAGAAGCAGCTACCAGAGCAGCTGGCTCAGTGTCTGTGCTGAGCTTTGTCCCGGGGCACTGCGGGCCCTGCTCTGAGCCTGCAAGCGTTTGCTTCACTATCTCACCCTTGGGTATGTCTAACCCTGGTCAGGTCTATGTGTTAGGTGAAACAAAACAACAGAAGCACTGCTGGAGACTGCAAGTTTTGGTGTCTTAAGATCTCAAGGAAGCATCCTTGTCCCGTGTTCCAGAAACTTGGAGCATCACCTTCCTGGTAAGCATCAGTTCACTGCTTGGCTCAAAAAAGCCATGTGTGTGTTTTTTGTCTGTCTCTCTGTCTATAAAAATACTCACTGAAGTAATACACTAAAATTATCTTCATTTGTAGATTGGTGCTCTTGGCCTGCTGTAACATGCACGTATACTGCTATAAATCCTTTAGTGAAACAAGAGCTTTGCATGCAAATTAGAGAAAAAACATGTTAGTAGTTATGTGTATTTTCTTGCCAGTGTGATGAATAGCTCACTCCAGCTATACAGTAAGGATGTAGCTAGTAAAGTAAGTAAAAAGGGCAAATTGGGATTTCTAGGTACAGAAGTCCTTTAGGTGAATAGTTGAGTAAACTTTTTATGGAGGGAATGATGTAACTGTTAATTCTTTCTTAAGAATTCTTTCTTAAGGTGTGAAATAGAAAGGAGACATTTGGAACATGGTTGCAGCTGCTAATGTCCTGCTGATGGTAGAAGGAGAGAAGCTAGTGAGAAGACAGTCCTGAGCACGTCTGTGTTGCCAGGGAGCTGGTGTCTTTGCATCTCCCCTCCCTCTTGCTTGTGGCCATGTTGTGTGGAGCTGCCTTTGTGTGAGCTGTGCTGCACAGCTGCAGCTCCATCCACTTGCACACGGGAGCTCTGGAGAGGGGTTTTCTCTGAAGAAAAAAGGCATTTAGTAAATCTGAAAATAGGGAATGAAGCAGCTTAATCTGATCCTGTTGGCAATCCTTTGTTTGCTTTGCTCCTCTCCTGTTAGGTTTGGTTTAGTGTTCACCTAGTGGTAAGTTGTGTTCAGCTCTAAATGCCAACTCGGCTTGCTGTGCAGGACGCTATAAAATGGCAGAAAAGGGTTTTTGCGTTGCTGCTGTCTCTTCCTGAGTGGCAGTCTGAGGCTGCTGTCTGGGGAGAGGGAGGAACAGCAGCTCCTCAATGGGAGGAGATCATCTTGACATTATTAAATGTTTGGTTCAGAGAGGGGGGAGAAAGGCTTGTTGGGAAATGATGGTGTTAACTTTCGGGCTGTGTTGGCTGCTGTGATGCTTTGTGCACACCCTGTCAGGCAGCTCCTGCTGCTGTGGAGCCTTCGTTGTCCTTGTCCAGCACCAGCCACGTCAGTCAAGTGCCCCTCGGTGCTGGCCTGGCCTGAGGCAGAGCCCGGCCCTGGGGATTGCTTCCCGGTGCTCTTGAGGGAAGGGACTGCAGGGAACTGTAGGGAACTGTGTGTCTGAGGGGGCTCTCAGGGTGTGAAGGTGTCCTGTGGGAAGCAGTGCCGTTGCATATTCCTGTAATACCTGTTGTTGAATCATTCATTATGTCTCAGCATAACGAATAGAGAAGCAGTTCAGCTTCGGGACTTGCTGTTTGAAATGGGTTTGGCACTACAGCTCTGTGTGTGTGTGTGTCTCATGGGTGGGAGGAACACGGCTGTCGGGTGGGTGGCTCTGTGGCAAGAAGGGCACTCGAGCAGGAAGGTCTTGAAGTGATGACACACAGCCTTGTGGCTCTGAATTAGCCTCTGCACCTATCTCCAAGTGTGACAGAACATGCACGGAAAGGCTACAAAAGTGGTGAGAGAAATGCTTAATGAGGAGGTGCTTAAGGATGAGAGAGCCTGAGCAGGCTGTAGCTGGCTGGAAGGGCAGCAGGCTGCAGGAGGCAGCTCCGGTCTCCAGAGAGGTGAGGGATGAGGTGAGCACGGAACTGATACTCGCCTGATTTCGCCTACAGGGGGTGTATGTTTCTTCGTGTAGCCGAAAGTGAACGTTGGAGCTGGTTGCCACAAGCTGTTTGTGGGCAGGTAGGGTGTTCTAACGGGGTAGGCAAATTCTTGGACAGAAGGTTGGTGAGAAGGGATGTACCCTCTCACCACCCCTCTGCAGCACTTCTGGTTGCAATGAGGAGCCTGAGGGAAATGAACTGTAAAGGGTGGTTGAACTGGGCTGTCCATAGCATCTTCCACAGCTACTGCTCGAGATGAAACCAGTTGGGGCCTGGCTTTTCTGAAAAAGGGCTTCCTCTTCAACAACACATTCACGGCGTTTTGTGGTCTAAGGTAAGGTCTTCTTCAATCGAGCAGCCGTCCAGCAAACCAAGCCCCTCGATTTTCAGGTTGTGCAACCTCTGTTCACATGCCCCAGAAGGGCACCTGGATCAGAGGTGTGGGATGCGGGAGTGAGTGCCAGGCACCAGTGCAGCATCTTCCCTTGATTGTTTCCCCACCCCATGAGCACACAAGGGCATTTATTTCTGCTCACGCCGTGGGATACGCTGCTTTCGTGATTAACAAGTGTTTTGGCAGCCTGTGTTCATGCTAAAGGACCACGCGTTTCCCCTTTCTTTGCTGAAGAGCGCTAGAGGTGACATCTGAGAGGTGCTGTCCCCGAGCCCCGGGGTGGCGGGGGTGCAGGTTCCTGCTCAGCGCGTGTTGAACCAGGGAGCGGCGCTGTGAAAACCGGGAGAGTTCTTGTTACCGTAAGGTGGGTCTGCGGCGGTACCGGCACGTCTGCCCGCAAGGGAAAAACGTTCCTCCTTGAAGGCGCGACCGGTGGCTGGGCTGGGGCGGAGATCTCCGGCGGAGACGATCACTCGCCCGGCTCCGAACGGGAGCTGGGGGCGCCTGCTGCGGGGACGATGACCTATGGCGGGGAGGCGGCAGCGGCTGCCCTGGGCCCGCCGACGGGCCGGGCCCAGCGGTGCGGACGGGGCCGGCCCCTTGTGCGCGGAGCCCCCCGGCCATGGCGGCCGCCGGCCACGGGGCGGCGCAGGCGGCGGAGCGGGCGAGAGGCCCTGTGGCTGTGCCCGGCGGGGCCCCGCGGGCCGCCCCGGCCGGAGGCGGAACCTTGCGGGAGGCCGGACGGTTCCCTGGGACCGAGCCACCCGGTCCGGCGGCTGCCGAGCCTGTCCCGGGGCGGTTCCTCGTTGCTGGGCTCCGCGGACACGGCCGGGCTCGGCCGCGGCGCAGGCCACTCCTGTTGTGGGGGATACCAACCTCCCGCCCTGACATCCACGTTCATCAGCTGTTTTAGTCTGCTCTAGTAACAGCCTTCAGGCTTCTGAGTAATAACTGTTGCAAAAGCTCGGATTATTCCCTTTCTGTGAGTCATTTCATCCCCTCATTGCTGTTTAAAGACCATGTCTGACAGCTGATGTAATCAAGTAGCTCTATATGCCCCACGTGTTTATAGCAGAGTGGGTACATGTGGTCAATGAGGCTCATGAGATCAGTTTAATCACTGGACACTTTTCATGCTGATTATTTTCAGTTTGTGCCACGCTGAGGTGAAGGGAAACTTGCAGCAGAGCCCAGGCTGCTTCTGGTGCCCGGTGTGGTGCTGAGGGATGTCAAACGCCAGAGACGCAGCCGCAGGGCACGTCCCAGATGTGGCAGGAGCGGAGGGACTGCTGGCCTCCCAGAGCAAAATGTGCTGGTCTTGATGAATGTTAGTGAAGTGCTGCCTCATAGCCAGCCTTGAGAAGGCTTCACAGAGAAAAAAGAAGTATCTGAGATAAAAGTGCATTGTACGTGGTTAACAACATCAGTTCAATAGGATGGTGAGTTCTGCTCTATGGACGAAGCTGCTCCTGTGCAGTGCAGAGCTGTGTTGCTTTGTCAGGACAGTGTGATGCTGGAGACTGTTGGATGGGAAGAGGTGCTCTGTCAGTTCCTGGAAATGAGAAGCTGCAGTCTCATGGGAGAGGAGGTAAACCTGGGTGTCCCTCTCTGAGGTTTTTGAAAAGAAACAAGCCTGGCACTTGGCAGAATTTGTGCTTCTGAGCCACAGGGTCTGAACGCAGCTGGGACTGGCAGGCACGGCAAGAGAGGCCCAGCACCTGCCCAGGGCCGCTGTCCCCAGGCTGTGATGGAAGACCATGTCGAGAGCTGTGCCAAAGTGAAGATACTCAGCAGCCACTGCTGTCCCATCCTCCACCGTTGCCCCATCCTTCACCCAGCCAGCCATCTCCTGGCAGAAAGCTGGTGGGTTAACTGAGTGCTTTTCCCTGTTCATAAATCCATGACTGCTCCTAATCACCTCCTTGTCCTCCATGTACCAGGCAGTGGTTTCCAGGAGGCTTTGCTGCATCACCTCAGGGTGATGAGGTGAGGTGGATCAGTCCATGGTTCCCCACATCCTCCTCCTCACCCTTTGTGAAGCCAGGCATATGACATTTGCTTTCTTCCAGACCTCAGGAATCTCTCCTGCAGGTGCACCCCGTGGACTTGCATATTCCCAGGTTGTTTAGCTGTTCCTTCACCTGAGCCTCCTCTGTGATGGCTCATCTTCCTTGCTATGCAGCCACCAAAGAGCACATGCCACTCACAGGAGCCTTGGAACAAAGCAGGGCATTACTCTCTTTCCCTTTTTGTCTCTAAGCTGTTTTGTGTCACACCCCGTTGGCTCTAAGCATGTGGAGTCTACTGGGCAAGATAAATTTTGTAGTAGTTTTGCATGCCCAAAGCAAGTTGCTTTTCCAGTGTAATGCAAAGCTGCTGTCAAGTGAAGACCCATCGCCTGGAAGGAACACCCAAGGACTTCAGCTTCCCCTCAGCTGTTCCCTTGGAGCAGGCATTGCTCAAGGCAGTTTCTAAAGATTCAGGTCTCACCACCCTGCTGCTGACTGCTGTCTCCTCTCCTGAAGCCAGACACTGGCTCAGCTGTCCTTTGCTGCCCTGGTACATCCCTCTTTGTGAGGACCATGGGACTGCACCTGGAAGCAGAGACCCCCAGGGGTTCAGCTGCTGGGCACTGACTAAACAAGCAAGGATCACAGTGCAGCTCTAAAGCGCTTTGCCATGTCCCACCTCTAACTGCATTTCCTGGGTGTTTAATCCCTCCTCACTGGCACAATGCCCTCGCTCCTCTTCTATCCACTCACCACAGAAGCAGCTGTGAGCTCTGGATGCTTCCCCTCCCGTGTGACTGCCTGTTCTGGGCTGTAACTGCTCCCTCACCACTTTTCAACGCTGAACACTTTGGTTCCAATCCAACAGTGCTTTTCCAGTGGCACCATGAGCCAAACCTGTGGGAGCAGGAAGGGGTCGTCAGATCCCACCACCAGAGCTGGGCTGCATCCCCTGGGACCAGGCATGAAGGCAGCAGCCACCTACTGAACCCCTGCAGGGAGAGGGGCCAGTCCTCGAGGGGAAGGGGAGCAGCACAGGCTCACTCCTCTGGCTCTGGGGCACTGGCACAGCAGACACACCCCCCCCCCCCAGCCAAACTCGGGGTGGGGGGACAGTCCTGTGACAAAGGGGCTCCACTGGGGAAGAAGCTTTCAACTGCATTCAGGGTTCCAACACCCAGCAAGGTGTCACTTTGCCAACCTTAAAACAAACCCAACTCCCATTTGAAAAGAACTTTATTTCAAATCAGAGGTTATACAGACATCCCCCTCCACCACCAGGTACAAATCACAAGCGTCTGCACGCAGGGGCCACGTGACCCCTGCACAGCTCAGGCCTGGGCACACTCCTGGCCACGCTGGTTTGTGCCAGTTCCAATGACTTAAAATGGAATATGACAACACACAAACAATCTGCTCCTTCACAGCTAACAAGCATTTGATTCATTTGTACAGAAACATTCTTCTATTACTTCTAATGTAAAATATTTTAAATGTCTTCTGATGAGAAACCTGAAAAAAAGCATTCTTCCTGCAGCACCTGTGTGCAGCAGCAGACACATTTCAGACCGCCTTTGTTTACCACAACAGGGGCCATGGCAAAGCCAGGGCCACCATTAATCAAACACCACCAACAGCAGTGTGTTCCACTGTGATCTTGAGTTACAGTCATCTACAGGTGTGAGGAGGGCTTTTTTCCTTTTCTTTTTTTCTTCAGTATCACTAAGCAGGAACTGTGATTGTCCATAGGGAAGCAGTTACATACTGAATCCACTGTTAGATGAAATCAAGTTGAAAGCAGGATTTACCTTAAATAGGGTTAAATACACATTGTGAGACACACCACGCTGCATCAAACATTCCCACACAACATTGTACAATGTGAAACTGTCACCACTTGCTGAGTTGTCCCAGAAGCATTTACATCTGCTCTGGAGCCCGTGGCCGGGGGAGGGGCTGGGAAGGCAGCAGCGCTGGACGAGCTGCTCCACATCCATCCAGCTCCAGCACCGGGTTGTGTCAGAAGCAGCTGCTGCTCCGTCATGCCGGTTCCTAATTAAGCAACACCCGCTAACTCTATACAAACAAGCATTTCGTATTTATTAGGGCAAGAGGTACAAGGATCAAGTTTTCCACCATGGTAAGCGTGAGCGCTCGGGCACTGCCACATGCTGCAGCGCGACTACTCTACGTGTACAGAGGACGAGTCACTTGGGCAAGCGAGGGAACGCTGCGCAGCCCCGCGGCGTCGGCATCAGCATGCTTCAAACAAAAATCCTGGCTTCCAACTTTAAATAAAACCACTTCCAGCTACAGAGAGACTCAAACAGACCTCAGGACCGGTGTTTACAGCAGGTGTCGGTTCCTAAGTATCTACATGGCGTACAGTTTGGCATCTCTACAGAGAACAGAGCTGTACTTCATCGAATAAGTGGGTCCACGATTGCAGATCAACAATATCGTTTTATTGCTTTGTACATGTGGTGCTGGTCAAGGCACTGTGGCACGGGCTAGAAAACTCGGAATGACTCGGAATGGCGACGGGACCTGGAATGCAACGTGGCCGGTGCCGGCACCGCTCCGCGGCAGCCGCTGCGAGGAACCGGGGCTGGCAGGTGCCGGCCGGGGGGAGTCCATGGCAGCGCTGGGTGCGGGCGGGGGCCCTCACATGCCCATCCGGATGCTCTGGATGATCTGGAAGATGGCTGCAAGAGAGCAGGGGAGGGCAGCGCCCGCGGGGGGACGGGCAGGCCGCACCGGGCTCCCGCCGAGGCAGCGCCGGGGCCCACCGCTACCAGGACCCGCCCGCGCGACTCCGCTCGCTTACCTGATCCGCAAACCACGAAGATGAACAGCGCTAACAACCAGGGCCCGACCGACGCCTTCTCCTCCGGGGCCGTCCTCTGCGAGCACAGCACCGCCGTCACCCCGGCCCGGCCCGGCCCAGCCCCCCCCACCGCCCCGGTCCCGGCCCCCCGCGCACCGAGGTCTTGGCGACGTTCCCGCGCTGCGTGATGTTCTTGCTGTGCTTCTCGTTGGCCATACGGATGCGCTGCTTGGCCACCATGGCGACCGACACACCGACCGACGCACCGACCGCCCGGCCCGGGCCGCCGCCGCCGCTCGCGCTGGGCTCCGCGCGCCGCCCGCTGCCAGCGTCAGCACCGCGCGGCGCCGCCCGCCGGAAAGACGCGCCCGGGGCGGGGGCGGCTGCGGCGCTTCCGCCGACGTGTGGGGCTGTGAGGCCGCCGCGCCGCCGGCTGGCCCGGAACAGGAAGCTCTGACCCGCCGCCCAAGATGGCGCCTCCCGCGCCGCTCCTGGCAGGTGGGGTCTGGCCGGGGCAAACGGCGGGGCCCGGCGCGGGCGGGGGTTGGCGGGGGCTGGGGCGGGCCCCGGGGCCCTAGCGTGTTATCCTCACGGGTGTTTCGGGGGGCTGCGGTTGCCCGGGATGGGTTGTGCAGTGCTTGCTGCTCTTTGTAACCATGTTGTAATTTATAATTTTCCTTGCGGAGTCGGACAGACGACCTGGAGAAGAGGCTCGAGGCAGCGGTGCAAACAGTGCGTCTTATTAACGTGTTGTGAAAACCTGCCCTTGAGGCATATTAGGGGCAACAGTGCACCCTAGTGAAGGAAGCACTGGGCTGCAAAGCAGGGCGAGATTGGAAATCTGTCCAAATAGCATTTTATCCAGACTAATAAACTATTGCTTAACACGTCTTCAATTTGTTAGTTTCTAAAGTGCTTTGAAAGAGGTGAAGGGAGGGGGGTGATTTCAATCTGAAAGAGGGGGAGATTTAGATAAGATATTAGGAAGAAATTCGTTAGTATGAGGGCGATGAGACACTGGCCCAGGTTGCCCAGGGAAGCTGTGTCTGCCCCATCCCTGGAAGTGTTCAAGGGCAGGTTGGATGGGGCTTGGAGCAACCTGGTCTGGTGGGAGGTGTCCCTGCGCACGGCAGAGGGTGGGACTGGATGGTTTTGAAGGCCCCTTCCAACCCAAACCAGTCTGGGGATTCTGTAAGTAAGGATACTTGGCAGTTAGAAGAGCAGCATGGGGATGTTGGTGGCAGACGTTCCTGTCATCCAGGTGTTGCTACTGACCCTCAGCTTTCTTGAAACAATGCAGCTGCAGAGCCTGCAGCCTTCAGCTGGGACAGATCTGGTTTTCTTGAGTCCTATTTTTCAGTAAAATACTGTCACCTCAGTGGGCACCTTTGGTGTCCCAGAAAACGCACAACATGCAGCTAGTGTCTGTGTAACAATTGCCCATTTTGTGGTTTAATGTTGCATTCTGATATGCTTGTAATAGATCTACCTGAAAATGTTTGGTTTCACTCCCTTATAACAATTCCAGCTGCATGAATCTGTCTGCATTCCTGCTTTGTTTTCTCATGCCATAAGCATGGCAATGTCTCTGATTTAAAAAGCGTTTTATATTGATGTTCCTTTCATGCTTCTTTTTTCCAAGTCAAACTTCAACGTTGAAACTAACAATAGGTCAAATTCTTCTCGTGTCAGCAAACATCCAAGTCTGACAATCTTTGGCACACTGCTCTCCCTGTGTTTGGGCAACTAATCCTCACCTTGGGGAATATCTAGGCAGCCCTTTTCAGCTCCATCGTGCAGGAATCTGCTGTGGACTCTTGCAGTGATGGAGATTTTTCAGCTTCCTGCACATCAGGCTTTGTGGAGATGCCTCTTGTGACAGGAGCCAAGAGCCGAGGCCCGTCGGCCATTTTAGGATGAGGGCTTGTCCCCCCTCCGTCCTGGTGCGGGTGCAGCTCCTGTGGCAGTGTCGGGGTCATCCTGCCAGGTGGGCTGCAGCGAGGGGGTGGGCACTGGCTCAAGCAGAGATCAGGAAATTGAACTTAAACATGGGTGCCCGAGCTCGGTGCTGGGGCTCCGCTCCGCCCGCCCCCGGCCCCGCCTGGGGCTGCAGCCCCGCGGCTGCCCTGGGGGAAGCACCTCCGGAATCTCCTTCACAGCCCTCTCATTTACTCTACAAAATGCAAGCAGGGAAAAAGTGTGGGCAGATCTCAAGGTTCACAAATTAGGAAAAAGCTTTTGCTTTGAATGATTTCCTGAGCTTGAAATCGGTAGTTGTTTGTTTGTTCTTCCAGTGAGAGGAATCCGAAGGGCTTTATATGGTGAATGGGCCGCCTAGTTTCACAGAGAGCACAGCGTTTCAAAGGTACTGTTATCATCACCATTTTTGATCTTTTGCACAAAAGATAGACTCTGGAATTGAAATATGTATAAATATAAGTGATTTTTTCTTACTGTCAGTAAGTAGTTCAGAAAATTTATGGTTTTGAAGGCTTTACACTTGCCTGACTTCTCATTGCTCAAAAGAACTCTAGAGTGGATTGCACTGTTACAAAGTGTTACTCAGGAGCACAGCAGGAAAATTGTGTGTTGCTTTTTATTTTTGTTACAAATACCTTAACTTATGCAGTATGTTTGAATACTAACGTGCATTTCCTTTTTCTTTAGGGACTCTGGAAAAAATTGCAAAGTTGTTGCTTTTAGCAAGGACGGTTCCCTCTTTGCCTGGTGCAATGGAGAAAAGTTGGTGCACTTTATGATATTAATCATTTCTAGTTTGCATTAAAATACGTAGTTTGAGTTAAATAAACTGGATTAGCTGTACCCCATTTAGTCTTGTCTGTGTAAAGGCTATTGCTGTTAATGCAAGTGTTTCTGTATACACTTTAAAATTAGCAGTAGTGGCTTTGTTTCCATCTTAAATGTTGTATCCTTATAAATAGAAGACCTTTCAAAATAGTGGGATAAATGTGTGGTTTAACTCTGTGACAGTCTTTCTGTTGGCTGTTGCTCAACTTGAGCACTGTGGAAATGTGAATGGACTCTCTACAGACCATTTTTCTTGTGGCTTGTTCAGGGTTTCAGTGTTGCAGATAATAATGGTGCTATGTTCTGACCAGCACTGTCACTTAGCTTCTGTTATGCCTGGGTATCTGGTTCTAAAATGCGTTCTTGCAAAAATGTAGTAGAAGCAGGAGGTGAATCTAGATCTAGAAGAGTCAAATATGTGAAAAGTGACCTTTGGCTATTAATTAACTGTTCTAAGCATGTTTTATTGGAACAGCATCTTTTGTTTCCAGAGTAAACCTAGTTAATGTCACCAGTGCTGAGTTGCTGCGCTCCTTTGATCTCCCAAAGGTGGTTTGCCTTGCCTTCTCACCAAGAACAGTGTCCTGGCAACCTGGCAGGCCTACACAAGTGAGTATTTGACCAGCTGTAAAAGTCCTCAGGGTAAACTGTGTATTTTAGTTTGGTTTGCAGGCTTTCCATTACCTGATTTGTCATTGTAGCATGTTTATTGGCTAGATGAGCAGCATGGAAAGTGTGCAGAACGTGGTACAAGGTAATCAGGTGGAGGAGGGAAGGCTGCCATTTTCTGACAGCGTCTGGTATCAGCTGTTCTTACAAGCACTGAATCACAGGGCACGCACTAACAGCTGCTCTCAGGTTAAATCTCATGTTTCTAAAAATTGCTAATGATCTTAACACAAAGATTGTTTGAATAACGTGCTGTTTGTGCAGTTTATATTCACGTACAGACCAGGAGGATGGTTAGCTGTCTCAGAGCAGTCATGGCCTCTACTAGGCATAGCTGACTTGAGTCTTCTCTGTGGTCCAGAGGAGTGTCTCCTCTCCTCTGCCTCTCCATGGAGCTCATGTTCCTAATTTAGATAGGCCTCAGTCCCATCTCAGGTGTGTGTCTGAAGCAGTTGGTGTACATGTTTCCCCCGGACAGAAGAGCTGAGCATGTGGGAGGTGGTCTGGGACAGACTGTTGGGTAAGACAAGGCAGAACAGGTGACAGAACTGAAGCCAACTGTGGGCTATTGGAGAACCCTTAGGAGGTCTGTTCTGAATCATTGGTGGAAATGGGCAGGCCACAGCATCCAAAGTCAGTAGAAGGGCTCAGAGAGTTCAAAACCAGCAGAGCCATTTTGTGTGGCTTGCAGCAGAGCTGTGACTGCAGCAGGATGGACAGAACGTGAGAATGAAATGTAGGGGTGGAGAGCTTACCCGTATTGTTTCCCAGAGCAACTTGTGATTTAGATTAAAAACCCGTGCTAGTGTTGGTGGTCTGAGCCTTGTCATGGGGTGTTGTCACGGACAACAACCAGGACAGGAGTAGAAACCCTACACTTCCAAACAGGAGCTCTTTCTGCAGACTGGAAGAATGTAGGAAGACTTCTGTTAACAGGTAAAGCAGCCAGCAGTCTTGGGTTGTCCCTCAGGCGTAGGGTGCTTCTTGTAAGAGGTCTGTGCTCATTTGGTTGTTTGTAGAATTGTGAGATGGGGTGTCATCATGTGAAGCAGGGTGAGTCCCCAGAGATCACCACCATCATCTGTGTTTTTGTTGCAGCTGCTAAAGATGGCACAGCAGGGGTGCCCAACCTGCAACTTCATGATGTGAAAAACTGGAAAATGCTTAAAATCCTTCATCCAGAAGAAGATGCAAAACTGGTAAATAACACTCCAGATGCTAATTGTTTGCAAAGAAATGTGATTTCCAAAATCTGATCCAGGTAAAGAGAGCTTTAATACAGTGTTGGCTTTCAGAGTACTGCCTGCTCCTGGCTCAGAGCAAGTACCTGAGCTTGTGAGTATCCTGGTGTGTGGTCCCAGGTGATCATTCCTTAGTGTAAATTTGCTGTCACTTTGCACCAGACAAAGCTGGAGAGACAATAACTCCGTGTAGTTGTATGTTTTTAGTGTGCAGATGTTATTTGTCCTTTTGAAACGTGTAATTTTTTAACTTTGAAGGGAAGGAAATCCTAAACTGCTAAAGATGAAGATCATTCACTGTTTCTAATGCTTCTCTTTAAACGTAGGTGTCCTTGCTGGGCAGATGATGAGAGCATTTGTGCCAGGAATGTAAACAATGAAGTGCACTTCTTTGAAAACAATGACTTCAGTACGCAAGTATTTCTGTTGGATAGTTTCATTGCATTCTATTTAGGCATCTTACTTTGGGTGTGGTTTTTCCTTATCCACTTTTTCCTCATTTCTTCTTTTGCTTGCTTTTTATTTGAAATATTGCCTACATTCTATTTGAAATTGTTTAATGAAGTATGTTTTCACTTGTTTCTCTTTTTGGTGACTTATCTAGTATGAAATGCATCTAATTTTCAATTAAAGAGAGCTGATTTTGTATCATTTATCACTTAGTGAGATCCAGGAAATTGTCAATAGTGAATGTGATCTATGATTACTTCCTTGGGTTGTGTGTATTCTGTCAATGAGCTATTAAAAACTGAAAATCAATGGCAAAAAATGAAGTTGTGAAGCTAGAGCATTTTTTTTTTGAGGAGATGTACTACTAGTGGTAGAATATTTGGAGTCAATAAAGATAGGTAAGGGAAAGGAGAAGAAGAAAAGCAGGAAGATAAAAATTAATTAGAACAAAAATTTAGAAGAATACAAGAAAACTGCTGGGGTTGTTCTTTTGTTTCCTTTTTAAATATAAAGCTGAAATAGAATTTATTTTGGGAGCTAAAAAAGACAGCCTATGAGAGAGTCAACTTCCTGAGAATCTTCCCTACTGATGTTAACGAAGCTACACTAGGGAAGTGTGGAATGTCTGTCCCAGCACGAGGTCTGCTGCTCAGCACAGACTTCCTGCTGGAATAAGGCTGTGGGTTGCTGCTCTTCATTTCCTTTTGGAACGTGCATTTCCCTGTCAGCTGCTTGTGTGCAGGGGCAATGTCCAGGTCAGAGCAGGCCTTCAGGCAGGATCAGCCAGGAGAGCTGGGAGGGGAGAAGCCCTGGCTCTGTGTAGTGCTCTGTGTTATCTGGGGGTGCCTGATGCTGCTTCCTCTGCAGTCAGCACAGATAAGGTGAAGAACCCTGTGCGTTGCTGCCAGCACGAGATGTGTTCATGGGGTTTCAGAAGCTTCCTTGCTGTTTGAACTTCCAAACACTGTTCTTTATTAGCCGTGATGCAGACCCATAAAAAGGTAAAGTAATCCAGGCTAACCTGTTTTTTCACTAATGTCATTACATCCATGACTCTTTTTTTTTTTTGCAGATACTATTGCAAATAAACTACATTTGCAAAAGGTTAACGATTTTGTGTTATCTCCAGGAGCACAGCCAACCAAGGTACATCTGATGTAGTTTGAATTTTTTTTCTTGATTTTCTTCCAAAAAATGACTGTAATTTTAGTACAGCATACTAATAGTGACCCTCCCCTGTGCTGCCAAGACCATAACCTGCTGTCAATGGTGGCTGTGTTGCAGGTGGCTGTGTATGTGCCAGGCAGCAAGGGAGCTCCCTCCTTCGTCAGGCTCTACCAGTACCCCAGCTTTGGGGGCCCCCAGTCTGCACTGGCCAACAAAAGTTTCTTTAAAGCTGACAAGGTGACAATGCTGTGGAACAAGAAAGGTATAGTAGATGTGTGTTTAAACTCTTGACATTCCACCCATCTGGGATTTATTCACTTTGTTTACTGTGTAGGTTCTGCATGTAATTTGCATGTGCAGATAAACACTGAAGGTGGCCATTAGTGCCACTGCAACGTTAGGGTCACAATGCTGAACACTCTGGAGGGAGCTTTCCCATGCTGACTTCCATGATTTTGTACATTGTAATTCAGAATACTCTGCATGTTGTTAAGTTTAGCAGTCAAATAGCAAATTGAAAGTTCATTTTGCATTCTGTGATGATAATGTATTTAGACTGTGAACATGAGATTATCCCAGAGCATAAACTGGTCTAGATGTGTACAGCTGTGCATAGACAGGCCTGTCACAGTGGGGGTGACTTGCCTCAGCCCTCCGTGTGTTTTGCTGTTTGTTGGCAATAAGCTGTTTCAGAATAATGTTGTAAAAAACATTTTATGTCAACCCACCTTGTTTAGAGTACAGGGAAGTATGGCACCTGTAGAAACCACAGGTGGGCACACAGCTTTGGGTAAAACAGGTGAACATACAGAAGCTGTTGATGAAACATCTTATTAAAACACTGAACAGGATGCTTGGCTTCTGCCTTGGGTGACTATTTTTTTACTGGCTGCAAAAGCATGTTCACTTTCCTGTAACTCAGCAGTGAATAGCCTCACCTTACACTTTCCATCTGAGAGAGGAAGGTAGCTGTTATGTTTGGGTTAACATTTATGAAAAATTAAATTAGGGAGAGAATGATAACAGCCCTGTTACACAGGCAGCTAACTAGAATTCAGCATCAAAGTAATTTGTCTTCGTTCGTGGCAGTTTGTGAAATAGTTTATCAAATTTGCACTGATTGTGTTGAAACAACTGTGGTCTACTCTGTTAGCCACTGCAGTGCTGGTGGTTGCCAGCACCGAGGTTGACAAGACGGGAGCCTCGTACTACGGCGAGCAGACCCTGCACTACATCGCCACCGACGGGACGAGCGCCGTGGTGCAGCTGCGTGAGTCCCTCCTGCCCTCCGGTGTTGCAGCTCTGGCTGCTCCACCTGCTTGTGTTTAGTGGGGGGGTTCGTTAGTGCAGTTGAAGCAATCCTTTAAAAATAAATCAAAAATCCTTCACTGGATATATGTATATATATATTATTTATTTTTTTTTACTCTGGAGTAAAGTGGGTTTTTTTAATAGCTGAATTAATCTGGTCATCTTTGGTCAGTGGCAGACGCTTTCTATTAATATATACAAATAATTTGCTTGAGGGGGTGTTCATGTGCACAGGAAGGGAACTGCGCATGTGTACTGAGGGAATACCTGGACAACAGAGCCAGCTTAATGTCTCAGAAGCTAAAATGGGCAGGAAAGCATGTTACCAAACAGAATAATCCTACCTGCACTTTTAGACATGCAAATTGGCACCGTAACTCAAGGAACTGGGGCAGAGTGAGAGCAATTTTTTAAAGAACAGTGGCAACTAGAAGTCCTTTATTTTGTATTGTAAAATGGGAAGTGTTACAAGATTTAAAATTACATGTTGGGGCAAAGCAAGTGGATACACTTGATTTCAGTGTCTTGTTTGAACTAGAAATCCATTCATTAACTTCCTCAATGGTGGCATTTGTTCATTATATTAAGCTGTTGCTGTCTATGTTAAACACCTGTCTTGTTTGGGATGATAGAGAATGTGAGTTTCTTGTGGACATTTCAAAACACCAGGGATGGGGGGCATGTAGACCATCTGTGTTTGAGTGATTGTAGACAGACTGTGAATATATTCTCTTCAATACTAGTGCTGCCTGGGAGCACACCTCATGTTTGCCTCCTGGAGCAGAACTGGTGGAAGCAAGTGCTGTGCCCATTTCCCTTTGTTGCTAACTTCACTGGGGAAAAATAAGCAGGATGAGAAGTCAGTATCTAGACTGTCTCTGGGAGCAGTTTCCTGCATTGAGAACAACACTAGTTGCTTCACTGCATGCATATTAAAACCTTTGCCCTTGGAAGTTACTTATTTCCAGTGCATCTTTATTTATCAGGAAGTTTAGAATTAATTTTCATTTTATTTAGCTCTTCCTTTTCAAGGAAAAAAAACCCCAAACTGCTGTCTGTTTTATAAAACTTTTTTCCAACAAAGGCAAGTGGTGGGCACTTGGAGTGAGTGGTGCCTTCTCTTCCTGTGAGTTTGTATCCCTGGTTACCTTTGAGGTCCAGTTTTGAAGCTTTTTTCACCTCAGCATTTGTAGAGGATTGTTTGTTTTGGCCAGCACATGCTCAGGCTGCAGCCTTTGCCTTGGCTGCTGATGCCCACGTAAAGCTGCCCTCATGTCTCCAGCTGCCTGCTGTCATGGAACGTGTAGGAACCTAATTTTCTGTCAGAAAAATGCAACAGAAGAAGTTTTAACGGGGAAAACACACGGCCTAGTTTCTAAAGATAATGGTGCTTTAGAATAACAACAGGAATGAACAATTAAATCATTTTCATATTTTGGGTCAACGTCTGGATTTAAGAACTGTCAGTAATGCAGTTGGCATTTATCTGAAATGGAGGTTAAGATATCCAGATTATAAAAAGTTACAAGGACCTATGGGTTTTATTTACCCCTGTACATTTTATGTGAGTTCCCATCACTAATTCATCATTCTTCAGGATCTCCTACTCTTCTAACACCCAGAATAGCTTCTAACAATATCAAGTTTAAATAATGACTTGTAAAACCATTTTTTGGGTGCTCTCTCACTTTAAAATCTGTCTTACAAATACTGTGTGTGACCACAGTCCAAAGATAGCTCAGATCAATATTTCTGAGCTCTGCAAAGCTAAGCTATGCAGTATTTCTTAGATTTAAAAACAGGAACACGGTATCCAGCTAGTATAAAACTCCTGGTTTTGCAGGTTTCCAGTGGGACAATTTGAGAAAGTCCTGAGAGATCGTACTGGAATAATGAGGGGAAAAAAAAAAGGCATTTTTTTACATGAGAAAAAAAAATGCTTATTGTTAAAGTGCTGGTGCTGACCCTACAGAGGTAATCTGGAAAGGCTGCAGTTATTTTTGTAAACCTTAACTAACATTATCAGAAGATGAAATGTTGTTTCTGCCTCTGTTGTTAGCAGAAGGAATTTTCTGTCAATAATTAATCACAGCATTTTAGCAAAGCATGAAGTTAAGGACAGCTATCGATTTTATTTTTGCTTGCTCTGAGAAGATACAATCTCCTAACAACAGTTGTATATTTTCCTTTTCCTTTAGCAAAAAATGGCCCTATTTATGATGTCGTTTGGAACCCCAGTTCTGTGGAGTTCTGTGTGGTGTATGGTTTTATGCCTGCCAAAGCAACAGTTTTTAACCTGAAATGTGACCCGGTGTTTGATTTTGGAACCGGTCCTCGCAATGCTGCCTACTACAGCCCCCACGGACACATCCTGGTGCTGGCAGGGTTTGGAAATCTCCGGGGACAGATGGAAGTGTGGGACGTTAAAAACTACAAACTCATTTCCAAACCAGTAGCCTCAGATTCCACATACTTCGCGTGGTGTCCTGACGGGGAGCACATCGTTACAGCCACGTGTGCCCCCAGGCTGCGGGTCAGCAATGGCTACAAGATCTGGCACTACACTGGCACTCTGCTGCACAGCTACCAGGTTCCCTCCAACGAGGAAATGTGGCAGGTTTCCTGGCAGCCCTTCCTGGATGGCGTGTTCCCCGCGAAAGCCGTGAAGTACCAGGCGGTGCCGAGTGAGCTGCCCAGCGCTGAGCCAAGGCCTGCTCAGGCCTACAGGCCTCCAGCCCTGAGGAACAAACCTGTCACCAGTTCCAAGCTTGTAAGTCGACAGTTGCATGTATGAACTAAATTGGTCTGCTCCACTGCTTTGCCCTCTTCGAAGCTTGCCCTCAAGTACCTGTGTGTATATTTGATGAGAGACACGGGGAGAGTGATCAGACTGGCAGCAGTGGGGTGGGCTGGTGAGAGGCTTTCCTGTTCAGCCTCTCGGACGCTTTGCTCACTGTTTGCAAGAATGTGTGCTAGAAGACTGAAATGTCTTTGGCCCAAATACTCCCTTGTGCAAAGTCATTTACAAATGCTCTCTACATTGTGCACAGGAACAATGAGCTGCAGGTTGGGTTTGTAGTGAAGCTGGGTACTCTAGTGCAGATAGAAGCCTCTGGTTTGGGCGATCCCAGCCAGACAGGTGGGCGACTGTCCTCCCAACAGGTTGTGGTTTTTTTGGGGGGGCAACTTCCCTTTCTAGAGAGATTGGGCTGTGGGCAAGTCAGCTGCAGTTTAAACAGGTTTCATGTAGTGACCTACTTGTTTAATTAGTTTCTTTTCTGCAAGTTTTCAAAGTAGGCTGAGTAGCAACTAATTACATTTAGCAATGGCCCACTTGATGTTTAAGTCTTAGCTTTGATTTTGAGCCTTGTGCCTTTGAAGGAAAAACTGCTGTTCAGCTTGTGAGGAATCTGTTAATCATGCTAATGTCTGATTTAGCAAATGATCAACAAGCAGAGGCAGTAGAGAAAAGATGTGTTGAATTAAATAAAGTAATTGTTTACTTATATGGACAAGAAATCTTGTCATGTGTGTTAAAACAATCCAGCTCCTCAAATAAGAGTTACCTTAAAAAACCCAAAAGACTAAACAACTCCCCCTTTTCATATCCCATCTGACACTCCCACTCCCCCAAGAACCCCCCACCCCATCTCCCCTCCCAGCAACCCATTTCTCCTTTCTTGTTACTAGGAGTGTGAGTTAAAAAGTTGTCAGTGAAAGCAAAATGCCAAAATACAGTCACTTTGTGCTGTTTAATTCTTCTTTGATATTCTTTCCCCCTGAGATACAAACATGGTGATTTTGTTATTTTCTCAGAAATCCATTAAATCTTTAGGACATACAGGATAGTCCCATCCAAACTTGAGAACAGATGAGTTAGAAACCCTTTTCACACAGTCTTCTGCTACTCAAAAGAGAAAGGACACATATTTTTTTCCTCTTTGTCTTTCCTTCTTCTTCCCTTATGGTTAATCTTTGCATAGGGTGTTGCCTTTGGTAGGTTTGGGGTTCACTGTTGGGTTTTTTGTACCAGCCTGCTTGCCAACATGGAATACAGATTTCATCACTGTCAATTTTCCATATCCCGCAGCATGAGGATGAGCCACCTCAGAATATGAAGCCTCAGTCGGGAAGCAGTGATAAGCCACTCTCTAAAACAGCTCTCAAAAATCAAAGGAAGCATGAAGCCAAGAAAGCTGCTAAACAGGTACTGCAGAAGTAGTTGGTTCAAGGACGTTGTTGATCAGTTTTCACAAACGGCACTGATCGGTCTCAGGGCAGGGCCTGTTAGTTGCACCGAGAGCCCTCCACACATCTGGCATGTACAGAGCTGTGGGGAGGGTGGTAGGCTAACTTCTGAAGCGATAATTTATTTAAATAAGATTTTTAAAAATTTCTTACTCTGGTTTTGAGTCCATTCTTTTACCTGGGAGGCAGTGACCCACCAGATTACCTTGTAAAATATTTGTGTATGTGTTTGTCGTGTCATCCTTACTGGTTTCCCTATGCTGTGGTAGGGTTGGTGTCTTGAGGAAGTAGAAATTAAGCAAGAAACAGGTTGAGTTGTTACAGATAACCCTTTTGTCGTGGAAAGCACATATGTAGATAATGCAGTTCCTCAGAGCAAGTCACAAATTTCTGAGTACGCCAGCAAACTAGTGAAAGCAGAAATACTAAATGTGGCCCTTGACATGACTAAAGACATTTTGCAGTCCCTTTGTAATTGAACTTATTTTCTGGATCATGTACTTACTTTCTTTGCCTGCAGGAGGCCAAAGCTGAAGCCAACCAGGAATCTACACAATCCTCAGCACCACAGAACACCCCACGCAGTGCTGTGCCTGCCACTACATCAGGAGATCCTGAGCTTGACAAGAAGATAAAGAACTTAAAAAAGGTGAGGGGATGGTTTTTTAAAGAACAGCGGATTTCTGTCAGAGATGGTCTGTAAGGTCTAGTCTGGTTTAAGGAGATTGAGCTCAGCAGGGCAGCACTGACACAGATGGCAGTTTCCCGAATTTGTACACCAACTTCCTTTGCTCTCCCACCTTGTAACACAGCAGAGGTCACCACCTGCCAGGACTCCCAAAGATCCTGTTGCCAGGGCAGTGTCTGGACAGCACGGTGACAGTGGAGGAGCAATTTCTGAATGTGGGTCCAGCCCCTCAGGGAGATAAAGGCCTGGTGTTTGTATTTAAGAGACTAAGAAGTGCTTCTGTTCTCTGGGTCTTGTTCTTGAAAGAAATGTCTTGTCTTGGTGGGCAATTCCAGACTGAGCCACTGGAGATGCTCACATGACATGTGCCTTCCATACTGAGACCTGCCTCCTGGTGAATCAGGCACTTGCAAGTGCATGGGCTGCTAAGACTCTGTTTTCTATTCTTGGTTCACCAGTTCTTTTGTGTTAGTGTGGGTTTTCTATTTTGTTTTGATTGTTTTACAGAAACTAAAGGCAATTGAGCAGCTGAAAGAACAAGCAGCTGCTGGCAAACGTCTGGAGAAGAATCAGGTACTGTTCAGTTGCATGCAGTTTATTCACATTTCAGTTTATAATAAGCTACATCTGTGACATCTTGTGCTTTTTTTTTTTGTTCTAGTTGGAGAAGATTCAGAAGGAAACTGCTCTCCTTCAGGAGCTGGAAGACTTAGAACTGGGTCTTTAAAAGTCCAGGGAAATCCAATGTGGTTGTAATACAAAGTCCATGCAAAATATAAATTCTATTAACTTGAAGACAATAAAATGTTTCAGCAAGTGACTGAGGATGCAGAAGTCCACAGGTTTGCTGCACACTTGCCTTTTAAAAAGCTTCCCTAAAGATTTGTGCACACATTAAGCTGTAAACACGTAAGGAATGTCCCACCAGCCAGTTCTGCTGCCCAGGCCAGGGCTGTGCTCCTGCTCCCAGCAGGTCAGCTAGAGGCAGGATCTGCCTCTTGATTTCTTTTCCTTGTGGGGCCGTGAGGGGGAAGGTGAGGAGGTTTACCTGTTTGATAGCTTTATTGTATTTTAAGATGTGATCTTTATGCAGTGTTGGGATGTAGATAAAAATAAAGAGCATTTAATAATAAAAACTATTTTAGTTCTTCTGTTGCAAGGGCAGAATCTTTAACATGAGCAGGCCACGCCGTAACTGCCAGGACAAGTGGAGCTGCCGCCGTTTGTGACTCGATTTTGTTATTTCCTTTCTCCCGGTTCTCATTTTTTCCTTTATGTGTGGCCGTTCAGACGTGCCCGTCTGTACAATGGCTCCGGTGCGGGCTCCCGGCGCTCAGCTGCCGCGCCCGCTTTCCCCAACCACCCCCGGCCTTTCCCGCCAGCGCGCGGGGCCCACTGAGACGCGGGGGGCGAGGCCTGGGAGTCACGTGGCCGCCAGCGCCTGCGCGGGGCGGGGCGTTGCTCGCGTGACCTTGGCTCGCGCGGCGGGGCGGGCGGGGCGCGGCGCGATGCGGGCGGCGGGGCTGCGGCGGCGGCTGCTGCTGGGGCTGGTGCTGCTGGGGATGCTGGTGCCGGGGCCCGGCGGGGCGCAGCCGGGCGGCGGGGCACAGCACGGCGGGCTGCCCGCCAAGAAGCTGCGCATGGCCTACGCCACCGGGCCGCTGCTCAAGTTCCAAATCTGGTGAGGGCGCCCGGCAAGATGGCGGCGCCGGCCGGGCCTGCGACTTCCCCCGCGTCCCCACCCTCCCGTCAGCGGGAATCGGCGGGCGGGACGGGATGGGGTGGGGTGGGGTGGGACGGGACGGGGACTGCAGGCCGCGGGGAGCACCTGGGGCAGCCCACCTAGTCTGGGGCGTGAAGGGTAGGGGGGCCGGCCGGGTCCGCGGACGAGGCGGCGGGGGCGGTGGGAATGGGGAGCGGGGCGACGGGAATGGACGGTGGTGGGGTCGGTGGGAATGCGGAGCGGGGAAACGGTGGGGTCGGCGGAAGCGCGGCCTTGCCGGTGCCGACCACTTTTCCCGGAGCCGCAGGGCCCGGCCGGCCGCGGGCTTCTGGGGCCGGGGCGGGCGCTGGTGTCACGGGGAAACGCTTGAGAAAAGGGCTCTGAGAAAATGGCGACCCGGGAGAAAAACTTTCTTTTCAGGCTCTCTTAATACGTGGCGAGGCGTTTTACTAACCTAGGAGTTGATACTCGAGCAAGGACTGCCATGAGGTGGTTATGTATTTTTAATGACTGTACTGGTGGCAGGCAGGGAGATCGGGCACCTTTATCTCACACAAGGAATATTGTTGATGCAATCAGCTGCTCGGAGAAAGCCAGGCGGGAGCAGAAGGCGTGTGGTAGTTCTAGCATATGTAACTTGTTTTGCGGAAAAAAAGAAGCCTCCAGCGCCTGTCACCGTGTGTCTGTGGCTGCCCCTCCCCAGTGTCTCGGCGGGCAGCGGCCGAGAACGTTCGCTGGCCTCCTGGAGTGGGTCTGGCCCGGGATGTGTCCCTCGGGTTTGCCAAGCTCGGGAGAAAGGAGAAGGTGTGACTTCTCCTGTGGAAGGCCGAGGCTGGGTAGTTCCTATGTCAGTCATTAAAAAGTGCAGCTCTGTAATGTTTAACTCTTCTGTCCTTAGTCCAGTCATCTGTACACAGAAGTAACTGGAGTGATGCCACCTGTCTGGGGGCTGTCCCAGAAAGAGTTGAATCTTAAGTAGTGAGGAATTAAAAGTGGGTTTTGTGAAACTTTTTTTTCTTGGACACCGAGCAAGGTGATACTTTGCTGACTTTCTAATCTGACAGCTTTTTATGGGGTAAACAAGTAATTCCCTGCTCAGAGGCTTTATGGATGCGTTGTGCCAGTGCTAGGACATGAAAACAAGCCTGTGTGAGCCCAAGTGCCTGGCCAGCTGTCAGCAGGTCTGGTGTGTACCTTGGCTGTAGGTCAGTTTTCTCCAGAATTTTTAGTTTTATTTTAATCTGAGTGGTTCACGAGCAGCGTGGGTGTGGCCGGTTCAGCAGCGAGGTTGACAGTGCAGTGCTCCAGTTTTGGTGACAGTCCCTGTCTCTTCAGCGTCTCCTGAGGATACAGGCGGGTGTTTGAGGAGTACATGCGGGTTATCAGCCAGCGGTACCCAGACATCCGTATCGAAGGGGAGAACTACCTTCCTCAACCTATATATAGGTAAGCAAACGACTAGCAGGACTCGTAAGGTCAGCACGGTGTTTGGTAAACATCTTCGTGTACACTTAAGTTTCCTTTTTCAATATTATTTAAGGTTTTTTTCCCCCATTAAATTTACCTACAAGCTCGTTTATCTTCTCCCTTCTAGCTAGTCACCTTAGTTTTCCACACAGATACTACTATTTGGGTGTGTGTATGAGGCCTGTTGTATTTCAGTCTAAAGCAAATTATACAGTTCACCTTTTCTCACAGGGAATTTTTCCAACTTTCCTTCATGATGTATCTGAACATAAATTCACATTTGTTGCTTGGTGTTATGCACTCAGTGACAGATCCCTGTAATAGGTTCAGGTTGCAGAGGAGGGAAGAGTTTGTTTTTTAACATTAAATTGGGGGAGGACTAACCTCATCAGAGAGATTACAGGTAGTCCTGAACTGTGTTTTGGGGAGAAGCCCACAGAAATTTGGAAAACAAAAGTAATGTTATTGCTATTATTTCAACCATTGTGTATGCGTTAAGAGAGTGACAGTATAGTTATTGTGGTGGCTTCTGAACCATTTATTGGCCTAATTACTGTAATAATTACAATGTTAAGTGCTACAGTATTGGATACCTCAGTGTTCATTTGCTCTCTGGCTATAGGATGAATTCCTACAAAGAACTGTAGTGTTTTCTGCATCTGCTGGAAAAATGCTTTACGAGGAAGTAGTGCATGTCAATTAAACCTGTCTAGAATATGGAACATGTTCTCTAGGAAACTGAGTGTATTGTCCAGTTTAGGCATCTGTAAGTTGAAAGCAAGTTTCTGTTTGAGGTCTGCTTAAGAAAAAAAAATAATCTGTGTAGGTGGTATATAGGAGTGGTGTCCTGCTGAGGACACATGGTTTTGTTAACATGTGTTGCTGTTTTGGTTGGGTTTTTTTACAGCAAGGTAAGCTAATGGAAAAGTTTGGTATTTTTTCTGAAGCACTTGGTTGTGCACTGTCAGAACTCTTCTAAATAGGAGAGTTATGGCTGTGTCATGGTGAAGTGATACCTGTGAACCTTCTAACTCACTTTTGTGTGTTGTCTTTTGATAGGCACGTAGCATCCTTCCTGTCTGTCTTCAAACTAGTATTAATAGGCTTAATAATCGTTGGCAAGGATCCATTTGCTTTCTTCGGCATGCAAGCTCCAAGCATCTGGCAGTGGGGCCAAGAAAATAAGGTAAAGAGCATACTTGTTTCTTCTGTTCTGAAAAAACAGTTTTAGAACAACTTTATGAGTGCTTTGGGAGTCCTTCACAGTGTTCACTGAGTTAACTTCCCTACACTGCAGCCTTAACCAAACCTTCAGGCTCTTATACCTAAATATACCAGAGGATTTTACAGGGGTGAGATGACTCCTGGTAGCAGTGCTTCGTGGTTTTGACAGGCTCTGGTTCTCAGCATCTTTTCCCAGCCAGTGGTGCTGCAGAGGGACAGTTGAGGTTAATGACTCTGACAAAGATAATTGAAGATTGTTTTTTATTTTTTAGGGCTCAAGAGTTTCCAGCCAGTATCTTTGGTGTTAAAATTACAGCTTCCTTCTTCTGTTACGTGATAGTTACTTTGCAGTTGTGGCTTTCACCAGACTTACCAGATTGGGTGTGCAATCAGGTGGTGGTTCAAAAAATGGAGTTGAAATGGTGTGAGTGTTTTTGCAGAACACACTCGGGCATGACAGACTGTGTCTTGTGGGATGAATATCCCTGTGAGTCAGCACTGATGTGCTAACAGATTAATAACTGTTGTACTTGGATTTGTAGTAACCTTATTCCAGATTTGTTCTGCTAAACAGTCTGGGGAAGGTAGTGCACAGTCTTTATAAAGAGGAGGAGAGGAACATGTCTGTGTGGTTGGAAGATTGATAAAGTGCAGAGGGGAGTTCAGCGACATTTATGAACTTCAGTGCTTATTAAAAGTGAATAAAACAAGCTGTGGCTTGCGCAGCTGAAGTGTCTGGGATTCTCTTTTCTATTCCAGGTTTATGCTTGTATGATGGTCTTCTTCCTGAGCAACATGATTGAGAACCAGTGTATGTCAACAGGGGCGTTTGAAATAACATTGAATGGTGAGTGAGAGCTAAGGGAATCATGTTGTGCTGCGTGTGCACACAGCTTTGGAAGAGCTCTTGTGTTAGGAAATGTGCTGTGTTTCAGAATGTGATGGTGTTTGGTAATTGCCATCCATTTTGAAACTTCAGATGTTATGTATTATAATAAATAATGAAAATCATAGAGATCTTATAAAGCAGTTTATGCAGATGTCTGTAACATTTTAAAATAGCTCTGTAAAAATGCATTTAGAGGCTTGCTTGGTCACTTGAAGTGACTGTATTGTGTTCTTTCTTTGCATGTGACGTGCATTAAGTAAGAAATGATCTACAGATGAGTACTCTCCAGTTAATTAGATGCTTTCCCTGTTCTGCTTTGTAATGTGGTTTAAAAGCCTTGGAATCCTATTAAATCCATTGCTGTTCCCAGATGTTCAGTACCAGTGAGCAGCAATGCTGATTTTTCAGGTTAAGAGTCTGTAGACCTTCTGCCTTCAAATAATGTTATAATGTTGAAGTTTATGTAAACTTGATGGAGTAGAGAACCTTCCAAGCTCTAGGTACTAGTGAGTGATCTAGCTCTGTGCTTTATAATCTCAATATGTGGCTGTGCAGGATGCATTTCAGTACAGCAGTGTCTTAGTCAGGTCACAGACTGCAGAACCTCTTGAAGTCTGACTGCATTGCATCAACGTAGCTGAACTCGATGCCCTGCTACTCCCAGATCTCAGGTTGGAACTGGCAGCAAAGCCTTCCTGGGGCTGAGCAGCCACATCCCGACTTGGGGAGGTTTCTGGTTTGTGTGCTGGGGCAATGTGGCTCCAGCCTGGGTTGTGTCTGATGTAGATGACAGCAATTGTGTTTCTCAGTGTGGGTTCGTGAAGTGCTACAGCAGTGAGAGGTGTTTGAGGGTGTAAATGTTGGTCAACATCAGAAACGAAGGTTGTGTTTACCCTGAAGTGTTTGTGCACTGTGCTGCCTTTTGTATTTCTGGGGGGAGAAATAATGGTTGCAGCTACTCTGGGTGGTGCCTTCCAAGCAGACCTTGGTAAGCAGAACTTCTGAGGGCCACCCTTACATGTTGGGTAGAATAAGATTAAGAGAATGAGACCCTGAAGTTTCAAAGCAGTGGTTTAAAAACTGGGTGTGCTCTTCTGCCACTCACTGATCTAACTTCAGTCATTCTGTCAAGGGATATTTTGAACCTCTAAATCCATATGATGTGCTCCTACATGGAAGCATTAGACTTGATGGGGCTTTAGTATAGCCAGAGGTTTGAAGTGTTACTGATCCAGGTATTTTCCTCACTATAAAATAGCACCAACTTGCAGGGCTTCCTAGGTGTTGTAACTCTTTTCTTCAAATGTGTTCTGACTTTGTCAGTGTAACGGTGGTTTTCTCCATGTGTTCTTTGGTAGATGTTCCAGTGTGGTCTAAGCTGGAGTCTGGCCACCTTCCTTCCATGCAGCAGCTTGTACAAATTCTTGATAACGAAATGAAGCTCAATGTGCACATGGAGTCCATGCCCCATCATCGGTCATAGCCCCATCGATCAGCACTGAAACTTCTTGTAAGTCTTCCTCCAGTCACCAGCTGTCTGTTGACTATGCAATGTTGCTGATTGAACATTTAACCTGTATTTGTTAATTTAAAAGTGTTTTAGTGGAGAATAAGCTCTTGTGACTTAAAGTAAATTCGTAGAATCATAGAATGGTTTGGGTTGGAAGGAACCTTAAAGATCACCTAGTTCCACCACCTCCCACTAGACCAGGTTGCTCCAAGCCCCATCCAGCCTGGCCTTGAACACTTCCAGGGATGGGGCAGCCACAGCTTCCCTGGACAACATGTTCCAGTGTCTCACTGCCCTCACAGCAAAGAATTTCTTCCTAATGTCTAACCTAAGTATCGCTCCAGTTTTAATCCGTGACCCCTTGTTGACACGTGATTTTACCGATAACTGCTTTGGTAGGAGGTGTTGATTTGGGGTTTGTTTACCTGTTTCAGAAGTGGGAGCTGGCATTCCTTTGGGCAGGAAAAGATGTGTTACTGGGTGCAGAAGGCCTTAGGGTAGTGATCTGTATTGTGCAGAGATCAGAAATCACTGCATTACATGCCTTAAAATAGTCCTAGTTGAATTGCATACCCTGGAAAGCAGAGTGTTTCCTTGCTGCCATCTGTGTCCTGTGCTGCTTTAACTTCTTGCAAACACCTTGGCTGTTGGGAGCAGAGAGTTCACATCCATGCTCATTTATTTTATGACAAACCAATTCCATGTTCCCGTGTAACCCAGGGCTCTCAAAACATTGAGCTTACGGTCCCTCATAGAACATTGGTGTGCTGCAGAAAGGCTCTTGGTGCTCAAGGGTCGCTGCCGCCGTAACGCGCGTCTCCATCCGCAGGCGTTAAGGGTGTTCAGGGCCGCGCGGCGCAGACCCATGAAGGCCTGTACTGAAGACAGCAAGCTGTTGGTGCAGACTGGATGCTCCTCTCGCCGCCGCGCTCTGCCTCCTGAAAATAAACTTAATGCCAGACCCCTTTCAGTGCTGGCTGTTCCAGATACTGCACAGTCACGGAGTGCAATAATACTGTATAGTTTTTTTAAGACGTCATCCGACCAGTTCATAGCTCAGCAATGCAGGCATTACTAATTGTAACTTATTTTATATTCATGTTTCACACAATGGCAGATTGAGTTGTTATCTAATTTTTCCTCAGAAAAAAAGTTTGTTTAATCTGTTGTATTTTATATGAATTTATGTTCTTTTTGTAGTTTAAAATGAAGTTCTAGGAGTGTCTGATATTGTCCAAAACTGTTAAGTACTTGACAGCTATCAAATATCTCTAATGTGGTTAAAGAAGGTTTGTATATTTTTCAAAATATATGGCAGAGTTGAACAGTGCATTATATACTAAATTATATAAACAAAATTATATGCAGAGTAGTTACATCATTTTGTGAGTTCAGTAAAAATTAAGATCAACTGCTCTTCCAGTTGTGTTGGCCAGCCCGAGAGGTTTGTCCTTGACCATTCTGAAGAAATGACAAGCTGGGCTTTTCTACTGTCCTAAACAGAAACCAAGAAAGTTAACTTAAATAAAGAGTTCTCATTTACTGTGTGAAGTACCTTGTTTGAGTCACTGATGGATATTCTTAGAATTGTAATTGAGAAAATGCATAAAAAGCCTACTTTCCAAAGTCATTAACCTTGTGTCTGTCTCGTTGAAGCCCCTGACGAGCTGGGTGTCCCAGAGGGAAGGCAGAGAGCTGCGTCGTGTCCTCCGGGCGCCTGCCGAGATCAGCTGCCGTGGGCGTTCAGGTGCCGTTTGACCAGGGAGGTCGCTGGAGTAGAGCCAGGTCTCAGATGCCCTTCTCTTGCCAGGGCTGGGAATTTTCCTCTGGTTGGCATCTCTTGTGGGGGTGAGCTGCAGCCTCCAGCCTGCAGTTCCTCTGCACCATTTGTCTCCTGACTGCAGCGTGCTCCAGGCCAGAGTCCGTGCAGGGAGGCTCAGTCCTGGCAGCACATGCCTCCCAATCCAGTTTCTGCTCCTGGGTTTCACTCCCTGTGTAAAACCAGCTAAAGTAGTTCCTGGGTCCTTGTTATCAAAATTACCTCTGGATGGGGAGGTGAGGTAGGGATGCTCCTCTGGTGGGACAGTATATCAGATGAGGAAGGGAATCTGCAGAGCCATGCCAAAGACAGCTGTCAGTTTGTACTTGTCCCTCCCTAAGCCTTTAGGAACTGATGTTGGAAATGTTTTGGGTAACCACAGCTCTCACCCAGCTGAGGGAAAAGTTGATCCCAGTTGATGAAGGTGTTGCTCTTTGCAACCATCAAACACGCAAGGGCCTCAAGGCTGCTGTGACCCTGTGCTGAAATCATCTCTTTAGGCAATTCGTGCCTTCTCTTCTGAAATAGATGAACCAAAATGTTCAGGTTTAGTTTCTTATTAATTATATACTTCAGACAAATTAGACGGAAATCCCATGCACAGATGTGTTGCTAGGCTAAGAGTTTCCGTGGGCTGTTTCAGTGTCACCCAAGTGATCAGGATCTGCTTGCTGCTCCCACTTTCCTCTTCCATCTGAGCGAGATGGTTTATTGGTGTGTTGGACTCCAGTGTGTAAGAACCTTTGCTGATGTCCCTTAAGTGCACTGGAAGCTTTTTCCGTGGCAGGGCATGGGCTGGGCAGGGTTTTTGTCATGTCTCTAATGGCTCTGGGTTGTCAGGTGCACTGAGCAGGGTTGTTTTTATGGGCTGGACCAAGCCCCATGATCACTGTTCATAGAGCACTTCCAGATGGAAAAACAGAACAATAAAATGGAAATAAAGAACCTTGATGGTCATTAAAGGCAGTGAAACCTGCCCACCTTCCTATAAACCAGTTGCCAAACACCAGCTGATGGCTCAGTGTTTGTGGTGCTTTAACCAGAACTGTTCTGGTCTGACATGGGTGTTTCCAAAAGTTAAGCTTAAGCCCAGCCAGGGGGTTTGGGCTCGCAGGTGTCCTGAGCTTGGGAGTCTCCAGCAGTGCCTGGGGGGGAGCACATGCTCCTTCCCATTCACCCTCTCCAGCTCCCAGCCTCCAGGAATACCCAGTAGGGGCTTTGTGGCCTCCTCTGCTTTCTGTGTACTCAGTAATCCTGAATGAGTCTCTCCTCCATGAATCATCTTAGTAAACTCATCATCTTTTGTGGAGAAGGGTCCAACAACCAGCATGGCAGGGGACACAGCGGGAGGCCCAGATGCCCACGGCTTGTTCAGGTGTTAAAGTGGCAGCTTTTTGCTTTCTGGTCCTGTTACTTTGTAATTCTTAAATGAAGGTGCAAAGACCTATTTATCTAAAAAAGCCCTGTTTGAACCTTTGTTGATTTCACCCATGTGCAAAATGGATATTAAATAATGAACCTGAGGGGAAATTCAGGTGTGTTGATCTTGGCTTGTTAGGCACAAGGGTAGGTGAAAGAGGTCTGGTGCAGTTGTTGTGAGCTGGGTGGAGATTAGGGAAGGATGAAAAATGGCTCTGCCCAGCCATGCCCTGGCTGCCCTGGTCCTAAGGAGGTGCTTCCTTTGCCGTTGCCCGTTCCTTGTGTGCTCCCACCCCCATGTAGGGGCTGAAGGCGGTGAGGTGTCCTGGCACAGCCTGCGTTCCCGTGGCCCCACACCCCCTGTTCCAAGAGGCAGTGCTCGAGGAGGGGGGGACGTTGGCCCTGTGCTGTGCGGGGAGGAGATGGTGCTGGCTGGGAGGAGCACTCGGTGTGTCCCCGTCCTGCTGGCTGCTCCTCAGCTTTGTTTGGTGAAGCTCCTCCTTATCACGCTGCGTCACCAGAGCTCGGGAGCTGCCCTGCCAGCACCGGGCCATGGGGCACTGCTGCTCCTGCTGAGTGCAGGAGGGGACTCTGGATCTGCACTGCATCTTGGAGCACCCCTGCAGGCAAAACTGGATGGTAAGAGAGAGGGCAAAGGCCCTGGAAAATCATCAGCGATACACAGCAACTGGGAAGGTTCCAGAGGTGTCCTGGTGTGGACAGTGTTCCTTAAAGGGCTGACTCGGGCACTCCTGGCCTCAGTCTGCAGCTGGAGGGTCTGAGGCACTTTTGTCCTGTCCCTCAGCTCAGCCACACATCGCCTCATGGTGGCATTTTTCCACACTGGGGCCAACTGTTCTTGGGCATCTCTCTACCCTCCTCGCCAGGGAAGATGGTCAAGCTCCTGTGTGCAGTGCTGCACTCGCTCTTGAGCTGCCTCATCCTCCCAGCCAACCTGCTGGTGATTGTGGCCATCTGCCAGCTGATGAGGAAGCAGCCAAGCACCAGCTACATCTACATCCTCAACCTGGCCACCGCCGATCTGCTGGTGGGTGTGATGTGCATCACCGAGGCACTGGATGACATCCTTGACGGGGGCTTTAACCACAGCAAGTCCTTCTGCCTGCTGCATGTGGCCATGAGCATGACACCTTGCATCGGCTCCATCCTGACCCTGCTCCTCATCTCCCTGGACAGGTACCTGGCAGTGACGCTGCCACTCTCATATCCCACCCTTCTGAAGAAAACACCCCTAGTCCTCTCCCTGGTTGTCCTCTGGATGCTTTCCCTCCTTTTTGGGCACTTGCCTCTGATCCTGCCCTCCCTCCAGCAAGGCAACTACACAGGTTACTGCGGGCTCCTGTATGTGGCCAAGAGTGAGTACCTCTACATCATCTGCTTTGGTGTCTTTGCTCCATCCCTGCTGGTGCTGGTGTGCCTGCACGTCTCGGTGGGCAGCATTGCCTACCAGCAGTACGCACGGCTCCGGTACGCCTGTGCCCGCCGGCGCCACTTCAAGGCACTGCGGACTGTGCTCCTGGTCCTGGTCGGCTTCAGCCTCTCCTGGGGCCCCTACCTGGTGGGGGGCATCGTGCAGGCTGCCTGCAGCTACTGCAGCCTGGCCGGCCCACTCAAGGACGCCTTATTCCTGCTGGGTGAGACCAACTCCCTCATCAACCCCCTCATCTATGCCCTGTACAGCAAAGACATCCGGAGCCACCTCGCAAAGCTGCTCAGGTGCAGGACGAAAGGCCAGGTGAGGCCCCTGGCCTCAAACATCCAAACCATTGGGAGCAGGGGTGGGGGCCAGCCTGCAGCACCCAGTTCATGAGGGGTCCACGGCTGCCTGTGCTGCTCCCATGGCTGCCCGGCCTGCCCTGGGAGGGAAGTGCCAGTGCCCTGTGCAGCAGAGCCTTGGCACAGCACTGCCACCCGTGAGCTGCTGCCAGGGGCTGCGCCTCATCCACGTGCTTTGCAGTCTGTCTTAGCAGCCTCTGTCCCTGGCATCCACACAGACATCACCAGGACAGTGACCTTTGTTTGCTTGGGACAAACTGGGCCTTTTGGGGAGCAGCTGTGTCTCGTACCTGTGGCAGGCCCAGCTGCCAGCCTGCACTCATGGTACCTGTGCAGGTGACTTCTGAGCAAACTCCCGTGTACCTGTCACAGGCTGTGACTTAGCTGGGCTCTGTTTGCTTTTGTCTTTGTGCCACAGCCACGGGCTGAAACAACTTTTGGCCTGGGCTGGTTTCTGCCGGGAGACAGCAGAGAGGTTGCTTGGGAGCAAGGCACTGACGCACAGGCTGGTCAGACTTGAGTGTTTACTATCGCCCTGACCCGGCTGCGTAGCTCATTGCTTATGTCAGAAGTTGTGCAAAGCTGCAAGATCTTTAAAGTCTGTCTGATCAGGTATGCTGGAGGCTTAATTTTGTCCCGTTGCTCATTAGAAGGAAAGTTGAGGCACCCACGCAGTCTGTCGAAGAGCCACAGGATCCTCACCCTGCAGGCGAGCAGCAGGAGCTCGTCTTCGCCCAGCCGGGCGGGAGGCGGCAGCTGGCCGACCTCGCTGACCTGTGAAGCAGAGGTGAAGGGTGGCAGCAGGCCACGGCAGTGTGGGACGGGGCAAACCTGACCCTCTGGTTGGAGCCCATGGAGGAAGGGAGCTGCTCTGCACCCTGCCCACGTGCACTGTGGCTCTGCTCCCCACCACAGAGCCAGGGTGACCCTCGAGGACACAGCCAGGGACCACAGGGGACCCACCTGGGTGTGCTTCCCACACTCTGCAGCTCCTTGCAGAGAGCCAGGGTTGGTGTGGCCCTGTCTGCGTGGGACTGAGCACAGGTACACTGCCACTGTTTGCTGGTCTGGGGGGGCTGTACCATGGGGCAACGTGGGGGCCCCCACAGAGGGATGAGCCTGCTTCCCCAGGGATGGGAGCTTCCCTGGCCACCCTGCTCACACTGTGGGGAGCAGCTTTGCGTGGAGCTGCCTGTGTGCTTGAGAAATACCTGCACTTTGGTTCCCACGTTGAATTTTGCTTGTTGCCCCATGGCAAGGAAGGAAACGGTGATCTTGTCCTGGCCCAGGATCCTGACCCCCACATGCTGGTTCAGGGAGATGAAGATGGGGCTCAGTGGGACGTGGGGTCCTGGTGACGTAACGCTGTTTGGCCATATCCACCTTCTCACCCTGCTGCCTGCTTGGTCCAAATACTGCCCGCCCTGAATATTCATGTTTATCCTAAAAGAAAGGAAAATGAAAGCTCTGTGCCCTGCAGCTCCCATGGTCGATGTCCCCCGTTCCCCAGAGGGACAAGACTGAGGCACAGCTCATTCAGGGTCTAGCCCCCATCTCGTGACCCAGCTGGGCTAGCCTTCCTCCTCTGGGAGGCACCCGAAGCAGGGCCCACAAGCTGCTCTATTTGTCTTTTAACTTTTGAATGCTGTTAAAAATACCCTTTATGACCCTTGGAATTTAAGATGCACAGTGGAGATCAAACCTTCTCTGACCAACGTGAACGTACCAGACGGCTCCGTGCGGGTGGTAGCACGTACTCCTGCCACTGGACATGAACACTGCCTGTATTTCGGCCTTACTCGGCTTGTCTTCCTGTACTATGCAAACAAGATGATTTTTCTCTCGTACAACGATGATTGCCAGATTTCCAGATGGATAGCTGTCGTCAGGTAAGGTGTTCATAACTCCTTTCTTTGTCTGCTTGGTCTGTTATTGCATACTAAGTATTTCAGAACATTACTTTGGTGCTTTATAAAAACTGCTGTATTACCCAGCTCACCATGTTCGAGGCAGAGTGGTGCTGTGCTGCCAGCCTGGCCTGGGATGCCGCCAAGGGCTTTGCTCCCGCATTGAAGTATTCT
The DNA here is from genome assembly GCA_020745705.1 of Hemiprocne comata. Lineage (NCBI taxonomy): Eukaryota > Metazoa > Chordata > Aves > Apodiformes > Apodidae > Hemiprocne > Hemiprocne comata. The sequence goes on along the minus strand of CM036594.1, from coordinate 27,082,682 downwards.
GTATACACTGACAAAAGAGCAGTTAGAGATACAGAATACATTTTTGTTGTTTTCTACCCGGTAACCCAGGCTGGACTGCTTAGCAAGTTTATTTTAAAGATAGATTTTTGGACAACACCTACAATTGATAGCAAAGTGATCAAAGTACTCAACTTGGATGACAGCAGAGGAAACAGGGGCAGGTATTATTCTCCCAGAGAAAAAAAACCCAAACACCTGCAGGGAAAAACAGATGCCCTTGCCCTGGACGCTGCACTTGAATGTATCCAACCAGCAGGTATTTTGTGTCTCACTGGGGTTTCCTTCCCTCAAGACTTGCTACTGTGAGTGCACGTGTTTATGGCACTTTGCCACTTTCCAGCGCTACGCCCAGCAGCCTCCATGGGACAAAGGCAGCCTGGAGGGCAGGGCAGAGCACTCAGCTGAGGCCCGTCTGCTTTGGTGGCAGAGCCCAGGTACACTTTCATGCCCCCTGGGTCAGAAAGAAGTCAGCCACACTAAGGAGAAATAACGCGGGTGACTTAAAATGTTATGGCTTAAATAAGGGCAAAGGCAGTGTGAGAGCTGTGGGGACCTTTGGTGAAACTGCCACAGTTTTGTTTCTTCAAACAGCTCTCAGTTCCACTGGTGATTTCAGTCTGTCCGTGCACCTCTTTGGGACCCTTGCCTGCAGGACAGAGACCAGTGTCGTGCCATGCTGCTGGGAAACGTGGTGCTGGTTTTCCCCTGGGGAAGGATGGGGCTGAGTGTGGCCAGAGCTTGGGAGCAGGTTGAACATGGGGCTACCATGTTCCTTAAGCTGGGTATTAGAGACACGAGTGCCCATCCTTCCCTCAAGCCACAGGCTGAGCTGAAAAGCTTCAGCCCAAGAGCTTGCTAAGCGGTTTCACTCCTGCTTTTCTTCAGACTGTGAAAGCACATGTGAGTGGTGGGGACCAGGTTATTTGGTGAGACAGCAGACTAGGACACGTAAAATTAGTTACAACCCTGGATTAACACAGGCAAATGAACCCCATGAAGGATACAATAACTGTGCTGTTCCATCTGGAAGTATGGTGAGGAATTTCCCTCCATGTTTGTAGTATTTTTCCAACAATTCGTTCTTCACTACCTGATTGAAAAAGGAATGGTAGGATGGATGGGAGCCATCCTGCACCAGCTGCCCTTGGAGGTGGGTGCTGGGCCCAGCTGCTCCACAGCCAGGACTCGGCACAGCCCTTGGCCCCCGGGCTGCAGGTCCTTGCCTGTGCACCCAGGGGGGTGAAGTCGCAGCAGGTGATGCTGTGGGAGACGGGCTCCTCCGTGGGAATTGCTGCTCTGGCGCCGGGCAGCAGCGTCCGGCCCTCTGGCGATGGGGGCTCCTGAGAGAGCAGGTAGGAGATGGTGCCGGGTCGGTTTGGACCTAGAGAGCCAAGGGAGGGGCTGGGCAGCCCGGGCTGCCTGGCTCCTTGGCAGGGAGGCTGGAATCTGGGGGAGCAGGAATTCCTGGCTGACAAGCTCCATCCTGGGAGTCTGTCTTGGGGTATTTTCTATCTAACAAGGGCAGTCCAAAGGGTTCGGCTGTTTCAGAGAAGAGAATTATGAAAAAAAGATGCAGGTTTTCTCAGTGATGAATATATATACATCCGTGTGAGTAAAAAATGACTTCTTTGGGATAACATTCACAGCTCCATGCTCTGGAGGACTGACAATCTGAAGTCCCTGGTGCCACAAAAGCCTCAGTGCTCTGCCATCCTCTGTGAAATTATGCCCATATTATAAATCTAGTTCATCTGTTCTTAATCAAAATGCCTTTGATTTCATAGTGAGATAAAAAGGGCTGTTCGGTCATCCACAGCCTGGGCTGGGAATTCATGGAGTAGTCACCTCATTAGGCAAAATGTTGATCAACCTAATTCTGGCAGTTCCTACCTTCCCAGGGCTTGGCTTTGCCAATTTACTATTCTCTGAGGTCAGTTTCTGTGCATCTCAGCTGAAACGTTCAGATACAAATACTGAAAGCCACAGCAGGAGATACTCTCTGTGCAGGGGGAATGTAACTGCTTTTGGTTTTTCATGAGAGGGGTAATTTAATCTGGCAGTGTCTAATTTAATGGGATTGCACACTTGACAATGAACTAATGTCACTGTATAAATTCTGTTCAATTAGAAAGCATTCCATTTTTAATTCGTTGTTGCAATAAACAGACAAATACATAAAGAAATGCAAACTCACGTTTGGCTACACTCCTGGGCTCTGCTGCCAGGAAAGCTGCTAACTGTTTGGCCATTTGTCTCTCCTGCTGCCTGGAAAATGAAAACATTCCTGATATGCATTTCAAACCCTGTTTTGAAAGCTAGGAGTACTGGATTTCCTTACCATAGGAACACAAGTTTCTGAACCTGTTTTTTCTCACCACTCACATAACTGCAAATAACAGAGGCAATGGAATATCACCAAAATAGTAATATCTCAGGAAAAAGGAGTTGCTCCCAGACAGAGCTGTCAGTGCACAGGCTGCTATTGCAATGACATCAGCTCTACTGACAGCAGAGCTAAACATGGTAATGGATTTTGTATCATGATTTTATGGAAAAGAGAAGCCCACAAGATCAAGGAAACAGCAAATCTCCAAGAACATTTTCACCAGTATTTGTATGTAGGTTCCTCTACATTTGACAGGGTCTGACAATGGCTTTGGTTTACACCCTGTATGTAATATGAGGCACTGGCACCATTGCACTGCAGAGGATCTTCAAGGATACTCATGGTTTACTTCCAGATATGCTGACTTACTTGCCTCTAAGCCTGTGGCACAGGCTTAGATACTTGGATAAGCTTTGAGCCTCCTGCTGAACAGCCCAGAAAAAGTCGAACTCGCAGAGTTCTCGTGACTCTGGAAAGTGGAATCCAAAGGCCTATGGCAGTTTATGCAGCATATTCACAATTATGGTTTTGGCTCTCCCTGTCTCTAGATACTACCTCTGTCAGCACACTGAATTAATGCTTCACTGAGCACGTACCTCACCACCTCCTAACACAGCCAGGTAAGAGGAGGGCCAGGAGGGCCCAGATAGAATATGAACTTGCATTGCCTAAAGCAATTTTTTTCTGCTTTCACTACCTCTTGCTGCAGCTTCATTTTCTTAACACTTCTTTTCCCTCTGGAGTGTCCTGTTGTGCCTTGCACAGCCCTGGTCCCTGTTCTCCCTGTATTCATTCCACAGTACCTGTGGTATGCTCTCTCCTTGGACAGAGGCTTGTTGGCTCCGGGGCCCTGGGATCCCTGGGGGCTGACAGCAGCGGGATCACGCCGGGCACCCTCCTGCTTCTTCCTCACCTCTATAATGAACTCGTAGAGCTCTCGATTGCGCTCACAGCAGAACTTCTGAAAGGCAGAAGAGCAGTGTCAGGAGAGAGGGCCTTTCCACAGCAAACCTCTGCCCCTCTTTCCCACAGCTCACTGATCTGTAATCCTCTGGGCAAATGTCTTCGGAGGAAGGGAACGGCCTCAGCAGGCTGCCACAGTACTCACACCTCGGAGCAGAGTCCTCCTCTGGCTGAAGTGGAGGTGGGGAGAGAGAACACTGGGAGGACAAATATGGTATCAGCATGAAAATCCTCGATTGATCTTGGGAAAGAGGGCTCTGCTCAAAATGCAATGTTATAAAGTGTGTAAGAGCAGCTAAAACAGATCTTCACCTATGGTATCTTGGAACGATTTAACCCAAAACATGAGGTTCTGGAAGCCACCAAAAAAACTCCTGATCTGCAGCAAGTAAGTAGGTTAAAACCCTCAAAGAAATGGAATGACTGTAGTATTTACAAGGCCCATTCCTTCCAAGGGAGACCTTGAGACCTTCAGTGCATGCAAAAGGCGACAGCTGAGCACTCTGATGCACTAACCCTTTCAAATACATTGCCTGGGGCTTTGGGGAAAAAAGTGTTGCATGGTTGATCACAGGAAAATTTGTGGGGAATTTTCTGAGGAGCCACCAGCAGATTGGTTGACAAAAGAGCTGAGCATTTTTCACCAGATGCAAATCCCAGCTGCTGGAGGATATATTTTGAGGATGGGTACTAGACTTATTTATATGAATAGTGTATCTCTGCGTTAGCCAAAGGGCAAAATCTTCTGCTAGGAAATTCTCAACATAAGATGCAGTGGTGGGGAGAGAAGTTGCACAGCCTTTTGCTGTTCAAGTGTGCACAACCAACATCGTTTCAACAGCCTCACGGAGGAAAACCCTTTCAGAAGGAGCTCCTGCACTGGCTTGCCAGAGGACATTGTTTTTATTTTTCCTACGTGGGAATCATAGGAATTAAGCTAAACAAAAAAGCCACATGGCAGGGAGCACCTGCACTGACTCACCGTGGTCTCTGTGTGTCCCTGTGCTGACTCGGGTCTGTAGGCCAGGAGGGCGGGCGGGCCGACACGGATTGTGTGCAGCAAAGGCCTGAACAGCTTCACAAACTCTTCTTCGAACTCGACATGGAAAATACCAAAAGCAATGTGGAGTCATATCTTTGTTCAGGGGTAAAACGATGAAGCACAAAACGTAGATATGCAGCCTGGGTGAGTCCTTACCTCCATGTCACACAAAACATCCAAGCTGCTGAACTCTTCTGACAGGGCTGCAAGTAACAGTGATAACGAGAATTACAGAGCAGCAGTGCTGTGTTCTCAGCTTATCTCCAGACACATTTGCTTTGTTCCTTTTGCAGTGTGCCAGCCTTTTCTCCCCAGCCACATCAGCTGCCCAGGACCTTCTTGCCAGACTTGGTCCTACCCCTGCAGAAGGGTGGCTCTGCATCTGCATGTAACCCCTCCCCAAATGCCTGAGGGGCTGGCACCGGGCACTGACACTGGATCAGGGCTCTACAAAACCGTCCCACTGAAGCCATGGAGATGGCTTATTGCTTAGGGTCAGTGACTTGTAGCTCTAACCTGATATTGTGTCATCCTCTAGAGCATTTCCAGCCTCTCTTGTCCTAAGAAGAAAGAGCTGCAGAGACTGAAGTTTTTTTCTCATTTCTAAGTGAGTGCAAGGAAGGGGTTTTTGGCCTGTGGGAGTGATGGGAAACCTCTCAGATGAGCGGGTGTCTTTCACTGCCCTCAGCAGCCCCAGGTTCTCTCCCAGTGGGCAATGCTGCAGACATCCAGCTGCCTCAGCCGTGTGCTGTTTCTGTATGTCATCCTCTGTGTGAACATGGACATGCTAACTGCCACAGACTCCCCTTCAGGCAAACTAGACACAGACCTAGTTCTTTTCATCTTGAATTGCAGTTCCCCTTATTGCCACTCAATTTGTCGTGCCCTTCTAAGTAACCTCGTTCTGCTTTCCAGAAAACACTCAGCCAGATGAAACTCTGGGCAGGCTGAATAGATGTGGCTGCTGGTTTGCTTGAGTTTTTGTTGTTTTTTTTTTAATTGAAGTTCAAAGACATGTAGTGATGACCCTCTGCAGTCAAGCTGTGTCACAGAGAGTAACTGATCACAAAGCCCACCCAAGAAGAAGTGATGTCAGGGAGCGCTGCTGGCACAAATTTGGTCTTTCTATACCTTGATCATTACAGCAACAGCCATCCCAAGGACTTGTGGAGCTCCACCTAAAGTACAATGTTTTTCTCTTGCAAGCATCCACAGTGCATGTCCAAACAAACATTCCCCAAGGCTAGAAGAGAGTGCTGTTGGTCTGTCATGGGCTGTGCATGTCCCCTTCCTATTGAGATGGATCTGCACACAACTTTCCCAGCACGATCAGTGTGTGAGCTGTGTTTTGTGGCCCAGATCACTCCTCCTGCTCTCAGAGGCACATGAGATGTGGGAGACTTGCTCCTACAGAGGAGAGCTGCCTGACACTAAAAACTAAGCACAAAGGCTGTTGGACGGGCTCAGGCAGCAACTCCCACCAGTACTCTGTGTACTATGGGGCATTGCTGAACTGCAGTGGGCAAGGGAAGGAGCTGGTTACTCTGTCATGTGCTGGGATGACTCAGCTGGGCAGGAGGAGAAAAAGGGTTGGTGTATTTTCATCTCCCCCTTTGCCAGTACCTCTCACAGGAATACAATACGCTATTTCTGCAGAGTGCACCCACGCCTGCTGGCTGGCAGGCAGAGCCTTCCCGCAGGCTGATGGGGCCCATAGGCTCGTTAAGGAGCAGCTTTGCTGAGAGGTTAACGAGGGGAGCACAGAGGAGGGTTCTGGGGCTGCTGCCACTTTGCTAAAGCATCTCTGGGAAATGGGAAAGTCATGCGTCTTCTGAAAGACAGCTGGGTACAAGGCAGCACGAGTGAAACAACACCAGTGAGCAACCTCTTTCTTGAACAAAGCTGTTTCTTACTTGATTTTCTGCCGGCGCGCCCAGGAAGCCAGCTAGCTTCTGCCTGCATCGACACCGAACCTCCTGGCAGCTTCTGTGTTGTGATGGGTTCGACAGTGCCCGATGTTTTTTCCTTAAGACACAAACCCACCCATTAGTCATAGCAATAGCTTCAGCGCCGTTGCTTTTGACTACGTTGATGAAAAAGGCTTTTCCAAGTGTATTTAATTAAGAATCCGAACAGTTCAGCTACAGTCAGTAGGGCTGTGCTGCCGCGGCTGGGGGTGCCCCGTCCGAGGGCTGTCCCAGGAGCCCGCCCGGCCCCACCCCCGCTCTCCTTCCCACAGTTTTTCGGGTGACCGGGTGGGTACGGGGCCGGGAGCGCGGCTGGGACCCGCACGGAGCTGGGTGCCGGGGGGAGAGGGGCTCTCACCGGGGGTCCCACAGAGGCGCTGCCCGCCCACCGCTCCCTCCGAGCCGGGACGGGGGATCCGCCTGTCCTGTCCTGTCCCGCCCGCCCGCGGCGCCGTCTCCACGGCGACACGGCGGGCGCGGGGGCTGCCGGGGCGGGGGGCAGAGCCTGGCGGCGGCTCCGCCTGGGGGCGGTGGGGCCGGTTCCGCCCGCCCAGCTGCTCACCAGGGAGCGCCGCGGTCCTTGGCCGGCGGCGGGTAAGGTCAGGCCCGGTGGAGCCGGGGACTGGGCTGCCCGAACTCCGCAGGCGTGGGGAGCCGCGAGGGCTCCCCCGAGGGCGCCGCAGGAACCTGCGGGCTGGGGCCCGGGAGCCGGCGGGCTCCTGCCGCGCTGCCCTTGGCCCTGGCCCTGGCCCTGCTCCTGCCGCGGGGAAGCTGCAGCCTTCGGCACCGGCTGAAGGGGAAATCCTGGTGACAAAACCTGGTGTGACTCTCTTGTCGGGACAGGAGCTCCCAACCACACCTAAAACACCCGCCTGTGCGGATTGCTTACGGTTGTGTCATGCTTTTGTGACAATCCATCAGTTGCTGATGTCTCCTGTAGCACTGGGTGCTGTTGAATCACTTAAGGAATTTGCACTCACAGCTTGGAGATTGAAAGTAAGCAATTCTCTTCAGGTACGTGGTTTGCAAGCCAACACAGGCTTTAGATTCCTCTTAGGACCAGGTGTATGTGCTACATTATCTGGGCTTTGTGTGAGAATTTGTAGTTGTCTTATGTGCACAGGAGTCCTACAAGAAAATGGTTGGACTCGAGGATCTTTAAGGCCTTTTCCAACCAAAGCAATTCTATGATTCTAAAATAAGTCAGTCTTAATAATTCTTAAAAATGGAAAGAGTATGTTGAGGTGCAGCCAGTGATGTTAGTGCAGTGTTGGGATGTGCTGCTGGACTGGTGCTCCCTGCTGGTCCGGGGTCCTGGGGGATTGTCCACGGTTGGTTGGTGCAGATCCCAGCAGTGCCCAGAGCTTTGCCTTCTGGCTGTGGCAGGGGAGGTGAGTGAGTGCCCATCCCAACAGCACACAGCCCAGCACCAGGCCCCTTGTGCTGTACTGCTGATAAAAAAATCACCAGTGCCTGGGAGCTTTTATATCTTTCTTTGTGTTTGAAGTGGGAATTGTTTGTAGGGAGAATTGTCAACAATGTAGTGTAGTGGCTCAGCAGAAACAGCTTCACGGGCACAGCCCTTGCTGGCTCATACCCTGTCTGCAGGTCGCTGCTGCCAGGTGGTGCTGGGGTACAGCTGGGAAGGGCTGCTGAAACTTTTTCTGAGTATTTTGAGGAGCTTTCACACCCTTTCTGACGTGCTGCCACTTCCCTTGGCAAAGTGCTGGTGTCCTGCAAGCCTCTCCTGCCTCTACCCTTGGACATCACCCTCAGGAAGTTGTTCCAGCTGCACTGGGAGGAAAACCTGAAACATTCTGATCAAGTGCTGGAAAGAGTATCACCTGTTCATATGCTGGCCTGAAGAGGAAACGCTGCTTTTTGGCAGTACCAGCTGAGGTATTCTTTATCCTAAATTAACTTTTAGTCAGAGAAGATACCAAGTGTAGGGTTTTTGCTGTGAGATATAACAAAAGTTTGTTGTTCCTTCAGAACTGAATGTTGTGGAAAGCTCTAATGAAATAATGTGTGTTAACTAATGTGGGTCATAGGCAACATGATTGATTAATAATTTCATTTCATTAATACTATTATAATCAAAGACATGCTTCAGAGTTTTGTTTTACACAAAAAAAAACCCAAACCTCTTTTGTCCCAACTGTCAGTAAGAAAAATTATTTAGCCCTATAAACGTTACTGAAATATGGGAAAATGCATCAAATCTTCAGGAATTCTTGCTTAACAAGTTCTGCTGAGAGCACAGGTGTTAACGCCTGGCAGAGCCAGAGCTTGACTTTGATCCTGCTTGAGCAGGAGCAAATTAGTTGACTTGATGCTGCTGGGGTTCTGCCAGCACAGCATAAATGAGATCAAATGTAGGATCTTTGTAGGAACTGGATATGAAAAGGTAAGAGTAATTCCTTGGGAGGTATTTTCTGTGGTCACTTCCAAATTCTGAAGGCCAGAACAAGCTTCCCTTTGCTGATGTGGGCCTTGTCATTCTCTTGTGTGCTTTTCTGGGGACTGCCACCAGGCACTGGGGGATGTTTCTGTGGGACTCTGGGCCATAACACCAAAGAGCTCTTCCCTGGGAGGAAGCTGTTAGGACTGCTTTTCCTCCCTGTGTTTTATATTTATTCACACCACTGTCACTTTATATGGAGTTTCCCACCATCATGAGCTTCCTACCACTGAATAACTTGGTGGACTGTATCACCTTGCAACTCGTTGGTCTTCTGAATGGCAAATACCTTCCTACTGAGCAGAGCCACCTGTGGAGCTAGTGTTTTTCTTGAGGGATTCAGAGGGAGGCTTCTGGTAGGAGAGGGGGGGCTGCAGGCATGTTCATCTTTGGTGACAGACCCTGATCTCAGTTTGCACGAGTCAGGCTGTCACTGCTGCCCCTTGGATTCAATTCCCCACCCAGTTCTCATCCCTCTCCATCGGGGGGCGAGCAGCCCCTCAGGCCCTGCAGTGTCCTGCTGCCCACGGGGTGAGCTCACTTGTGCTGGGGCAACCCAGCAGGTCCAGCAGGGCAGAGCACACCAGGTAACTGGGGAGCAACAGCTACTGCCTCGCACAGGCATGTTAGCACAGCATGCTATACAGGGTAGTTTTTGCAAAATATTTATTACAAAATAAAAGTAAATATGGCAACAAAACTTAAATAGCAATGTCACAACACTGGCCATAAAGCTCTTGCTATATTATTAGTCTTTTACAATAATCAATAGTCAAGTATGTCTCTGAGGGAAGCTGCATGTGGACAGCTTGAATATGTTTCTCTATTATTGGCTCTAGCTGTTTGAGATACATTAGATGTGCCTCCTGCTTCCACCAGCACCGGCTGTGCCATGTACTGGGCTCACTGATCCCCCCAGAAGGGACAGGAGCTGGCAATTCCCACACTCTGTGAAGCCTGTCAGGCTTTACCCCAGCCTCTCCTCCCCTTTTTGCTTTTAGAAACACAGCACATGATCCAATGCCCATCCCTTTTTAATAAGGTAGCAGGAAATGGAGTAGCAACACTGAAGTACCTATTGTTCCCCTTTGAGCCACAACTTCTCTTGTGAGAGGTTGCTTGGATTTCTTTCCCCCCTACTAAAAACAGTTATTACAGTTCACCAGTGAGAAAGCAAGTCTGTGTTCCTGCTGAAAGGGCTTTTAGGCATGCTCCAAACAGGAATGCAGTTCTTCAAGTCTCTTAAGACACATGTCTAATGGAAGCACTCTTTAAATAAAATACATTTAAAAAAGGTGACTGCGTGTGGGGAATCTTCCTAAGGCACCCAAGAATTTAAAAAACCTTTTCCCACTCATATTACTTACAGGACACTCTTGTCCTTCTTCTCTCCAAAGTTAAAAATGTTGGCTAGTTAGGAACCTTAGCACAGGTGATGACTTAGTTGAGTATCGTTAAAAAAAACAGAACAGAAGGGAGACTGTAGAGGCGACTGTGGAGCGTGTGGTCCAGCCAGCTGGGGTTGGCCCAGCTGTGCACGTGGGTCAGGGGCAACAGGTGGAGATGGTGACATTGATGCCCAGGTTCCCGTTGTCAGCGAAGAGGTGTGCGATGGCCGTGTCGAAGGCCAGGCAGTCGCTGTTGCGGATGGCCGCCGACACCCCGTCGTGGATGGAGCGCGGCGTGGCCTCCCAGGTCAGCCGCCGGCGGTTGCCGTTCAGCTCCAGTCTGTAGGCAAAGTTCTCCGCCTGCTTACGGGTGCCGATGAGCAGCACGATGGCAAAGAACTGCTGGTGACCTTCGTACTTCTCTTGTTTCTCCAGCACCAGCATGAAGTGGTGGCCAAAGCACGACTGCATCATCACCCAGTCAACCGCCCCCGGAAGGTTAATGTCTGTGGCCAGGAAAACGATGTCTTCCCCCTGAAGGGTGGTAATGCTTTTGTGGGCGTGCATGAGGTGGGACATCACGGCTTCCAGGGATCCCTGCCACTTACAGGAGGCACCAGGGCATGGGCAGGAGTAGGGACGATACTCACAGATGTCTTCGTGTTCTGGCTTTTCTGTGTGGTGGAGTGTCAGGGAGCAGCCCGTTGTGGCGTACTGGAAAAAGACCAAATACAAGCTGTCAGCAAAGGCACCACCACTAGTGCTCGGTGCTCGCCCTGCCAACTGGGAACACTGGTCATCAACCAGAACTCTTGTGCTCATTGCAAATTTTACATGAAATACTTCTATTTAGCCCTGGATTCAGAGCTGAGCTTTGCTTATTTTTGTTTCCACTTTAAGAATTGATTCTTCTTGTCTTTTGCGGTTGTTTTTTCCTGATGCAAGCATTTAGATAAAATGGATTGTAAGGCTGAATCGTAGTTAGATCTGGTTGGTTCCAGATTAGCTGAAGTGGTCCTGGTTTGGATTTTTTGTTTCTTTAAAAAGAACGAAGGATTCTAGTTTCAGCAAACAGTTACTAGAGAGAAGTATGTTTAATAGATGTACCTTATTGCCATCACAGAGCAAATTCACATGCAGATTCTCCACAGCTTTTTTTAAACCCTGGAACAGTTTCAAGACTGCAATTGTGAGAAGTGGGAAGAGAGAGGATGATTTTTTACTGAGCTTAAAGCTAGCACACAATTCAGCACTAAGATGCTAATGCTATCAGGCAGGTTACAACCTGCGTGCGTGGCTGCTCATGGACACCACGACGCTTCCTTGAGGACAGTTCTAACCAAGGTATACATGATTATTTCTTTGCTAATACGTGTGCAAAAAGTTTCAGCTCCAAGGATTAAATGCCCAAGATGCAAATCACCCATGCTGCGAACACTTGGAATACTGGGAAAGAAACCTGACCTTATGGTTCTGGAGGAGCTTGTTTTATAAGCCATGAGGAGTTAACGTGAGCCTCCACTTACTGTGTCTGCACCTGCTCCTTAATCCTCCACTAAGGGCTTTATTGCAGGGTACTGCAGAGGCGCAGGGCATCCTCCTGCCAAGGCAGGACCCCCTGACAGCAGGTGCAGGGCTGCCCTCCCTCTGTTGTCCCAGGTAGGTGCCCCCTTCCAGCCCCTCTGCCCTGCTGGTATTTCCAACGTTCACAGCCCCATTTGTACTTCAGTCATGCAAGGTGCTGAAGAGCAGCTCCGAGTCTAACCTCATTAACAAAATTAATAAGGATATACAAGCTGCTGGTTGAGTGAAAGTGACTGGTGGTGACTACAGAACCGAGAGGGTAAGAACAACAGGGGCAAATAGTGGTGGCTTTACCTGTCATGGTGAGAATACCTGCTTAGGTGTGCCCCCAAAGCCATCACTGCTGGTTACACTGGTGAGGAGCCCTACCAGTGATGGGAGGCTGTCAACAGCAAAAACTGACTTGCTGTCTTCATGCTGTTTAGCAGATGTCTTTGATCTTTATCACACCCCTCTCAGCCTGCCTGGCCTCTGCTCGTGCCCCTGAGCTGCCTGGCCTGTGCACCTTCTCCACCTCTACTGTGCCCACCTTGGGACAGAGAGGTGGGCTGTGCACGGCGTTAACAGTGCAGGCAGGACACTAATGCCTGGGCTGGCCCCACTCTTCTGCTTTTTCATTGCTCTTCTCATCATTTCTAGCATTCCATGCTGGAAAGAATTATGTACTTGTTTCCTAGTTGTTGGTTTAGCACTGTATTTGCTTTCCTAAGAGGAAATGGTCAGCTTGGAGCCCACCACCACACGTACCATGTGGCATGCCATGGTTTTGCCACAGGTTTGTAAACTCTGTGTGTGCTGTGCTGACCTTCACTTTGACAGGATAGCTCTTCAAGTGTCCTAAAGTGTTTGGAAAACAGCAGTTAAACTTGGAAGTGCTCAGCAGAGACAGGCCAGAATTATCAGCCCTGTAAACAAAAGCAGGCAGGGACACAGGCTTTAGGTAACTTGTCTGAAGCCACATGGGCAATCAGTGGCAGCGTGGGGAATAGACTGTCGAGTCCAAATCCCACCTGCTCAGACTCTCTCTCCAGTGTACAAGTAGCTGGAGATACAAATAGTGCTCCTGGAAAGAAGAGGTCTGCCAGCTCCTGTATGTGTCAGCCATGTTCAGGGACCCAACGAGGACTGAGACCCTCTGGTGCTTCTCCCTCCTCCAGTGCTTTGCAGACCATCTGCCCCTTCTTCATAGATTCCTCCAGCCTTCCAAAGCATTCACTGGAGCTTGGGTACAGCTTCTCTGTCCAGTCTAGCAGTGACCCTAGGGAGCTCTCCTGGGGATGCACAGCAAGGACAGCCCAGACCATGGGGAGCCTCTGTGCTCTCCAGAGCCTCGTGTTGGTGAGGAACCCAGCTCTGGCCACAGCCAGCTGCCTGGCAGAGGTTTGTGAACTGCTCCTCCAGCTGTGCTGGCTCTGCTGACAGCTCACCTGGGAAAGGACCAGAGAGCATCCATGCTTGTGAGCAGGTAGGGTGATGGAAGCAGACCCCTGTGTGTATAGATGTCTTTTCAGTTAAAAACAAAATAAATATTAATTTTTATCAGTAAAAAGCCCCACTGCTTCATTAGAGTCTACTGTGTCTTGAAATAGGAAATGCAATCTTATTTAGGTTTAGTATATTTGATTAAAATCTTTAAAATTACTTTTTTTTTTAACTTACAGCTCTGAAGAGGCTGCAGAGGCAGCACTGGACAATCTGCAGGAGTAAGTGTGTATACAGTAGTAACATGAAAGTGCAATTTCTGTTTGAAAGTTGTTTGTTTATGTGGGAAACCCATCATGCTTTCCCAGAGCAGTTCTGCCTACCTCCTACCACCTGTCTAAAGAAATTTAAAGAAAGCCATTACTCTGGTATTATTTAAGACTTGTTAGTTTCTATACATTCTCACTATGCCTTCCACTTCTTAAATACAAAGTGTTGGCCATGAGCTGCAGAAAGACTTTCAATTTTTTTCTGCAAAGCAAAATGTAGCAGTACAGTACAATGAATTTACTGGATTCATGTTTCTTCAAAAGGATCAGAACCATCTGGAGACTCAGAAAGTTGGCGGTATCTCCAGTTAGGCTGTGTTCAAGGATCCTGGAAGACTCCTCAGGTGAGGTATCTGACTTAGCTTTCAAGCATTACTACTCCTAGGACAGATGGTAAGAATGGGGTTTCAATCCCCTGAAAAGTCACACCCTGTGTACTCTGATTTTTTTAATGCATGTAGTAACTAGAAAAGTAATTTCTGTTATGAAAAGTAATTTCTGTTATGAAAAGTAAAACTGATTGTTAGGTTGCATTAATCACAGTACTGAGAATTCTCTGGTGTACCTGTGCATTAGTTTTGGTGGGTCTGTTTGTTTGATTTTCCCCTATCATACATTGCTAATGCCATCCATAGAGCTGCCCAGCCAGGCTGCCATCAGCCTGTCAACAAACACGGAATTTGCTATTGGATATGCTCTCCTGGGTGCTGGGCTAGTTTTTGCCCATGCATGTTGGAGGGAAGTTCTGTTGTAAATTGAACTGCAAGCAGGAACTGCCCACGACTTTACACAGGGCAGATGAGGAGTGCTGGTCCCACGTCACTTCCATGGCCACGCCACTGTCACTCAGGCACGAAGATCTTTGTCCAGTCCCACCACAGCAGGCCAGCAAGCCCCAGCAGGGCGTGGATGCAGAACACCTCTCCCACCCTGCCCTGCTCAGCAGCCAGTGATCACAGTGTTCCTCCCACACTGCTGGGAAATGGGGGCTGGTGTCTATTCATAAGACTTCTGATTAATCATATTTATTTTCTTTTACAGCCAGTATTAGCCAAACCCCCCCAAGCTATGGAAGAACCTATATCCAAATTAAGTCAGCTTCATAACTTAGAGGGCAGCTTTATATTATTTTCCACTTGCACTTATTTCAAAGATGAAAAAAAAACAACTAATTCCTTTTGGCATTCATTAATTAGGAGTTTGAGAGTGTTTATGGTGTGCATTTTCTCTTCTGCTGATTGCTTAGAGCACTAAGTGGCATTTTCAATAACTTTACTGTGACTTTGAGATTTAAATTCTCCTACAGTTTTTTTCCAGAAGTTCTGTAAAGCACAGAGATGCAATAACTAATTATTTCTTAAAGCATTTCAAGAACAACAGCCCTCAAAGCAGCTACAGCCACGAGCAACACCAGATCCCTGTTTTCTGCTGATTCTGTCGTGCCTCAGTCCTTATTTCAAGTACCATTCACAGTTGTCTCTAGAAGTGCTGGGACCTTCTCCAGCCAGACCACTGTCTGTTTGTTCCTTCACATTTTCTGGATCCCTTTCTTTCCCTCCCTCTCCCTGAAAGCCTACGTCAGGTTCCCTTATTGTGGTGGCAGCCACAGGTGGGTCAGTGCAGGCCGGCACGGTGGGCTGCCGTGTGCCGGCTGCAGAGCGGTTCTTGCCGAAGCCCCGGTGCTGCTGTGGCACCGTGGGGCACCCACCACCGAGGGGCACGGTGGGTCACCCCGTGTGCTGCCTGTGACCTGCGTAACACCCACCAAGAGCTACAGCCCTGGCAGTTCATTGCTGTTTCTGGGTGCAAGAACTAAGAGTGGAAAACATGAACGCGTGCTGATCTCATTGTGTGGCTCTTGGGAACAGTGAAAGCTGCAGAGCAGGAATAGCTCATGGCAGAAAACATCCACATAAAAGACAGGGTGTGCAAGGGAGGAGGAGCAGAGACGTATTTACCTCTGCCTGCACAAGGAGCTTCTGGGTGCCTGAGAAGCTGAGGCAGAGAGCTCGGGAGCAGACACTGCTGTGCGCGGAGGACACACGCTCTGCATGGGTCACACCATGGCATGGTCTGGGACACGGGCTGTGTGCCAGTGCCCTGTTTGCAGCTCTGTGGGCCCAAGCTGGGCAACTGACAGGTGCATGTGTGCCAGCATCATGGCACAGGGGAACCCGACATCCTGCTGGTGGTGCTGCCTGGCTGCCCCGCCTGCAGCTGAGGCCGGGGCTGCTGCCACCCCCTGCGCTGCCCCAGCCGTCCCCTGCCACATGCCATGGCCCAAGGCTTCTGCCTGCACTAGGGTCTCCTCAGGCCATGGCGAGGCGTGACACACTGAGCACTGCTGCTTCAGTCCCTCTCCAGCTCTCCCAGCTCTGAACTGGCTTGCAGGCACAAGAAACCAAACCAAGCCTAGTCCATGGCCTCCTGCCTGCTGACATGCCAATGCAGAGATCACCAAAGCACAGCCAGGTCGAGGCAAAACTCTCCCAGTCCCATAACCAAGACACTGAGCTGCCCACTCCTCAGCACTTGCTCCTGCCACTGCAAACCTCACCAGCTTCCCTCCTCCTCCAGGTCACTGCTTTGAAGAGCATGTCAATCACAGGAGTAACACCAGGAGGAATTTTTGGAAATGCTCTTTTCTTAACCGGTTGACATGTGCTAGCCACATTATTATTTATTTTTACAGAGTACCCAACTGAAGAAGTGTTTACAGCTGATACACCTGAACCAGAACTTGCTGGACAGATGGTGGTCCAGCTGCTGGACAGACAAGCACCCTGCGGGCAGCAGAGCTGCGTCTTGGTGCAAGGGAGGGCTGTGAGGACTCTGGTCCGGGGAGCCACTCCAGCCTGGATGCATCGGTTCCATTTAGGGCAAGCAGAGAATCCCAGCTGTTACAGATAAGACACTTCAGAAAACGGTAACTAGGCCAGCATTTCAGTGAAAAACCCAGACTGGGTTCCTTGGGCTCAGACAGGGTCACACCTGGGCATGTGGCTTGTGGCACTTCTGCTGTTTGTCAGGGAGGACTTGTGTCCCACCACTGCACTCCATCATCAACTAATACCACCACGAGGGTAACTCCCACTCAAGTGTGAGCAATGAACAGCCCCACGCTACCAAAATCTCCACCAGACACCACAGCTGTCCTGTCCTGCCACCTTGCCAGCCCCCGGAGGCGGATGGGGCTCTCCCCACCGACCACACGTGCTGCATCGACACAGACGATCCACCGTGGGGGTGCTGATGCTCCTGAGCGATGCTCCTTCGGGCTGGCTGGGGAAAACCACTGCCAGAGAGTGGCTCTTCTCGGCAGAGGCAGCGAGTGCCTGCTCGCAGCTCTTACCGGGAAACTCGCCACGTGCCACCGGAGCCCGGCAGCGCCTGCTCCAGCTCCATCGGTCCCACTGCCTGCCTGCCCCCGGCTCTCCACGGACAGCTCCCTGTTTTAAAATTTTCTTCCCATATTCCACATCAGCAACGACTCCAGCAGTTCCTCTATCTGCTCCTCCATCACTTCAGCATGCGTTTCAAAGTGCTTTTGATATTACGGAAACCATTGTGGCGTTCAGAATGAAGACAGAGGGCAGGGTGATGGGGGGGGGGGGGGGGGAGCCCGGGCGGCTCTACCGGGCCACCCGGACCCCATCCCCCTGCCACCCCTCTTACCTTGCAGGGAAAGAGCACCGCCGAGGCCACCTTCTCCATGGCCAGGTTCCTGATGCTGGGGGTGAGGGAGCCCCGGCAAGTGGGGCAGAGGCTCAGCTTCTGCCGGCATTGATTGCAGACCAGATGCCCGGCCTGACACTGCAGGATGGGCGGCAGCACATAGTCGAAGCAGACGGGGCACTCGAAGAGCGAGGTCAGTTCGTGATGTTGCTGCTGCTGCTGCTGCGGCGGGGGAGGAGGCGGCGGCGGGGGAGGCGGCGGAGAGGCCCCGCCGGGGCCGGGGAGGACAGCGGCGGGCCCGGCGGGGGACGGGGCGTGCTGCTGCTGCTTGCCGCAGGGCTTGCTAGCGCCGGGGCCGGCGGAGGACGGACGGCTCATGGCGC
Organism: Hemiprocne comata; assembly: GCA_020745705.1. Taxonomy (NCBI): domain Eukaryota; kingdom Metazoa; phylum Chordata; class Aves; order Apodiformes; family Apodidae; genus Hemiprocne; species Hemiprocne comata. Next base: position 27,065,061 of record CM036594.1, on the reverse strand, counting down.
CGCCGCCACCATCGGGGCGAGGGAGGGAGCGGCGGAGCTCGGGAGAGCGGCGGCTGCGCGCGGCCCCGCCCGCTCCCGGCATGCAGCGCGCGGGGGGACCGGGGCACAGGGCGCCGCGGGGCTGGACACCTCCTGCGGTCGGGCTAATTAAACACCCAGCGTTGTCGGGGCTAATTAGGCACCTAGCGTTGTCATGAAGCACGCGTCGTTCTGTACCCGGTGAGCGGTGGGACCCAGCCGGGGCAACCGAGATGACTCGGTGCGATGCTAACAGGGGGCTTGTGGTAGTTAAAGTGTGGAAAAGGGCAATAAAGGGTGTTCTGGGCTGGTTTAAAATGGTATTTAGAATGAGGTATTTTCTTAGCTCGTACAGTCACGGAATGCCAGGTTGGAAGGGGCCTCAGGGTTCATCGTGTCCAACCTCCCTTGGCAAAGGCAGGGATGTGGCTTAGCACCAGACTCTGGAGAGCTGGATTAATGGTTGGACTCGATGATCTTAAAGGTCTTTTTCAACCAAAACGATTCTGTGATTCTATGAAAAGCACAGTCTAGACAAGATGGCCTAGCACCCTGTCCAGCTGAATCTTAAAAATGTCCAATGTTGGGGAATCCACCACTTCCCTGGGGTGGATCCAACTACTTCCAACAACTGACTGTTCTCAGTGTGAAAAATTTCTGGTCTAACCTGTGGGGATTAGACAAGGGAAGAAGTTGGGCTGTTTTCATTCCTCAGATAAGAGAAGTATGGGGGAAAAAAAACAACGTGATACTTTAAACATCTTCTGTCTTGGTAACACCAGGGAAGTGAAGACAAGGAAGCCGCAGGATAGAAATCTGCCCAAATCCATTTCCTCTTACTGCAAGATTGAGAAATAAGGGAGTGTGTTTGTTTGTAGGTGGTAGAGTCATGGTTAAATAGGTGGATTTGTGTATAGAATCATAGAATAGTGTAGGCTTATTGTTCAATGTTCAGCTGGCCTGTGGGACGTTGTGGCTTGCCTTGCACTGGCGTGGGTGCCATTCTCACCTGTTCTGTCCAAATTCCCACCCAGCACCCCAGTGCAGCATTTCCAACCAGGGTGACCAGGAACAAGCTCTGCCGTTGTTTCTTCTGTCAGCAAAATGGACAAGTTTCTCTCACATTTATTATTCTCCCAAGAGTGTTCCTTGCAAATTGACTCTGAGGCTTCTTGTCCTTAAATGAGCCATACCTTCTCCTGAGATACCCACACTGAGCATTTCTAACACTTTGCTAAAGTGGTTTTATTATCAAAGTTCCTTTTGGGTGCACAGCTGTGTGACTCATTCTTGGCTCCTGGCCTTGCAAAATTTCCAATTAAGGCACTATCTGTACTCAACTTCCATTAAGAAGGCACCTTATTAGTTGAAGTCTGATTTTTTTCTCATGTTTGTGAAGTTCCATTAAACCTTGCAAGAAGGCACAGGCCAAGAATGGAGAAAAAATGTCAGCTCTCCTGACAGAGCATTTTACAGGTTGTTTTCCTTTGCTGCTCTGAGAAATCATTCAATAATTGCCATGAATTAAGGTGTAATGAAAAAGCCTTGCACTTTATAAGGTACAAATTAACAGGATCACTTCCCTCATTGGGAAAGTGTTCACCAGGAATGCACAAATGGGAATGAGCACCTGGATTCTTGCTGAATTTCTACAGGAACCTGGCACTGCACTAAGTGAAGCCTACAACTGCCACCTTGCCATGAGCCCCAGAAGGGAGACAGCACTAAGGGAAGATTTGTGAGTTATACTAGGTTATTAAAAAAAAAAAAAAAAATCACTCTCAAAAAGTGACAGTATTTTGGCATCTTGGAATAAAATTACACTTAAAATCTTCACCAATTGCTTACTGAACTGGTTCTAGTTAAAACTGAATTCACAACAGAAAGGCAAGCTCTTTATAACTAACTGCTGGGGAAAAAAATGTTTAATAGATTCAAACATGATATAATTGAGATGTTTGTACCATTTTGTCTAGAAATTACACGGCTATACAATACATAGACTAAAAAAGGCTACCGTGTTATGAAGATTTTGAGAAATTTCCATCTTTTTGTCTTTAGGTTCTATTAAGACAAAGCAGGGAACTTGGGTTGTAAAAGCTGTTGTGAAACTTTGACATAGGCAAATTAGTGCATCTTTTTGAGACCGGAGAATCAGAGTTAATTGGCCCTGTGATTCCAGTCTCCATCCTGAAGCACTGAATCCTTTTCCCCTGATCCCATGGCCTGGTGTGAAAACAAGGCCAGAACTGGCCTGTGGTGTTGGAGAAGACCTTGTACTTGGTGTGTGGTTTATTATATATTCTGTGGTACAGTGAAGAGGAAAAACAAGAGCCTTTTCACAAATAGACTGGAAAGGTGTGGATTTTTATACAAATAAAATGTGTTTTCCCTGTGCTTTCAATAATACAGGGTAGTTTAAAAATATGTTATTTAAGATATATATAATTAATTTTTTAAAATGTCACAATGTGGCTATGCCACTTTTTTAGCAGCCCCAGAGACTCCTTTTAAATAATTTACAAAACAGTTTTTAGAAGGTCAATGTCTGGTTTAAAGATACTCTTCAAGAGGGTCCATTTCTCCTGCTTGGGATAAATGGGAAAGCAAGAGTCAGACTCTGAGCTGATTGAGTAAGTGCAAGAAAGGTGTGAGGTTGCCTCCAGATACCCACCCTCTGCCAGCAGACCCCAGTGTCTTAAGACACTGCCAGGGGGGTACCATGTCTGGAGGTACAACCCACAGCATGTCTCAGGTTCTTGTTTGCTCCTTGAGATGGACTCACGCAAGGGGCCAGACCATGGCATGAGTTTCACTGGTGTGTGCCTGGGTTTGTTGCTCACATTCCCTGCAAGGTAGCCCCTGATCCCCCCAAATATTCCTGTACTTCGGGGCATGACAGCACCTGTGATATGTGTGTGTTGCGGAGTTGCAGGGTTTCTTTGTCTTCTGCAAATAAATTTCCAGACTAGAAGTGAAAATCTGTAGCTGTTGTCCCTGTCGTGAGGACAGAGCTTTCTGAGCCGGAGCTGTGGGGGTTTTCAGGCCAGTTTCGCTAATAGCCGGATTGCGTCATTATTGCTGCTTATTTGTAAAGCATCCATAAGCGTGATATTACCTCGCAGAAATGAGCAAGGGTTTAGTTCTCATTGAGGGAAATTAGCACTTTAAATTTAGCCCCGTACTGCAAGAGGGCTTAAAAAGACAGGAAGAGGTGGGGGCAGAAGGATGAAAGCCCTAGGGAGGCGGGGAGGGCTCGTGTGCTGCAGCGGGGTTTCTCTTCCCCCTTCCACCGGCAGCGCTCGGGCCGGCGTTCGCTGCGCCCGGAGCTTCGGGCGGGGGTGGGGGGAGCAGGGCCCGGGGGAGCTGCCGGAGGGGCGGGAACGCTGTTCCTGGTGCCCTGCTCCCCCGCCTGCACCAGGGGCCGGGGACACCGGTGTGGTCATGGCAGGGCGGGGGGGGCTGGTTGGTGCAGGCAGGGCTGGACATGCTGACTGTCCCCAAGGCTTGTTGGGAGCAAGAGGAAGCGTTGGCGGCCACCTCGCCATGCAAAACTGCTCTGGAAGGCTGGAAAGCCCGTGTGTGCAGCCTTTTGTGCCGCGTTGTGCTGGGTGACTCAGCCTCGTTAGCATGTACCGCACAGTTTCGTTCATTCATTATTAATTCATTATTTGCAGAAGCGCATGCTGGTATTCCACAGTTAAAATAAGGGCTGTCTCGCAGCCTCTGGTTGCAAGACCCCCAGGTTGTGGGCGCTGCCAGGCCTGCCCCAGACCTTCTGTGGTGGCAGCCCCGTCCCCTAGACACCAGGGCTGTGGCTGCCCGGGAGCACAGTGTTTGGCTGGGCAGTGGGGATGCTGCATGCTCAGGGGAGCTCCTGAATTGAGCAGGAACTGAAGGGGGGCAGTGACCAGTGCAGACCCCATGTTAGCTTGCTAAGCACCAGGCTGCTCACCTCAGCTGAGCTGAATCACAGGCTGGTTGTGACCTCCTTTTTTTTTTTTTAATTCAGATTGTTTAAACGAAACTTCTGGATCACTTGCAGAAAGGTTTATTGTTCTCAGTACAGTTGTCACTAGCAACACACATTTTGGTATGACTAATAGGTCTTTTTTGGGTGTCGTCTATAAAAAAGGAAGTAGAGAATGGTTAACATGGGTGAGGAGTGATGTGCCTGGCCTGTGCTCACTGGGCTGCCACAGGGTGCCAGGGCTTGGCCATGCTCAGAGTCAGTAAAATCGCTGCATTCACCGCAAGGGGCATCTCCCAAGTCTTCCTTTTGCTTCAGTCCCCATGTATGAGCTCTGCTTCCCAGCTGGTGTGCAGGATGCGTGGTCTGGCTGGGGGCTGTGCTCAAGCTGTTGCTGAAGCAGGAGAGAGATTCGGTTGCAGAAGTCACAGCTGTGGAGAGCTGGGAGGAAACCTGACCTGTTGCAAACAGCTAAATTAGTTGCACACACTGGATTAAATAAATTAGATGCACACAGTATAGTCAATGCTCAATATTGATTTAGCTTCCACTGCTCTCTTAAGAGACACCTTGGTTTCTTTACCACCTCTGCCTGGCACAGGAGGAAGTGAATTGCTGCTCTCTTTCCTTTTCCTGCTGGCTATCATGGGAAGCAGAACCTGCATCCTACCACCTGGAAACTGCACACAGCGAGTCACTGTCACTGGGGATGCTCCTCACAGGGGCAGGCTCTCGCAGGGGTGCAGTGTCTTCCCAAATGGGGCATCCCCTCAAGATGCCAAAGACTGTTTTGTTGGTAGAAGTGTTTTTTCTCCTCCAGACCTCAGTGTTTGGTGGAGTCCACAGCAAGTGGGAGCTGCTGGGGTTCCTCAGAAGAAGGGATCTATCCCATTCCAGCTGATGGTGGCACCCACCCACTTGGTCCTGATTGCCATCTCCACAGATGGACGCCTCTTCCCTGGGCTGCTTGGGTCTTCACTTTGGTTCTCTTCCCAGTGATGTGAGTGAGTGTCTGAAAGGCAAACACCAAAAAAAAAAAGGTCTAAAACCCCCCTCACCTCTCTGAACAGTTTTAGAAAGGGCTGAAAGCATGATGGGAGGGATTGCTGCAGGTGTGCTGCCCGCCCTGCCCCAGGGGGGGAGCTGAGCCAGCCCCAACTTGGCCTCCTGGGGCAGTGGGACTGTCCCCACCTCAGGAAATCCAGGCACTTTAAATATAGCTCTCAGCTCCTTGCAGAGTATGTTTGCATGTTGTTTTTCTGAACAGGTCTCAGTCCTTTCAGAGCCAGGTTTTTAATTTGTGGAAGGAACAGCTCTGCTGTGAGGAAAGGCTGAGAGAGTTGGGGTTGTTCAGCCTGGAAAAGAGAAGGCTCCAGGGAGACCTTAGACCACCTTCCAGTGCCTGAAGGGCCTACAGGAAAGCTGGGGAGGGACTGTTTACAAAAGCAGGGAGTGACAGGACAAGGGGTGATGGTTTTAAGCTGAAAGAAGGGAGATGTAAGGAAGAAGTTTTTTACTATGAAGGTGGTGAGACACTGGCCCAGGTTGCTGAGAGAGATGGTAGATACCCCATCCCTGCAAATATTCCAGGTCAGGTTGGACAGGGTCTGAGTGACCTGATCTGATTCAAGATGTCCCGGGTCATGGCACGGGGTTGGACTAGATGGTCTTTAAAGGCCTGTTCTGACTTGAACTGTTCTGTCAGTTTATGAGTCTTTTTACAGTGTTGTTTGGAGAAGGCTCCTCACCATTCCATGGAAAGATCAATATAATATAGATATTTATATATATATACACACATACATACATATATATATGTGTGTATACACACAGTGGAAGTGGCAGTGCTGGGTTAACAGGTGGATGATCCAACCAAAACAGTTCTGTGATTCTCTGTACATGTGAAGTACAGCACACCTAATGCCTGTGCAGATGTCCCTGCCAGCTCTGCACATACAGGTTCTGCAGGTGTGACACCATCCCTCCCACCTGCCGGGGCTCGAGTGCGCACCCACAGTCAGCCGGGCTGTTGCCCTCTGCTCCCGCTGCCCGCTGTAGAGGTACAGGTGGAAGAGTCTCTCCTGTTTCCAGTCGGAGAGGAGCTGGCAGTCGGTGCTGAAGAGCACGCCGTGCCTGCCGGCCACGCTGCAGAGCCAGACGGGCAGCCGGGGCGTCCGCAGCCCCCGACACACCTGGGGAGGGAGTGAGGGGACAGCCCGGCCTCAGCGCCATCCCTGCCCCAGTGCCATCCCTGCCCGGCCTCGGTGCCGCGGCGGCAGGAGGGGGGTGTCCCGGCAGCCCTCACCTGCTCCGCCAGCCCCCAGCCCCAGCGCAGGTAGCCCACCGGGCCCCGCCACCGCTGCCCCTCCATGGCCCTGCTGCTGGGCCCTGGCTCCGGGTCACTGTCCGGCTCCTGCAGGCAAGCTCGGCCCGTGAGGAGGAGGCTGAGCACGGCCTGCGGGGAGGTGAGGGATCCATGGTCACACCGCGGGGCAGCCGAGAAAGAGCCCTTCACACAATGGCAGCTGGTGTCGTGCCTGCCCCGAGCAGAATGCCCGGCTGCTGGGAGCTTTGTTGTGATTATCATCACCATCATCATCTGTTTTTTAAATGGGCAGTCATGATTCCAATTGGCAAAATATTTTACTATGGCTTTATGTTTTTTAAAAATCAGATTAACAGATGAGATTTTTTTTTCCTAAATCAAACGTGGGAGTAAGAAAAAAGAAACACTTGAGAAATGAGGCCACTCTTACCTCTGTACAGGTGATGTTTCCAGAACTGAAATCTAACAGAGGAGTTGCCGTGCAGCCTAAATCTTCTTGGATCCTGTAGGACCAAGCACAGTGTTACGGTAGCACCAGAATCAGCCTGTGGTGATGGCTGTAAATCACTGTCTGATTAACAGGGAACGGAGAAATCCTAGGGACTTGTTTCTTTCTCTGTGCTGTCCCGACATGGCAGTTTTGTCCTGACAGAGCAGTTTGCTGCTCAGCTGGAGCCGTTGCACTTCAGCTCTGTTCCTATTAAATTTCCAGTTTAGGGTCAGGTCCAAGCCCTGCAGACTGATCTGGGGTTTCCCTCAGAGCAATCCCTGCCAAAAGGCCTCGGCCACAGCAGGCACAGCCTGAACACAACTGTTTGAAGTAGCAGTGCAATTTCATGCTAAATAGCTATCATAGTGTCACCTTAGCGTGAAATGTGTTTCACATTGGTATCAAGATGCCTCGGTACCTTTCTAAAGCATCTTTACCTAAATCTAATTGCATCAGCTTTAGAAAGACCCTGTCAGTCACCTCTGCCAACAGACTCACCCTGGCACTTGTGATTTTCCTGTTTAATTGCCTGTAACTGCACTATTGCTGCCAGTGGGATAATTCCTGGTTCTACACAGTACAGTATTTTTTGTGCATGCAAAGGGTTTCTCTCTGCTCTGCTGCCCCTCCTGCCTGCTCTGGGGGGGTGCAGGCAGATGCTCAGGGTGTGTACCACCCGTATCTGTAGAACACAGTAAGGTCTGTGCCTGCATCTCAGGCACCTGCTGCTAAGAATGGACATTTAAGTCAAACAGGGAAAAGACCAGTTCAAAAAATGTAACTGAACTAGAGAAGACTGTTTAAAAATGAAATATACCTTTCCAGTGTCCTGGAGAAAAGTAAACTGTATAAAAATAGGATCACCCCATGACTTCCTTCGCCTTTGAACTGGAAAAAGAAGTAAGTAATCACAGGGGGAAAAATTAAGGCAGATATGTGATGTTTAATTAAAATAATTCCTCTGCTTAAATACAACCTGAGGTGAGTATGGTCAGCCAAACAGATAAGGTGTTATTCCAGGAAGATTTTGTAACTAATTTTGTCAAATAGGATCAGGTGAAAAAAAAGATAAACTTCCAGTTATTGACTAACTGGTTTTGTACACTTTTTTTCCCCAGTTTTTTGCTAAAGTTGCAAGGAACTGTATTTTATATGTGAGTAATATATAAAAAGCTGCCCCTGTTTACCCAGCCTTTGTGGGCTGAGAGTGCTGACACTGGTGGGTGAAGCCCTGTGATCCTATGGGATCACATCCCATAGGAAAGACTAGAAATAATCCATGAACTAGCTGTATGTTACCAGCCTGAATGTCCTGCTGGAGGAGCTGCTGTTGACCTCCAGGAGGTCCACTAGTGAGTGGGAAATAAGATGCAAGCAAGCAACAAAATAACTCAGAATAAAGCAAATATGCCTTACGTACACAGTTTATATGGTCAAAGATGAACTCCTGAGCCGCTGCTTTCTCAGAGAATTCAAACAGCTGGATCTGTCAGCATAGGGGAAGATGAGGTAAAGGAGATATTAATTATGTAAAAAAGCCGAGCTTTGTAATCTGGTGTTTCCTTTAGATGAACAAAATAACAATGCAAGAGTCTGCTCTGCCCCTTCCTAAACCGAGGAGTTTGGCTCTACATAAAGAATTAGAGGAACAGCTTTACCTGGAGTTAGAGGAACAGCTTTATGTCAGCTGGTTTCTCCTTTTTGCAGAAGACAGACCAGCCTTTAATGAAGGGGAATGGCAGCCTCTGGGCTCCTCTAAAGCCCCTACGAGGAGGCAGAAGTGTCTCACAGGCTGCAGGTGGGATGTGGCTCTAGAGTGCTCCCAACTTGCGGTGCACCGAGAGTTAGAGAACCGGATTATGAGATTTTATGGTTCTTGTCTTTAAAAATTTCAGGCCAAAGGTGTCTTTCTAGAAAAGTCCATTTGAGAAGATGTTTTCGTACCCACCCTTTCCGTGAAGCTGTCAGCTGTGTAGTCTCCTTGTGGAACGACGTAGAGGGCTGCGGTGACGAGGCAGACGACGGCTCTGCCACCTCCTCCTGCTGCCCACAGGGTCTCTGCCAGGGCCGCGGCCAGAGCTTCCCCCTGAGCCCGCCGGCCGATGCTGCTCAGCCTGCAGGGCAGGGCGCGGGGCGGGAGTGCTGAGAGCCCCCAGCCCGGGTGTGAAACGGCCCCTCCGCAGCCAGGGCGCTCCTCACAACGGGTCTGTCCTGGGGGCTCCATCCCGCGGGTGTGCCCGGCACCGGGGCCAGCTCCCTCGGGCAGCCTGGGAGCAGTCGTGCGGCGCCGGCACTGCTGCGGGCTGGGACCGGCACGGCGGAGAGGGACGGGGAGCGTGTGCCACCGCTACAGACACAGGGGCTTGGGTGGGAAAGGCCTTGCCTGGGAGTCAGACAAGGCTTTTCTCCTGGGTGCAAATCCCCACCTTTAGCTGCAAACCTGAGCTTGGGTCTAGTTCGGTTAAACCTAGAGGTTTGTGCTAGTCTGTCTTAGCCCAAATAATGCAAGGAAAGTTTCCAAGTGTCCCACGGGGAGGCTCAGCTTCTTACCTTTCCAGGTGAGTATCTTCTGTGTTTTGTACAAAGAGCAGGTATTTGATGATGTGTGCTTGTACAGCCATCAGAAGGGCTCTTGTTCCCTTCTGGAAACAGAAAGACAACACTCCCCAGAGCTACAGAGCCTATCTCCATGACGTCCATCAGGTATGCAGAGAGCAGGGCAGAGCATGGGGGGCTGCCGTGGGGTGCAGGGCATGGGAAGCAGTCTAGTGCACCCAGCACTGGCTGCCACCTCCTGTGAGTGGCCGAGGTACAGGTGAGACAGCACCAGGCACTGCACTGAAACGTTTACCTTTTCTGCCTCCAAAGCATAGGCCAGGTCAGAGTACGGCTCCCGAAACCTGAAGCTGGCTTTTGCCCACTCACAGCTGAAGTGGTGGGACACATTTCCAAAGAGCAGCTGCCGCAGCCTCTGCAGAGAAGAAGGAGGTTGGGGTTCAGGTCCTGTCACATCCCAGCATCAGGGGACTCTGCAGTCATATGGCCTCGGGATGCAGGTGCAGTGTGTGTGCTCACAGCAGGGCAGAGCAAAGTCATCTGCTGAGGGCTGGGGTGTGCTGAGGGAACAGGGGACTGGTTTGGTGTAAGATGCCTTGGCAGTATGCCTGGCACTGGACACTGTGCTGCCATCACCCCTAGAAACCCCTGAGCTTCTGGCCAAGGCTCTTCATAGAATGATAGAATCCTAGAATCATAGAATCCTAGGGGTTGGAAGGGACCTCGAAAGATCATCTAGTCCAACCCCCCCTGCCAGAGCAGGGTCACCTAGAGCACATCACACAGGAACTTGTCCAGGCAGGTTTTGAATGTCTCCAGTGAAGGAGACTCCACAACCTCTCTGGGCAACCTGTTCCAGTGCTCTGTCACTCTCACAGTAAAAAAATTTTTTTGGATATTCACCTTGAACCTCCTATGCTCCAATTTGCACCCATGGAGCAGGGGCAGCAGGCACCCAGTGTGGGTGTCTCAAAACCAGGTATCGGGGTGAAAGCAGAGCTACCTCACTGCTCTCCTGAACCTCAGCCTCCTGTCCTGAGGTGATTTGCTCAGAAAGCACCAAGAGCAGGGAAACGTTACACTCTGTCATTTGACCTATTACCTAATGAGAATTATAGCAGATCAGTTTGAAGGTTGTGTTGCAACCGTGTTCTTTAAAAGTCTCATAAATAAATCATTGTGATATATCCTCTGTTATAGATAACAGCCGGCTGCAGCCTGCAGCCCAGGAGCACTCCAAGCCTCCTGTCAGGCCAGGTAAGGTTCCTGAGGCTTTTTCTTTTAATGAGATTAAATTACAGCTCATGCTTCATTTCGCAGGCCTGCTCACCATTGCCATTTCCAAGGAGATGGGCCGGCCACCCGTGTCTGGAGGGACCAGGAGGGGCCTGGGGACAGCGGAGGGGGGGTGAGGCAGTGGTGGTGGCCCTGCAGGCTCTTCAGCTCCCAGTGGTCCATGGCCAGTGCTGATCTGGTGCTGCTGGATGGAGAGAGGATCAGAGGGTGCATCAACCCTCAGCTGCGCCCCCCCCCTGTGCCCACCCTTACCCTACAGTGTCAGCAGGGTGGGCACCACAGCCCCGGGAAGCCTTCAGGGGGGCAGGGACCTGCTGCCAGGACTCACAGCTCCTTTTAAGCATTGCAGATACATCCTGACAAGCTAATGGTGGGAGTACAATGCTGTGTTTGTCTGAATCACAGGGAATAAACTTCAGTGCTTCCCAAGCTAAGGACACAGTAGGTGTTTGAGATCTTAATTTGTTGCCTTTTCCCCCCTGTCTTCTAAGATACACCATGAAAACCAACAGGTTAATGTGTGTTTGACTACTCTGTACTTTGATTTAGATCAGGAAGACATCCCTTTAAAATATCTGGAGACAATACATGGTTCTTAAAGGGGGAGCATAAGAACGAATTCTCTATGAAGACTGTCTGCTGTGCTGTGTGTATAGATGCATAATTCCCTCAGTGTGCTCACCTGGTTGAACAGTCACAAAAACCACCAGGCAAATACAAAATGTTACCTTTAAAGAAGCAGTTACCTGATGAGTTGTATTGCTGATTTCCAAACTGAAAAGGGAAAATAAAATACAAATAAAAAAAAAAGAAAGAAGGGAGGCATTGCTAACATGAAGAAACAGAGCAGCTGGAAAAGAAGTTCAGAAGAGAAGAGTAAAAGCTGTAGTACTTGCTGGGTACATGAAGATCTTTTTCCATGGTCACAGAAGCATAGTAATAAAACATAACTTTAAAGAGGCTATTAAAAAAGCACCTGGAATTAAAAACGTGGTAATGAAGCAAAATAAAAGTCTTACCCATGAAAACTAAAGATTTCTTTCCATTTGTTTAGGTCTGAAATTTTGCTGGCGATCTCCTCCAGCTGCATCTGGGGCAGGATGTGCTGAGCCCCTGGCTTGCCCGTGGCCCGGGGTGTTGCTGGGGCTGCAGGGGCTGCTGGAGGCTCCATGGGCACCTGCATCCCCCAGCCTCAGCCCGGGGCTCGCTGCCGGCTCCCACCGTCGTGCTCTCATTAAACTTCCATGAGAGCCCATCCCAGGCTGTGTTTCTGTTGCCTGGACAAGCACCATGAATGTTTAATGCCGGGCTCAGTGCTACACCATGCTGGCTGCAGCCATGTGCCACTGGTTGGGGCTGGCTCCTGCTCTCTCCAGTGCAGGGGTTGGTGTGTTCCCAGCCCAGCTCCCTCTGCACTGGCGGCCACACATGGGACCGGGTCTGGGCTGCGAGGGGTGGGTGGGAACTAACGGCGTAGTCAGGGAAAAACTGCAGTTAGCAGATAGAATCATGGAATCATGATTCTTTGTTTTCATTGGAAAAGACCTTTAAGATGATGAAGTCCAACCATTAAATGCAGGTGTCTGCCAAGATGAGCAAGTTCCCAGGGGAGACAAGTTGGGAAAGGCAAGATCGGTGCAGAGGGATGGATGTTCCCTGGACTTGGAGCTTGCTGCAGCACAACTGGGGTTCAGGGACAGGCACTGCTGAGCTGAACAGGGAAACCTACTGCTCATGGAAAGCTCACTGCTGGTTTTCTTATCTTTTAGTCCATGAGAATGCACTGACCAGAGGTATCAGCCTGAGGTTTGGTGGAAAAAATGTGAAGTAGAGCTGATGTTAATGAGCTGAGACTGCAGGAGGCAGGAACCCCTGCTGGATTTGGCAGCTGGTCTGGAAAGCTGGAAGAGGACATGTCATGGGACACCCCATTCCATGGCCATGTGCAGCATCCACACCAGCCTTCCTGTCCCCCCAGGGGCTGGTTCCCTTGTCCCACCTCCACCGAGGCTGGGCCATTTGCATGCCCAGTGACCCCAAGGAGGGGATGAAGTCCCACCTTAGGCGATGGTGGCTGGGTGACACTCCTGTCCCTGTACCACCACCACACTGGAGGGGACATGGACCTGCACCTCCTGACCTGCGATGGCAATCATGGCTGGTGGCTCAAGTAAAGCAGTTATCCCTGCCCAAGCTGCTCTGTGCTGCAGTGGCCTCCCAAGCTGTGCCAGTTCTTTATGGAATTATGTCTGTGGAGTTCAGTGCGAGCACACATCGCTCCTGCCCTTGCAGAGAACTCAAGTGGGTTTGTCACTCATGTGGTTCCCAAACAATAAGTGGTCTCTGCTGGGGGCAAAGCCCACTGGGCCCCACTGAGGTGGGGAGCTTCAGGACCCTCTGCTGTGGAGCTCCAGGATGCCTGCTGGGGGCAGGCACAGCAGGCAGTGGAACACGGATGGAAGGGCACGGCCAGCTCCACACAGCAGTGTCGTGGGGTAGCCAGCTAAGCCTGGTGCACACACACTCATGATACATATTTTAATTTCTGTGTATGCCCACACACACACAGACACACGTGCATACTGACTTTTATTGGGATAGGAAAAAATCTGATTTTTCAAGAACCTTCAAAATATGTTTCTCCTCACTATATAATCATCGTTGTTTTTAAGATAATGGAATATGCTAATCTAGACATGAGACAGTGGAAAACTTCATTAACTGATGCTCATGGATGTCAATTGAGCCCCAGGGTAGGTGCTGTTGCTCCCCCAGGAGCAGTGGCTGGGCAGGTCACTGCCTGTGTTACTTTCAGCTGGTCAAACACACGAATATTTTCTCAGTGTTATTTTGCTAAGAAATTGTTATGTTTGCCGTGGGAACTGGATACAAGTGAAGGTAACAGCTGGTCTCAGCTTGTGAGTGGGGTGGGGTCAGAGTGTAAGGCTGGGTTGGCAATGAAACGAATGACAGCTGCCCTCTATTAAGAGGGCTCAGACCAGGACAGGTGGGGTGGGATAGGGATGGGATAGAGATGGGACAGCTGGGGAATAGGACACAGGGCGAGTGGTGGAGTCAACCTTTTGTGCAGTGATCCCTTTGATCCCCCCTGGGCCAGGGGCTGCTCTCTACTGCACAGCAAATGGGGCAGGGCTGGGCAACTCTGTATTTTACATGTAGGGGCCAGCTCCTTCTTCAGGACTAGCAAGGACCGCTCTGAGAAGACACACGTGTGAGTATTCCATATGTCTGATCCTGTGTGCTGCCGACCGCCCAAGTTTCATCAGGCGGAGCAGCTTCAGGAAACGTCAGGAACACGAAGGATGGAACATTCTCATTATTTGCTGGATAGACAACACCACCATGAGATGTGACACAAATGACGTGTTAAGAAAACACATGAACATTAAGAAGAATAGCATATTAATTAAGAATAAAGCTATAGGAACATGCTGGGGGTGGTGGGCAATTGCAGTACCCTCACACGTTGTTTCAGTGTGGGAAGGCAGAGCTGCTCCAAGGGGGTTTGGGGTGTGGGGTGGAGCTGACAGATCCTCCACAAAACACCCACCCATGTGTTGCATCCACTGAACACGAATGAAAACTGGCAGAAAGGTCAGAGGTGCCCCTGCCCCCCAGGTGCTGGGCAATGCCCAGCACAGCTGCTCAGTGGTGCTGGTGCCAATCCCAGCACAGGTGCTCTGTAGGGCCAGGGTGGGGGGTTTGCTTCTTGCCCACAGCTGAGTGGGGGTGGCTCCAGCCTCTGCAGATAAAAGGATGGCTGGGGAAGCGTCTGCTCTTCTGTGTTTCCTCCTGTGTTTGCTCTGCTTGTTGTCTTCTCATTCTCTAAGGAGCACCCCATTTCCTGGGCACTTACAGACTACCACACAGGTAGTGTTTGGTGGAATAATGCTCTTTTGGTCTGTCTGTAACTGGGTTGGGACAGCAGCACCTGGGGTAAGCAGGTTGGTTGCTTTAACTGACTTGCAGAAAAGTTTTAAGGGTGGGAGGGCTGATGTATTTTTCTGTTCTGGCTGCCAGCACACCTTCAGGTGAATAACCTTGTGTATTTCTTCATCAATGTCTGCTGAGCTGCAGTACTCCTCCTAAACCTGGCTGTTGTATTGTTTCATTGCTGCTGTTTGCCAAAGGTTTTGATTTTGTGTTTTTGTATTATTTGATGATAGAGTTTGTGGGGCTGTTTTCTGGGCAGGGTTCTTCATGTCTCTGACTGTGAGGCTTTGGGAGGAGGTGATGTGAAAGGTGCCTGGTTTGCATGCCTGGTTTGCATTCCTAGTTTGCTCTGGGACGTGCTCTTTGCCTCAGTGTGCTGTAGAGGCTTGTCCAGCAGTACGAGGCCAGGCTGTGCTCAGTGTGCCTTTTTAACCAAGGTCACAAAGCTCCTGGCTGGAGCCATTGCACAGGGAAACGAGGGATTTTGGGACTTCAAGGTTAGAGGGTTGATTACTCTTAGGTTTGTTAAACTACAAAACCCCCAAGAGAGCTTTATGGAGGGAAGCAAGAGCATTACCAGGTGTGTGGTGCTGGTGCAGGGCCAGGGGTGGGCTGGGGTGCTGCAGCACTGTGCTCCTCCCCAGCCCCGTGTTTCCCTGGTGCCTGTGAGCACAAAGCGCACAACTTTCCCTTTCTTTCCTTTGTGCTTTTCCCTTCTCCTGGTCAGTGTCTGTAGATTTGCTGGGGTCCTTGTTCTGCACTGCCCTGATGTGGTAACGATGGCATCGCCCCCTTCCCAAGGGCTAAAGGCAAAGCTGCTGCTGGTGGTAGTGTGGGCACCTAGTGCAACGTGTTTGTTTTGCTTTCCAGACTCAGCTCAATGCTATTGACATTCCTAGTGTTCTTCATGCCAACTACTTCTCAGATAACTCACTGGGGAAAAAAGCAAACGTTTTCATAAGGTCTTACCCCTGAGAAAGAGAGGATTTTTTGATCTAAATGTCACCAAACAGCATGTCTTCTTCTGTTTACTGTATGTGCCATATTGATGTGTATTTTAAACCTCCACTTTTTTAAACTTCTTTTGAACTACACACTCCCAAGTTACTACACCTGCTGGCTGTTGAATGTAGTAGTGATGAACCTCTCTGCTTTAAATGTCCTTAAATGATGTACTTCTAATACATCAGATCAGCAGCTCCAGTGGTTGTCCCTGAATGCTTTGATTTTGAAAAGGGAAATTCAAACCCAGCACATCGTATCAACAAGGCGTTCAGGAACTGCACCAGGGAGCAAACCAGGATGACCCAGAAAGAATTTGCAAACTGTTCACTGTGAGTCTTGAATGTGAAACTTCCCTCTTTGAAATTAGCAATTTTCTCTGAAAGGTGATGGATTTTCACTTCTGAAGAGAAGAGAATCATGATGAGACAGCCACAGCAACCTGAAAGGGAGGAAGAGAGGCTGATCACCTTAGCAGTCCCTGCAGCAGGGGCACCACAACTGAATGTCACACTGATAGTGTCGTCATGGCCACCATAATGTGGTTTTAACAGGAATTATTTTTAGAATTCAAACTAACAGCTATTGAAATTGGTAAGCTTTTTCAATTTAATTTGGCTTAGGATGAGTAGTATTCAGCACAGCTACTTTAGTGCCCTGATCCAGCAAAGCATCTGTGCTCTTCTTCAATTTAAGCTGCTCATTGTGCCATTGAACATAATAGAACTGTCTCCACATTTAAAGGTAAATATGTCCTTAAGTCCTTTATAAAACTAGGTTTGTAATGTGGAATACCTTGTAAAGTAATGGTACATGTTGTCAGCCAAACTGGTGACACAGAGAAGGGCTTTACCCTCTCTGTAAGTGGCACAGGGACAGTCTCTTGTCCCTGTTGGTCAGTGTTCTTCAGAGGCCACATTTCCAGAGAGCCACTGTCAGCCTCTTGATTCTTTCCTGTCTCCAGAGAGTTGTGCAGGTGTGAGCAGTGAGCTCGCTGACAGGGCTAGGATCTTCCCATCATGGGAACTGCCAGCAGTTGCATCACAGACTTTTTTATTTTATCCCTAGCTCCCCTGGCTCTGGTGTGATTTCCAGTTCTGATCCTGTGCTGTGTGCCAGTGACGTGACCCCAGCTCTGGGTCCCTGGCTCCTGTGGGCACCATGCCCTTTTCTGCCAGCTCAGAACAAGGGCTGGGGACACTGGGGGTTCCTGCACTGTTCCCATCCCACTGCCAGCTCTCACTGAGGGGGTTGACATTTAATTCCTTAACTCCAATTTGGAAAAAACATGCTTGGATACAGCAAAGTCACCAGCCTTTCTGCCTAGCTTTATTCTGCCAGCTCAGTCAGTGCAGCCACAGTCCCTGATATGGTCCCCTGTGCCCATCAATCAGCTCTCACAAGTGGCTGCCCCGGGCAGGCAGTGACTGGTGCTCCAGGGACACGGTGGTACTTACAGGCAATGAAGCTCCAGAGGTACAAGCCCACGGGGCCATGCAGGGTTTCATATGGGCTGCCAAAGGCATTGAGCATGAAGAAACCTGCTCCCACCAAGGCAAAGACCACCAGTACTGTACAGAAGAGAATGACACTAACATGGATACTTGCAGGGATAATTCTGAGCAAATCTGGAAAAACTAAAACAAAATGAACAAAGCATTATTACACATGTCAGGCAAAGTTATTCTAGAAGTCAGGCCACTGCATGTTCCACAATTCAGGAATACTTTATTTTAAATATTTTAATGTAGCTTTTTAGCTGCTGTTTCAAATTACGAGTGCACTTAACTAGTGCACAAGGGGATAGTCAATCAGACACGATATGAGAGAGTAATTTTTAATCATTCCTGCTTGTTTGGCAACAAGGGGCGTTTTAGAAGGAATCGTCAAACACACTTAACTGCTCCTGATCCACAAGGGCACGATGGAGGCGAGGGGGATAACGCCGCGGCGCCTCCCCGCTGCAGCTGTCGGAGCAAGGTAGGGAAAGCTTGGCAGGAATTCCTGTGCCTTTGACATGTTCACCAGCAAACAGCTTTGCAGCGCAGGGGGCAGGTGACACTGCCTCCAGGCAGTCCTTCTCCCTGACTAAATGACAGGGAAATTAATGAAGGAAATGCCTGCAAGCTATTCCTGAAACTGTGTTAGATAAGTATTGCCCTCGCGTGGGTAATGCTGGCTGGGAGCAGAGATGGATCCCCCGTGCCCACGGAGATCCTCGGGCCCGAGGGGACACCCAGAGCCCTGTGCCCACCACCTGGGATGTGCTCACAGCTCCGGTGGGTGTCGGAGGCGCCACAGGAACCAGCCCGGGGCTCTGCCCTGGCGTCCCCTGCCCGCAGAGCTACTGCTCGTGTACACAAAGGGAGGATTTGCAGACAGAAGAGGTGCCTTCTGCTGCTGCTGAGCCTCTGCTGCGGCGGTTCCTTAGAGCATCCTAGTAAAAAACACAGCGTGTTTTAGAAGCTAGACCTTGTGTTTATTGGGCTTTATATTACATATTTAACGTATTTACAAGCAAAAGAAGCAGTCGTGCTGTTAGCGTGCTATGAAGCACAGTTTTGCTGTTGTAACATTCGGGCCGGCCAGCAGGAGGATTGAGGAGTCTCCACCTGGGCAGAACTTCAGGGAACAGCACTTGTTCTTGCAACACTACCTGTACTCTCGGGAGAACACATAAATCTGTGCATTTAATAATACAATCTTCTATCGTTTATTTTAGGAAAATACTGCCACAGCATTGTATTGGATCTTTCCCTTGGCACCTCCATTTATAGTTGTTTATGTCATTAAAATTTTATATGTGACATATCAGGAAAATTAATTCCAGCAGCTATGTTGTCTTGAAAGAAAAACATTCCTTCATTGTGCTGAATGAAATTGTGTTAGGTATGCATGCCAGCGACCTTTAGAAAATGAACTGCTGACCCAGAAACTGATGAGAATCAGCAAAAGCAAATGAAGCAGAAGGCTCTTCCGGGCCCAACTGGGTTTGCTGGCAGAGCAAATTCATTTTACAATTAAAAGAGATATAGTGGTCAGAGGGGAGCATTTAATGGGAACAAACATAGAACTAAATCATTTAGCCTATTTTCTGTGCCTTTTCTCCTCAGGCATACTAAAGTGCACTCGAGTACATTAAGCTATGGATGTGTCTATTGTACACAGATACTCTGTTTTCCTGAATGCTCCCACTGAGTCCCTGAGAACCCCAAATCCTGGGGGATGGGTCTGGGCAGCCCCAGGGAATGTGGCCCAGCCTCCTTCATTAGGTGGTCTCTGAAGTGAACGCTTCTAGTAGAGGCACACTTAGCTAAGCTGCCCAGCCATTGTTTCTAAATATAAATCCTATTAAAGTAAGTGTTGTGTTTGCCTTTCAATCTAAATAAAAGATGATCTCAGAATGATTTGTAAGCAGGAATCAGTACTTCCACCACCCGCTGTCAGTGAAGCTCAGGGAGGCAAAGCCTGCCCTGTGGACTGCCAGGGTCTGTATAGCTGGGTTGGGAAATTATTTAGGCTGTAACTGGGTGTGTTTCAGGTATAGCCAGTGACAAAGATCCTCTCGTAGTGTTACCTCTTCAGAGTGCTAGACCAAGGATGCCAGTGCAGGTAAATGAGAGTTATAGTGGACTTGCAATATTGTGAGTCAGACCTATGGAAATATTGCGCTGTTAATGCTTGACTTGTGTCAGGCTCTGGGGTTGTATTTCTTCCCTCAGTACTTTGTCTCTCCTGGCTCTGCTGTTGCAGATGATGTCATGCTGTGACTGGTCCCTGATGGGCTTGGACACTGGAAGCAGGGCTGCTGCTCCCTGGGATGGGATGCTGTGTCGTCATGGGAAGGGCAGTAGTGTCACTTCTGACTTGGAGTTTCAGGCATAAGATTAACTCCAGCCTTGATTTCAGATCCTTGGAGTTCTTTGCATCTGTACAGTAGGCACTCAAATGAATTTCATTGTTAGTATTGTCCTGTGCAGTAGGATTCTGCAGCTCTGCATGAACAGTCAGGTTTTGACCATTCCAAAGTGGGTTGCTTAGCACAATCTTCACATGGTAGTATTTCTGTTTGTGGTTCTGTGCTCTATTGGAATAACACGAATGCAAGTTTGGTAAACATTCAGATAGGAAGGCCTGTTTGCATGAGATTCCTGAGAGCATGGATAAAAGGTGCATGGCCATAGTGAGAGCAAACTCCATAACCCTGGAGTACTTTTGGTTGACAATTCTCTGTAGTACTGACACGGATCCAGAGTGTAGCTTTGTGAGATATGAAAAAAATGTGATGATTGAACAATATCAATCATCACAAACAAGCTGTACATTTGTATTCTGTCTTGCACCTGTAATATTAATTCTCACCTCCCACAAAATTAACATTCTTTTGAAACTATTGCTACAATTGCACTACCAGGTTATTAAAATAGTTCAGCCATAACCAGATGAAATTACAGGTGGGAGTCTGGATGCACGGCACATAATGAAATGGTTTTAAAGGATCTGAGTACCAAATATGTGGAAAGAAAATTATTAGAAAGAGAAGCCAATGGGCTGCCTGGCCTGTGGCTGAGTCTGCTCCTGCCTTGTGCATGGAGCTGGTATGGAAAAGTGAGGGGTGCCTGGTCCCTGCTGTGTGCTGAGGTCGCTCTGGGCAACCTTTCCATCACCTCACTGGTGCCAAACTGTCCATGACCAATTCATCCTGGTGCTCCTGCCCAAGGACCCCCCCGGGGGTTCTGGTGTGAGCCCTGGGGGTGTTTGGGATCAGAGTGCACCTGGCTGGGCCTGCAGGATGGCTCTGGCCCCGCTGCAGCTCCTGCTCTGGCAGCAGCAGCAGATCTGAGCCCCAGCCTGGGCTGGGAGGGCCTGGACAAGAATTGGTCACAGAGCTGGGGCTGAGGGTGGGTTTGTTTGTGGGGTTTGCACCCATTTCACCTGTGGCAGGAAAGTGATTCCCTGGGGTTTAGCAGACCCCTCTGCAAAGTCACTCCAGCCTGTAAGTGGCAGGGTGGGATATCTGCACAAGGCAATCGAGGAGAACTTGAGCTGTACAAATGAACTAGAGATGGGATTGAATTAGACTTGGCAAATCTTAATATTCTATTAAATTAATTTTGGAAAAAATATTATGTAGTGAATAGTTTCTGATACCTAATCTGGTAACCTTGCCTTAAATGACTTGGGTAAGCAATTTACAAATGTTGCTTTAGCAGAGTGCTTCTAAACTGTGTTTTGTAAAAACATCAGGTGCCACATTGTACCTACAACAAACGTTTATTTGTTTAATGTGCTGCTATATACAAACTGTGTGCTTACTTGATCATATTATTGATCATCTTATCCTTGAAGATAAGTAGGTTATGAATATTACATGTAGAGCAAAACCACTGCTAGCAGTCTTTGGTAAAATTCTGTATGTCAGACACCAACTTTTAGTTGCAGATCACCGGGCTGAGCATCAGCAGCAACCAGAGGCTTTTCCAATTAATGCAGCAAATTGCTAACTTTTTGACTGCTTTGTTTCTCAACAGCAGCCAAGTGTATCTATGTCCCAGCTCTTTCATGAGATTTCTGCTAGTTTTGTTAATTCTTGCACAGTGGAACAGAGGACATAATATTGACACACAGGGGAAGATGGCAGCAATTAATTGAAAAGCAAATGTGTACTTAAAGTAAAACAGAAATATTTTTAAATGCAGTTGTTCGTGAAATATAGATTGTTGAAAAATGTTAGTGTGGCTTTACTGGTATGAGAAAAGAAGTCCTGTGAACCCAAAGATCAGAACGCTAATAGCAGCACTTGTTCTAGAATATCTCCTGCTTGCTAGGCTCTGTCTATGAGCAAGGGGCCCTGTGGGCAGCGTCTCCCGGCTCCCTCAGCCGCCAGCAGAGAGGTGTTAAATAATTCAAATGCTGTTGGTACTCACACGAAAACTGGAGGGGTCTCCCCCCGAGCCCGCACTGCCTCACACGCTCGCCATGGAAAAGCCCGTACTGGATTTGGCCAATGAACTTGTGCAGCTCCTGGCCGGTGGCGTTGACTAGCAGGGCTCCGGTCTGGCACAGGATGGTCCCCTTCACCCAGAGCTGGGTGCCGATGGCCGCCGCCGTTCCCAGCGCGCAGGCGAAGCTCAGCACCCCGGCCGTGCAAAAGAGAATTTTCTTCTGCTGAGCTGGCATGGTGGCGTGCGAAGCCTTCTGAGGGACACAGCCTTCAGCCGGCAGCGAGGAGCTCCTCCTCAGCCGGGCGAGCGGCCGAGCTGCCCGGGCAGAGCCGCGGGCGCCCCCCCAGCCCCTCCCTGCAGGGCTCCACCAGGCACGTCTGTCCTGAAAGGTGCTGTGAAGGTTTATATCCTCCCCGTCCCCTTCTGTGTAACTCCAGCTTGCGTGTAAGTAGGGTGGACAGAGGAGCCGCTTGCCGAGTGTCTCAGTGCATCCCTGTGTCACTGGATAACGAGGGTCTAGGATGACAGCAGGAACCTCTGTAATGTGAGGAGCGCTCGGCTCTCCCAGCCCCCCGCCTGATGGGGCAAGCGCCTGGCTTCACAGACAGCCTCGGCTGCTCCTCTGCTCTCCGGAAAGCAAGTTTTGAGAGGGTTTTATTTTTCTAGTTTTCCTGTAAGGCTAGCAATGCTGAGCTTTTGCTGTTCCTGGCACATGACACAGGTATACACAGTGCCCCTGCTAAGCCAGGAAGACCCTCTCTGCAATGTTCCACACTGCTTTCACTGCCAAGGCTTTCCCTGGCAAGGGCAGTGTGTCCATTGGGTGTTGTATTGTTCTGGCTGCAGGGTGCTCAGACAAGCAGTTTAGGTTTCAAATATACCAGCTCCTTCCTCCCATGTTTCTGCAGAGCAACACTGTATCCTGAGACCTCCCTGAATCCTGGCTGGTGGTTGCTGCTCCCTCTTTGTCCTACTCTCTGCTCCCAGCTTTTCTGCAAGCAGGTTGCTGATGGAATGTTTTCCTTCCTGCCCCCCTAAACACCCATTTCTCCCTTCGGGCCTCCATACAATGGAAAAGATGAAGGGAAGGCTGTTGTCATTGTGGTGCTGTATGAGCACTAGTGGTGCCACCCACCTGCAGATGCTGGGCTCCTCCAACCAGTCCCATCACCTGCTGTCCCGGGTCACCAACGGCCTTCAGCAACCAGCACAGATCAGTGGCGTAGGAGGTGAACAACCACTGGGAGAAACACACTGAACTAGGTATTTGTGATGAGAGCAAGTGTCCCTTAAGTGAGGAGTGGAAAAGAACCACCACCACAGATGCCTAAACTTCAGTTTTTGATACTTAGGAGTAAATATTCAGTGGGAGGAACAGGTAGATGAGAAACAGTGGCTTGTATTTGTGAACTTGGAAAGCAGTAATCACGACTTACAGAGATTGAATTGTCTTGCACTAACCTCATCTTTGGCAATCATTGCAGTGAAATGGATACTTTATTTTTAATTTTATTAATTAAATTTATCCTATGGTATGGACAGAGTAGAAAAACATTTTAAGACCTTCAAAACTGTAATGAAGTTTTGTTTGAAATTTGGGTTTTATAACTCATATGGATGAGAACTTATGATTGTGCATGACAAAAACACCAAAAGACTGGGATCTTTGTGTTTAAATACACCAAGATGTGTTTGACAAATCTTGGGCATAAAATGTGATGATACTATAATAAAATATGCATGATAATAATCTTCCCAAAGCCACGGATCAGAACGCTGATGTAGTGTGCCAGTGTAACTTATGAAAAGCTCTGAAGCTTTTTTATCCACTGCTGAAAAAAAGAGCCAACAAACACTGCTGTTTTTTGGCGTGTGCTCTTGGATCACAGATGAAGTCTGATAAACCTGTCAAGGAAGGCATTTCAGAGCTAGTTTTTAGAGTTTGAAGATGTCAGACTTGTTGATCTTTTCCTTGAGTGGACAACACAGCTGTATGCATGGAAAGTAACTCAGAAACCAAAAGTGACAAAGATTTACATAGGAATTTTATTAACAAATGTGAGGCAGTGTAGGGCATTATTTCTATATGGTGACTGCCTAGTTCAACCTCAGCTGCTAAGTTACCTGTGGTTTGATCAGAGAATTGCTTAGAGACAAAAACAAGGTGGTTTGCCTGTATTTCCTGTTCTTGTCCATACTAAATTTGAACATAAGCTCAGTTGGAGTGTGCCGTTAATTTTATTTAAATTTGTGCAACTGTCTAATCTTGTATTTCCAAAGTACCTCGTGTTTGTATTGTTCTGGAGATGTAGCCCAAGGAGAGGGTTTGGCAAGAATAATCAAAAGAGGGAAAAAGTTTCCAGCTTACTGTGATGCTGCTACAGGACTGCACCTACACTGCAGTACCAAGGAGGTACCACCTGTGCTGAGGGAGGGCGATGTGTTGCGCAGGGGACATAGGCTGTGATGGGGGAAGCCCCGTTTCGGGAGGGCAGGAGCACGGGACGGCGCTGGGGAGGGAGCACGAAAGCTCTCATGCTGTGTTACCTTTGCTCTGAATAGTCAGTCATCAGAAACCGTCTCTGTTGATGCCACCTTTCCTGTCCCGCTTGGCTGATCCACCGAGGTCAGTGGATCTACTTGGGTAGTACAGCCAGGGCCTGGGAGCATCCTTCGGGAATGGGGAGTAGTTGGGGTGGGGGGTTGCTGCCCGGAGCGGGGCCGGGAGCTTCAGCCACCGGGACAGCCTCCTCTCCGCCGAGCACGGGCGGACCGGCCTCAGCGGCAGCTGGCGGTGCCTTCCTGAGCGAATTATTTGTCCGCTAGAATGACAGACACCGTGAAGGGGAGCAGGCGATAGGGAGAACGCGCGGGTGCGGGGTCCGTGCGGCTGAAGGGGCTCAGAGGGAGCACGGCGGCTCTGCTTCCCCGGCTGGGTGGGGGGGCTGTCGGGCCGGGCGGGCAGCGCGGCAGCCCCGGCCCCTCCCCACCGACCCCCTGGGACGGACCGGGGGATCCCGGCGCTGTGCCCGGCCCCGCCACCGCTGCGGTGCAGTGGGCGGCAGCGGCTGGGGGCGGCCCCGGCCGGCACCTGCCGCGGGCAGGAGCGGGGTGGGCTGGGCTGCGCCGCCCCCGCGCCCATCCGCCGCCGCAGCCCGCCCCCGGCGCGGCGGGGGTGAGGCGGGGGGCCAGCCGCCGAGTGCTGCTCCCTGGCGCTCGGAGCCCGCTCCAGCGCCCGCCGCGCCGGCGAACATGAGCGATCATGGCCGCCTTCGGGCTCCTCAGCTATGAGCACAGACCGCTCAAGCGGCCGCGCCTGGGGCCGCCCGACGTCTACCCACAGGACCCGCGCCAGAAGGAGGTGAGACCGCTGGGGCCCGGCCGCCCGCTCCCCGCCCAGGCCGGCCACCGCCCTCGCCTCCCGGTCCGGCACCTCCCCCGAAACTTTTGCGCGGCGCCGGGCAGCCGCGGAGCCGCCCGCTGACTTGCATTTTCTGCGGAGAGGCGCGGGCGACGGTCCCGCTCACCGCCACCTCGGCCTCGGCGCCTTCCCCCGCACCCGGGCTCGTCCTGCGGGGCGACAGAGGGGCCGGGCCACCTGCCGTGGGGGGCGTCCCAGGCCCCTGAGGGGCACAGACCGGTGGGGGGCATCCCCCGCCCCTGAGGGGCACGAACCTGTGGGGGGCACCCCTGGCTCCTGAGGGACACCTCCAGCCTGGAGGGTGGGAGCTGCTGCTGACTTGGGGTGATGGTGGTCCTGCTGAGCTGCCCACCCGTGTTTCTGACCTGACAGCAGGGACCTGTGTTGGAAGAGCAAAAGGGCTGGGGGGCTGTGGAAGTGGGGACATGTTTCTGAAAACATGGGGTGGAGATGAGTAGGGCTGTAGCTTGTACTCTTGTGTCAGGTCATGGCTGCCCTACTCCCTGGTACCACAACTGAACCCACAGAGACCCGCTGGGGGTGAGCAGGTAGTTTGGGCAGATGCTGTGACACAGCTGGCATGTCCAGCAAAGCCACGGGGGTGGTTGTAGGCTCTCTCCAGCCTGGCTTGCTGGTCTTGCTTCTGTGCCCTTGGTCCTCCATAGGTGGGTGGAAGAAACTCCTGGTTGGGTTTTATGACCAGGGTGTCTCCCAGCAAAGTCAATGGGTTTCTCAGAGATTTGCCTTGTGTGCTGGGTTGTGGCTCGTACACGAAGCTGTGTGCTCCAGATACCCTCTTTTCTGTCCCAGTGAATTTGGTGCATGTAGAAGTCACCAGGCTGATGTGTCTAGGGGATGAACCCCAGTTAAATGGAGCAAGTACAGCAGGGCACCCATGCAGCGTTCTTTGTGCTTTGTTGTCTTCCTGTCTGTTTTCTTGTGAGGTTTCCAGAAAGGGGTCTGATTAAGGGTAATTTGTTAGCTGTGTATGTGCGTTATCAACTGGTTCATGTATTTGGTTAGTGCTAGTTGAGAGGCTTGAGCAAGCAAGAAAAGACGTATATTCAAGTCCATTACTAATCCTTCAAGTCATCACTCTCAATTCTTTGACCTCTAGCACATTTTTGTCTTTTCACCTCTGTTCCATTACTCACTGTACTTACAAACTCGATGAGTATGGTAACTAGAAATGTTTCTCTCACATGTGTTTTTATGTGTGGTTGTGACCGGGCTTGCAGAGCTGCATCTGAACTCAGCTATGACAATGTATGGAGATGAATTTTTAGCCTTGGACTGTTGAGTATTTTTAGCCAGGTGGCGGATTGATTCTTGCAGACACATTTATAAATATGCAGCCAGTTACAATAAAAATGGAAGTGGCAAGTGCCCAGATGGTCAATGTTTCAAATATGTTACATGGGTGCATTAGTAAGTAGGAAATAACGGCAATTAACTGGTCGTTATTTGCCATATTGTAATTGACTGAAATGTGGCTGGGAAAAGTCTTCATCCCACGTGGGTATGTTTGGTGGTAGTGTGTTGCATGGGGTGTTTACAGGACAGTCCTGTGTCCTTTCAGCCTTGGGTGGTAAAGTCTGTCATTTGGAAAAGGAGACAAATGCAGAGTCATGAGTCCTGGTAGGGGTGGAAATGGGCTGCCTGGTGTTGTCAGCTGTTGCCCTGTGCCTTTCTGAATTCCCTCTTTGCTAGGAGCTAGCACCTCCAGGGACCTTGGGCTCTTGTGCTCCAGAGCCTGTTCACCCGAGCGCAGGGTGGAAATCTGCATCCTTTGCAAGTCCTCTCATGGGAGCCTTGGTGTGAGGCTTGGCCCCTGAGCCCTGGTGTGTGCCCTGAGTGCAAGATGCTCTCTGCAGAAATAGCTTCTGCTTGAATGCAGGTATCTGCTGGGGCTGCTCTTAACACCTGACACTGCTCTAAAAGAGGAAGATTAGGAGGCATTAGATTTCCTTGTTTTTCTGTAATGTGTTTTCTCGGAACCTTGGACAGTGCTTTGCACACAGTTTCTGTGTCTAATCAGCAATCCCTGCTGCCGACTGTGGAGTGAAAGGCAGGTTTGGAAATCATGCCCTGGCAGGAACACCTGAAGGCAGGTGTTAGAATCGACTTTTTGAATAATGCTTTCTGTGCTTTAACTTGTTCCCACCTCCCTAACATGGATAAAATAGTGTGGGAATTGTGTTTATTTCAAGCCAAAGGTATAAACACTGAATGTACCATGTCATCAGGGCCAGATCCTGATGATTTTACTGGTGAGTAATGTTTTTAATTCCGGTTTCAAAGCACAAAAAAAGCACAATCAACATCATTTTATGCTGAGAAACAGCCTACAGAGAGGAGGGATTTCACTGCCTTCTCTGCACATAATGCATTGGGTTTGACCTTGCTAAGGCTCAGCTCTCCAACACCTACAATCACCAGTAGCCAGAGACCTTCTCACTGGTAGGATGGGTGAAACAGTTGAAATTCCTGTCAGAGAGGCCTTTCCAGTATTGTTCCCCTTGTGCCAGTTGAGAATGTATTTGTCTTTCTGGGCCCTCCAGTATTATCAGACCAGTTTTCCTTCTCAATCTCAATACCAGTTTTAACATGGCCAGTTTGTCATCTTCCTGGTCTCTGGCAAAACTTGCTTCTGCCTGTGGCTGCCAGTCGGGTATGGCTGATCCTTGTTTGTGACTTCTGAGCCATTGATTTGGAGCTGGTAATGCTCCTCTAAATGCCATTATTCCTCTCTTCATCACAAAATAGACCTTGAAATATACCAGCTCTGTAACTGGCACAGTATTTGATACTGTCTCTTTTAGATCTCGTTGTTCAAACCAAGCCCAGCATTTGACAGTGCAAGCTGAGTGTGAGTGGAAGGTTTGTGCTGCAGCGGCTACACCACAGGTTGAAATCCTGGATCCTCCTGCAGAGGGTTTGGGTCTCCAAGGAAATGGTATGATTGCTCCAAGCCCTGTTGCAATATAGAAATGAGAAGCAAAAGATGGAGCATGTGAGAGGGTCTAAAAGTAATGACTGGTTAAGAAGATCCTGTTTTGTTGCTTTAATGAGTTTAATCTGGACAGCCTTATATTCTTCCTCTGAAGGAAATTTTTGAGGTCAGGGAGAAAAAGAATGGTTTCCAAAAATTCCTTGGTTTTGACTGTCAGATAGTGCTGGTGCTCTATACATTGTTTGTTTGCTCAGCTCAGATGTCAGAATTAACTGGCCAGTTCCTAGTTTTTCAAATCCCCTGCACATCATTAGCTTTCTGCTTTCTCCTGCTGGCTTGGTGCTGCAGTAAGCAAGGGTTACTGCAGTAATATGGAAGCAGGAGAATACTCAAGTTGAAGGAGCTCATTCCAATTAATGGAAAGCAAATTACTGTGGAGTCCCACAGTCCAGAACACCCAACAATAACACCTCAGTGCTTGGTCCTGACGGTTGGTTTGTTTGTTCTCGCTGTAGCTGTGGGTGCCCTGCCTGCAGCTGGGGGGTGGGTGCTGGGGTGGGCTCCTCTGGACACACTTTGCAGCAGCCCCAGGTGCCGTGGGTGATGGAATGCACGAGGCTTAAGTTGGGCTCTGACTTCTGGCAGAGCTGGTGATGCTCATCTCCTGTGAACGTCAGCCTGGACATGTGGGGTGTTCTTTCTGTGGAGGTGCCCATCTGTGGGTGGTGGTGGTGTGCTCACAGATGGAGAGCTGCAGATGCATCCCTGGGTCTTCAACATCCCACATGAAACACATTAATGCAATTTGAGCCGAATTGTTTGTTTGGCTATTTAAAATTGCAAAAGGTTTTCAGGCTAGTTTGGGCTCACTTGGGGCCTGCTTGACATTTTGAAAGGCAGCTTGATATCCCTGCAGGAGCCCAGAGGACCCAGCGCTGTGGAGCAGAGCGTCGCTTGGTGACAGCAGTGTGAGGTGCTCCTGTGCCTGGCCTTAGAGAGGGCTTGCAAACCAAGGGGCAGGGGGCTTAACCCTGGTACCCTCAGTGGTGTAGGGCTTGGCTGTGCCAGTGTGTCTGCCTGTTTGTCCAGGAAACCTCCTCTGTGAGGGACAGCTGTGCTCTTAGGAAATGACCCTGAGCTGTTAATGGAGCTGGTGTTACTGAGATGTGATGGGAGCTTCTGTGAACATCCCTTTTATTGATAAATTGTTTGTAAAGGTACCTCTGTGCCTTGTGTTCACAGATGACCTGTCTTTTCATTTCTAGTTGGTGTTTGGTTATGCAACTGGGCTGTGTTCTGTGTTTAAAATTTCCAAACTACTGCTGAAGGAAGGGAGAAATCTGAGCTAATAATCTGAGCCAGACAACACCAAAACACTGATGTGTTTGTGTTGTCAGTCCATCCGCAGCTTGTTCCTATGGTGGTGGCAGAAAAAGCAGTACAGCATATGGTTCTTGGTTATTTTCAGCATAATGATTTCTAGACAGCTTTTTCAAAAGAGGAGAAGTTTAAAGATAACAGTACTGGGGTCATTTGTGGAAATGGCACTAATAGTAACATATATATCCATCTGTTTGCCATTTACCTTTTATTTATTTGCTTATAATATCCTTTGATCGCTTTCACCTCTGCCTTTATCTGTGTTTTCAGGGCTGTCTTGGGGATAGGGTGGGTGGAGGAGTGTTCCAGCACTTCTTGTTGATTTCATTTAAAATTCAGATGAGGCTTGCTAACTTTGTAAACCCTAGAGAGCTTAGATTTCATCTAAATACATTACTGTCTTCTGTGTTGCTCCCAAACTTTGTGAAAATACTGAAAAGTAAAATGCGTTGCAAAGAGTAAGAGAATAAACTGCATGGGAACTTCTGTGTCACTGTTTTTGGGAAGACATTGCCCCAAACTAGTAATAAAATCTTCTAGTAAAGAAGCAGTCGCTTTTTGCTTTCATAGGTCATTTCACAGGCAGCTCAGGGATTGTTCTGGTATCTCACCCACTGCCTGTGGTCTGTGGACCACCCCAGCCTGCATAGGGTACCTTTAGTGGTGTTCTGCCTGAGCTGTTGGGGGAGTCTGTGCCACCTTTTCAGAGGGAATTAAGAAAAACAAGACCCCGTTCATCTGGTGTAGGAAAGTCTTGGTCTGACAGGCATATGATTCTGAATAAGGGAATAAACTGCACAGCCTCCATGGAAGAGTGTTAACTTTGGTGAAGATAGGGAGTGATGGGGCTCCCTGAGGAAGTTACATTCTGCATTTGGGAAGGCTCTGGTGTGTGCTTGTACCGAACTCTACTGACCCTCCTTGTGCATTCTTGCTGCCAGCACGATCCAGCCGAGCCTGCTCCGGCACGGGTGTGCAGCACAGGGAGGGTGCAGGAGGGGGCAGTGGTACCTGCACTGCGAGGGGAGCTCCAGAAGAAGTGAGAGCAGGGACAGATGATTACTTGCAGTTGTTTCTGCTAGAGGTGGCCTGTTTCTTATTTCAGTAGAGATTCTCGGGTGGTGGTTGTGGGGACACAAACTGAAACAGTAACATTCTAAACTTCTTCAATTTTGTTTTGTGCTGGGGGCAGGGACACGTAGGGTCCTGGTGGTAGGGCAGGGTGTGCAGCAGCATCCTATTGTTGAGTGGTGCAGATGGTTCCAGCCATCCCAGTGAACCTGGAGGAGAGGAGGATGAGCTATTCTCCTTCCACTGGTCAGGCTGGCTGGTGACTGGTGCTGCTTTCATGAGGAACATGTAGGGCTGGGTGCTGGGGAGTGCTCCAGGTGTTATGAAGGGTGCCAGGGCCTTGCTTCCTGCTGCCCTCCTCATGGGCAGCAATTCTCTTTCAGCAGGACCAGTGGTGTCCTCAATGAGTGAGGGCTTTGAAGTCTGTGGTAAGGTGAACTGAGTGGGAATGGCACCGTGTTCCCCTTCCCTGCATTCCTCTGAAGGTGCAGAGTGCTTGGAGGGTTCAGGGGAATGCAGGGTGTGACATACTGACAAATACATACATTTTCTTTAGAAATGCTTCTTGGAGTGATGTGACTTCTTAAAATTTCTTCTCACTTTTTGCCCGTGAAACACTCCTTGCAGGATGAACTTACTGCAGTGAACGTAAAGCAAGGCTTCAGTAATCAGCCTGCCTTCTCTGGAGATGAGCATGGATCTGCTAGGAACGTTGTCATCAATGCCTCCAAGGTAAGGCTGGGCTTTTCAGGCTGGGTGTACCCACTGAAGTTGGAACCAAGCCGGCAGTGGTTGTACTTGGTTCTTGACTGTTTTGGAAATCTTTGCATTAAAGTTAATTACAGAACTAATGTCAGAATGCCGAGCTGTGTTGCTGCTCCCCAGTGTTACCAATCTACAGAGGAAAACATGGATGCCAAGAGCAAAATGTGACTAGCACGCTGCATTGTAGAAGAGATGTTAATTTTTGCTCCTGTTCCTCTATTTGCTTCACTTACAAAGACAGTAGTGACTCCTTCCCTGAAAGTCCCCAGTGTTACACAGCTTTAACTCGCTTTGCTCTTGGACCTGTTCCATCAGGCTCTTTTCTGCCAGGAGAAACTGGTCACTGTGGTCCAGGTCTCTTGAAAATATGTTGTTGGATTGTTTAGTGGAATTTAACTTGGCTCTCCTGTGGTTTTTTTGAGAGTCAAAGAAGTGTGAAATACAAAAGAGCAATAAAAATCACTAAAACATTAGTTGCTATCTTCCAAATTGAAAGTAATAGTTTTTTAGAAAAAAAACACTATCCTGGATTTCTTTGAGGGATCTCTCTGGATTCATGTACATTCATGTATTCCTTTTTTTTTTTTCCCCCCCTGTTGGGAAAGCAGGAAAAAATTATTTTGAAGGAGAATGTTATCAGGAAGTTTAAAAGAATGTTTTCAGACAGTAATTTTCAGCTCTGTGACTTTTAAAATGTTTAGCTTTTTATGGCTTATTGGAAAATGGGAATTTACTTAGAGAGAGATGCTTGTTTATTTTAGCAGGAGAAGAGGTACACACAAATACCAGGCTGGCTGCTGTAGGGGTATTCAAGGTTTTCCTGTTACATTCTTCTGTTTTTGTTTTCTAGAATTGCTACCTGCAGATACTTTGTAACCTATTGTAATTATTTGTGTTTTGACTATTGAATACAAGGGTTTGAAAAGTGAAACAGAAATTCACAGGGAAGTGCTTATAGTGATTTGGAAGATTAAGTGTAGAATTGCCAAAGTAAGTTCAGGGTCTCCTAAAAGCTTTTCATAGGTTTTAAAATGACCCAGCTATGAACATATTTGTTAGAAAATCAAATGTTTTATTCTTACAGGCCTAAAAATTAATTTCTATTATAGTAATTTTAAAAAGGAAATATGCTTACATGGGAGGTAAAACCTCTCGTGGGCTTTTTACTGGTGTTTGGGGATTGAAAGTACTGGGGAAGCAAAAGTGACAGAGCTTTTTGTTCTGGAGGCATGGAGCAGTGGTGGGGGTGTGCTGAATGGAGCACTTCCCAGCCCACCAAGTCCTTGAGGCTTTGCCTGCGGTTCCTGATGATGGAAAGACAGTGAATGCAGTCCTTGTGACAGTGCAGTTTGTTCTAAATAGAATAGAGAAGCAGGTATTCGCACACGACATGGGATTGTAAAGCCTGAGGGGAGGGATGCTGTGAGGCACTCTGAGAACACCTTGAATCGGGGCCTAATCCCGAGGCTCTTGTCCCCTGGAGGGACGTGGTCTGGGCGCTCCCAGGGGCCCGTTGTGAACAGCAGCAGCATCTCTGCCCTCTCTGAGGCCTGGCTGTCCTTGCCTTGGTTTTGCTGGCCTGCAGCTTCGCAATGAGAAGGCAGGAGGCTGCAGGGGTGCTTGGTGCCACGGACCCCGCCTCCTGCCGGCAGGCTTTGCGGGGCCGGCTCTTCCCATGGAGAGCCCGGGCTGGGGCGGTGGCTGCCTCTGTTCAGGTGGAATCCTTTGTGCGTTCCTGTACAGTAGATGCTTGCTTCCTGGGTTGTCATATATGTTTTGCTTTTTCCCCCCACCAGATTGGCGCTTATTTCAGCAGCATATTAGCGGAAAAGCTAAAACTTAACACTTTCCAGGACACAGGAAAGAAGAAACCACAAGTAAATGCCAAAGACAACTACTGGCTGGTCACTGCTCGGTCTCAGAGTGCCATTCACAACTGGTTCACAGATTTAGCAGGAAGTAAACCACTGACTCTTTTAGCAAAAAAGGTATCAAAATACTCCTTCCTCTGGTTCTTGGATATTGGGTTGTACTGAATTGTTCCCCCTCTGCAAGGAGGGTGCCTGGGCAAAGGGGAACTCCTGATCTGTCAACAGTGAAGCTGGTAAAAAGTTCCTTTGAATAGCTACATTTTAGCTTGGGCACGTTTGTCTTCCTGACAGACAGGGTCTTTGCCTGTGTGCTTCACTTCAAGGCTCTCTTTCGCAAGCAAAGGAACAGTTTACAGAAATTCTTCTGTTTGGCAAGGATATAATCAGCCAGGAAGCTGTCGCATTCTATAAAGAAAATCATGTGCCAGTATATCTTTTTTTTGTTACGTCTCTGTTCTGTGCCTAGAGCTGGGGGGTGTTTGGGCAGTGGGTTCCTGGGCTGGGGCAGAGATCTGCCCCTCCCCAGGTGGTGTGGGGTTGAGCAGAGGAGCCTGGGCTGACCCCCAGGGGCCGGCTGCTGGTTAGGCTGTAACTTGCTTCCTGTTCCATTTCAGGTTCCTATTCTCAGTAAAAAAGAAGATGTTTTTGCTTACTTAGCAAAATATTCTGTGCCTCTGCTGCGAGCAGCATGGCTGGTTAAAATGACGTGTGCCTACTATGCTGCTATTTCTGAAGCTAAAATCAAGAAACGCCAGGCCACTGACCCAAATATTGGTAAATAAACATCTCTAATGTCTATGTGCATAATGATAGCTCAAGGAATCTGCTCCTCTTGTTCATAGCTTTGGTGTTACTGGGTGTCCAGAGAGGAATCTTTGTAGTGGGAAGGGGAATCAAAATTCTTTTAAATCAGTTTTGCTTAGAAAGGTGTGTCAAAGAGTACAAAGAGCCATGCAGCATAAATACTTCCGATTCCTCCTTAATTCTCTAGGCCTAGCATCTCAGGAGGTGGCTGTGTGGTGTCTGCACCACCAACACTGCTCCCTGGGGCTGGCAGGAGTGGCAAAGGCTGTGCTAGGATAAATGTTACCAGGGAAT
The DNA here is from genome assembly GCA_020745705.1 of Hemiprocne comata. Classification (NCBI taxonomy): domain Eukaryota; kingdom Metazoa; phylum Chordata; class Aves; order Apodiformes; family Apodidae; genus Hemiprocne; species Hemiprocne comata. The sequence continues at coordinate 27,030,945 of CM036594.1, read as the reverse complement.
GAACAGAACTGCTAATTTAGAAAGCCTGGACTGAAATATGAATTTCAAAGCTTATTTATCAGAACCTAGGTGGCAGTGTTTATACTTGGATGACCCTGTGTGGCACAAAGCCAATGGGCCAAGCACTGAAGGCCTTGAAGTTGTTCAAGGGTACTTCAACTGTCATCAAAGTTGTAGTTTCACTCTCACAATTTCCATAGGCTACCTACAGCTCTTCTGCTGTCTGAAATGAACATTTTCCTTCTTTGTCCTGGTAAAGCTGTGCTCAGAGCAGACACTTTCACTGGTGTTTAGCAGCATCACTGTATTGCTGTGAGAAATGTCTGCTTCTCTCTGCCAACTTACTCTGTTGTTTCTTTAAAAATTTTCTTTGTGGGTTTTTTTGCTTGTTTATTTGTAGACTCCTAACACTCATTTTTCAAACAAACATCCCATGCTTGTTCTTTGATGATAGTTTTAAAAACATTTTTAAAAGTAAGTCTGATTTTGAGAGACAGGGAGCAAGGGGGAGGCAGCATGTGTGGCTGTCAAGGAGAGGAGGAGACCTGCCCGGACAGCAGGTTGGGCTGGTGCCTCGGTTGGTGTGTGAGCTCTGGGAGGTGGCTGTGCTGGGCTCCCTGTGGGGAGAGCACTGCTGCTTTGGTGGGAGATAAACACAGGTCCCCACCCCTCCTTCTGACACAGGTTACTGAAGATTTCATCCTCTGTCCAAAGTCCCTGTTTTTGCAAAGGTTGTTGAGAGCTTTTTGGGCAGTAGTTTGCTGCATGTTACTGAGTGGCCTTTGGCAGTTCCCAAAAATGTTTTCTGTCTGTGCCTCAGGTAACACAAAGGTGGTTGCATTGTTTGTAACTCAGATATTGGTTTTTGCTTTGGGAAAATTATTTTTTCATACTGTCACATGAAAAAATTTGAAGTAGTGGATTTGGAATTGATGAGCAAATACTTGAAGTAAATGTAGTTAAACTGCTCTGTGAAAACACTAAATCCCAGTGGCTTCATACAGAAGTTTCAGTGGATTTGGATGAAAAAGCATTCAACACATAGTCTGTGTCTGTTGACAGGCCTGCCAATTACAAATGCAAAGGGAAGAAGTAATGAAGGTGCTAGCTGAGGTCTGAGGTGGTAGTAAGCAGGGAAAATAGTTGTGTGAGAGACTGGTGGCTCTGAGAGTAGGCAGGCTTGGGTTGTCGGAGCAACTGCATTATGTATTCATAAAAGAGTGTGCTCTTCTGAAATGTGCTGCATGCTGAATAAATGCAGGTCTGTCCGATGTTTGTCTCTGAGATACTAACAAATATCCTTGGTTGTTCCAGTTACTGTTGAGAGAGTGCCTTCCTTACAGTTCCTCTTGTCCCAAAGCTTTACGTACATGATCAAGCAAGTTTACTTTTATTTACTAATTTCTGCAAGTTGTACTACATACAGAATCACTGCTGAAGCAGAGTGAAAAGCTGGTAATGTTTAGTAGGTTTGTGTATTTTCTGAACAGCACCTGCTGGCTTATCTAGGAGAAAGGAAAGATAATCAGCCTTACTGGCAGACCTGCACGGTGCTGGTCACTCTGACCTAGGAAACTGCTCCTGAATTTTTGCATTCATGTCAGAGTGAAAATCTGGAGGAGTTGTCTGTTTCAGAGTGGTTATGGACAGGACAGTTTTATATCCCATTGCTTGTGCAAACTCCCATTGGGTTTTATGTTGGCTTTATTTGGAGGTGGAAGCAAGAGTGGAATAAAAGCCCAGGTGGAAGGAAGTAATGAAGTATGTTTATCTGCTTTAAGGCTGTTTTGTGGTTGAATGCTGAAATCTGATGGAAGAGACAGGTGTTCCCTAAAGGCATGGCTGTGTCAATGTTGTTTGTCAGTGCTGTTTGTCACACCAGGCCAGCAGGCTGCTTGCACAGTGACAGTGTGTGCTGTGAGACCAGCGCACCGAGGGGTGTTGAGCACCCAGCCCCTTGGAGGTGCTGCAGTGTGCAAATGGGGTTCATGTTCTGGAGGAATGCTTCTGATGACAAAGGCAATGTAAGTTAGCTTCAGTTCTCACTGTGAAAAAGGCCTTTAATCCCCATAAATGTTCTAATTGTCAACTTGTTTTGTAGAATGGACTCAGATTATAACCAGGTACCTGCGAGAGCAGCTGGCAAAGGTCGCAGAGTTTTATCATGTGACTTCAAGCCCGGGCAGCAGCTCCGTAGTGATGCCTCAGGACATGGAGCAAGCCCTGAAGCAATGGGAATATAATGAAAAATTGTCATTTTATATGTTTCAGGTAATCCTTTAAAAAGTGCATAGATGAATATATTTTTTTTGAGATTACCATGCTTGTAAAGCTCAATTTTATAACTTAGTGGTACCTTTTGTCATAAGATGTGGATAAATTTTTAATGCTAATTTATTTTAAAGATTTGCTAGCTGAAGAAGTGTTGATTTGCTTAGTGGGCTCGATTGTGATTGCAGCAATGTACACAATTATTCCATCTTTTCTGTGTTGTCCCCCCTTTTAAGGGTGTTTATAATGACTGTGGATCAGGCTGAGGCTGCTATGGCACACGAAGCCTTGGGTGTTGGGGTGGTGGCCTGGCTGCTCAGTTCCACACGGTTCTAGCCCAGAATAACTCTGGGTATTTCTACCTGTGGACAGAAATAGCTGAAGGGTCCTCAGGAGGGAGTCTGTCTGTCTGTCAGCCCTGGATCAGGCAGCCTGCTGAGCCCCAGCTGCGGAGGTGACTGGTGCTGCAGTTGCTGCCCTGTCCCTAGGGCTGCCGTGGTGGTGGCTGGTTCCTGCTGTGCTGCTGGTGGGGCGGTCTTGGTAGCTCTGTGCTGGCGGGGGTAATGAGAGCAAAACCAGATGAGACAAAACTTGTAATTACACATCCGCTTGTGTAGTGCTCCTAGTTAATATGAGGTGTGTTATTTTAAATCCTTTAAGGAAGGAATGCTCGAGAGACATGAGTATTTGACATGGATACTGGATGTTCTGGAAAAAATTAGACCCACTGATGACGAGCTTCTTAAGCTGTTGTTGCCACTAGTGTTGCAGGTATGGGCATATTTTTAAAGCCCAAATCCATATAAGTGTGCTTCATACATGTCAGTTGATTTTAATATCGTGGTGGTAAAATTTAAACATTTCTACTCAGGACACTTAAGGGAATATATTGCATGATCCTTGTTTGGAATTTATAATCACCTTTAAAATATTCATACTTTATAATCCTTAATGTGATTTGGTAGAAGGATTCTGTTACTGTAACTGGACCTGGAGGGCAGATGAAATTTTTAAGAGACAGAAGTAAAGATTTGCATTTGGGCTGCCTGTTTCTTTTTTTTTTTTTTTTTAACTTCTGGACTCTTTACATATTGGAGATAATTCCTTCTAGTTTATGCATCTTCAATGTTAGATTCTTAAATAAAACAAACGCGTGGAGCAGACTCTGCAGTAAAACTGTGTAGTAAACTACTCAATTTTTTAAATTTCAGTACTCGGAGGAGTTTGTTCAGTCAGCCTACCTGTCCCGCCGCCTGGCCTACTTCTGTGCCCGGCGCCTCTCGGCCCTGCTCAGCGACGGCCCCGGCCTGGCGGCTGCACACTCGCCTCATGTGCTCCTTGGACCAAGTAACCCTCCCCTGGCAGCCCCCGGCCCCGCTGCCCCCGGCCCGGCGGCGGGCCCGGTCCCGCTGGCCGGCTCAGAGCTCCTGTGCTGCCCTCAGCACCGGCCGCTGGTGCACGGGCTCAGCTGCGTGCTGCAGGTCAGTCTGCGGCGCTGGGACCGCTCCGCGTGTGGGACAAGAGAGGGCGGCGGGCGTGGCGAGGGTTGAAGCTGCGGTTTGAAAAGGACCTGTGGCCATTAAAGGGTGAGGACAGAGCGGGCCCGGGGGCAGTGGGAGGGTGGGTTCTCCACACCGGCTGAGGCAGGATGGTGGAGCCGCCTGGAGAAGCTCGTGCTGCCTGAGCGTGCGCGCAGCTCTGCTGCGGGAAGCAGCGACCGCTGCCCGGGGTGGCCAAGCCCCCGCTGTGCTGGGGTGCTCCGCCCGCAGTAATGCTGTGCACATCTGGCCACGTTCTCCTCACCCCTGAGCCTGTGTGGTTCCACCAGACCCCAACTGTCCGCTGAGTGTGGGTGGACAGAAGATGGCATCATGCTGACCCCTGCAAGCTCCAGCCTTTGAGGATTTCCTTGCTCCTTCCAGCTTGTCACCAGTGCTTCATGCCACTTCATTTTGGTTTTGTCAGAGTTGTGAGCTGTTTACATTGCCTTGTCAACTGTTTAAAACCGTGGTGCAGGGAGGCTGTTCGCTTCTGCTTGTTGCTCGGCAATAGCAGAATTGTCAAGAGAGTAATTATTTTCTAAAAAAGGACTTGTATGATGAGCCATGGTTGTTTGCCTTCGTAAGTGCTGACCTGGTGAGAGTCCCTCAGTCCCTCCTGCCTGTCTGTTTAGCTCTCTGTCTCTGGGGGTGCACAGACATGTCCTGGTGATGGTACCAGGAGAATGCTGGTGCTCATGGGATCACAAAGCCACAGAATGGGTGAGGTTGGCAGGGACCTGTTCAGATGTCATTGTCCACCTCCCCCAACTTAGGCAGGGTCAGCCAGAGCAGGTTCCCCAGGTCCAACTGGATTTTTAACATCACCACCTCTGGGCACCTCTCTGTTCCAGTGCTGGGCCACCACAGTGAAAGAGCATATTCCAGCAGTCATTGCAGTGCAGAAAGCCCAGAGCCTCCAGGCAGGCCCGGTTGTCCTCAGGACAGACTCAGTCGGTGCTTCCTGAGGAAAGAAAGCAGGAGACGAACCGTGTCCCCCTGTCTGCTGCGGGTGCATGAGGCAGGAAGTTAGATCCTGCCTGGCTCGCAGCGGGCTGGGAATTGCTTCCCTTGAGCATGAATGTGTCCTGGGAACATCAGTGTTTGTCTCCATCCTGGGCTGCTGGGGGATGCTTGTGTACTCTGGCAGCTTTACAGCTCGTCTCAGCTGGTCACTGTTCTGCTCTGTGCCGTCTGGGGGGGTGTGTGTGTGTGTTTTCTCGGCTCTTTTTCTGCCCCTCTTCCCTGTGCTGCCTAGCAGGTCCAGAGGCCAGCCTGCCTCCAGACAAGCTCTCTGGTTTTCCAGAGGAGCCTTTCTCTAGGCAGTGTTTTTGCTAAGGTGCTGCTTTGCAATCCAGAGCTGGACCAGGCAAGCTTCCCAAGAAGTAATCCAGCAGTCTCAGAAATAAGCATCTATAAGGTCATCTAAAATTAAGTTGATTAATCTTTAAAGTCTGTCCCCAGAACAGCAAAGCATCCTGCTTCTGCTCTTGGACAATTCCAGCTGCTGCAGCAGTGCCTGCTGACAAGCTGCTGTAAAATGAGTGCTTTGAGGCCTGTCAGTGCAAAATCTTTCTTTTAAGGAAATCTTAAGTTCACTGTCCATTTCAAGTGTCTCTTTTGTGCTTTAAGATCTTGACAGAAGAATTGATTTTAATTAATTTCTTTAATTTTTCACATGTAGCTTCTTTCCGTAAGGTGAACACTAAAGTGACATCTCTAAAGCCCATCCTTGTTTCACAGAAAGGATCTGACTGAAATTAACCTTTGGTGATGTTCTTTGACTGTGTTATGAAAGCAACACAAATGGAAATTGAACACCATAATATTTAAATAAGGAAATAATATATCATGGAATTTCCTCAAATGGATGTTTTAAAGTAATGGTGCATATGCCTGTCTTTTTTTTTTTTTTTCCCTTGTAGTAGTTAGACCAAAAGTGATTCTAGTCCCATGGACTCTCTTATTGTTGGTATTGTCTGTTGCACACGTCTAGAAAAAGAAATTACTTCTGTTTTGTGCTATTGCTTGCAGACTGTAACTCTTTGTTGCCCAAGTGCCTTGGTGTGGAATTATTCCACAAATGAAAACAAGAACATTCATCCAGGCTCACCTCTGGATTTACTTCAAGTTGCTCCATCTAGTTTACCTATGCCAGGTGGAAATTCGGCATTTAATCAGCAGGTAAGCTTTTTTCATGGTCAGATGAGTAAGATCTGTTTGATGTCCCACATAATGATTTGTGATCCTTAGCTCTACAGCCAAGCTTAGATATTTCTGTAGGTCTAGTTTTAAGACAAGTGTTGTCCTAGTTTTTGATGGCCTTACTTTGTACTTCATTCAGGTCTCATTTTGTGAAAATATCAGGAATTCTATTTAGGTTCAGATGTTTTCTGTTATTAAACTGGAATTACTTGAAGATGTAAAATGACAAATAAGAGAAAGCTTGGCCTATGCAGGTATTGTGAGATGTGGCTTTTCAGACATGCTGAAAGTTAACTTCTGCTGGGTTGAATGTAAGAAAAAGATAATTCAGTTTGTTGTTCCCAAATGCAGAGAGTGTTCTGGAACACCATAGGATGCCTTGGTTCTGCTGAGAGAGCTGTGGCAAGCTTGAAATGAAAATTGAGACTTCCCACCACTACCTAATTAGCAAGTATCTTTTTTTACAGGTTCGGGCAAAGATTCATGAAGTAGAAGAGCAGATAAAACAAAGAGGCCGTGCTGTGGAGGTGCGGTGGTCTTTTGACAAGTGCCAGGAGTCAGCTGCAGGTAAGACAGCTCAAAATGAAACCAGCGTTGGGGGCTTCAGTGTTTACATCTGTTCTTCTTCTTTGAGCATAATCCTGTAGCACCATGATTAATTCTCGTAATTGATGTGACAGATGTGATGCATGTCTTCCTGTTCAAGCCTTTTTACATTTTTATTGTGGGTTGTTTTGTTTTTTTTTTCCTCCTCTCTAACTCCCATCTCTAGGGGTGACCATCAGCCGGGTTCTGCACACCTTGGAAGTGTTGGATCGGCATTGCTTTGACAGATCAGATTCGACCAATTCCATGGAGACACTTTATCATAAGATTTTCTGGACAAATCAGAGTAAAGATAACCAAGAGGTGATGGCTACATTCTCCTCCCAATTCCTGATCTGTAGATCATGGTTTTTATTTTTACTTATGAGAACTGTGTGTGTATATTTGATACAAAAGCTTTGTGTTTTCTTGGTGCATTTTTTTCTTTACTACTTGACATTTGGTTTATTAGGAGAAAACAGCTCTTTGCTGTTGTAATTGAATTCTTCAGCTATATGTGCTATAAGCCTCATTTAGCAGAAATGATTTATCAAGGTTTTGTGATTTTTGGGTGCTGCCAAGTCAAATTGTGGACTTTTGTTTGATAACAAACTTTACATCTAATGAAGAGGTTATTAAGTATAGTAAAATATTCTAAAACTACATACCCACATTTTCTAATATTTTTACCTGAGTTTCCTTGAAAAGTGGGGAAAAGAAGAAACAGCAGCTTTAGTAATACACTATGGAAGTGAAATTTCTAAGGGGAAATATTAGTGAATCTATCATAGCTGCTCATGTTAATGGCTTGTTTTTAATTCAAGACCCTCTATTGCACAGAAATACTGCAAAATAATTGTCAATTGGCATTTTAATGACTTTGCAATAAACAAACAGAATATAGTGCTGGGGGATAACATCTATGGAAGCATTTCTGGAGAACTGTACCAGGCAACACACGCTGTGTGTGACCAGGTAGGTAGGAGTGTGTTTCAGATACACTGTTATGGTAATGGAGAAGAACAGAGGAAGGAGAGCTGTTACAGCAGGAAAATGAAGTTGTTGAAAGTTCTTGGCTTTAATGCTTGGAGGAAACCAGGAGTTCAACCACAAGGCTTTTTGGTCTTTTCAAAATGGGTAGGGTGTGATCTGCTTTATTGCTTGAGTGCTTTCTGTTGTCCTCTGCCTTTGGGCTCAGATGATGTGGTTCTCTGCTGTTGCCGTTCTGCAGTTGTGCTTGTATTTTTTTTTTTTTTCCTTTCTCATTATATTCCAGAAAAGCTTTTCTAACTTCCAGCTACATTTGTACTAACAAACTATTTCTTTGCTTCAAAAGGCAGTGTTGGTAGAGACCCTGTGGTGGGGGTGAGCCTGGTCCCACAGGGGGCTGCGCAGCGCTGGGCACCTCCCTGCACCGCCGCCGGCCTCAGTGCTCAGGGGTGTTGACTGTTTGTCCTGTTCTGTCTGTTTCCTTCCCCCTTTAACTTTAGGCTGTTTATTCTTGGCAGAAAAGGCCACAAATTGTGAGGTCGTGTACTGGCCTTATTTATAGCCACAGGTACTTTCCCTCTTGACAGCTCCTTGACTCAAAACATCTCTTGTGCACAGCTCAGTGATTACCACTGTGGGGTTATTGTGGAGGCATCCTTAAATAAATAAATCAGTAAACAGCTTGTATTGCTGCCATGCAGTTTTAAATTGGAATAAAATTATGTTGCTCACATCCAGGCTTGGAACACCTTTGGTTCCTCTCCACTCCCTTGAGAAGATCGCTCCCTCTGAAGGCTTAAGTCAATTTGTGCAAAAACAGAGTCAAGGGAAGAGTGAGCTGGGAACACGACAGCAACTCTTGCATCAAGTCTGTGAAACTCCTCTGAGTTCACCTGTCGTCCTTCTGGGGCTTAAAGCCACTCAGCCCTCACCTAACTTTGTCTGCCTGTATTTTATTATCTGGTATAGTCTTTCACAGGTACAACTAAAGAAGGGAATTGAGAAAGGAATTTTGTATTTATCTCTTAATTTGTTCTGTTTTAGAATGGTTGGTGATCCTTTTTAACTTGTCAGTCTCCTGTGGAGGAAAATACAGTTTGGTTAAGTATAGGTTGAAATACACATAAGCAGTGGGAGTAAATGAAACTTCACACCAGTGTTTTCTAGTTAGTGTGAACTAGTAAATGGATGAAAGGAGAAAGTGCTTGATTTTTAGGGACTGATATTGAATTTATTGAAATCATTATATAGAATCCTGAAACTTCATGGATATTTGTGCACTCAGATTGCCTTTGAAGTTTAGGTCTCGGAACTTGTACTTAGGTCTTGCTCCTCATGTTGTCTTTGAAGTCCAACTGAATTCTTATGATGCTGAGAGATGTTTTTCATTTTAGAGTAAAAAAGTCCTGTTTTGAACTCAGTTCTCACGAATAGGGCTTGTTACAAATGCAGAGAGTTAATATTTGTCTTTCTGAGATCACTTTGCTGGAAATGAAACAAACAAACAAAAAAACCCCAACCCTGCTGTGGCTGTGGGAAAGGAGGTCTAACCATGCCTTTTTAGTTAGTGAGCTACAAGTTAGCAGTTTGTTGTTACTGCCTGAGGGACCTGAAGCCCAGTATGTTGGCATGCAGGACTGGTAAGAGAGGTAAGATGAGATAAATAAAATGGATTGAAATATCTGCAGAATCAGTGTCTGTTTCCGCAATCACTGAGTAAAAAGAACATGTTCTGAGCATTCTTGAGATATTTTTGATAAAGTAGTTAGTATTAGTTCAGTTGATCAAATTGCGAAGTTAACTGAAGCTTGTTTCCCTGGGTATTCCCACTCTGTATTATTCCAGTAAATCCAGCACCAGATTCCTGCTCACCTAGGTTGTAAGGGAGTTAAAGTGCAAAACTTTCTGGAAGGGAGGAATTTATTCTGTGACTTGAATAACTGATGTGGTCCTTAAAAAGAACAGACAACTTGTTTTTACTTTGTATATAGGCGACTTCAAAGCAGTGGTTAATGTTTTGTTGAACACGGTCTCATAGTCTAAAGCAGACAAGCAAATTGTACTCCAAATGCCAAGGTTTGCCTCTGAGCTGTGGTCAGTGCTGCGCTGTGTCTGGGAGCTTGCCTGCCATCCTCTAACCCGTGTCCCTCTTGGGCTGCACTCAGAGGCATTTCTTCACATTGCATATTTTAGTCTGCACTGCTGGTGTCAGTGCATTTAGTTAATTTAAAAAAAACCCAGCTTTTGAGGATAGCTTTTTCCACAGACAGTAGTACACCTTGAGGCCCATTTTCCCCCCTACAATAACGTGACAATGCTTGTTTCCTTTCTGCCCCCATTCTCTTTAGAAAGGTAGGTGGGTCCTAATAAATGTTGCTGTATTGTACCTCTTCTTTGTCTCTTTTAATAAAAATTCAGCTTCTGTAAACATTTTCTTGTCTTAGAAAGCAGATTTGGAGTTTTAATGTTAAAATGTTAGTTTTATTTCACAGAGGAGTTAATTTGAAAGTGCTAACTGGAATTGTGGTTACAAATTTATTTAGATAATTTACCTTTAAAAAGAAAAACAGCTCATTATTTGAAGGGGACATTCTTAAATGATGAAATTCTTTGACATTAGAAAGAAAGCAGCTCTGTGTTCTGAGACTGACCCGTACCAGGAGGCAATCAGAGATTTTGTTGTTTTTTTAACCTTCTTCATGACTTCAGGACAGACTGGCTTTCTGCAACACAGACTTGGCTTGCAGTAAGCACCTCCTCAGGTTTGTTGAAAGATGTGATTGAATGAATAAGTTTTCAGTACCTCCCTGTTTTGACTGGTGGGAAAAGGGCTCAGAGTTCTGGAAAGCAGAGATTTAAAAGTACTTTTCGCTTCCTATCTCCAAACCTATCAGGAACAGTAACGTTTAATGCTTTCCTTTTAATCCTTTTCTGTGTTACTAATTGTGGTATGCTTTTTTAAATTATAAAACCAAACCAACTCTTCTTTTTGTCACCCACCTTTTGCTCCAGTTATAAATTGGTGGAAATGAGGTCTTGGGTTTTCTCTGAACGAGTCTGTCTGGTGGCTTTCAGAAGGTTACTGCTATTTTGGGTCACGGCTAAATGAAGAGTGTGAGCTGTCTAAACTTGAAGTAATGCTTCAAAGGTGTGTGCTACCTGGTGTAGATAGTATCTTCAATTTTATGCCACCTTGAAGTGTTTTTCTTTTGTTAGGACTTGAGGAAGGTTTGGGAATCTCAACGAAGGGTCTCGTCCATGGGGAGCTTCCCCCAGCCTAAGGGAGTTGACGTTCCTGCCCACTCACCCCTGTTCTGTGCTCCAGCACCTGATGTCTTGTCTTCCCTACAAAACACAGCACTAAGTAACACGTGAACTGATCTTTTTGTTTTCTTGCCCCTGAAATTGTAATGGTACAACGGTGATCTTAATGCTACTCCATGAGGCAGCAGTTTGAGCCCCTCTGAAATGTGGTCTGTGCTTTTCCACGCCAGACCGTCTGCAGGCACGAGATCCCAAATTAGACAAATCCAGGACCTGGTTACTCTGAGAGGTGTTGCTTGGTTTCATGCTCAGCAGGAAGCCAGGGGGGTGCAGCCGTGAGGAGGCGGGGCCGGAGCTCCAGCTCCCCCGGGGTCGCTCCTGGCCCGCAGCTGCCCGACCCCCAGCCAGGCTGCAGCCCCCTTCCCAGCCCTCAACTGCCTCAGTCTCCAGCTCATGGCCCTGTGGATGAGCTGTGGGTTGGTGAGCATAGTTCCACTGCTTATGTCCTGCTGTAGAGGTGTACTTACTGAAGAGGTTTGGGGTAATTACTTATGTTGCAGGGAGTTGATACAGCTTTCGAATGTATTGGTTCTTTTCAGTCAAAATCAGATAAAGTGTTTGAAGATTGGACGCTTCAGCTTTACTTGGCTGCTGCAGGGCCCCGTGTTCCAAGAGTCCAATGTAAGGGAATGGCTCTGGAGATGCCGGCTTGCCCAAGAGGAGTCTGCAGCAGAGGGTTTGAATAATTACCTGCACTCAGATAACTTTAATTGCTGCACGTGTCATTTCCTGAAATCAAATCCACTGTTTTTAGGCACTTAAATGTGGTATGGCCAAAATTCTTAGATGGATAAGCACCTTGACATTTCAAGTATTCATGGCGGACTTTTTTCTTTTCAAAAGAGGTGATGCTCTGCATGTATGTGAGACTGCAGAATCAACACTGGCATTTTTAAGGTGTGTAGTCACTCCCCGGTGTTTGATTTGCGGTGATGGATTCTACATCTCTGAATATGGAGCTCTGCTTTTTATAGGTGTAGAATTGGGGAGTAGTTTTTATATTTTTGAACTAATAGGTATCACAGTGTTAGCAGACGACTCATTTAGGAACAGAATTATCTGTATTTTCTTACAGAAGATCTCTTTCTAGTTGGTTAATTTTAACACCACCCCCACCTGAAAATAACAGGTTGTCTCTTGAAAATGAGCTGCTTGAAGCAGATCTGTCATTCTCTGAAATCTCCTGAAGTTAAGGTAGAACAAATAAGGAGTTAATCTGTAGTTAGTTTATGTAGACTTCATGTGGTCCTGACCAGGATACTTCATGTTACTTTCTTGTGAGGTGCACAGACATCTGTCCTTTATTTATCCATTTGTTAAGAGAATTTTAATACAGAGTTACACATGGAAGTGTTCAAATGAAAGAATGAAAAATGAAATTACTGAAATAACATCCAGCTTTAACAGAAAAAGGTCAGCTTGACCTGGGTTTTCTCTTTGTGCTATCAAATACGTAATTTGTACAACTGTTAGTTTAGGGGGGAAAAAAAAAGTGCCTGTTGCTGGCTTTATACCTGAAACTCTACATGTGCCATTTGCTGTTGATCTCAATGTTATTCAGCTCCCACTGCACTCATTTTCAATGAGCTTTGTGAAAGGGATGTGGTTGGGTACAGAAGCCTTAGTCCTTGGTTGCAGGCAGTTGGGTGTGCAATCCAAAGTGTCTTGTTAGCTCCAGCCTGTACCTATAGGCAGCCTGTCTGGTAACAAGTGCTTGTGGCCTTCTGGCACCTGGCTTTGTAACCTGGGGCTGCATGGGCTGTGGGGGGGCATGGGAGCCTACTGGGGTGGGTTGTTCTGGTAGGACCTACCTCCCCGATGCCCCTGTTGGTGGTCTTGCTGGCTGGGACAAGGTGCTCCCCTTCACCCACCAGAGCAGAGTGCTGGCCATGGGGGCTGGGGGCTCAGCAGCAGAGGCAAGCCCAGCCCTGGGGCTCGTGTTGGTAGTACTCAGAGGTAAGCAGCATAGGCACACCATTGCAAATAATACTCACTGCCACTCCAAAAGCACAGGCACATGGAATTTGGTTTGAATTTGGGTTGAGTGTGTTCTTGTATGTGATGCACGGAGTTTTACTGGGCTGTTTTCACATTTGTCACAAGGCTTAAACATCTGTGGCCTTGAGCAGCAGCAGTGGAAGTGGTTAGCTCATGGCTTTGGGCTTCGGTGGTTTTGCTTTTCGGTGCTAAGTATAATTGAGTGTAGCTCTGAGTACAGCTGAGCAACAGGCTGATATTCTCGGCTTTAGTATCTCGGGCTGTGGCTGAAGGAAACGTTTGTACATGTGCATATGTGTGCCTCAGTGTCTTCTCTGTGTGCTGGCAGTGTTAGCACAGTGTGTGAGTCCCTGGAGGAAAAGCACCCTCATTTCTCTCAAGTGGAAAATAATCGAAGGCCAAAATACTTGCTTTCTTCTAGGATTTGACATTTATCAAAGCAACCTAAGCATGTAGGCACACTTTTATAACAATTTTTCCTTCAGAAGTACCCCATGTAAGTCTTCCTTTAAATGTCTCTTGCTGGGATTTCCCTCACTGTGTTTGCCCCAGCACAGTGAGCTCTGACCCTTGGTGTTAGTCCCCCAATGGCCTCACCTCTTCAGGACTTCCCTTCTTTACTTCTCTGAAGGGATTCAGTTGTAGGGGCATCCCCTGCTTCTTGCTGGAGCAGGTCAGCTGCTCAGTGAGAGGTGCCATTCCCGGTAAGGCAGAGGGCAAGGGAGGTCCTGGGATGCTGTGGGATGGGATGCACAGCTCAGGAAACAGGTGACCTGACGTGCTTTGCCTGAACCCTGAGCTGGTGGCTCCTGCTTGAGACACAGAAGCACTCGGGTTTTCTCTTGGCATGGTTTCTTTTGACAGCTGAAAGGGAAAGGAGTCAGTGTGAAGATCAGACTCTTTCAGGTGTTCTGCATTACCTTCAAAAGTATATAGTATCCTCATTCCTATTGTTAGCTGCCTGCATCTAACCACAGCAGTGGTGAGGTTACCATGTCACTTCATTTGGGTAAGAGAGAAGTGTTTTCCCCTCTTTGCTCCACTCCCCCCACCCCTCGTCCGTCGGTATCTCTTGCTCACCCATTGAAGCCTATTTACAGGAAACTCCTCTGGGTGCTGGGTGTGCACGTACACACCAGCCTGTTCAGCACCCCACTGGGTTTCTGTGTTTGTGGGGGAGGACAACTGAGAGAGCTTTGAAGCAGTAACTTTCCTGCTGGTGGGTCTGTGATTGCTAATCACCCAGATTAAAGTATTTGCTTTCTGAGGGTGCTGTGTGTGACTCCAGCCCTTCTGGTGTTTGCCTGTACGTGGAGTTTCCACTAATCTTGGAGAAAGAGGAAAAATCGCATCTAGTTAATTTGCAGGTCAGACTCCTGTTTCAGTGTTCAGAGACAGCCAGGTCAGGAAGGAGTGAAGAAATTCAGCAGATCCAGTTCAGTAACACACATGAAAAATACTTCAAAAATATAGGTGGTTAGTGGAAACAGATTGGATGAACACTCAGTAGCTATAACCACACTATATCCCATTCCTGTTCTGTAAATATGGATTTTCTAAAGACAAATACTGTTTCTTAAAAATGTCTGTATTGGGTAAGAAATAAATGGAGCTTTTGGGGAGTTTTTGACCTTGGTTATCTGATAGATATCCCTTTAGAGGTTCAGGCTTTGTTGTTTTAATGCATCAGTGGGATGCAAAGAATGGTCTGTAAACAGACAAAACAAGTTTGTAAGAATTAATGTAAGGAAAGTGTAAATTCTGTGTGATATAGTTGGGCTGTGAGGCTCTGTAGGGTGTACTTTTCCTGTTTCTCTTGCTCCTAAAGCAGCTCACCCTTTTCTGCTTTTGTGAAGAAACATTTTGATTTGAGTATCAGCAGTGTGAAAACTGAGATTTATTTCCCTCTTCAGCTTCCAGATTGTGTTTCATCTGAAAACACTGAATAAAGCAAACGTGTGCATCTGTCAGGACTAAAGAACAAACCAAAGCTTTTGTCTTCGTCCCCCAGAACTGGTCCCTGCAAGCTGTCTGCTCAGCACTGAGCGTGTGGGCTGTGGGGGTGAGCTGGTTTTGCCTTTCTCTCGGCCCTGCAGGTGGCCCCGAGCGACGAGGCGGTGGTGACGCTGCTGTGTGAGTGGGCTGTGAGCTGCAAGAGGTCCGGGAAGCACAGGGCCATGGCTGTAGCCAAGCTCCTGGAGAAGAGGCAAGCAGAAATTGAAGCAGAAGTAAGTTACTGCTACTCCTAAAACAGTGTGCACAGTATGCTTCGAAAGAGATGGGCTGGGGCAGGGCTGGTCAGCAGGTAGGGGACTCTGGGGAGGCTTCAAAACTAAGGTCCATTTTGAGGCAAAATTCAAGTGTAACTGTTGTGTTCTGAAGAACACCTTTGTTCTGAGGGGAAATGAACAGTTTCACTGGGGAAGCAAGACACTGTGTTGACATCTTGGATGTAAACTGCTGTCTGTCTGCTGTGGCAAATGATGCTACTCCAGCCTGCATAAACTGGCACTCCGTGGCACCTCAGAGGAGCTGGCTGTGCTGAGGGGGGGTCACAGCCCCTCGTGGCACCAGCGGGACCCCCTCACCCTGCACTGCGGGCAGGCAGCTGCCACTGGACGGGTCTGGCCTTCAGCTGGGCTTTTTCCTAGAAAAAAGGGCCCCCAGGGTGGAGGTGTCTGTTCAGCCTGGGGTGGGACAGGCTGGGGAGAGCACTCTGACCCCGTCTGTGCAGATGGACAGACAGACAGACACTGTGAGCTATGGAAAGGCTTCAGTTCCCAGAGCCTCTCTGCTCCACCTGCTCCTCTCCACAAACCTTTGATTAAGGGCAGGAAGCTGGCTGTGCTGTTTGTGCCTCACTCCAACCCAAATCCACTCAAGGCAGAGATGTTTGCCCCAGTTATTGCTATATTTAGTGTAATTTACACAAGCAAGAGGAGTTACGTTTTATATTCACATTAGTCCTGGAAGTTCTGGATCTTAGATTTCTGCTTTTCTATGAAGCCATGTCATTGCAGATGATGGTTCTTGTTTCAGGCATTCCTTTTCAGTAAGTAATCCAAAGTGATTAAATAGAACACCTTAGCAATAACCAGACTAGGTAATGGGAAAAACTTGTTGTTCTAGAGCAAGTCCAGATTTTATGGAAAAGTAGGAAACAATCACTTGGGATGGTTGTCTCAGATGCAAATTGTGTGAATATTATATTTATTTGTGCGTAGATAAATGCTTTTTCTATTTATTTAACTGTGCAGAGATGTGGTGACTCTGAAGTCCTAGATGAAAAGGAATCTCTGTCTTCAGCCTCCTTGACAGGTTCCAGTCTTCCTGTTTTTCAGAATGTCCTGCTAAGGTTTTTAGATACACAAGCTCCCTCATTGTGTGAGTATCAACTAATTTATATTCCAAAGTAGGTCAGAAGCAAATGGTCTGCTGGCTGGCTGCTGAAGTTACTGGTTTGCTGTGGTGGTTGTTTCATGGTTTCTGTGATGACCTGCTCCAGTTTCATATGTACTTTAAAAAAAACCAAAACCTCCTGCCTTTTAATGCGATCTTTCTATGGTTTTTGTTTTCAGAAAAGGATAATTGGCAGAAACTATGTTTATTTATGTTAAAGCTGTAAGAGATTTGGGGAAATTACTTGCACTCTGTGCATATTTAACATCAAACACTAGCCTCTTTTTGACATACCCACATTCAAAGTGACTGACTTGGAAATTACACACAAGTGGTAAAGTTGAAAGCTGTTAGCTGACAAATAGGTGGTTTGAAAAAGTTTCGTTCATATAGGTTGCTCTGTGAAATGCCTTGGTCTAATAAAACTGCCTGATGCTGTATCTTGTGTTTCTGCTATTTTAAGTACTCCTAGTTAGTGATTTTTTTTTTTTTTTCCTGACACACTTAAAGGGGATTTGAGACATGGTACTGAAAACTCTCAACATCCAAAAAAGGAGAAACTTCTTAAAAATTTGTTACAGACTCTGAGGTATTGGCAGTGCTTTATTTTCATGCCAGTGGTGACCCTGGTTTTAATAAACCATCCAAACTATTCAAGTTATTTAGACTTACGTTGCTGGTGTGCTTGTTTTCTTTGTTTCTTTCTTTTAAAAAACAAAAAAACCTACACAATTACTAGAGATAAGACAGTAACATTTACTACAGTAATAGAATTTGGGAGGAAAGGACAATCATTGGGTGGTCTTTTGTAAACCAAAGCTGCAGCTGTAATTTTTCTTCACACAAGGCATGTTCTTGTCCCCTTCCCCTCTCTTTCTAATTTTTAGAAGTATGTGAACATTGTACTTACCTGCTGGCACACACTCACCTGGGGCAGGTGTGTATGGGGCAGGATGCTCTGGAGTCCACTGCTGTCTGGAGCCTGTCCCACATGTGGAGCTGACAGCAAAGTGAAAACGTGCAAATCATGTGGGAGATGGTTTGTTCTGTGAAGACACAGAAACCTGTGCAGGATGCCTGAGGTGTTTTTAGTAGGCCTTCAAAATAATTAGCTGGGGTTTGCAATTTGGATAGTTGAAGCCCAAATATTTATAAGTTGAAAGTACAGTCTAACTTTTTTATTTTTTGTTTTTGAGTAGCTGACCCAAATAGTGACCGTGAGAAGACAGAGTTTGTGAATTTGGTGCTGCTTTTTTCTGAATTCACTCGACATGATGTCTTCTCCCACGACGCCTACATGTGCACTTTAATATCCCGCGGGGACTTGTCAGTCACTGCAACCCCTAGACCACGCTCACCTAGTGGGGAGACTGTGGATGAACACTATTCCAAGGATCATGATGGGAAACTGGAGGTAATACTTTGTGCTATTTCTCCTGTGTTTGGCACTCCATGTCTTTAAATGTAGATTTTCACCAAAGCATTAGTGTTTCACATACGAGATACTGAATTTTTAAATCTGTGTCTCCTTCTCCTTTGCTCTCTTTTTGAGAAGACTGAAAGTGATCAGCTAGCTTCATTCTTGTGTGTAGCTGTAAATATTGCTGTTTTGGTGCAAATACACTGAACTGGCAGTGGTCTGGTGGTGTAAATAACTTGGGATGAACAAAAGGCACAATGCAGACTTCTAAATGTTCAGTGGAAAAACTTATTTGCAGAGAAGGGGGAGCTTTAGGCAGAAGGAGTTGGTGGGGGGCCCTGGAGGAAGCCCCAGGTCCTCTGTGTGGCACAGGGCACAGCCTGGTCACCTGCCTGCAGGAGCCACCGTGCTACTCGGGCACCGGCTGGGGACTGGGACCCGGCACGGCGACTGGGCGTGCACAGGCCAGGGGCAGCGCCGAGGCCTCCTTGGCGTGAGCAGCTCCTCCCCTTCTCTAAACTAAACAGCGGTTTGGAACTCGAGGCTGCAGACCACGTTGGTACTGGTGTGATGAGATGTAGCGTGTTGTTCTGCTGCACCGTCCCTGAGGAGCTTGTTGCCAACCAACCATTTCCTTTTGTGTATCTCCTATCTCTGTCTCGTGGCCAAATTTGCCCTGAAGGATGTGGCATTACAGGGGGTTTCTGCAAGTTGCCTTTTGTGGTACAACAAAGAAGGAGATAAACCCTGGGAAGGTACAAGAGTCATCTTCCTATTCTGTAGGTGTCCCTGGAGCTGACTTGTTCGTGGGGGTATCCTATGAAGTTTATTTGTAAATTTTGTGTATTAGGGTTGACTGTAAAGATTTAAAAGGCAGTATCTGAAAACTTTCTGCCATCAGTACTTTTTTCTGAAATAGGTGGAATGCTTGGGTTTACCTGTGATCAGTGAAATGAGTCTTCAGTAAAGTGTGACTGACATTTGTGTTTTCTCTCTGGCAATTACCAGGACCAGAGTGTAATGGAACATATGGGCATTGACTCAGGAACCCCTAGTATTTTTGATGACGTAGACAAGAATGATTTTAAGGCAGATTTTGGTTCGGAATTTCCAGTAGGTTTAACTTTGGATTCTCTGCATGCCTTTGATGCCTGCATCTGCTGCTTGCTGTTGTCCCTGAGTGTGTCTCCGTGCCCCTGTCTCCACCTCTTCCTCCATCAACAGCCGTGTCTCTTGGCACCCAGTCCCCTGTCTGCATCAGTGTGTCACCTCCTTCCCCAGTCTCTGCCTGGGACAGTTTGCTGTGTCTCTGTGCTGCCCTGCAGCCCCCAGCACCAGCATGCTGCTCTCTCCCTGCCCCCCTTCTCCCCTGGCCTCCAGCACCCTCAGACTGCTGGGTGCTAGGCAGGCCTGGATAAGTGTGCAGATTTACCCACTTCCTCGACTCTGACAGACCCCAAATTGATATCGTTTGCTTTTCAAGTGACTGTTCTGTCTCTTGGCTGTCTTTCCAAATCTGCTTCCTCCTTTTTTTTTTTTTTTTTTTTTTTTTTACTTACTGTTAGCCTGATTCTGCATTGCTCCTGAATTTCCTAGTTTCTTTTTTGGACTGGTGCTTGTTCTGCATCCATGTGGACTCCTGTGCCCAGGGCTATCCCTGCAGATCCATGTGCAGGGTGTTGGGACCCCTGTTTCTGCCTGACATCTGTCTAGCTGGTGGTTCCAAGCACATCCATGTCTGCCTGCAATGTGTCTTGTCACCTCCCACTTCACCCTTCTCATTATTTTCCCTCAGTCACTGGAATCCCAGTCTCTGTGTCACAGCAGCATAAGAAGTCGGGAGATTGCTCTGAATTGTAATACCTTTTTTCCTGACTCAACAGTGCTCGTTTAAAACTTGTATAATAACAATGGAGATATGCATAGAGATACAAGGTGTATATGTCTCTGAAATGTCAGGCTTGATTATGATTGCCCTTGCTTTGTCTATCTTTGAAAAGCCTCGGGTGTTTAAAAAGTAACTGTAAGCAGGAATAAAATGGCATCTCTGGATGCAGTTGCTGAATTTCCAGAGCTAGAGGTTACACTTACCTTAAACATTTGTTTTACATGACTTAGATATTTTCTCCGATGCCTGGGGAGTCTTGTGAGAATGTGAACTCTTCTTTAGACAGAAGAACCTCAGTTACCAGCGAGAGGTCAGCCAAGAGGGAAAGGCTGAGAGAAGTGATTTTTCCATCCAACTATGACCTCCTTCGCCACTTGCAGTACGCGACACACTTCCCCATACCCCTGGTGAGTGCCCCGTGTACGGGATGGGGCTGCCCCGGGGTACAGCAAAGCCTGGGGGGAGCTGGGCTGTGTGGGCTGTGCCCGAGGGCTTGGCTGGAGCATCTTGGCAGTGCCATGTGGTGTGGTGACCTGTCCCAGTACGGAGACAGGCACCGCCATAAACCCAGCGGGCTCCAGGGTCTAGAACAGTTTGCCAAATAGGAACTTGGAGTTGTAGTTGGCCAGATGGATGAATACCAAAATATCTGAAAGCAGCAGCTCTGAAATGTCAGGGGCAGAAGGGTGTGATTTCCTCCCACCCACTCCTTGCTCTTTCTAGCGTGGGTTTTTGGCTGCTGTGGTGGTTGTGTTCATTGGTAGGCTCATGGGAACTGAAGAACACCCCATGAATAATGTCAAACCTGAACCCTCATTCAGTTCACTTTTCATGTTTTCTGCTGTGCTGGAAAAAGAGCCCAAATAGAGAACAAGCCTTGAATGGGAATATATCAACTCGAGATTACTTTTTTTTTTTTAAACAGTAATGATAACTTTTTAACAATGTTAAATCCTGTCCATATAGGAAGTTTCACATAAGAGTATGATACAATCACCACAATTATCTTTGCATTATATTTCCTACTCCACAAATTTTGGGTTCTGATTTATTGCCAGTGAACTGCTATGAGGATACTGAATAAGGACTGAAGGACAGTTTTGAATACCTGCTTCAAGTTTGGTTTGTATTTTGCCTATTTTAAGGACTAGAAAAAAGAGAACTTAATTTGGTTTTGTTCCTGAAATATTTTTGATTTACAGATGGAACTAACACAGGTAGCTGGATTTTGCCTATGCAGATTGATTTTGAGAATGTTGATTATTGACTATTCTACATATGCATTATTTTATGAAGTAATTTTTACAAATAAAGCAGGTGAAGATAACTCATTGGATATTTATGCTTGATCTTAATTTTAAAATTTCCTTGAATTTTCTGTAATATGTTAGCTTTTTTCATACTCATTGAAGCAGCAGCAAGGAAAGGCAATGTAACTTGGCAAGGACAAGACGTTTATTCATAAAAACTGCAGGTGTGCTGGAAGCAGATACAATAGTTTTTAGCCAGGGCAGCTTAAAATCACTTTCTGGAGTAAATAATGACTTCTGAAATGCTTTTGGGGTAATTGTATCTGTGAAAACTTTGCAGCTTATGAACAGCTATTAAGTAATTTCTTCACTTGATTGCACCAAGTCATCTAATATAGTAAGTATACAGTATTTAATGTACAAAAGGTGAGTTCAGGTGTTTATGATAAATAATTCTAAGGTATGTTTGAGTCTGTCTGAACATGTTGTATTCTTAGGTGTTGGTAATCCTTGGTAGGTCATTGCTGGTACAGTGAATTATTTCTGGAAGGCATTATCAAATATTCTGCGAGGTCAGGCCTACCATGTCCATGTATAACAAAGCAATGGCATTGTTCAAGTTGTTTCCTTCTGCTTGGGCTTGCTCAGCAGGACCGTGCTGGCCGGGCTGCAGCTGCACCCCAGCTCTGTGTCCTGCAGGTTCCCACACTTTTCCCATGTCTTTTAGAATCAGTGTTTTTTGCATCTACTGCTCACTCCTGTGTTGTGCCTCTTTGTCTGTGAAAGCCTTTCCCTCTTTGGAGGTTGCAAATGTCTCAGAAAATTTCAACTGGAACGATTTGGAAAGATGGTAATAGAGGATGGGGTCAAAACAGAGGTTTGATACTGCAAACAGCAGGGTGGATTCTTTAGCTTTGAAGAGAGCTTGTTTGAGAGAGCAGCTGGTGATGGTGTCGCTCTGGCTCAAGGTGTAGGGGATGCGGACGATGTGGTAGGGCACGAAGCACAGCAGGTAGGCTGCAGTCACCAGCAGGATGTTGGTCAGGGCTTTCTTCACGTTGTGGTAATTCTCCCTGTATTTGTTCCGGTAGAGCTGTCTGACTACAAGGAAATTGGAGATCAGTACCACAGCTGAGAAGTTCAGGAATATTGCCGTGCATATGAAGTTAGTAAACACGTGCCAGTCTCTTCCAAATTTAGTTTTGAAACTGATACATCCTGCACCGGGTCTTTCCTCAATGGTTTTTATTGGAATAGCCATGTTAGGCACTGTTATGAGGAGAACCATTGTCCACACGACTGCAGACAACATCTTGGCAAATCCAGGCTCTTGAATGCGGTAGATCTTTGAGCTGTGCATCAGCTGAAGGCAACGATCCATGCTTACAAATCCCAAAAAAATAATGGATAAATACATGTTCAGGTAGATGAAACAGGCTGTAACTTGACAGTGGAATATTTTCAGTTTCCAGGGTGCAACTCCTAGGTCAACAATAATCTTTACTGGCAATGCCAAAGTCAACAAAAAATCTGCTGTTAAGAGGTTAATTAAATAGATGCTGATGCACTTCTGCTTCTGATCTCTCTGTGTGAATGCCCATAATGCAAAACAACTTCCAATAAATCCCATCAGAAAAATCAAGTAGTAAAAATAGGTAAAAGGTTCCATCTCTTCACCGACAAGGCATTGTGAAACATTGCTTGACATTGTAAACTTCTCGTGCGAGTTGGTTTTGCTGCTAGGAGATAACAAGAACCTACAAAAAGAACCAAGAAGCCATCAATGGCGTCAGCTTTTCCTGAGCAACAGTATTTCTTATCTTTTATTAACTTCATGGAAAAAAATGCAATAGGGAGGAAGTATTTTTCTCTCTCTTTGTGCAGCTTCACAGAGATTTGAGGTCTTTGTTCTCATGTCAGAAAAGTTTGGAAATGTATTAGGATTCGTTCTTAAAAGTATATAGACTTCAGTGTGTTTGGTTCACACACTGCCTCCTCCCCAACCTAAACATCAAAGAAAAAGGTTTGAATTTGTTTAAGATTAAGCATCTGTTTAATAATGGTCCCATTAAAACTTCATAATTTTTGAACAATGGCAACTATGCCTTAGGGTAACATTTGTAGCAGTCTCATTCTATAAAAACATGTTAGGAGTTTTGAAGTTAATGCTCTGTCAAACCAATACAGGGACATGTCAGATAGATGAGCAAATAGTTTTGATCAGTCCTAAGTTTTTGCAAACTGCTCACTTCCTACTTGAAGAGAGGAGAAAGTAATCTCATATTTTTATGAAGCCTTTAGAAAAATCACATTTAGAAAGAAACAGCTATTAAATGATTTTGCTCGTTCTCTTCACTAGAAATTATAGGGAAGAAAAACAGAAGATTTTAGTATTATTTTAACTGAATGTACTACTCTGTGACTGAGGGGCTGGTTTGTTTGTGTGCTACACTGTCAGACTGCATGGTATGGCTGTGGGAAAGGAGGCACATTCATTAGAATTTCTTGGAATGAAAAACAATACATTTATATCTTGAATAGCATCAGACTGCGACAGTGATTTATTTCCTTAAATTCCTCCTAATTTTTATATATAAGAGAACTACCAAGTCTGGACATTTATTTTCTGCTGTAAATATGTATCCAGATGTGCATAATTTGTAAACCAAAATGACTGCGGCTCCTGCAGTGATGGAAACTGGGGGGAAGAGCAGTCTGATCTGCAGGTGGTCTCTCTGGTCCTGCAACGCTGAGTTGTGCTAGGTTTGGGTAGTGCAGCTGTCCCGGTTTGACAGTGACAAATGAGTAAAAGGAAAATTAGCTTTATCCTGGCTCAAACCAGGACATCAGCCAGGAGCCCGCGGGGTTGCCGTGGCGCTGGGCGGTGGCAGTGGTGGCAGCCCCCTCCTCCTGGCAGGTGTGCCCAGCGCAGCAGGTCCCTGGAGCCCCCGGGGACAGCGCAGGCTGCGGGCAAAGCAAGGGCTGTTGCCGAGGGCACCTGCCGGTGCGTTTAGCACTGTCAATAGTTCAAGCTGTATTTTTATCTGGGTCTGGATGAGCCGGCACAGACACAGGGTAAAGCACCTACCTGGCTTAGTGGTCTCTGGGGTCTTCTGAGCATCAGCCCGCGGGGTCTGGCGTCTCCAGGCGACTGCTCTCGCAGCCCAGTAGTGTGTTAATCTTTTCCTCTGGCTGCCTCTGCTGGCTTTTTAAAGCGTGTCTGTGGTTTTTAAATGTGCTGATTGACGCAGTTAAAACCAGCATTCAAATAACTAAACCACGTGGAAGTTACCCAAAAGAGAGGTGACAGAAACACGTAAGCGTTCAGGGAATGGCCCCAGAGGCCTCTGTTTCCTCCTGCCGGTGCGGGGGCCGTGGCCCTGCAGCCCCTGCTCCCCGGGCACCGGCTGGACTGAGTGGGACCAGCAGCCGAGGGAGAGCAGGGTCAGACACGGGTGGTGGCAGCTACTGCTGTTCTCAAAGTACAGTTTTGTGGAGGAAAGATGATCAGAGGTGCCTGACCTGTCAGTGTCAGGGACTGGGGCTGTGAACTGGCTGAGCCCGTGCAGAGCAGCTCTCGCTCTCCCCTCCTGACCTCAAGCCTGAAGATTTCAGTTTAAATGTTCATCCTGTGCTCACGTGTCTAAGTGTGACGAGACACGGGGGTCAGGCTGCACACCTGAACTTCAGGTAGTTCCTAAAACACCACCAGGCTCGTCCCAGGTTCTTGGCCTGGGGCTGTGGATGTGTCACATCAATGGCTGTTTCTTTGCTTTTGTTTTTAAAAATCTGAAATTCTCCTCCCCTCCTCATGTGTCTTAAATTTAAAATCTCTCTGGATTCAGGGTTTTGCAATGTAGTTGGCCCTCATTCATTATAATATTCCTGCATGAGATTCCAGGTTTTTTCTAGAGTTGCAACCTAATTTAAAGGCACAAAGGGATTCTGCTGGTAGCAATTAAAATTCTAAACCTTGGGACATTTGCCAAGCACTATTGAAAACAAAAATGGACACATTAGGGATACAGGGGAGAAGTTAAGCCTGGGTGTTTTTCGAACCAGAAGAAAATGTCTACAAGCAGGCTGGGGATGCTGAGGCACTGCAAGACGCTGAAACCCCCCAGTGTTTGCACTGTCTTGTAGCTGAGAATCCAGAGGAATTCACAAATCACGCACCAGAGGTTTGTGAAGAAACAAATGAAGAATGTCTGGTTTTAAGTTTAGTCATAAACTTGAAGTTCAGACCATATTTGTCAAAATGTTTGCAAAGCTTCATCATTTGGAATGATCCTACATTTAGTTTTGAGCAAACATGGACTAGTTTCATGGTGTTATGCTCATCATGCAAAGCTGATCTCCCCATACTTGTGGTTTCCTTTTATTTTTTTGTTTGTTTTTAGACTAGAAATGTAGCATTCAGTTTTTTCTGTGTGTGTTTGTCTTTCCCCTTTTCTGTAGAGTCAGTTTACAGCTCCTAAAGCTCTTCCAGGTCTAAGAAGACAAGGTGATGGTAGATAAACCTTTACTGAAAAATGGTCCATTTGGAGGAAGATTTATCAAAAGCAAGAAACTTCGTGTCACTTTTTCAAAAAGTGTGTTGGTCAACATCCTTCCCTCTGGTGCTTGTGTGTAGATTTTTGTTGTTCTAATGTCAATAATCTGGTGGGGTGAGGAAACAATTTTGCAATATAAATAATTTTTTCAAAGCTTGCAAAGTAATTAAGAAGTTATGCAAATAGATATGGTGGAAGTAGCTTCATCTCTATGCCACTGTGCTTGCACAGCCACAGTTACTGAGATTTATGTAGGCAAATACCAAGCTATGCCATGCAAGGAGCTAAATGTTTTTGCCATAAATGACTAAAAATCTGATCTCCCACAAAGCAGCAGATTCCCTTCCCAACAGGCTACTTCCCTTGCTCGGAGGGAAAAGCCTGTGAAGTCTCAGTTTGACAAGTCAGGGAGCTCTGAAAGAACCATATAAATAATCTTTCATGTGTTTTCTTTAAAGTACACAACCGAAATGCAACTTTCTCCTGCAGACCCTAAGGGCTGGCTCGGGCTGAGGGCCCCCCAGCCCCTGCAGTCAGAGGAACATTCAGGCTCCCTGAGTGCTCTGTGGGTCTGGGCTGGGACTGCACTTCAACCAAGTGGGTAATCAGTGGAGGTAACTGCTCCCCAGAGTTGTGTTAAACTTACCAGGCAGTTTAAAGGGCTGTCCCCTCCTGGAGTTGAAATACAATCCTGTCTGATGGTAGAACACTGTTAGTGTAGATCAGTGATCTCAGACCAAGAGAAGTTACCCATAGCCTTGGAGAAGGTTCAAAGACCATGTTGAAAAATCTGTCCCCCTGAGAGATTATCTATTTGGACTAAAATGAAACACAGAGGCCAAAAGGTGAAGTAGATGTTATTTCTGTTCCTGTATCATCTTTGTTCAGTAAAATGGAAGTATTCAGCTCCCAGAGCCATTACCTGAAAGCTTTTGTGGATACTTTATGCACTAGTGTATTTTCCCTCTACAATGATAAAATCAATAAATCAGAAAAAAAAAAAAAGCTGTACTGAAAGATACGGTTAAAAAAGAGATTATATTTATATATAGAAGGTTGGTGGCTTTCAGCTATTACCTTGGTACAAAGAGAGATGTTTTGGCATCATGCTAAAAGTATAGGAAAACCCAGCAAATCATTCTCTCTGGATTTAAATATACCCCAGAGTTTCCAGACAGCTGTACATGTGTTTTCAAACAGCTCCTTGCATGTTCTTACCTCCTTCTGCAACAACTGAAGGGGGGTTACTGAGATCTCAGTCAGTTTGTGGTGTACACAGTGTTATTTCTGACAAGTCCTGAGGAATATGGTACTGTGTAACTGTGCTGTTTATAAGAGGATCCTCTTTAAATACTTGCTTATACTGAGCATCACATTTTATAAAATACTGACAAATAATCATGTTTGATTCTTACTTTTGTACAATGCTTCCCATAAGAAACCTTCTCTATATAAATATATATATATATAAAAATAGAATGCATTTTACTAAGGGTTTTTCAGGCTCTGTGCAGAAATGTGACGATCTGATCTGGGTTTTTAAAAAGTCTTTTTCCCCAGTTGCTGGGATAGCTCCTTCCCGGAGCCGCACGATTGCCGCGGCGCTCTGCCGGGTGCGGTGCCGGGCACAGGCTCCCGCGGGGCTCGGCCCCTCTCCTGGCTACTGGGGCCGGGCACAGAGCCCCGTGCTGCCCTCCCCACGGCTGCCAGGCACTGCCCGGGCTGGTTTCGTGCCTGGCTTTGGCAGAAGCCAGCATATCAGGTTGGTCGGTGGGTTCAGAGAGCCGTGGCCTGAGCTCCAGGATGTTTTGTTCCAGTTATTCCTCTCTTTTTTCTGAGGGCCGGGTAGGTCGTGTCACACCATAATGCAGTCATTGCATCAGCTGAAATAGTACCTAGGAAATAGACTGGCAACATGCAAGAATGTTTCACACACAGAAACACCACTTGGTGGTTTAGGCTGAAATTTTTTTTCCATTTGATTGCTGGTTCTCATCTCTTCAGTTTCTTTGAGACTTGAATTGTTCAGTAACTTCCTGAAAGGTGCATAATTTTGCAGACCTGAACCTACGCTATGTTTATACTTTCCCGAAGTGTATTTGATCTTCTGGATTTAGAAATTTCAACCTTGCTTGAAGTTTTCAGCTTGAGATGTAGTTTTTGATACAGCTTTTCTTTAAAGGGTAGGCAGAGATAAAAATAAATAATGGGATCAAGGCACACGTTTGCAGCAGACAGTACAAGAGTAAACTCCTTCATGTAGAAGAGAGTTTTTTTTGACTGGCAGTTGAATTTTGAGCTAGTTTGGCTCAGAGTGTAGGGTATTCTGCAGATGTGATAGGGTACAAAGCAAATGACAAATACAAACATGATACTGAATATATTACGGCTGGTTTTTCTCTTGGTCACATCTGAGTTCCTTCTGAATTTTTTATAAGAGTTATATATTTTTTTTGATATAGAAGTGTAAAAAATGATTAGCAGAAGAAAAACAACCCAGAATATTCCTGTGCAAATGTAACTTGATGCTTTGTGCCACTGTCTGCCAAGCTCACTTTTAAGACCTATACATTTTATGGAATAATTTTCGTTAGGGATTTCATTAGTTAAAATCATATTTGGAAAGGATATAAGCATTAACAATAACCATATGATTATAGAGACCACCTTACTGTAGTTAACTGTGTGGACAAAGGAGGTGATCAAAGGCTTTACAATTTTGTAGTATCTGTCAAAACCTATGAGGCCAAAAAATGTGATCCCGATATACATGTTTGTGTAAAAAACAACAGCAGAGTATCTGCACACAAAGGTGTTGAGCTGAGGAGGTGCAATTTCTGCATCGGCGAGGATTTTGAAGGGAAATGTCAGGCTCATCAGGAGATCAGCAATGACAATGTTTTTGAGATAGACAATGAAACTCTTATTGCCAGGAACATACAGAAAGATCCAGGCTGCCACGGCGTTCAGAGAGAGCCCCACTAGGCAAATGAAGCAGTAGACCAGGGGAATGACAGTCTTGGTTATTGCTGTGCTGTGACTGCAGTTGTTTCCTGAGGAGTTGGTGCTGGAGTTGAACATGAACATCTTACAGTATCTTTGTTCCTAGAAGCAGAGAAAAATTATCTCAGTAAAGACAAGAACGGTGCTGTACTCTCCATTAATTAGTATGAGATTTCTACTCTTGCTCAAAATAAACTGGGCATACTGCTCAGAAATCACCACGTTACCATTTCCATCTCACTCCGTGATGATGCTCATGGGCACCCTGCTGTTTGGAACAGGGAATCCACTTGCTTCTGCTGGCTCTAACCCAATGCCTTCAAGCCCCGCTGCCCCTTTTGTGCAGGTATCAGCCTGGTGCTGCCAGCTGGGAGGGGACTGAGCCACAGTGATGTTGTGACTTGAAATACATGGTGTTAACCCTGAAGGATCAGTATGTATTTTCAGCTCTGGTTTACCAGGAAGCACGTAAGGGTTATGAACGTAGCTCATGCAAGTGTTCTGTTTTGTACATAGGCATAGAAAACACAGTTCTGTTAGTCAGGCGTGGAAACATCTCATGTATGCCAGTATGTTCTGATGTTCACTTGAAAGCAAGCCTTCTGTGCTGCTAGCAGAGTGTGCTTTACTCTTGCAGTAGGATGGCACAGAGGAGTGTGTCTGTGTCAGCATAACAGGGGAGTTAGAGCTGTCCTCTCAAGTAATTCTAATTTAAATTTTAGAGGATCTCCAAGAAGAAATCACATCTGTCTGCTTCTCTTTGACAGAATGTTTATGGGGGTGGATTATCTGCTGTAGGGAGGGCAGAACAGAGACTGATACAATACTGCTGTATTTGGCAAACGGAAACCTAGGCAACTGGAAAACACATGCCACAGAGCTGGGGAAAAAAACCCCACCCCGTCTTTCAGAAAATAGAGAATTTCCTTACTGCCACAATTCAGAGTTGGTCGCTGATGCCTCTGTAGCAGATTGGAACCTGACTGCAACCTTGCAATAACTAGAAATGGGAATTTTATTTTAAAGAGGTAAAATTGTTTCCTGTGGTGCATTGTTTTCTGTATCTCTCTTGCAGACACTGCAAAGGCTGACCAGCTTAGGTGCTGTTCGGGAGCTTGCATGGGTCAGGGGAGAAATGGAGCAGGTGTGACCCGTGCTCACACCCAAAGCCTGTAGCTAATCTCTTCTGGTAGCTCTCCCATAAGAAGACCTGCCATCCTATCTTTACATTGAGGCTCTAGTCACAAGGCATTTGAGTTTGTTTGGTTGAGTTTTTTAAGGAAAAAGATGGTGTGGAGAGCAGGTGTTAAACCTGCATGTGACTAGGTGTGTTAGGGTTAGGAGGTGATAATAGGCAAGGTTGGGGGGTGACATTGCTAACACTAAAAGGATCTCCACTTTTCCCTCTGCATCCTTCAGCCATCCACCCAGCCAACTGCAAGGCACCAATACTGATGGGCACTTTTATTTAAGATGGCAACACACTGTAATTGAAGCCTGTTCTCTTCCCACTGCCAGAGCCTGAGCTAGACTCTGTAAATCTTTCAGTGTCAATGGCCTGTCCGTACCTTTCTTGATTTGACTGCTGTGGTGCTTTTTGCTAAGGATCTAGAACACCTTCCATTCTTGGGCACAGGGCCTCTTTTACTGGGAGACCTATGTGAGAGACAAGAAAATAACAGTTGTTAGAGCTGTGTATCATAACAGTACAGGGCAATTCTGTGATGCTGAGGGGTTCCCACAAGCAGTGCCTGTTTGGACTCTGATGATCAGAACTGCAGCAAAGTCTTCAGAGCTTTCAGCGGGACTTCAGAATTGGTTTGGGGCAGAGCCATAGAGCAGTCATGTTCAGCCCAGAGGCCACCACTGCACAGGTAAGACCAGAGGCTTTTGTGTCCCCCTGCCATGCATCACGTCATTTGTGTTCCTGGTCACTTTTATCTGCTGTGTCTGTCACCCAGTCACACACTCAGCTCCTGTCCCTCCTGCTCCCAGTAATGCAGCACTGACAGCCAGCACGGTCCCCTCACTGGACTCCTCCCCCGTCAGTCCTGGGTGGCAGCTTGCATCCTGCAGAGCTGTGGCACCACGGGGTTGGCCTCCTGTGCTCTGGGAAAGGGTCATTCCAGCAGAGCAGTCTTCATGCAGCTGCTGGTGCTGCTGGATCCTCCAGCATGGCCACCATGGTGTCTGCCCTCCCTGCTGAGCCAGTGGGTTGCAGGGGTTGGTTGGATGAGGCTGGCAGAAGGCATGGTTCTTGTTCAAACTGTCCTTAAACCTTCCTAATGAGAACATCCTCCTCTCTGGTGAGAACGTGAGAGCTTGCAGTGGCTCCACCAATTGATGGATGGCTTGAAATGAGCAGAGATGTTCAGCCCTCATTCCGCCTTGGGGTTCATCTAGAAACTGCCAGTGCTTCTCATTTGTTGTTAATTGGCAGGTCAATTTCGGGCAAATGCTACTTGAGATGATGACTAAACTTAAGAATTATTATTTTTTCCCCTTTTTCCCAGTTCTTACAACATTGCTGTTTTTTTGCCCGTGTAACTGCTCCTATTTGCTGGCATGTGTTGGAAGGTGTGCCTCAGCACCCAGAAACTTGTGCTTTGTACATGAGAATAGCCTTTCATACCTGAGCAGCATTCAATGGATAAACGCTTGGTCCAGCAAGTGTTCTACGTAAATAAAACCAACCAGTTGTGCTAAACCAGCAAACTTGAGCCACCAAATTAGCAAGATTGATTTGGTATTTTGGTAAAATATAGAAACGTTTTGAACTTTCTCAGTTTACAAATAGTGTTTTGGCAAAATACCCAGAAGGGAAGTTGCACAGACTATTGAAAATACTTATTTCCTTCTGTGTTCAAACTCTCATGCTATCATTTGTAACCCTTCCAATATCATTAAGCCATTTTTCTTGACTTCTGTAACTTGACTGTCAAATGTCAAAGTTTATGGCTGCTTTACTGAACATAAGAATAGTATTTCCAAGCTGTTGTGTTTGTTTTTTAGTCTGAATATAAGGAAGGTTCTGTAGTACTGGGTGGACAGTTTAGCTATTTATGGAAATGCAGCTGCTCAGTAAAGAAATCTGCAGTGCAATGACTGGGTCAGGAGTTGTTTGTAGTGGTCACTGTCCCCAGAAATCCGTTTTGAACTGCAAAAATGGAGTTTATCTGGGAAGAAGATTGTGCCAAATGTTATCTCTGGTGTTATAAGAAGTCGAGAGCAGAGGAAGCACAGTGCACAAAACGCAGCAGCTGCCAATTGTGCTAGGCTGAAACAAGAATCTCTTCTTAAAATTTTCTTTCTAACATGGTTGGAATGTTAGTGGGGGTTGGAACGTGCAGTCCCACCCAGGTGTGGGAAACCAGCCCCCAGTGTGGAGGTGGGATCCTGCCCCTCTGTTCTGCAGGTGGCTCCAAGGGGCTTGGCTGGGCGGGGGGTGGGAGCTGGCGGGGCTCCCCAGGGAAAGCTGGCTGCTCCGGTTGCCGTTCCTCAGCTGGGGGGTGCTCAGGGCTGGCCTGCTCCTGTCCCACAGCTCCACAAAGGTGTCCCACCAGGCAGCCAGCGGGTCCGGGCCAGGGTGGAGACGGTCAGAGTCAGCAGTGTGACTGCTGGTCTCCTTTGGAAGGCATTTTTTGCAGTGGCTGTGGAGGTATGTTGGTGCGTTTGACTTCCTGCAAGTTTGCCAAGAGACCAGGATTTCGTTATTTTTCTGTTCTTATTATAACATCTGTCATAAGGCAATGTCTGTATTTCAATACTTAAGAGAATAGAGGTATGCAAAACACACTCTCCACTATTACAGTCCTTTAAAATGGCAGGTTGGGTGGTGGTAGTTCTAGTTTGTCACAGATGCACAGAAGGTAGTGGAGGAAAATGGGAGCTGTCTGAGCTGCCATTGGTAAGGGGAAGAACAGAAGTGTAAGCATCTCATGACATCCTAACAGTAATTCTGTCTTTTGATTCAAAAAGACAGAATTCAGGGTGATCCATAAACCATGGATTAAGCTGTGCCATCTTCTGTGACATCTCTTGTTTGGGGTTGGGTTTGCCCTTGCTGCCCGTTTTCTTCTGGTTGGCTGTATGATTCTTGGGGGTGGTGGTGTGAAGATTTCAACTTCTTTGTATAACCCAGCCAGTATTCATAAATCCTTATGAATTGATGATTGGATCTATGTTTGTCATCCCTTACATCTGCAAAAACAGTTCCCAAGCTGGCAGGTTCAGTGCATTGCCAGCGCTGGGCTGCCAGGAGCCCCGTATCACCTCACGGCAGCACCGGCTGGTGCCGGCACCGCCTGCCTGTGACAGCCCTTCAGTACCCATGCCCTGAGCAAAGTTATTGCAGACAATTGGATGTTTTCCTGGCGTGTGTGACTAATTTCTGGAGTTCTGAAGGACAGAAAGAGTGTGGAGAGCCAGCGGGCACAAAGAGCAGCTGCAGATAGGATTGTTTATTTCTGGTTGAAGTAGCCGGCTGTTGGAAGCGCAGGACGGGCTCCTTTGCCTGCAGTGTGAGGACACCCCAAGGGCAGAGTTTTATTTCTGTCTTGCAAAACCCACCAGTAATTGTTTCATTTCTTGTTGTCCAGAAGTCCCCATACCATTTTTGATATCTTAAATTTACCAGCCTAATTTTCCTGGTAAGTTAAATTCTATTTTTACTTCTAATTTTTAGACAAGGGTCTAAATTATTCTAAACCCACAACCTTTTAGTCTTTGAAGTGTCTGTGCAAACCCTAGTATTCACACTGAAACTTGGACAATGCTTTGAGCTGTTTGCATGTAGGATCATTTTCAGATCTAACCCAAATATTCAGTTTTTCAAATTAAGCTTCAATAAACCCCACCAAGATCCTTCCCATTTCCCATCAGTTATAATTTGGGAATTAGGGAGTAGTGGCTGTAAGAGGAAAAGTTAGGACCAGGGTATTAGGCATGGTCAGTTTATTATTTGATATTAGAGGATTAAACAAACCAACTTTTGGAAGCAACTGTCCTATAAAATTTGGAATTGCTCTATGAGTATGTCAGTAAAACATTTTAATGATTAGTAGTTTTATTGACCTAAAGCTGGGTATTGACAAGTAGTAGTATGGGGCTCAAATAAAGACATCGTTCCCTTGAATATTCTATTTTGATAGTAACATTTGTAATGTAAATATTTGATTTTTAATTCTATTTTATGATGTTTTAAACTATGATTTTTATAAAGTTATGTTTTCAGAGTCATAAATTAAGACAAATGCAGTTGCTTAAGAAAAACATATTTTGCTAAGGTACAGAACCCCAAGCAGTCCTTACCTGCAGCTCAGCAGTCTTTGGCGAAGCTTGAGGCTGTTCCATCTCTCAGACTGGCAGGTGTAGGAGTTGGTCTGCCATGGTTTTATGTAGTTAGTTACACTTAACACTGCTCATTTGTGTTCTAAGAAATTTGTTTGTGGTTTGCATAATGTGTGGATGACTTCCTTTTCATCTCGTCAATTGCAAAAAAAAATAAAACAGTGGTACTTCTTTAAAAATGACCAGCGCTTGTCTGAGAGCGTTGGTAAGGTGCAGGAACAAGGCATGGAAAGGCAGTGTCTTCCATCTGGAAAGAAGTACAGAGCTGCACGTGTGTTCCCTCTTCAGCCACGAAACAGATTTACAGGATAAGCCCTTTCCAGTGTAAAACTGCAGCGAAGCTGGGCGAGCTGGAGCCGGTTCTGCCCCTTCCTGGCCGAGTGCAGCCTCCTGCCTGCTCCGCGCTGCCCGCGGGCTCCCGGGCAGGCTCAGGGCTCTGAGCAGATGCTTTGCATCCTCCTGGGCAGCCCCGCAGGGAGGGCAGCCATGGACTGGTTTCGTGCAGCTGGCAAAGCAGAAAGTGATCCTAAATTAAGGGCGGGTGTTTTCTTTCCTGCGCTGCTCCCAGGGCTGGCCGCGCCCTGCCCTGCCCGCTGCCTGCGGGGCGGGGAGTGTCCTGGCTGCTGCGGGGGCTGGGAAGTGCTCTGCGGATGCGTGATCCATCTGTGGCCTATGGCTTCTTCTTTTCCTTCTTTTTTCCATTTTCTCTTTTCTCTCAACCTCAATCACCTGTCTGTCTGTCTTCCCCCCCTTCCTGTTCTTCCTTTACATTTAGTGGGAAGCTTTGAAATCAAGCATAAAATCAGTGAAAATGTATGGTAATGGAAAAGTTAGTATCTGTTCTATGAATACAGGAAAGTGTTACAATCTGAGAGAGATCTGAGGTTTGGGGAGAGAAACTGAGGTTTATATGTTTGTTTTAAAACAGGATGAAATGTGGAAGTTGTGTACATTAGTGTTAATAAACATGAAGTACGTGGCTTGAGCTCTGCTCTACAGTGCGTAACCCAGACCCTCTGCTCCATACACAGTTTCCTCACAGACTTTCCTTCCTCTGGCCCTCTGAGAGTTTATAATTAATTCTAAAAAAGCTCTATATTTGGTTTTTTTTGTTTGTTTTTTTCTCTTTACCCAGAAACAGAATCCTCAATATCCCTTTTGGGACCAAGGTCAACTTTCTGAGCGAGACCCACAATGAACTTTTTCCAGTAGCTTTCTCATCAAAGCCTAAAATTAATGTAAGCCATGTTCCACTTGTGTCCAGATGAAGTCCTTGCAGAAGAGGAAGAAAAGTGCAGTCTGCCAAGACAAGTGGATTTGAAAGAGAACATAAAGTATAAGAGGAACTTCTTGGCAAAGCAAAATTGTCCACCAACCTCAGTTAGATCTGTCTCTCCCAGGGCAGCTCTCACTTTATGTGCAGCACCCAAACTTTCTGTCGAAGGAGGCCATCATTCAAAGACCTAGCAGAAGGGAAAATATGAGCAGTGAGAAAATAGCTTAACCATTGAAGTTACTCCTATGGTTTAAGTGACTGACTATTTAGCAGAGAGCTGAATAACCTTTTTTTTCCAATTAATCAGAAAATCAGGACCTGCGCCTTGCAGCCAACACTGTGGATCAGCCTCCCAGCCTTTGTGTGACAAGACACTGTCTTTCCTGCGGGCTAACACAGCAAACTTGTCCCTGAAGGGCTGGGCTCGGGTAGAATGAGATGCCATGCAACAGAACTGAGATTCTTGTTTGAAGACTGAGGGGCTCAAAGTGTGGCACTGAGCACAGCCCAGGCTGGTAGCCAGCTTCTCCAGCTTTCTTTCACCTTTACTTACCAATGCAGAAGAGGTACCTTTTTTCCCTACTTCCTCCCCCCTTCCTGGCTGTTTTCCAAAGGCACCAGCATGGAAGCAGAGCTTTACCTCCTGTTTCTTGAAGCTGAGGGGGTGGTTACAAACAGATCTAAGCAGACATCAGGTGAGCCTGTTACCACAGCAGACCTGTTGCCCAGGGGCTGAGGGCGTTAGGCTGCGGCAGTCCCGGCTGCCCTGGGCTGGGGATGGCTCTTGCACTTCAGCATGTCCAGGGCTTGTTAATGTTATCATATGTGTGTGAGAACAGTCTCTTCTGCCACATCTGCATTAGATGTTAAGAGTGCCTCAGCCTTACTGCAGGTGTGCTCTGGTCATGCCAGGAGGTGCAGACACAGAGTTGTGCCCTGCTCCTGGGAGCAGAAAGCTTGAGCTAGATCTAGCTCTTCTCTACAGTGCAGAACAGTTCCTTTTTTACTTTTTTCTGAAGAATAATATTCCTTCTTGATCTGGTTAGCTGATTTACAGTCAAATCACAGGCCTCCGTCCCTGCATGACTCAGTAATTTGTTATTTTTAGATCTACAAAGTAAACCTCTCCTAGCTAACTGAGGTGGTTGTGAGCACAGGGAAGTGATCTGGAGTGCTGGTGCTGCCCTCACAGTGCCCTGCCTGGGAAAGGAGGGCTCAGACCCCACTGCAGCTCCCTGCTGCTGCAGGGCAGCAACTGCCCTTCTCCTCCACATGATCCCACCCCAGCTTTGGTATCCTGTTCAGTCTCGCTACTCTGGGTAGAGGGAGAAATGCTCCATGCTTCTGTCTTCATCTCAGCATGAAAGAGAGATGGGATGCCACTGGTGAAGAAGCGCTCCTTGAGGTAATGACCGAGTGACTGTGAGGAAATAGACATATCTGTGTGGTTATGTCTTGTCTTTCTTTTTCAATGAAAACAGCTATGGAAACTTTCAGTCATGGGATTCTGTTGTCCTTTTATTATAAATAAGAACAGTAAACTTCCTCCATCCTTTGTCTGCAGATTTCCTTTTTTAGAGCCATAAAATCCACAGGCCCAGACTCTGCTCTGTAGTATCTTAATAGGAAAGTCCATGAAATGATCTGCTGGCACTTGGGGTTGTTGTGCATTAAACATCTTGCACTATCAGGGGGTTTGCCTGTGAGGTTTGCACTTCACTTTTCTTTACTAACCAGAGGTTTCCTGGAAATGTCACATCTGGCAATCATCTCAGCAGAGCAGCGTCATCTTCCCCCCATCCGCCTTGACACACTGGTCCTGTGAGCCTCTGAGCCTGTGCAGAACTGAAATCCCCACTGCTGCGGGGGTGCATCTTGCTCTTCCAAGAAATGTGTTTCTTCCCAGAGAAACCTCCTGGTTCTGTGTGTGATGGCTGGTCTCTTCTGCCCGTGCTGCAGGGGGGAGCATGGGGGCACCTGGACCCCTGTGGTTCTGTCAGGACCTGGCTTGGCTGGCATAGCTGGGAGTGGGAACTTCTTGAAAGATCTGCTGGTTCTGTGCATGCTACAGCAGTGATCCTCATGCTGTTGTCTCCAGCTGTGAATGTTATTGTCAGCCACGAGGTGTTTGACAGCAGGACAGATACATTTGGCTCTTGTTGGAAGCAGGTGGCCAGAGCATGGCCATAGCATGGCCATAGTGCAGAGTGACATGGGGCAGGCAGAGACCTGGAGTTGGTCTCTCATAGGAGGCAAATTATAGGACAGTTTTGATTGCATACTTGGGTTTTGAATGCATGTTTATTGTTCCCTGTTTGAAGGGCTCAGTTCAAATGAAGAGTCTGACTTGAAAAGTTCTAGCTTGCTTAGGAGGGGCTCTCAGTGCTTTCTGACCCTCAGCTCCTTTCCCGGGATCTCAGATCAGATCATGAGTTGTTCTCATGCAGCCTAGAAATGGTGTTTTGATGTTGTAATGTAGGTATATCACTCAGTTTGGATCATAGTTGTTTACATATCCTTTCCCATCCCTCCCCTGGCTGCTGTGCCCACCTCCCCCAAAGAAAAACCAGAGAATGCTTTGAAACTGAAAATGAAGCATCTTGTTCTTGTCAGCCCTGGTAACAGTAAGAGAAAGCTGTCTTGTGTAATGAGCACATGGCAGGGCTGGCTGGTACTTCTCAGCTGAGTGTAAAGATAACTTGAACAACACATACATTTAAAATTCCTGCTGCCTGTCCTTGTTTTCCAGCCTTGTGTACTGGAGTTCTGGCAGTAAGCACTGCTGGGGTTGGTGTCAGGGCTGAACGTTTAACAAACTGTAGTTCTGCTCTGACCCGTTTCTCTGAAGAAAACAATACTAGCACCAGGTTTAGTACCTAAATAATTTATACCGCATCACTCAGAGAAACAGTGTCAGCAGATTGCTGCTGCAGTGGCATTGATGGGGTCCAGGTTTGCTCTCAGAGGGCTGGTAGGCTTTTCAGTGACCTTCTGAAGCCCAGAGCCCAGTGCTCCAAGGAACATGGCACAGGCAGGCTCCATGCTAATCCCTATTCACTGTTCCTACTCTGTGACTTTGCAGAGCAAGACCCTCTGAAACATGAGATGTTTTCAGAACAATTTTTGTTTGGGTCTACTTATGTAATATAATTGTGTCCCCAGGATAAGGGTATGGAAAAGTTTTTCAGCACAGCCTGCCTTTGAACAGAATGTGAAATTCATTCTTTCTAGAGAAGTTTCTCTAGGTTGAAGTCAAAAGTTGCCATTTAGTTCCTGCAAAGTCAAGGGTTGTTTTCTGTGCTTTGCAAAATATTTCTGGGAAGTTGAACCCAAAGTATTTTAAAATACATTGGAGTCTTTGGATGGGCAATGTGACCATGTTGGAAGCTTGATGCTGTAAATCACTAACTTTATTGCCCAGAAGGAAATAAAGATAGCTGTGTGTTTCTTTAATGGTGAGTGAAAAGCACAATTTTGTATGTGTTTTATGTATTGAGGTAAGGAGGAAAAGCTTAAAAACAACCCTGAAAACGTGCCTTTCATGTGAAATGTTCAGAGCAGTTCCAGTGGCTTTAAATAGCCATCCCATGTTCAGGCTGCTTAGGGACATCTCCTTTCTCCCTCTCACTTCCCCTTTAGCTCTTGTGTTATTATTCCACTTTGTTTATTGTTGGGGGCTTCTGACGACTATCAGTGTAGTGGAAACACAATACAAACTAAACAAAACACTTCATGTGTTATCAACTTTGTGACTTCATTTGAGCAGAGTGTTTCCACTGGATAGCTCTAGCAGACTGCTGGCAGCAGAGTTTATCAGAAGCTGTTTGGGAGCACTCTTATATAGATGTAGCAGTAAAATGGACATTTATATTTAATATACTCACATGCTGTTTTTGTCCGAAATCTAGTCTCTTGAATATTTGAAACTTGATCATACTCTGATAGAAACACAAAATTGCTGAACAAACTCAAAGCAATATCTTAAAAACTGATAAACTCAATAATCGGTTTTTATGGGGGTCAGGAGTCATTGCTTAGGAGAAGATAATAAAAAGGAAGGCAGACAGAGTGGTGCCCACTCTGGTGGTGCCCTCGCTCTAAAGCACTCCCTGGTTTATAGACAGAGCTCCAGGCTGTGCATGGAATCAGGATGCTTTATTGCCCGGATATAGCCAGGATCTTCTTTGCATATATATTTTTTACAGAACTTGCTACCTTCTTCAAGAGGAAAAGGGAAAACACAAAAAGAAACACGCAAGCTCCTGTGACCAAGCTAGTGCTAAAATGTGTACCTTAAAAATGGCTTAGAATGAGAAGGGTTACCGAGCCTTCAGCTGGGGGATACAATTTTAACTTAGAGCAAAGCACGATGCAGATGGAAGCCCAGGTTAAGAGGGTGCTCTTTCCCGTTAGTGGATGCTAGGGAAGGACATACCTGGTGTGCTGGGAGCAGCAGCTCCCCCTCGGCGCTGGGGCCCGGGCGCTGTGCCGCCGCGCCCCGCCGGGCCGGAGCCGACCCCGACCCCGGGCACTGGGAGCGCAGCACCGCTCGCTAGCGGCCAGAACTGAAGTGTCACGCGTCTTCCTCTCTAGAGATCACGACTAGCCAGTGTATACTGGAACAGGAAGTCACTTCTAAGTGGGCAAGGTCATCTCCAACGCGAGTTGAAGTCGTAAAATGCGTGGGCGCTGTGTGGTTTCCCTCCGAAAAGCTGTGCAGGTCTCGTGATGCAGTTCTGGCTTCACAGTCATTGGGATGGATTAGTTTAAAAATGGTAACATGTTGAAAGGTAACAGAATCTACAGGTGAGCAACTCTGGGGATGACTTTCTATACCTTTTATTTTGAAATCATGTCATTGTAGGATTGCCTAATGGCATGGCTGTACTTTTGGATTTGAAATGTCCTTCTTGGTTAAAACCTGTTTAAAAAAATGTTAAACCAGAACTGAGAATGTAATCACAGTGCAGCCTCCAGTAAGAGACTGAAGCGTGCAGGTCTCCACGAGTGTGTGAAGCCCCAAAAGAAGGACAAATGCAGTGTTTTCAGTGCTGTTCTGTGATGGATTAAGTGTTGCAGCACAGATGCTTTTTTTGCACACTTCAGAGACAAGTGAGCAGCTGTCCAGGGCAGAGGATTAAGAGCTTAAAGGGCGGGTAGAACACCTCAGCTCTGTGTGCAATTTCACCCCATTGGAACTACTCTAGGCAGCAGGGCAAACTGAAGGGTTGCTTTGTTATGCAAACATGGGTACTTTTCCAAAATGCCAGCCAAATGTAATACTTAAGGATCTAAAGATGTGGCTGCTATTTCCAAAGGGTTAGAAAGCGAGCAGTGAGCAGGATTGCCAGAAGACCCTGCTATGTACTATCTACTTTTGGTGGCTAAAGAATAAACTGATGATGTGTTTTGCCTTTAGCCTCACAAGTCTTTTCTTTCCCCAAAATCCAAAATTCACTTCTACTGGTGTAGCTGTCATTTTATTAAGAAAATAATTTGAGCTTTTTGTCTGAGCTCAGTGCCTAGGAAAATAAACCTTTTTTTTATGGTCCTGCTAATGGAATTCTAGATTGCAACTGGAGAGTCCAGATTCACAGGCAGAGATGGGAGAAAACCACGGGCATATCAGAGTGTGTCTGGTGGGTGAAAGGGCTGGTGGGGGTGGTTTGGTTCTTCCTGTGTCTGATGACAGAAGGGCAAGTTGGGGAGAAGCCTTTGCTACCAGAAATGGGGCTGAAGGGTTGAGGCTTGTTTTTTTCTAAATGAAGGTTGTTACTCCACCAAACCATTGCCATATATAAACAATATCTCTGACTACTAATCTTCTTATAGGTCTGTGCCCTGTTATCAAAACCTCCTAACAAAATGGTCAGTGCTTCCAACCCTGCTAAAATGTGAAAGCACATGGATTGTGTGGTATTTGAGGCTAAGCTCTGCTAATTGATAAAAGCAGGATGAACAAGATAAATATTTGTATAGAATAATCCCACTAGAAGGCAGGCTAATTACAAAAGCATTGCAGGACTTGTGGATTTTGGTTTTTACCCTAGCAAAGCTGCTGGAAAATACTTTCTGCCTTGCTTTGATTTGCTGGTGGGTGGGTGTCTGTGCATCCCTGTTGAGTCTCCTTCTGAGGCCTCACAAGGGTCTGTCTGAATCTTAGTCATGGGTCTTTGGCCACAAGAAGATGACAGGGCTGTGGCTCACAGGGAAACATTTTGCCTGATGGGGTGGCCCAGGGTCCAGTGGGGAGAGCTGAGGAATGGGGCTGACACGCTTCTGAATAAGCCCAGTCAATTAGTTGCACTAATTAGGCAGTAACAGTTGCTTAATGCATGAGATTCTGGTGCGTGTCAATACAAAGGTACATTTTTAGAAGTTCTGGGATTTGTTTCCTTTTTCAAGATGCTTAGGAAGTGGCACTGGTGG
The DNA here is from genome assembly GCA_020745705.1 of Hemiprocne comata. NCBI lineage: Eukaryota > Metazoa > Chordata > Aves > Apodiformes > Apodidae > Hemiprocne > Hemiprocne comata. Next base: position 26,989,467 of record CM036594.1, on the reverse strand, counting down.
GAAGACACGGTAAAGGTTATTGCTACAGAAACTTGGAAAGTAAAGGGCATAATATGTGTAATGACAGAAATCTTGCACAGGGAGCAGTCTGGAGCTGTCCTCAAGTACCTGCTCAAATACCATTTCTTCCACAGTCACTCTGTGGCACGGAGAGTTCTGGCTGTGCTGCTCAATTACGATGTCATGCAAAGATTCCTAAATGAAAAAAAATCACAAATGTTCATGAATTTGTGTGCTCCTTGTGTTTTTGGGTCTGATCTGCTGTCATGCCTCCATCTGAAAAAACATCTTTCACACACAGCATCCTGTGAAGAACAGGAGTCTCAGACTGCACAGCCACCGTGTACATGTGCCTGCCCTGAACTGACAGCCATAGATCAGGCCCTGAGGCTTTTCCTACAGACTTTCATGTTTCTTTCTTTTTCTTTCAAGAAGAACTTTTAAGGACCAAAACTTCATGTGAAATCTAGACAAATTAAATGTAGTTATCTGGTATTTGGGGCCTGGGATACTCTTTCATAATTAATTTGTAGCCCTGAGAAAATACTTCAGAAAGAGCATGTTCAAAGAACTGTTGTATATGTGAGTGCGTGTATAAACCAGTGAAAGGGAATTATCTCACATACATCCTGTCAAGATAAAGTAAGCTGTGGGGCTGCATCTCCCCTTCCTGGTGTGGGATTCCATACGGATGTCCCCCCCCCACTCCCTTGTGGTACTAAGCTTTCCAGAAACTGGTGGTTGCTTTCTCTTCTTGGTCCCCTGGAAAGGGTGTCCTTAGGCTGTTTGTTGAAGGACATCATGCTGGGTGCAGTTGCTTTGGGTAACAGATTTTTTTGGGATAAAATTCTTACTTGAGAGCTGCAGTATTGTTCCTCCAAGGAGGAAATCCTATCTAAATGCAGCTTTCAATTAAAAAATAAGTGGGTAGTGAGAAAGCAGAGTGTGTGTGTGCACATCCTGCAAGGAGAGTACACAGCATGCCAGAAGAGATGTGGCTGGTCTTCTGGTCATGTTCTCAGCCACCACCGAGCTTTGCCACTTGGTGCTGTGCCAGGGGAGAATCCTCAACCCTGTACACCTGGTCTGTGGGCTCCTGGCCTGCTGTTGTGTCCCTGGTTAGGAACAAACGGGAATGTTTCCACTGAAGTAGCTCTATGGGCCTTGCTGGAGTTGGGTGGGAAGGCCACCATCCACCCAGAGAGAGGTTACAATTCTGAGAGGGCTTCAGGCTTTCTTGCTCTGCATGTGTATGGTGAAGCCCATCGAGTGTGTACGTAGACTGTACATAGAAATACTCTGCTATGCCATATGTCTAAAATGTTGCCTAGCAGTCAGGAGATTGGAATTTGATCTTAGGAAGCATCTGCCCATCCTGTGACCTGCCTCCCACAGGAGTTAGCTCAGCAGAGTGCGTGGGACAGTGTCAGATCTCAGTTGTTTGCCATGAGCAGGGGCTGGAGCGCTGGGAATGGGAGAGCCTGGATGGAACCAGGACTCAGGAGCCTGGTGGAAACGTGGGAGGGAGGAATAGCTGCAGAGCAGAGACCAGGGTGGGTGTGTATGGATGTAACACAGTGATTATCCAGCACAATTTAACAAGCCATAAACCCTCCTGGGATTTACTGTTACTTGCATCGTAAAAGGGCGACCAGAAGCACTCAGTCTGGGTTTTCTTTAACCATATAAGACCTAATAAGAGAGTCTTTGGTTGTGAATGTCTGTGTGTACATAACTGATCCTGCAGGCCTAAATATTGCCATTTCACAAAAACTACCCTGTACTCTGTTCCATTTCATTTGGTGCTTATGAGAATTTAAACTATGCAGCCCTGTCCCAAAGATGGTTCTCTTAGTCTGGCTTTGGGTGTGTACAGGGTATAGACCCCCAGAGTACAAATTGGCAAATTTCATCCCAGAACTAGTCTTTGAGGCTGTATGTGCACATCATTTTCTACGGAAGTGAATGGAAAACGGGGTTTATCCTGTGGTATTTTGGGCACTTAAAATATTTTTATTTGAAGTCAGATAAATATAAAAAAAATTTCTATCTTCCTTTCCAGAAATGACCTCCCCTGAACAATGTAAGTAGTTTTATAATACTTGCATTAATCCAAATATTATAATACTTACACTTAATTTTTCTTCATTATGCATAAAACAGAATCTAAACTAACAGTGTTAAAAAATAAAAAAAGAAAACCTTGTTTTAGTAGAAAACTTCATGCAATATTTTGCCTTGTTATTTGAATGCTGCATTTTCCGGATTTCCTTGTCAAACCATTTTTTTCTGTGTGAAAAGGCAAGTCCTTATATGAATGAGGCACTTGTTGATGGACTGTTGCCATCTCCTGTTTGTTCAATTGCACTACATTGCCTAAGATCAGTGTAAAAATTAATTGCCTGAAACACGTGTTCAGCTCCTTACAATCTGCATTTTTTAAGTTGGCTGTTTATTTTTTGTGCAAGCAGCTTTTACTCCAACCAAATCAGATTTAATCCCTGGTGAAGGACAGGAAAAAATGGTTAGTGTAAACATTGCTCCTTTTACAGGTTTAAATACAAACATGTCTCTGAAGGCTGGAGTGACTGAGAATGTGCTGGCTGTTTCTGCAGGGGCTGGGGGGCTGCAGGTGTGGGCTGGGCAGTGCTCTGTGCCTGCCTAGGGGGCTCCTTGGTCGAGCACAGCCATGATGGGCAGAGGAACGGGTCCTTCTGCCCCTGCCTCACTCCAGTGGTCCCCCCATGCCCACATGGGTCCTGGGGTGGTGGAGGAGGTGCTGGAACAGCCTTGGACCCCACTGGGGCTCCTGCTGCCCCATTGGTGTGAGTGCCCTGGCCAGCTCAGCTGCCTGCCCCTGGGCTCCACAGGGGCAAGCCGGTGCAAAACCAGCTCAGGAATGTTTGTACAAGCTGTGACAAGTGGTTTTGGTTTCCTCTGCCCTCATCATAAACAAATCCAGAGGACTGTCCGCTGGGTGCGTGGTGTGCAGCCTGCCAGAATGTCCCTGAAACCACCTGGGCTGTCCCAAGCAATGCCAGCTCTGGTGGGTCCTCTCCAGGACTTGGGCTCTTTTAAATAGTGTAGTGGTTAGTCAGCACTTTCTTGTTCAGCAGCTGCTGTGTTGGTCTTTTATTATTCCTTTCTTCTTGCCTTGATTTTTGGATGCTCTCCTTTAGTACCTCCTCTGCTCTGGTTGTGTGCACCACAGTGTCAATAACACCCTGAAGATGTTGCTTGAACTGCTCTCCAAAAATGAATTCCATCACACACAATTATTGCTTCCAAGAGTTGAAAGTGGCTCAAGTGATAAATAATTTTGAACAAAAAATTCCTAATGCTTTAAGTCTTATTCCTGTTGTTTTAAGCAGGCACAGAAAGCCCTGGGAAACGGAATGTTCCCTGTGATTGTTGATTGCTCAGTCTTGTCATACGCGACTCTGTCAAGGGACATTTTTTTGTTGTGTCTTCAGTTGGAATGAGATTCGTGGGAATGAAAAGCCATTTTAACAGATTTTTTTAGTGGGGCTTTTTTGGGAAGAGCCTTAAACCACGGTTGTGTTTGAATTTGACATGTTTGATATTTTGAAAGAGGCAGGCAGCACGTTGGTGGGTTTGCTCTGTGGACAGGATGGTGCTGGCAGCCCCACAGACACCCGAGGGGAAATGCCGAGGTGCTGCTGGCCGATAAAAAGCGCCGGTGCCTGAGGCCACCCTGCCTGTGGGCACACTAAGGGGTCTCCACCAGAGCATGTCCCACCTCCTCCCTGCTCCTTTCACCTGCTGCAAGCCCTCAGCAGCTATCCTCTGGACCCTGGAGATGTTGACTCCTCTCCTTGAATTCCACTCCAAGGCCAGAGCTTGTCTGTCTCTGCTGTGGCCTCCTGGAGCCTCCAGGTGGCTTTCTGAGCTGAGGCATCCTTACCTTTTTTTGGCCTTTAAAAAAACCCAACCAACCAACCAAAACAACCCCCAAAATCCCTCTGAAGGGACCCTGACCTCTGTGTGGATTTAAGCTTTTTGAATTTTGAGGTGGATGTTAGTAATCTGAAACAGAAAAGCTGTACATGTCTGCACATTCCTTAATGAACTTCCATGGTCAGATACTCAAAGATATGTTTTATTTACATGATATACAAATGTTCTCACAAATTAGCAGGAGTCCTTGGGGGGTGGCTTCAGACATCAGTGTATTCGTGGTATATGCGCACTTCTGATCTTCTGACGCTCTGAAGTGATCTAATACTCTCACTCCTGGTTCTCATATTTGATTTTCTGAACAGCCTTCGTGAGAATGATCTACACATGAAGAAGTAGATGATTGGATCCAGACAGACATTGCATGCGGAAAGGAACAGTGTCATTTCCTTACAGTAGTATAAGATTTTATGTGCAGAGTCATCTAAAATTTTATCTAGATGGCTAAAAGTGAAGGGTATTCTGCACAAATGGTATGGCAGAAAGCAAGTGAAAAATACAGCCACAACCACCCTTATACTCTGATTGTGCTTTCGCTTTCTGCTTGATGAGCTAATGAATTGTTTGCTCGATTTATAAATGTACCTGGATATGGCAATGTAACATCCTATCAGTACTATCAGCACCACGACAAACATGCAGGTGTTGATGTAGATGACAGCCGTGTGCCACTTGACTCCCAAGGGGGACTTCAGCTTCAGGCAGTCATCTATGTTCCTCTTTGTTGGGTAGCCGTTGGTGAGGATCAGGTTTGGCAAAGCGAGGAAAGCCATCACAACCCAAACACAGGCCGACAGGATCTTGGTGAAGGTGATGCTGTACATCCTGGAGTCTCCAAAGGGCTTGACTACTTTCAGGTAGCGGTCAATGCTGATGAGCCCGAGGAACACGATGGTGGTGTACATGTTTGCGTAGAACAGCACCGTGGTGTACCGGCACAGGAAGGAGTTGAAGTGCCACGGTCCCAGCTGTGAGTCCTGGATTATCTTGAACGGGAACGTCAGTGTCATCAGGAGGTCTGCAACCACGATGTTTTTGAGGTAAAATATAAAACTTGTTTTATTTCTGATGTGGAAAAATATCCAGACCGCCAGGCCATTCAGCAAGAGGCTCGCCAGGAAAATGATGAGGTAAAGCACAGGCAGGACGATGGTGGTGAACTCGTTGTGTGTGGAGTTCCCAGGTGAGCCTGCTGTGGAGTTGGGTGGGGTGCTGTTGTCTTGGTTCAGGCGATCCTCTGTGGGCATGAGGGAACACAACATGGTTAAAGGATGTTCCTGGTGTTTTACAAACGGGGCAGGTTTAGAACTGTCCTCTAGAAAATGCCCTATCTTTGGGAATTCCAGAGGCCGCTCAGATGAATCAATGGGGAAAACCCGAGTGTAAAACGGTGCTCCCAAGTGCTGCACGTGTTGGAATGAATGTGCCTGGGTCTTGCTGCCCCCTGAGCATGGGGCTGTGCTTCCTGCTCAAGGAGGCAGGGGCTGGGCTGTGGGGGGTGCCAGTAACATCTTTGTAGTGCTTCGAGAAGATAAATAGCCTGGAAATTCTCTGTAGAGATGGTCAGTGAGAACAGTCAGTGAGAGGTGGGAAGGACTTGATCTCCCTCCATTGCCTGCTGTCCCAGGGGACCTGTGGGCCAGGGACATGATGCTGTGTGGGGGGTGTGGGTGGGTGCAGCTGCCAGCCAGTGTGCTGGGGACAGGCCAGTGACTGAAGGACAGAGTGTTACCTCTTGGCTCTCTGGACAGAACACAACTTGTGAGCTGAGAGGAGCTGTTTATCAAGAGAGAGGGCTCTGGAGAGACTCTTCGAGCCTATTCAAACACTGTAATGTGTAATGTAAAACTTAGCTGACTTAAATGTATATAAAAGCCATAGTCTCTGGGGATTTTAAGATTTCATGTGTAAATATTTGTGAGACAGCTTAAGACTTAAAAAATCTCCCATAAAACTGTAGCACATTTTATTTTGTGTTGTTTAGACTGTGAAGTTGGCTGGTTGGTAAACCAGGACTGGCACTCTGGGGCAGCACTTGGCAGTGTTTAGATAGTCTTTGCTGAAGTGACTGATTTCTTTACAGTGTTAGTAGGAACTGACAACTAATACAATAAACGCTTCTCAATCACTTAAATTTCCAATGGTATTTTACCTGGCAGTTTTCCATAAGACAAATTGTACCCCATCATTTGCATTGCTGTAGGTTTTCAGCTGAAATGCTTCTCAGGAGTCCCACTGGCAGCTGGAAATCCAGGAGGTGGCATGGGCTGTGCCAGCATTATGCTCTGTGGAAAATAAATCAGAATTAAACCCAAAACAAAACAGGAGATCTCATCTTTGTCTCCCTGGCATGGAGAGAAGCTTTGGGAAATGAGCGTTCTCCAGAATTCCCTTCCACTGGGGAGGTCACTGGTGGCTGGTCTCTGGGCACTGCTCAGCTCTTCTGCTCTCGAGGCCTTCACTGGCAGCCAGGCATGCATTGTGTTGGTGCAGGCAATCCTGCCATCTTAGCTTCTGTCAGCCTGTCCATTTCACTGCTACAACTATTTCCCTTTCTCCAGTTCACTAACAAAGCTGTGCTGGAGCCTCACTGCCAGTGTATTTAGCAACTGAATGTCTCTGTGGCCACTTCTGTCTTGTACTGGTGCCTTTCCTTTCAAGAACCCATCTCCCTCTGAGTTTCTTACTCTACTGTGGCTTCACTTGCTGTAGTGGAAGCCCTTCTCATATTTCTGTAAGAGTGGGAGATACCAGCCCTTCTCTCTGTCTGCTCCAGTGAAGATCATCTCTGAATCCCATGGACAAGTATCATTTGCTGTTTTACAAGTGAGGTTTAAGGAAAGCTTGTTTCACAGTGCTTGGGTTCCTTGTCTCCACTGAAAAGCCACATCTAACATTCCCTGAAATCTCAGTTCCTCAGTCCCTCCTCATGTCTGCACCAGGTAGGTGGCAAATGGCTGTGCTGGCACCAGCTCTGACACACTTTGTCCCCTCGGTGCTTCACGGGGATGGGTGCCAGTGTGGAGCCAGCTTTTTTATTGTCCTTAGCTGCATGATCTTGCATTTTTTTTTTGTCCCAGCAAACTTCAGTTCAAGTTTGTTAAGTTCTGTAAAACTTGTTGGATTACAACTTTTTAAAACTTGTTTTCCTTATCTTTCAAAAATCTGGACTAAACCTTTGCAAAAACTGGGACTGTGACTAATCAGCCTCTAACAGCCTGGCCAAAATGTTATTTTCTTAAATTGGTACTGGATTTGATACTCTCCAGGTGGGAATTTCTACACCACCTTTCTCGGCTTTAAAAATAGGTTAATATACAAGTATATGCAAAGATACCATCCAGGTACTGCAGTAGGTGAAGTTTGTCTCCTAACTGCCAGAACATGCTGGTTTAATTGCTTCTTTATGCCTTGCTGATGATCTGCCACTACAGCTGGTTTCTTTCTCCTTGGTGTAAAGGCCCTTGACCTTATTCCTGACACTTCTTGCTTGGATGTCATAGAATCAGTGAATGGTTTGGGTTGGAAAGGGCCTCTAAAGCTCATCCAGTCCAACCCCTTCAGTGAGCAGGGACATCTGCAACCAGATCAGGTTGCTCAAAGCCCTGTAGAACCTGACCTGGAATGTTTCCAGGGACGGGGCATCTACCACCTCTCTGGGCAACCTGGTCCAGTGTCTCACCACCCTCAGTGTAAACCATTTATTTCTAATATCTGGTCTAAATATCCCCTCTTTCAATTTAAAACCATCACCCATTGTTCTAACTGCAATAGGCCCTACTAAAAAATTTGTCCCCATCTTTCTTACTGGCCTTTAAGTGTTGAAAGGCCACGGTTTGCAGCCTTGGACATGTCAGTGATGGATCCCTGAAAGTGGATTTTTTCCTAAAGTTTGTTGTCTCTCAAAGTAAAAAAGTTTCATATATAATTCTGAGGTGTGTGTGTAACTACGATGTGTCTGGCAAATTGGAGTGGCTGTGTTAAGTTCCTGTTCCTTTCCCCTGGCTTGGAGGGCAGTGCCTCAGAAGCCTGCAGGGAGTGCTGACAAGCTGCAGACCACGACTGGTGCTCTGATGGCATTAGAAGGTTTTGACATTGTTCAAAGAAACGTTAACGATTTGTCAGACCACGTTGCCCTCCACTCGCAGTATGCCAATACACTCCTTTTTCCATGCTTCACTTTCTGTTTACAAATTTTGACAGGAAAACAGCAAAACAGTTCAGATCTCAGCACTTACACTGGGCCTGACTGGGTCTCCTGCGGGAATGAGTAGATGATGCAATTACTGAAGCCGTTTGGCAGATCTGAACTTGTTTTGTGTGGCGATCACTGTGTTCTGAGCCGCCCTGAGTTGTCACTAGATGGCAGTGAAGGAAACCGGGACAGGCCAAAGCGGCAGTAAAATTTTTAATTCTGGTAATTTGAGCTTTTCTGTCGGTTTGGCTTCTTGTCTGGCATTCTTTGCTCTGATAATAACTGAGGTCCATCAGGAGATTGTCAAGGGCATTTTAGATATTTTGTTTTCTCTTGGTCTGAGAAGCAGCAACCTGTTGCTTTTTGCTGCTGTTGGTTGCAGCTATCCTTTTTTGCCCAGGAGGCACCGAGATCAGAAGAATATGTGATTGTATGAAAAGATACATATCTATCTACTTAGGCAAATAAGATGCTCATTTCCCTGCTTTTCAGAGTTCCTTTTAAGTCTGTGTAATTCCCAGCCGTGGACCCTGGAAAGCTCCCTGCTCTCCTGGATCCTCAGTCCAGAGCAGTCGGGAAAGCACGGCCGTGTTGCCTGCGGTTGGAGGCAGCTCCACTGCCGACTCCCACGTTCCCTGGGAAATGCTGCAGGGTTCCATGGAGCTGGGATCAGACCTGTGCTAACCAGGCTTCTCATGCACTGTCAGTTACTCCAGGACACAAAAGGATTTGCTCTAAATCCTGTCAAAAAAGGCTCCTTACTTTTTCCAGCTCTGCATCCATCCTTTTAGGTGGATGTTGTCGCTAAGAGACCACAAAACTCTAGCACCAGGTGGTACCTGTGAATGCTTCTTCATGGGCAGCCCCTACTCTCTCCAAAGGTTCTGTCTCTTGTTTTACATCAGAAAAGGGATGCATGTTTCTGACCCTGGTGAGAAGCTCCCTTGCTGCAGGGATCTCTGCCCAGGGTCCCCTGGGCTCTCCCTCATGCTGTTGGTGTTCCCACCTGCATCCCGTGCTGTACTGCCAGCAGAGATGGGCCATCCACATCACCCTGGAGACTCTCAAGGCCCAGTTCAGTGTGGATCAAAATTCAGTTTCCTTCTTCCTGTGGGTACTGTCTTGTTTTTTGGGTATTTCTACTTGAATCCACAGGGCTGTTAATCTGAGTCTTGGGATTTAGCCCCTTGTTGTACAGCTAAAAACTGCTGCAGGGGATGGAGAGCGATCACTTGGACCAGAAGTGGCTCAGTCACTGTCACAGGCAGCTATGCCTGGACAGGAGTGTTTCTTACCCCCCACGGAGTGTGTTACAGTCCCCAGTCTCTGATGGGCTCACTGTGCCTCTTGGGGTTGACAGTATGGGCACTGCTCCATGCCCACCTCCCTGCTCCCTGCGAAGCCTGTGCTCATGGGAAGCCTGGCTGCTCAGTTCTTGGGCTCTCTTGTCCCTGCCAGACCAGCACGGGGTGATAGGAGCAGCAGCTTCCCATCTTCCATGCTTTTCAAGTAAGCTCTGCTTACTTTTAGTGACTCCCAAACGGGCTTGCTGCTTCCTGCCCAGATGACTGCCCACAGGGGACTCCTGCCACATGCATCTTCCTGGCCAGCGAAGATGTCGCCACGCTCTGATTGCCCAGGGAAATCCAGGTCACCTGGAAACCATACTAGAACCTTGTGCCTTGTTCCAGTTAGGATCAAGCCTCTGAATAGATATCTCTATTTCATCTTATTCCTGATGGTTTTAATGTAAAACATGTTCTAAAAATATCCCAACAAAGTATGGGTTGGAAAAAGAGAGCAGCAAACTCCTCACAAGGGCACAGAGTCCCAGTTAACCTCCCGTAGCAGTGCTCTGTCCTGCCTTGCTGGCCCAGCACTGCTCAGCAGAGGCTTTAGTGCCTGCCTGGGTGGAGCTGGAGCCAACACCTGCTGCCTGCCCTAATTAGGCACTGAAGACTTTCCCTTCTGCTGCTGAAGTTGGAAGATTTAAAGTCATAAACAAACAAGTTTGTGCACAGCAGCTGAGAGGTGCAGGCAGAATTTTGGGATACACAGAGATGATCCTGCTTAAAAGTGTTTCCATAGTTTCCTGCCTAAGTCTGTCAGGCTGAGGGGCACTGTGGTAGCCAGAGCACTTGGAGAAATGTGGCTTCCTTCCTCAGGTGTGAGGGTGGGTGAGCAGTTCAGCTGAGTCACATCTGGTGTATCCCTGTATGCCAGAAGCTGCATTTTTTCTCATAAAGCCCACTATACTGCAGACCCTTGGAGAAAGATGAAAGTTATCACATATGGAGAATTCACCCTTTCCCATGTGTTGTCTTGGAATGGGAGATGAAGACTGCTTTCTCTTTAAAGAGCATTTTAAGGTGTTTTATGATTGTTCACTGACTATGCACTCTGGTAGTGGCTTTTTCACTTGTTCGAATATGGTGTTTCTGTGCTGACCAAGGTTGGTTTTCCACTCCTTGTCCAGTTCTCTGGATACTCCTTCTGACCAATTTAATCCTAACCAGCTGCCTTGTTCTTCTGTATAATTATATTCTGCTTGGATGGTTTTGAGGGTGCACTGGAAGCTGCTCCTTTATTCAGGTAGCTTTTAAAGCCAGAATGCTTTTTACTTCTTGTAGCTTCTGCTCTTGGTTGGTGGTGGTTTTCTGTTTGTTGTTGGTTTTTTTTTTTTTGCTATCGTTCCCCTAAAGGCTGTCAACTGCATTAAATGTAAGTTAAGTACACACTGTTCCACAGATGAGGTAATCTTTTGCTGCTAATGTTGATAGACTGGTTTATATGCATGTCTGACATAACCTCAGATGAGAAATTAAATAATAGGCTGCATGGCAGACTTCAGTGGCATATGGGTAGGGAATGACTGTATAGTTTTTCTAATGACTAAGGCTTTAAGTTGCCTCACTGTTAAAACAAATTCTGTATCCTGAAATCTAATTGCTCTTTTTTTCATCTTATTTGCAGCTTTTTAAAAATTAGAAAATTCACTTTGTGAACTAGGCTAGATATTCTAGGGCTGCAGAGTTTTACATGATGTTTTATTTAGTTGAGCATGTAACTTTTTGATGTGTGACTTCTTGCCAGTCAGACTCCATTAATGACCATAAAGTTTGGTAAATGACAGAATGAATGTAAACAATATGAAGCAGTGTATAAAATGTGCTACTGGCTGGCTACAACTGTGTTATTTTCTGTTGCCCACCAGAATCAAATCACTCAGTTAACTGTAAAGACTTAGGGGGGGAAAAAAGCATCAGTGTAGGCTGTAAGGTAAAGTGTGTGTGTGCATAAAGCTTTTGCAGGCAGGCAAGTGGAGCCTGTGTCCCTGCTCTCTTTATTTCAGTCCACTCTTGTACTGCATCACCTGAGCCAGCCTTAGTGTGCTGGTTGTCCCTGCTTGCATCTGTTTATCTTTCTTAGTGCTTTTACTTGTTCACTAAAGACAGCCCAGTCCCAGTAACTAGGACAAACCACCTTCTCCTTCCTCGGAGGCCTCTTAAAAATTGTCCATCTCCCTTTTGGTAAAAGTGTATGTTAATGTACAGTTAATGCATAGTGGAATAACTTGATATTCCTGTTGGAATCGCCCTACAGCAGGTGAGTATGTGCCTCTTACTCTCTTGTGCTTTGTATGCCACCTTATTTTTTGCATTTTTCTAGCTGTCACATCCCTGTCCTTGGAACTGTGCTCCTATGCCAGTTGTGCCAAGAGGTGCCAAGCTGTTGGCAGCAGCACAAACGGTGACAAGAGTGGGGGTAATGCTGGGGTTTGTGTGAGTCAGACTTCTGTGTGCTGCAGGACCATGGCCACCTGTGGACCAAAACCTCTGCCCTGTTCTGCCCTTTCTGTCTCTGTGTGGAAAAGGTCAGGCTGTAACAGCTACAGAGACTGTTTTGTTTGGTTCTGTTCTGCCATCGGTCACCTTACACAGCTCATCACTGTATTGCTCTGGCTTTGGAGCTGGGGGTTAAGCATTGGAGCTACATCTGTAATGCCTGGTCCTTCAAATCAGACACCATGTGTAGTGCCTGTGCTCTGCCAAGGGGCTGGGGCAGGGGGCTCCTGCAGGTTCCTGGAGGGAGGGAGCCTGGCTACTCCTGCTCAGTGGCACCCACTGATGGGACAGGAGGCAGTGGGTGCAGAGGTGGGTAGTGTCCCAGAGTGCCCCCTCCCATGTGCCTGCCCAGGGCTGGCTGGGGGAAGCAGTGATGCCCACTTGCCTTGGCTGGCACATGTTGGCTGCTCAGAACTGGGACTGCTTCAGCTTGGGGTGGCTGGGGAGAGGGTAGAAGTTAGCCCTCCGTGGGGCTTTGTGCCCTTGGCTCCTAGTGTCCCCCCTTTTCCTAGGTGTGTGGTGGCCAAGGGGTGTGCACATGGCTTGTGCAAGTTCCTTTTAACACCGTAAGGCTGCCAGGCTTAATCCACTGGATTGCAGAGAGGCTGAAAAATAAGAACTGGGCTTGTAACTGTCCTCAGCTGTGGCTTACGGTGCCTGTCAGCTTAGTCATATCCAGAAACAGGAACCACTGCCTCTGCTCAGAAAGCTTCTCCTCTGCTTTGGTATCTAGTGCAAAACCCTCTTCTTGGTTTTCAGGTTCCTCCTTGCACTTCCCCCTCAATTCCAGCCTAACTTTCCTCTCACACATCTCTGACCAGCACAGCATCCTGGCCCCGGAGAAGCCATGGTACAACCTGCTCCCATCTGCCTGCAGCTGGTGGGGCAGCTTCGTTTGTCCCCAGGACCCCGTCCTGCCCCTGCCCTGTCCCTTTGTCTCCATGGCAGAGGCTGGGGGTTGGAGCACACCTCCCACCTTGCCCTGTGCCCATGTCAGGGTGAGCTGGCAGGAGCCACTGTCCTTCTGTGCCCACACCACGACCCACTGCTGACAGGCACTTCCTTCCCCGCTGCCATTCTGCCTGGGAGGTGTCTCTGAGAAAAATGATCTGTGCACTATTCCCATAACCTAAAGAGCTTTGCATGTGCAGTCACGTACTGAAACTTGGGGTTTAGTCTTTCTTGGTCCTTTGTATATGACAGCTAAAAATACCACGTGTGTTGCCAGCGCCTGGGCTAGATGTACCTTGCATCTGAGTAACCAGCAGAATGTGAGCCTTTCCACTTCCTGCATCACTCTACCTGTGCTTTACTGCAGGTGCTGCCTGGAGTCTCACATTCAGTTTGCACCTTGATTATGAACCCTATTTCCCCCTGTGTGGGATAGCTCTGACATAAAACCTTCTTGGGATGCTGCCTGAGCTATCAGGTTCTTTCTTTTTTCTGGCTTTGGAACTGTTCCTTGTTAAAAGTTCATGGGTCAATATATTACTCTGAATCAGATTTTCTATGCCAAGGTTACAAAATCTAGTAAATGTTGTTCATCATTACTGTAAGACTTTATTTTTTTGAACTTGTTTTCTGAACTTAAGCTGCATGAATTCCCTTTCCTCTTAAGCGTGCATCCCAGTTCGTAAGTGATGGTGCAGAAACGCTTTCTAGTCCTTCGTTGCATGAATGGCAAGCATTCCCATGTTTATGGTGGGTCCTGCCCTGTGTTGTGCTTGGCTCTGGGCTGGCTGCCTGCAGCAGTTGGCTGATCTTTCTGAGGCAGAGGCTAGCACTTGGCTGCCATTCTGAGCAGGGTGGTGTGAAGTGCAGGGACTGCATCTCCTTGAGGCTACAGTGGCTTGTACCTAGAGAGCTAGTGGAGAACTGCCAACAGGAATGGTCTCCATTGGGCAGCAGGTAACTGGCTGTTGTTGGGGGAAGAGGAGCCATGTGTTGCAATCACTTGTGGGTTCTTTTGCTCTTTTTTTTTTTAACAACAAAAAAAGCGAGTGCAATGCAATGGTTGGCAGAGTTGGGATAATTAATGTTTTCTTAGTATGGCAGCCTCTAATTAGACAGGAGGAAAGGATTAACTCTGGAATTTTTCTTTGCTTCTTTCTAGAAGATGCTGCTGATGGTTGTTTCTGGTTGCACAAAACCTACTGGTAGTGGAAGCTGTCCTGCAACCTTGTAGGGCTGCTTTCTTTGAACCCCCATAAAGAACATGCCATGCAGGGTGCCCCTTCCCACCTGGGTCAGGTGTAGGTGCCATCCCAAGGTTGTGAGCAGTGTGGTCCTAGCCTGTGTCCTGGCATCACTGCCCAGATAGCCCCCCCACCATCTGTCCAGCTCCTTCCTGACGTGGTCTTTTGCAGCTACTCATCAGTGCCCACTCCCTGCTCACAGCAGCACCAGCTGCAGCTGGTGGACCAGGACTGTGTCCGGTCAGGCAGTATCTCCAAGGATAGAGACTCCACAACCTCTGTGGGAGACCTGTTCCAGGGCCTGACCACCTGCACAGTAATTAAAACCCCCAACCAAACCAAAGCATTGCCACCAACAAGCCCTGCTGTGTTCAGAGGGAGCCTCCCACGTTGGCCTGTGCACGCTGCCTCCTCTCCTGGCACTGAGCACTGCTGGCAGGAGCCTGGCACATCCTCTGCACCCTCCCTGCAGGTATTTGTGCACAATGAGAAGATCCCCCTGAGCTGCACCTTTTCGAGGCTGGACAGTCCCAGTTCTCTCAGCCCCCTAGTACATCAGATGCTCCAGGATGTTCATCACCTTGGTCGCCCAGTGCTGGGCTCCAGTGTGTCCGTGTCCCTCCTGTGCAGGGGTGTCCTGGCTGTGCTTCTCCAGCTTGCCCACCAGGCCCTTCCCTGCAGAGCTGCTCTCCAGCCAATGGCCCAGCATGGCCTGGGGAGGGAGGGCTGTTCCTCCCCGGGGGCAGGGCTTTGCCTTGCTGAACTGTACTACGTTCCCATCAGCCCATTTCTCCAGCCTGTTGAGGTCCCTTGGGATGGCAGCATCACCCCAGGGGTATCAGCCGCTCCCCCCAGTTTGGTGTAATTTGCAAACTTTGTCCCATTTCCATCCCACTGGAATACAGTTCTTCTGCTGTTTGGAAGACAGTTTTAATCTTTCACCAGGTCACACTTCTAGTCTTCCCCTCCAAGGGAGAGGCCAGGAGCAAGTTCACATTTACATGTATCTCTCCAGAATAACTTCAATTTATCCCTCTTTTAGCCTTTTCACAAGCTTCTCTCCCAGCCTTTCTGTTCCTGTTCTGTTTGTCTTTTTGTGGGCTCTGTTCTTGGCACAACAGCAGCACTGAAATCTGTCCAATAATTGCCCTCCGATTCCATAGGCTACTCCTTCCTAATCCAATTTACATGGACAATGTTACAAACACAGTCATTTGGGAGAAAAGCAGAAACTGGTTAAATCTCAGCATGTGGTGCTTGGGTGGTCCTGCAAGGCGAAGGCTCTCCTGGGTGTCAGGCTGCAGCTGTTGGAGCTTTTTTGCTGAGAATATTAGCTTTTAGGTTTGATTACCGGTATTATGCAATGAAAAACATTAAGTTGAAAAGCTCATGATGAAACTTTAAAAACAGTCATGATGCCTGGATCAAAAAAAAACCACATAAAATGTGATGTGATGTATCACATTGCACCTTCACCCACTGTTGCTCTGGCTGTCGTGCATCTGTCATGTCTTTCAAATGCTGAAGGGGATATTGTGAAAAATATCTCATGGGGAAAAAATAATTATTATTGGTACATGCATGTAGGCAGTGCCATTTAAACTTTACGTCATTCGATTCTCACTTTTAGGTGTTTTACTTTGCATGGAAACAATTTGTATTGATTTTTTAAATAGAATTTAATTCACCCTGCAAAGGGCAAAAAACTTTTATCTGCTGTTGTCAGCTGAGTTATTTTGTGCTTCAGTCTGTCTTGCTGTGCCTCAGTTCACTGAGTGAGCCACTTGCAGCAACACCACTACTGCAAAGAGGAAGGAAAAGGACATGGGGATTTTAAGAGTGCAACTGGGAGAAGTTCAGCCTGGTGCAACCCCAATTCCTCCTGAGTAGTCTGGAGAGCCCCTTCTCTGTCTGCTGTTCTCAGAGACATGGGCTGCAAATCCTGCCAGGGCTTCAGGGTGCTGCTGCTAAGAGCGGCTGCTCTTCCTTCCTCTGGCCCAACTGCTCTGCCAGCTCTTTGCTGTTCCCTGTGTAGTGCCAGAAGCTGCTGCTGTGGAGGTGATACCAGCCTGGTCTGTACTGCTCATCATCAGTTGTCACTGTGAGATGTCACTGATGTTTTCCCGAGGAAAACCAAGAAGTTGTGGTTATTGTAGTATCTCTTGAGGTTCAGTGTTGGTCAGATGTGGAAGCTCGCTTTTGATAAGCGAGGGTGCAAGGAGGTTTTTTTTTGCTTTGTTTCATTGTGTTGTTTGGTGTTTTTTTAAAGAAGATATTGTCATTTTTTATGTTGGGAAGGGCTTCCTTTAGTGCTTTCTCAGCCCTGCTGGGGTTAGTGTCTTCTGCAGTCTGGTTTCCTATGTAGCCCTGAGAGCAGAACAGTGGGTCTGTAGCTCTTAGGTTACATCAGGCACATTCTCACTTATTTCCAAACTTCTAATGAGTATTGCACACTTCAGGTTTGATGCTGCACTCCTACTGCAGATGTCTGGACTGGCTTTTCCTAGTGCTCACTCGGTCAAAGAGGAGGCCTGTCTGAACTTTGCTGTGTGGAGGTGAGCAAGTGACTTGTCCTAAAAAGAGAAGGTGCTTACTCCTTCAGTCGTTCCTGGATACGTCTCCCTGTGGGCTGTGAGCAGAGCAGGCTTCCCGGCTCAGGAGGGGCTCCTGGCCTCCCGGGGGCTGCCTGGTGTCGGACAAGCTCCAGGCTGTGCCTTGGTGCCCGTTCCCTGTCTGGCCGCCCTGCCCGGCTGTTCCTGGGAGCTCAGGTGCTCCGGAGCTGGAGCAGGACGGGCGCGGATGCTGGGCGAGCTGGTCTCCCCGCTCCACCCTGCCCCGGGGAGGGGAGCCAGGGTGAGCCAGCAGGGCTGAGCCGGGACCGGCAGCGCTGTTCGTGGAGCCAGGGAGGGAGGAGGGACCGGCGGTTGCTGCTGACAATCTGCTGCTTGTTTCTCACCCCCCCCCAATGCCAACAGATGCCTTCTGTTTCTGAGGTCCCTGCAGGCCTTCGGCCTCGCTCCCCTCCTCTGCTCCTCTACTCTCCTGTCCATCCTGCCAGAGCTGACCCATGTCCACCGTGCTGGGGATTGTCCCCAGGTGCTACCAGGAGGGGGGCTGGCTGGTGCCCTAGAGCTGCCTGCCCACCCAAGGAGTACGGTGCCCACCAGAGTGGGCTCCTAACTGGATCCATGCTGGTGGCTTTCCTGGGATCCCGGGCCTAGAGTGAATCAGTGATATCAGCCGAATGGTGCCTGAGTTTCCCAGGTTCCCTTTTTAAAGGAAGATTGCAGAATCTTCTTTAAAAAGATGGAAAAAAAATGTGAAACGCTACCAGAGTTTGCAGATCGAACACACGTAATGAGAAGGCAGGTGTCTGCAGTACCTGTAGAGCACAAATGGCAAGTCCTTTTCTAACATACAGAACCTCAATGTGCTGCTACTTCCAGTTCTTCATAACTAAGAACAACCTGTTCCATCTAAAATACACCTTAAATGACACAGGTTTTTTAATATGTGCCCTACACATTCCCCAAACTTTGAGACTAAGCAGACGTGTAGTTTCTAAGTTGCTTGTTCAGAGCTATGTGGTTTTTCCAGTGAACCTGACAAGTTTTAACATGATCCAAGTGAAGTATGAAGGAAGAGAACCTTTATTCTGTATAATATAATTAAAAGAATTCAAGTATGCTTTCCTTTACTGAAAGAGGTGAAAAGGAATACAGGTACAAACCTTTTATGCCAAATTCAGATGTTATAGTGACTGAATCTTACTTGATACAAAGCTTTCAGGAAGTAAGTTACGGAAACCATGAACCCTCCTGCATTTTGATTCCTGTCTTAGAAGGAATGATTAGTAGAAAACCATTTGTTTTGCCATTGGGAAAAAGATATGAGTAACATTTAATGTTGAATGAATAGAAGGTTAGCAAAGTCTCACTATTTCGAGAACTTTTCACACTTTTAATTTATCTGGTATTCAGTTCATGCTTCCGAGTCTGGTTTTTGGCAACTGTACCTTAATTCCTCTTTCCTTTGCACTTGAGGGTGTTTAAGAGCCAGGAGATTCACAGAAGGGCTTATCAAACGCTTCTCTGATGCTAAAAGATCACTTACCTGTCACCACGGTTGCCTTCCGCTTGTCTCTGAGCTGCATCTTGAAGTGCCTCAGACTCCTCCACAACGCATCTTGCAACTACAGCAGGCAGGAGAGCATTCCTTGCGATGAGGGAGTTAAATGAACCATATCTGGAAGGAGGTTTTTTGGCTTCCAATGGCTTTTTTTGCGATACCTGATCAGAGAGTCAAAATTCCCCTGGCCAGGAGCAACTGGAGCGACTGGCTTTCTCATTCCTGGGAATGACTCACATGCCAGGGGAGGCGAGCGCGCTCCCGCTCACTTCCTGGCTCCGGAGCAGCTGGGGCGCCCAGGACGCAGACAGTGATTCACCTGGGAGGTGGGTTCCTGCCTGCTACAGGCAGCAGGAGAGACGCTGCAACCAGGCTGAAGTTGTTTCCCAGCAGCCTGCGCAGCCCTGCCTGCGCCGTGCGGTTAATGCGCGCTGGTCTGCGGGGTGAGTGGGAATTCCATGTGATACTGAAAGATCTCGTGCTGGATAGATGCAAATATCTGCTCATCACGTCACTTATTATGTGACTATATTTAGGCATCTTTCATGTTGTGCTTTCAACAGATCCTCTCTCCTAAATAGCATGTGGGATGAAAGCAAAATGTTAAGCCTGTAACTAAAAATTTCAGCTAAGATGCCTGGGCTGTCTGTTTACTGCCTCTGTGCCCTGTCCTGGAGCTCTGTGAGACTCTGCCTGCCAGCCTGCTGACTCTGGCAGTCCTGCTGTCAGTGGCCCTGGGTCTACACACTTTGAGAGTAAGATCATTTAGTGCATTGAAATAATCATGGCAGTAGTTGTATCAAGACAAAATTTTGCTTTGTGTCAGTAGAGGATGAAGTGGTTAATTTCCCATTTCTGATGCTGCCTTAGAGCAAATCTATAGCTCCCTCCTTGAATCTTCAAGAGAAACAAAAACATAATGCTAGGAGAGAGCCAAGGCTGCCATGTCACTTTTCTTAGACTGTGCTGTTTGCTATGCCTGGACCTCTCCATACATGTTTTTCTTTTTCCTCAGAGGTGTGAGGGACTGGATCTCCAGGCCCCTTTGAGACAGGGCAGCCTCCTGCACAGGTGCCCTTGGCAGCACGGGGAGCCCTGCGGGAGCCAGGGCAGGAGCAGGTCCTGCCAGCTGCCTCCCTGTACTGCTGAACAGCTTCCCTGGGTCCAGGGGGGCCCTGGGCTCATTTCCACATTTCTGCTAGTGGGCAAACTGTAAAATTCCCACTTGCCTTCGGAGCTCTCCCTTGGATCAGGTGCAGTCCCTGATCATAGGAGACTTCTGACAGGGCTCATCTTTCAAGACCAACTTTTGCAAGGCAAAACAGATAATGCAAATGTCAGGAACATGTTGTACTTCTGTCATGTTTTTAGCTGTGTTACTGCAAGCTGCAAAACTGATCTCAGGAGCTGGATATTCTGACATGAAGTGATGGTCCCTGTGCACACATGGCAGCACCTGAGGATGGAGAGGGCTTTTTCTGCAGTTAGGGAGAGTAGACTTGGCAAAGTCTCTCTCAGACCTTGCACGTGGCTGTGTAGGACGGTGTATGCCAGCCACCATGTTGTCTTCTTTCAGCTGTCCCTTGTGCTCCAGTGTTCAGCAGCTGCCTGTTTGCTCCCTTCTCAACTGCTTGTCCTGTTTCTAAGCTAACAGTGCACTGTTTTTCCTTCCAAGCTGTCCTGGTTTAATTGCCAATCCCGAGTCAAACCATGACACAAGCTATGGTTCACATTCTCAGTGGCTTCCAGTCTGTTTCCCCCTAATGTTACCTGTAGTGATCCAGTTCTGTGCTGAGTGGAGCCTGTGTAAGACAGGAGTCTATGCCTGAGTGATGGTCTTGTAGGCAGCTCATGGAGCTAAGCTACCCTGTGGAGAGGGCAGCAAGAGGGCACCCCTGGAAAGGGGTGGTGAGTGCTGCACAGGTACGAGGCAGCTCACTGTGCAGCCACACAAACTGCTTGGGTTCTCAGCATTACATCTCCTCAAGATTTTCTCTCCTATCCCTGGAAATTGCTGTCTTGGCTCTCCATGAGGTGGAGACCTCATTCCTCCTTGGGGGAGCGTACGAGGCTGTTTGTCTTGTCCTTTCTCCTCTGGCCTTGTGGTAGCTGGGAAGCTCCAGAGCTATGAGAGTATCTGGATGGGTCTTGTACATTGAAGAGGAAGACATTGGAAGTGAAAACTGCAATGTTGAGAAAGTATAGTTTGATTTCTTAGAGACCCAAGCGTTTAATAGTTGATCCTTCATGAGTGGAGTACACGCACCAGTTTGCCTGTTAATAGTGGTCAAGTAATAATAATAGATTCATAAAGTCTACCTGAGAATGGGGTTTTTTGTTAGTTTTTGAATGTGTTGCAATGGCACATTAACTTTTCTTTAAAATCTGTCTATTTTGGTGTATTGGTAAAACTTAATGGGTCAGAAACCACTGTGACAGCATCCCCAGCAGAGGTTTGGTTCAGACGTGCTTCTCTCAGGCCGGAGCACGTCGGGACCGGCCAGCACATGAACAGGAAACGCTGTGGAGCTTCTCATAAAAACAGCCCAGAAGAAATGGGGAGCTCTGCTTTAAAGAAAAGCTGAAAGCTAACCTGTAACTTCACTGGTGTTCACATTATTTAAAGGCTGCATGTCCCTTTTTGTATTCTGGTGATTAGAGAGCAATTCTCAAATTTCATAAGAGTCTTAACAACGCTATTACAACAATTATGGTGTTGCTTCATTCTAAAACTCCTTTACTATCATATTTAGCAATACAAACTTCAGGGTCATTTTGAAAGCAGATTAGACACCTGGATAATATAGGAGACTGGCTTTTTTTTAAACATAGAAAGGTGGTAGCAGGATCAGAGCTTGCAACACAGGGAGGATTCCTCTAGCATGACTCCTTCAGATGTGTGAGATGAAGGTGCTTTTCTCAGTGCAAGTGTCTTGGGAGGGTTTACCCTTCCCCTTTCCTGAGGGATTTTACTGTCACTAAAAGGGAAAGAGGGAGGAAAGGAGCTAAGGAAGAACTAACTTTTGAAAAGCTCATTTCTTTTTTCCCCTCTGTTCTCGAGTTCCTCACATGGTGTCGATTGGTGACCTGGAGGCCCATGCCTTGGCTGGCTGGTCCTGCCTAGAGACTTGGGGCTGTTCCAGGGCCTTTCGTTTCCAGATGCGCCCTGCTGGCTTTGTGCCTTTTCGTGTCATTCTGTGGGTAATACCTTGGCTGTCCTAGCTCTTCTTCATGATGCAAACTATTGTTTTGCATTTCTAATTAACTGAAGTACTGCTGTATGCTGTGTGGGTTTTCTCAGTGCTCAGAGTTGTGGGAGCCTTGATGGAGGGATGTCCCAACTGTGCCAGAGTCGGGACACGTATGAAGTGTGGCATGTGTCTCTAGGCATTCAGGAATGAACTTGCTGTCCCTCTGAGGACAGGCAGTCTGATACCTAAGCTGGAAGGCTAGATGGGGCATGCATTAGGCAAAGGTATAATATAGTTCATTTTTCTGAGAGGCAAGTAAAATAAAAAAATGCAGAGAAAATATATGTAAGCCAAAGAAAATATATGTACCCAAGTAAGATTGGCTTCCTACTGAACTTGACTGCCTTGGGCCTTATAATTCCCCTTCTGGGAACCAAACAGCCCATAACAATGTTTAGACTAAGTGTCAGTAGTTTTTGTGTGACTCCTGGACCATAGGAGCCTGGAATAAAGTTCATTTTTCTGGACAAGTTAAGGCCTAGTGCCAGAGTTCCAGTTTCTAGTCTGAAGTGTAGGTGAGCCGAGGAAATGAACACTGGGATGTGGGAAGGGAAGCCCTGCTGCTGCCTCACAGTCGTGATGGACTGGAGTAAACACAGGTAAGGAGGAAACGTTACAAGCATTTGCTCTGTCTTGTACAGCTGCTGAATCCAGGAAAAGCAAAGGTTTCCCTGGGCAGCTCCTGGGTGCCAGTGCCAGCCTTTTCAAGTTAGGTTGGGAGCAAAACCAGATTGGGAGAAATGGTGTCTGCTGTATGGAATATGCTGGTAAACTGAACTGAATTACAGAAACTCCTGGGTGCACTCAAGAAACCTGGAGGGCCCAGCAGAGCAGCTGGCATGCTCTGCCTGTGGTCTAGGCTGGTGCTTCCTCATCGCTGCAGAAGTCTGTCCATGAAACTTGTCTCCTTTTTGGTCAGGTGTGAAATATAAAATATTGCCTTGGTTGTTTTATTGAGCCTTAAAAAGCAGAGAGCTAAACTTTGAGGCATTTTAACTGTTATGGTTCTTACTTCCACCTGGAGGCATAGATCTAAAAATTTGCAGAAAAAAATGCAAAATCCCAAATGTTAGAATATAGGGGACTTCCTTTCTGGAAGTGGATCAACCAGATGCCCTATCCTTACAGTCACCTTACATTTCTCTGCTACAGTTTGGTAACTCTGGCTCCCTTTTACCTACCTAAGAAGCAGCAGCTGAAAAACAGATGATTAAGACTCCTCTGAAACCTTTGGCACACCCCTTCTTTAGGGAGCAACTCAGCCCATTTTGTGGTTACACCCACCCTTACAGCAGGCTCTGGGTGCTGCAGGAGGTGGCTGTGCACAGCGTTAAACGAGCTGTGTTTTACAAGGAGTAGACGTGAGAAAATTAAAAAAAAACCCTTCCTACCGTGGAATGAGTTTCCTGTTGTCAGCATGTTTATAGTTTATCACCGCCATATTTCTCAATTTATGTTACTGTCTTTCTTCATAATAACCACAAAACTGGGCCAGAGTTCCCCTTTTGAATCCAGAGGTGGATGTAAGTGTCTGCAAGGGGTCCTGGGACCTCTGTACTAGCTGTGCTGCTGGGATTCATTTGGAAGAGGGAGGACTGAGCTGCAAAGTTTTGTGCTGAATTCTTCCCTAATATACCCACAGTTCAGGAATATAGGTTTCCACAGGTGCCTGCCTGGTGGAAGAGCCCAGCTGAGGTATAATCTCCTCCTGATGTTTGCCTCTGCTCACTGCACTAATTTGGCTCCTGTATCAACAGGCTTAGAGAAACGTTTCCAGGCTCCTTATATGTTTCTTGAAGCAGTTGCTAAGGTGGTGACTATTTTAGCAGCTGAGAATTTAATATATTTACTTTTATTAAAGTAGCTAAGTTAATCCTCTTAAACATTGTATGTGTGTGGGGAGAGAGTAATTGATTCCTGAAGAGCATTTAATCCTGGGAGGAAGACACTGTTTGAGATAAAGTTGATTTATAGGGAAGTTTGAAACCAACTGGAATCTGGTTGGGGATTAGTTCAGTTTCCAGCTGTAAAAGGGTGTTAGAGTTATGGTAAGTATGTGACATGCCTAGTGGAGAAGATCTAGTGAGGAGAAATTGCTTAGTAAGACATACATCTACCTGTGTGGCAGAGGCTGGGAAATCCCAACAGCAGATGTAATTAATGCACAGTAATCTGAAAACAGCTTTGAAAAAATCAGGCTGTATGGAGCAACCTGTGGGATTGTATTAGGCTGCTGTAAATATTTAATTTCTAAAAATAGCAATCAGGTGGTGATCAAAGCATCTGGCACGTGTGAGAAGGCATGAGGCTGGCAGGAGAGCTTGGGGAGGGAGTGAGGGTTGTGACTTAGAGAGGTGGCAGTTCTCACTGTCACCCTTCAGCCCCACCGTGTCCCAGGGCAGCAGGAGATGAGGGTCTGGGCAGGGAGGGGGTGGCAGAGCTGCAACAGGGGGAAGGGCTGGTGGAGGAAAGTCCATGGTGGTGTGTTCCCAGAGCTCTGCGATGGCCTTGGGGGACCAGTGCCAGGAGGAACCTGTTGTTGGAGAATCCAGGAAGCCTTTCGGAGGGCTAAGGCAAGTTCAATGTTTCTTTTTAATATACTTTATAGAGTTGGAATCAATAAATGGTCAGTATCTATTTCATGTCTTAAAATAAATTCCAGGGTTTTGGATTAGGAAGCAGGTTCTCCTTAGGCACAGTCTGTTCAGCTGCCCCTGAGGGAGAGCTGAGGGGAGCTCTGTGGGTGGAGAGGGGCTGGCTGGGTGGGAAGGGTCAGGCAGTGTCACTTGGGACTGGGAAGGGTGAACCTGCCACCAAGGGGGGATATTTCTGGGTGCTTCCTTCTGTCTGGTGGCAGGGTGGGAGTGGCTGCACAGTCCTGGGGTCCCTTTGCAGGGAAAGCAGTCCTGGGTCTGCTGTGGGCCTGGACAACGTGTGTGCTTTGGGGAGACTGGGGTATCTCCGACTGCATCCCCCACCAAAGTCCCTGCTGGGAGTCGAGAAGGAGGATGGTGAAACAGCATAGGAGGTAGGAAAGTAATTAGGTGTGTAGCAAGATGTGGGGAGGGACTGTGTCCTCTTTCCTCAGTCAAGTAGTGTTCCTCCTCTTCCCTGCCCTGTGACGTGCAGCTGAGCTGACACCCAGTGTAAGAACTACTGATATACAAAGTCAGCAGCTCTGGGCTTTAGTCCTGAGTAAAGCTAAATCTTAAAGGTCTTTTCCAACTAAAATGATTCTATGATTCTAAATTGTCCTTAGTAGCAGCCACAATCAGTAAGCTGCTTAAGTGTTAACAAGCAAGGTGGGTTTTTTTGTTTAAAGCAGATAGAATTATTCTGTAGATTCTCTTAAGTTATATGAAGTTATTTCAGTTCATTGATTATGGTTTGTTCTGTCAGGTGGACATGATTTAGTGACCAAATCAGAAAAACCTCAGCTCCTGTGGGCTTTGCAGAGCCAGGGGAGCAGCGCAAGGCCGGCAGAGCACTCGCTGCTCGTGTTATGGATCCTCCCTGCTGGGGTGCTGGGCAGCACGTGTGGTCCTGGCTGGGAAGTCACCACCTGTGTGTGGTGCCTGTGCAGCAGTGCTGTGGCTGGGCACAGCCAGGACTCACTGGGCTTGCACAGCTCGGCGTGGTGGTGCTGGGGTCCAGCAGAGAGCCCAGCTTGGGACAGAGCCCTGTCAGACCAGGGCTGGCAGTTGGGGTGGCAGCTTGTGGTGTTTTAAGGCCAAGCAGTGAACAGCAGTAGGAAAATCCACTTTGCTGTTTTTATTAACTATTAATATTCCAGTACAACTGCCCTTTCATTTTCTACAGCAAAAGTAAAACAAATTATTTTTTAACTTCTCTATGAATATGCAGAGACTGTGGAGCATGAAGCTGCAGAATCAAGATTCAGTAGGAGACATTGTTGTGTCCAGTTTGGTTTTTGGGTTCGTATGAACTATTTTCTGAAATGTCTTCACTCTCCTGCATAACACTTTCTCCACAAAGGGTTTGCACAAGAACATGTATATCAGGGGGTCCATGCAGACGTTGGTGGCAGCCAGCCACAGGGTGCTTTCTTTGGCAACAAAGAGCTGGTTCTGCAGACGGCAGTCCATGTGGGTGGTCGTCTGGCTCAGAGTGTAGGGAACCCTGCTAAAATGAAAGGGGGCAAAGCATAAGAAAAACACAGTAAAAATGATGAATATTTTCCCCTTGATCCTTTTTTCACTTTTGTTGTTTTTCTTCTGTGTTTTTGCATAAGACTCATATACCTTTTTGGCAATAATTACATAAAACAGAAACATAAGGATGAGAACAGTCCAGAAGATGAACTGGCAGATGTAATTGATAGCTTCATGCCATTTGAGTCCCAAGTAATTCTTCAACAAGGCACACTTCTTCACAGATTGAGGTGATGCTTTCTTGTTCGATAATATCATGTTAGGGAGAGAGAGAAAAAGGAAGAAGAGCCAGACCAGACCTGCAAGGATCTTTGCTGAGGTCAAGTTTTGCACCCAGAACTTCCCGAAAGGTCTCACGATCTTGAGAAATCTGTCAAAAGCAATGAGACCAAGTAGCACAATGCTGATATACATGGTGTCATAAAATACTACGGCTGAGAAGCGACAGACAAAGGCTTTGAGCTGCCATGGTCCCAGGCCAGAGTCCGTCAGGATTTTCAGAGGAAGCATCAAGGTCATTACAAAATCAGAAACTAAGATATTTTTCAGGTAGACAATGAAAGTTGATGTGCTTGGGATATGAAAGAAAGCCCAGAAAGCCAGGCTGTTCAGTACCAGCCCCAGGAGGAAGATGAGTGTGTACAGCACTGGGAAGAGCAGGTGGGTGACTGTGGTGTCTCGGAGGCACGGTGCAGAGGAAGCTCCACTGGAGTTACTGACAACAGTGCTCTCGTTTGCAAAGTCTCCCATCATTTGAAACGGGCCTGGGTGAAAAGGAGAGAGAAAACATAAAACATCACATTCTGGATTTAAAATTTCATGTTCCTTACGGTGACCAGCAGGTTTACACAAACAGACACAAAACCTGAGTGTGCGTTAAATAGACCAACTGTTTTCTAGTTCACAGGAAATATAAATCTTTGCCTGAGTTTAAGTTTACAGACTAATGTCTAACAAAAAGTTAAAATGGTATATGTTCATTGTGGAGGCCTAAGATAATAGAACAGTGAGGTGTAACAGCAGATGGCCTATAGCACCATTTGTCTTTACGTGGAAATGGTTTTTACCATGGAATAGAAAGTTTACAGTTGTGGCCCAAAAGCAAGGTGCTTCTGGGGGAGTGACTTCTGGTACACACCATTTTTCCTGTCTCAGCACAGATATTTTCAAGATAAGCTGCCCACTGCTGGTCACCAGCCTCTCACATCTGAAAGCCAGATTAGCAAGTGCCTCATCACACCACGTGAACGCTCCCATCCTGCAAGTACCTGAGAAAAGCTGGCAGCAGGACTTGGAGAGAGGGTCTCTGGCTGTCTGCTTCATCCGCTGGTCCTCTGCTGACAGAAGCCTCCAGCAAAGTATTAAGAATGGGGAAATGTGTACAAAGATGAGACTTTTTCTGTTGTTCTGGTGTGTTGTTTCCTTCCTTATTTTCATGTGCTGCCTGAGTTAGTTAATTGTTTGCGTTGTTGCTTTTCTCTCTTCCTCTTGCTCTCTGTCCACAAATACACTGCCTTCTATACTAACAAAGAAAAGATTGACCGTGCCCATCAAGACAGGCACATTTTCAGGTTTTTTGTTAGTGTGGGGCAGACTCAATGGCTCCTACACGGTGCCATTACAATTTGGCATCTTCGAGACATGGGATGATCAAACACAGAGCATTTCCTCACAGTTTTTCAGGATAATCCTCAAATGTAGCTCTGAGTTCTTGTTTGTGTGTGTGAATTCCCCTGTTCTGGGCAGCATTAGTTGGTGTCAAAGGGGTGACCAGAGGGTCTGCTCAGAGCCACCCTTACAGTGGGTTACTCAGCTACAGAGTCCTGTGCAGGGGCACCCTCAGACCTGCCCCCTCCCCTTGTAGCCTGGTGATACCATGACCCTGAGCCTGCCCACTGTTCTCCAGAGCAGGGTTCTGCTCTGTTTTGATGTTGGTGTAGCTGGGAGATGCCAGGTTCCAGCCTTTCCTGGTTCTGCATGGGGTGCTTTGTATTCATCATGTGCTTATTATGTGTAAGGTGGAATCTAGTGCATTTCTCTGTAAACAGAACGTTTTGTGTAAGTTTAGCTGAGTCATGGGATTTGTCTTGTATTTTCCTGTCAACTGATGTGACTGAGGGTGCTGGCTCCTTGCTGGCTGCCAGGTGGGCAGTGGGCAGTGTTCAAGCCACCCTTCTGCAGGCAGATATGGATTGCTTTCTGGGGTTCTCGGGCTGTCTCGACAGTGAGTTTGTGCATTGGTATCTGGGTTTGCTTAATGAAGGTGTGCATGCTGATGTTGCTGTTGAATGGCCAGCAGAGAGGAAAGAGCCCTGAGGGTGATGGGGACCAAGGTCACCCTCACCATTGCCATCCATGTGACATGTCTCTAGCTGTCTGACCCCGCTTCTGTTCCTTCAACACAGGCTGTATGAAGCCAAGACGGTCCATTGCAATTCCCCAGGACTGACATCCTAGGCAGCATCTGCCATGTTTGCTTCCCAGCCAACCTGCTGTTGCTGTTCCCTGCTGAGGGAGGCAGGCCCCGAGTGCTGCTGGGGGCTGTGCAGGGGTGCAGGCTGGGGGCTCTGGTGTCTGAACTGCTCCTCAGGTCAGGGAAAGCACCTGCTGGATAATTGCCACTCTCTCCCTGTGTGGGTGCAAAACATGTGGGGAAAGAGTGTGGGGTGGATGTGGGGCATCTCGTGCTTCCCTTCTGGACATCAGCTGGAGCCTGGGCCCTGGGGCTGGTCTGGAGAGCACGCTCCGGAGCGACCGGCAGCGCCGGTTCCCAGGAAGTGACTGTGCCCTGTTCCCTGCTGCCTAACCCAGCTACACACCATCAGCTGTGCTGTGCGTGTGCCAGCAAGCAGAGTGTGAAACCTTGGGTAAGACATGAATTCAGGTCCTAAGAGAGACACCAACTCTGAGGCTGAGAGCTGGCATGAACTGGCTGGTAACTTGGTAGGAATTTGCCACCAGGCATAGAAACGCCGGGTGCCCTGCCAGGCACAGGGACAGACCCGGGAAGGGGGAGGCAGGCACTGGCTTTTGGCAGGACTGAGCTCCTGCATGATGGTGAAACACATTTCTCAATTGGAGCTGTTTTGCAGTGGTGATAAGCGAATCATAATTTATTACAAGAGCTGAGGATCTTTCTCACGCGTAGTTGTTTTGATACCTGAAAATGTTACGTACCTGAAAATACTTCCCTGTTGATTTTTTCAACTTTTCCAAATGAAAATGGGGAAGTGGTTAAATTTTTTGTATAGTGCAAAAAAGCTGCCCTTAATCAGTAGGGATTTTACCATGACTCTCCTTTCCCTAAGTTCTAAGTATTCAGAAAATTGAGTCTTTGTATATTTTCTAATATAATATATTGTTCTCTATAGAAGTGTACATTTTGTTCATTCATACAGAAAGGTGAAGTATTTGAAGATTTGACTTACATGAAGATAAGCCTCATTATGAAATAATATCTCTGACATGCAACTCTTAATTATTGGTCAATGGATTAATAATTACAAGCATATTAATGAGATAAGCAAAATGTTACTGTTACCAAAAATCTGCACAGATAGATAGCTTATCTAGATATGTTCTATATTTCTGTCTGCCAGTTGCATGCAAGGTGACAACTACCTGTATTTAAAAATCTCATTTACTGTGGCTTTTATTTGCATTTTCCAGATTTTGTGTTGTTACGGACTTTACTCTGGCCCAAGTGAAGCTATTTCTTCAAAATCTTTGGAGCTCATAATCTCATCTGTAGCGTTTCTTGTCTCTGTTTTAGTTGTTTCCTTACAGCTCCAGCTATAAGCTCAAAATTCTTCCTGGGAATTCTGACAAGCACAGAGGTTGTGATAATTCAAGCTTTCTAGTTTCACCAATGTTGTACCCAGTGATATGAGTTCCAGGGTGCTTGTGCTTCATCTGTAGGACCATCTCCAAAGGAGTTGGTGAAATTCTAGATGTTCTTCCTCCAGATTTGTTCTGCTTCCACCCACCCGTAAACAAATGTGGCCAAGAAGGGGCATGGGTAGTTCTGACCTCTAGAGCTGTGTCTCATCTGTGTCATCTCCTTCATTCTGCTCCTTTATCCGTGCTCTGAGCTCTGACAATGCTGTGTGCTTGCACAGCATGTCTAGCAAGGACTTTCTGAAGGATTTGCAAAGGAAAAAGTAGATGAAGGGATCTAGGCAAGCATTGAGCGATGTCAGCCACAGCGTGCTCTCCTTGAGGCTAAACAAGGTGTTCTGAGCAGAGCATTGAAAAACGTCCCGTGTTTGGCTCAACGTGTAAGGGATCCTAGTAAAGTGGAATGGCACAAAACAAATAAAGAACACTGCAATAATGATAAAAACCTTCAGATTTACAGTCTTTTTGGACTCCTTTCCTGGGCATCTTGTCCTTTTATAGGATTTGTACAGTTCTTTACTTATGAGTATGTAGCATACAACTATGACTGCTAAATTAACCCAGAAGATAAGCTGACAAATATAGTTTACGATTTCATGCCAGACTAAGCCAAACTCAGATTTCAGGAGAGCACACTTTTTTACATTCTTCGGCGTTTTCTTCTTGTTCGTTAGGATCATGTTGGGTAGTGATAGAGCAAACATTGATATCCAGATTGCTGTGGACAGGATCTTGGCACCTAAAAGGCTCCTCGGTGTTGATGTTCTGAAGGGCGAAGTGGCTTTCTGATAGCGATCGATAGTTATTAGACCAAGAAACAAAATGCTAATATACATGGTGAAGTAAAACACAACCTGGGTGATCTGGCACACAAATCCTCTCAGTATCCATGATACCAGCTTTGCATCACTAAGGATTTTAAATGGAAAAGTTAAGATCATGAAGAAGTCAGAAATTACAGTGTTCTTGAGGAAGATGATGAAATTTGACTTACTGGATATTTTAAAAAAGACCCACATTGCCAGGCCGTTCATGGTGATACCCACCAGGAATAGAATTGTATAAAGCAAAGGAAAAATGACTTGACTGATTCTGTTGTCGCTGGTGCAGTTGCTGTCATTCCTAGAGTAGCTGAAGTTGGTTGTGGCTTTCATTTGTACTTTGTCTTTTCCCTCCTTCCTGTAAAAAAAGGAAAAAAAAAAAAGAATGGAATGAAATTGTGAGTTACATCTGTCTTAAGATTTCGGCGTTTTTAATCTACTTTTAATATTTGTGTTGGGAGCATTTCTTTGGGGATTTTGACTGCTGTAAGTTGTTTTATTTTACCTTGGATGTCAGGTTTCTACAGAAGGGCACTAGATGCAGTGATGTTTGTAAGGTGGCTTGGTTTGATCTTCTGTGACTACAACGCTGAGGTGACCTTCCATCCCAAACTCCTGAGCTTCCATCCAGCCTCCTGGGCTTCCCATGCAGCTTCCCGAGGCCCTGCTGCAGGGGTGGGCAAGGGGCCGGCATGGCAGTGGGCTGTGGGGGTGGCCCCGTTCACTCATGTACTGAAGGGGTGGATGTGGCACCCCCCCCAAAGTCACTGTTTGTTGCTCCCAAGGGGAAGAACATGAGAGAGGAATGCCTGCTCTTCAACCCTGCATCTTAGCACTGTGGCAGCTAACCGGGTCTGTTCCTTCAGTGGTTACACGTTTGCCAGCAAAG
This sequence comes from Hemiprocne comata, assembly GCA_020745705.1. Lineage (NCBI taxonomy): Eukaryota > Metazoa > Chordata > Aves > Apodiformes > Apodidae > Hemiprocne > Hemiprocne comata. Next base: position 26,958,096 of record CM036594.1, on the reverse strand, counting down.
TCAGAAGTTTTTTGTAGCCTTGTTTATGTAGGCATTCCTGTTCATACCTTTATCTTTGTCAGTTTCTTCTGTCATTTGCCTCAGTCAGTTGCTTTGCTGGTGCTGTGCAGCAAAGGAATCCAGAAGGTGAATGAGGTGATCCAACAGGCAGAGGATGGCAAGAGTCGCAGCCTCCTGTGCTCTGGGTGGCTGGTCCCCCAGCCCCAAAGCACTGAGGGGGAGCATCTGCCAGACCCATGGGTGGCTGCTCCCTCAGCCCCCGTGCCCCCAGCCCCGGAGTGCCTGGGCTGGCCCCTCATCTGTGAGCTCCGAGGGGCTGGTGCCACTGACTGGGCTGGGACTGCTGCTCTTCATCCCAACTGCTCAGTCAGAGCAGGTCTGATTCGAGCTGGTTGCCTGGGAAAGCCAGGCAGGGGTGATGGGTTGCTCAGTGTTCAGTCTCCAAAGGAGTGACCCTCAGGTGTGTGGTGATGCAGTGGCACAAACTGTGCCCTGTCGGTGCGGTCTTTGCCTTTGTCAGCCCCAGCACCCTGACATCTCCTCACAGAGCTGCCAACGCGCATTTCTGGCTGACAGACAGAAATAAATTGATTTATGGTTTGCAGCAGGTTCAGCTGCCCAGCCTGACTCTGACTCACCTGGCATTCCCCAAGCAGACAAAGCCGGATCCCCCAGCCCCCCCCAAGCCCGCGGGGCCGCTTACCGCAGCCTGCGGAGGAGCGCTCGGCTGGTCCCTGCGGCGGAACCCGGTGCTGCTGGTGGGATCCCTCGCGGCTGCTCTAGCTCCTCACCATGGGAGTGGCCAGGAGTGCTCCTGTGGTGAAGCCCACGGAGCAAGCCCACGGCTGGAGGAGCAGCTCAGAGCATCCCAGCTCGGAGACCTGGATCTTCCTCTGTCTTGGAACTGGCTTCTCAGCCAGAGACAGCTACCAATCCCAGGTGACACTCTCAGAGCTTCTGCTTTTGTTTCCACTAGAAGAGAGAAAAAAATAGAAATTTTAAAAATAATTAGAGGTTTACTTCCTGCTTTTGACTTACTAAGAGTCCCTATTTTTAAAAGAGACCATGTATTTTGTAAGACTGTGCAACTTTTCTGAGCGTAGAGTTGCAGTCCCATCTACTACCTCTTTGCCTTGTGATTCTTTAGGGTTATTTTTGTACACAGCCTTACTTTTAAAAAAAAAAATAAAGCAGTTGAGAGAAGTAGTGATTGGTTACTTTGCAGACAGTAAGTATATTACTGAACAAAATATTTATACCTTATATGACTTGCAGAGCAGTTCTCCAAGTTTTTAAGTTGTTCACAGCATATGATACATTTTATTAAAAGACCAAGGATAACCACTTACAATTTAAACAAGCTATACATATTTCAATTTCTTTGGGAAGTGCAAAATAGTATTTTAGGAGTCGGGCTACATCTTTTTTTTTTTCAAAGGACTTGTACATAACAGAGAAGTGGCACACAGCTTCTTAACATCTGTCTGCTATTTACTAATCTGCTACTGAATATCAGTCCAGGGGACAGCTGGGAGGTTTGGTCCATCTGTGTCCTCTGACTCTGTCCTTATAGGTACATACAGAATTCATAGTATCAGATTACATTTTTCCCCCTTCTCTTTAGTGATTTCATTTGGCACTCTGTCTTCCACCCTGATAACCTCAAGAGATGCATTTTGTGACAGCTAGTTTGTTACTGTTATCCCAGCTTGGGCTGTTCGGGTCAGATTTCTGCAGGTGGTGACAAAAAAGAAAAGAGATTTCACTCTTATCTGGTCTTTCCAGGATGACTCTTCAAGTCATGAGTGCAACCAGCGCATGATTCTCCTGTACGGCGTTGGGAAGGAGCGTGATGAAGCAAGGCACCAGCTGAAGAAGATTACCAAAGACATCCTCAAAATCCTGAATAAGAAGAGTACGACTGAGATGGGTGGTAAATGCTGTCATGCTGCGGGGAGGGAGCCTGTAGTGATGGTCACGGGGGCTGAGAGGTGCTCAGCAGGTTTTCTGGAGCCACGCATGCTGGTCATGGAATTTGGCTTCTGTGCCCTTTGCAGTCCCTGGGTGAAGTCCTGTCCAGAGCCCCACAGCTGGACCAGGATGGCCAGGGAGCACTGGCTCTAGAAATCCCTGGTTCCTGTTACAGCAACTGGGCTGCAAACACTTGCTTTAGGCTGAAGCCTGGAATGTGAGAGACTGGCCAGAGACTGAGACACGTTCCTTTCTCTCCCAGTAAAACTCTGTGGCTGGTTTTCAGTTTTTCTGGGGTGTTACCGTTTTGTATTGGAGCAACCTCCAAGTAGTTTTGGTACTGTGACCTGCTGTGGTGTGTGTTTGTCCCAAGTACAAGGGAACACTGAGGCAAGGAGGGTTTTATGGAATCGTGGGTAAAGCTTACTAAGATTTTTTTTGCCTTTTAAATCAATAATAATGCAAAACTACAAGGACTCCATAAAATAAAAAAATGACCAACAGAATTTTTTCTCTGTTAAGTTGGGGATGAAGAGCAAAAAGGCAGGAAGACCAAACAAGAAGCATTTCCAACCCTAGAGACCGTGTTCACAAAACTGCAGCAGCTGTCCTATTTTGATCAACACCAGGTGACAACCCAGGTACTTCCCTTGAAAAAAAATCATGGCCTTTTACTTTCTGCTGTAGAGGTGCCAAATAGGAAGCCAATCTAGGTTTTTAGAAGTGTTTTGTATATTCAAAAAATTCTCAGTGCTCTGCTGCTTCAAAGGCAGGATTTTGCTGCCTTGGTGTTGTAAAATACCTGCTTCAGTGGCTGTTGGGGGTTTGTTTGTTTTTTTCTGATTGTTTTGCAAGAAGCTTTCTGGATTAGTACAGCTGTCATAATTTTTAATGAAAAATCTGAAACAAATTTTACATAAATTTCTGTTAGCAACATTGTTGAGGGCTCGTTAGCACTACTTATTAATCAGTCTCTTGCACATGTGTAAGATCAGTTCCTGGGTCTGTGTTCATGCAGTAAGATGCAATGAAAAATGTTTGCCTCTTTAAAGCAAAATACCACACAGATTAAAAATCAGTGTTGTAGATGTTCAGAACAGTTTGACTCTCAGCTGTAAAACAGCAGAATATCCTTTTCTGCATTGTCAGTTTTGAAAATAAAATGGCATTGGGACTGAGACGCAGGATAGTAGAGTAATAGATACACTCATGTATGATTTGTTAGTGCTTTTAACTGCAAAATGCTGTCACTTGCTGTTACCACTTACAAAACAGAATTTTTTGAGCACTGGTCTATCTGAGAAGCCCTCAGTCACCTTACAACTTTGACATTTATTTTCCCAGATCTCCAGTAACGTTCTTGAGCAGATAACAAGTTTTGCCTCAGGAACATCCTATCATCTTCCCTTGGCTCACCATATACAGCTTATCTTTGATCTCATGGAGCCAGCACTGAATATCAATGGACTTATAGACTTTGCAATACAGGTAAACAAAATCCATCTGGGGAGGTTATGTCAGGATAAAGCTGTGATACATTTTCTGTAAAGCTATGAAAACACCAGGAGCTGGGCTGCAGATTCTCCTGATTTACTGCCATACACTTTAATCTCTTTGGGTTTCCTGACCTCTCAGAATGCCACTGGCTTACTTGACAATTATGGAGAATCAGTAGATGTTTTTTATTTTCAAATATTTCAAAATTAAGAAAATTCTGGATTTTCTTTTTAGCACAGAGTATTTTAGGATGGGCTTCACTGTTTCAGACTGAACCATTATATTGCACAGCAAAGCATCTGGGTGCCAGAAATGCCACGTGTTTCTGAAGAGCAGGTCTGAGGGATGCCTCTTATCCTTTAACAGTTTATTTTGCTCCTTCTTGGCCTTGCTCTGTAGTGGATAAAGGAATTCCGTTTTGGTTTGCCATGCAGTTTATGCTTAAAGTAGTTTTGTTTGTTTGTTTTTAGTTTTGCACCTGTTTTACACGTGTAACTTAGAAGCTATTTTGAGTTGACAGTCTGTGTGCACGTTTGCAGCTGCTGAACGAGCTGAGCGTGGTGGAGGCCGAGCTGCTGCTGAAGTCCTCCAGCCTGGCAGGGAGCTACACCACGGGGCTGTGTGTCTGCATCGTGGCCGTGCTGCGGCGCCACCACGCCTGCCTCATCCTCAGCGCCGAGCAGACCGCCCAAGTCTTTGAAGGGTTCGTGGCAGCTGCACTTTTCCAAAGAGTTTTTTTGGTTTTGTTTTGTTCTTTTAATTATTATTATTATTATTATCGTGTTCTTTCTTAGGCATAAAGCGTGTTCAGGTCCAAGCAGTGAGAGCACCAGTGCTGTTGGGGAGCTGGTGGATGGCTCAGAGCTCAGTGACCTGCATACTTGGCAGCCTGGGGAAAGGGGGGGGTCGTGTGTCTGTCTCCTGCCCCATTTGCCATGTTGTGCCCTGGGCTGCCCCAGTGCCTCTGTGTCCTGCCGCCTTCTCGGGGCGCAGGCAAGTGCCTGGGTGACACCAAACTGCACAGGAGCCCCCAGCCTGTAGGCACAGGGTTTGTCATTGCATCTCCCAGCTGATATGGGGGGTTGTGTGAGGTGTAACAGTACGAGACACGTTTCCAAGGTACGTTGGAACCAACTCAGAATGGTTTTATCTCTGCAGGCTGTGCGGGGTGGTAAAGCATGTCGTTAACCCCTCGGAGTGTTCCTCCCCAGAAAGGTGCATTTTAGCTTACCTCTACGATCTCTACGTGTCCTGTAGTCACCTGAGAAGCAAGTTTGGAGACCTCTTCAGGTGGGTGGAAAAATCACTCTAGCCTGTAGAGGGATGCCTGCTGCTGTGGTTTCAGTGTGGTTTCCTCTCTGTGGGAAACACACCGTGTCCTTTGCTGCTCTCCTTCACGGATGTGACCCTCTGGCTGGTGCCGAGCGTGGCACGTGGTCCTGATCCAGAAGGTGCTGGCGCTGTGCCTGCGTGGAGGAGCAGGGGCTGAGCCCTCCTGGCAGCCCTTGGCAGCACTGCAGGCGGGCAGGGACTCGGGGACCCGCAGCCCTCTGGTGTGGGCCAGCTGGGTTGGGCAGGAAAAACGGGCTGGGACACCCACGGAGCTGGGTGGGAAACAGACACAACTCCCCTGGCACAGCTCAGTGGTCTGGGAAGTACTGCCTTTGATGTGGGGAGAGGCACAAACATGTTCGAGTTTGCCAACTTTTGTGCTCTAATGTTCAATTCCTTGATTTTTAAATTAAAAAAAAAAAAAAAGCCAAACTAGGTACCCACATGCTGTATTTTTGGCCCTCACTTTTTAAAGGGGGCGTCGAAACCTTTCATATGCAAATATGCCTCTTGTGAGAGTTACAAACCACCTCAGTTACTGTTTCCCCTCCTAGTTTGTATACCTGGTTTTGGTTTGCGTATTTCACCTTTGTGGTTTTTCATTTTGTAGGGAGCAGGAAAAGAGTTCTCAGTAATAATGTTTTAACAGGTTTGCAAAGACATGGGAACAGCAGCATTTAATGTGAGAAACACTAGGAATAAGAAATATGAAATATAGAAGAGCTGCAGAAGTGTCTTAGCTGTATGTTCATTTTTCTACTCAAAATCTAAATTAACACAATAAAACACTAATGTTTTATTAATACTAACTTACAGTGGCAAACCAAACCATCATCTGGTAATATAGAGATATTTAGATAACTAAATAATATATTAAGTATGTGAGATACAGCACTTAATTTGAAGCCCCTTTTTTCAGACAAGAAGAGTTAGAAATTCTCTGAAAACTGGTAATGAAATGTATGTATACATTTTTGAACAGCGGCGTGTAAGTTAATACCACACTTATTTTCTTCTTAGAATCATGGAGTTGATTTGGTTGGAAAAGACCTTTAAGGTCATTGAGTCCAACTGTTAACCCAGCACTGCCAAGTCCACCTTCATTTCCTTGCTGCAATTAAAACAAACCAAACACCAGCTGTCTGTACATGGCAACTGTTCTAGCTCCTTTTTAGCATGCTGCCAGTCCAACTGTTTCTTTCTCTAATTCAGTTTGAAGCTACAGTAAAGTACAATCCTAAAATGTTCAAATTTAGGGACTCACCCTCTGTATGTTGCAGTGCTTGGACAATGGCTTCTGAGATCCCCTGCAGTGTTTCTCATGGCTGGGTTTTGTGAGGGAGCTGCATGGCTGCCCCCAGTCTGCTCAGCCCACTTGTATTCACTAAACTTCCGTTTTTTAAGTCATTCCTTCACTTTAAAAAAATCTTATCTCCTGGCCACTCCCTCAGGGTTGCTTCTCGTGCAGAGCCTGCTCTACTCACACAAAAAAGAGCAAAGGGTTAAGGTCAGGCATTACCCTTCTTCTAGATTAATTACCAAATGTAGAGTTTTTAATTTAGATACGTTTTTTCATTTTTCTTTAATTCATCCTTCTTGCCAGCACTGCAGTTCACTGTGCCATAGCACATGGAGAGGGGGAGCAGTGTCGTGAGGCACGGTTACAGGTCACTGGGGGGGCATCTGATGCTCCAAGAAGGTGTTGCTGGGGAGGAGGAACCGTGTGCTCCTCATCCAGCTGCTCACAAGTTCAGTCATAGAAATGTCAGAGAAACAGCTTGGAAACTTGAGACTTTATTTGCAGGAAAACTTGGATGAAATGGATGTATCAGCCTCATTTTCTGGTAGATGCTGCGTATCAGAAATGAGTTTGAAAACGTGTACAGAGTCCCACTGGGAGTTTCTGACCCCACATGGTATGTTCAGTGCTATTTCTCCAACTCTCCCTCTTTTTGGCTCTCAGTAGTGCCTGTTCTAAGGTGAAGCAAACCATATACAGCAATGTTCAGCCTTCAAATTCCAACCTCCTGTGGGACCCAGAGTTCATGCTAGATTTTATTGAGAATCCTTCAGCTCACAGCATTAACTACTCCATGCTGGGCAAGATCCTGAGCGACAGCGCAGCCAGCCGCTACAGCTTTGTGTGCAACGCGCTGATGAACGTCTGCATGGGCCACCAGGATGCGGGCAGGTGAGGCTGGAACGGCAGGGGATTTTTACAGGGTACAGATGAGGTTTCCTTCCACCTTTCTGGTTTGTGTCTTTTTTGCTCTTGTTTTCGTTCATTGCTCCTTCTGGTTGCTGCAAATGTGTTGAGTAAGTTTCCTCCGAGTTATTTCATTTAGTCCATCTGCAGAATTTAGCAGGAGGCAGTTTGTCGCGGACCAAGTAGAAGGCACTCCCTGTAGGACGGGCGCTGAGCTTTTGTGTTGGCCCCTCTGCTGCTCCAGACACCACAGCTCAGCACAATCTTTCATAGAATCCTATCACAGAAGCCTGTAAATGAGGGAAGGTTCTGCAACAGGTCATTTCCTTCTTATGATGCGGTTGGCGTTGAATTTACGAAGTGTGTAATTTGTTCAATATGGAATTCATCTTCATAGGTAATATGTAGATTAATTTATTTTTTTTTTAACTATGAAGAGTTTTGTTGGATAGAAACTACTGGAGTTATAACAGCTGTCAGTTGTGGCTTGGACCTCATGGTGCACAGTTGAAGTTGATCACCAATGACAAGATTTTAGGATGGGATTTGCACTTCAGCAGGTTGTCCACTGTCTTACTGTGATTGTCTTCTGACTCCAGCAGGTGCTGGCTCCTGTCCCAGTTGGGTGGAGCTTTGCTCTGATCCAGTGTGACACACTTCTTGGGTCTTATGCCCATGTGAGACCTTTCTAGATGATCTCAAGGTACTTACAAGAAGTATGATGAAGAACCCTTGCAGTGAAACAACATCAGTGTCAGGGTTTTACACTGACAGTCTGTTTTCTTTCATAATTCACATGAGCTTCTCTCTGTTGCTTCCTCCTTCCAGGGTGTGCCCATATTCCCTTGGCCATCTTTTGCAGATGTGGCACTGCAGTGTTGAACCTGTGTGGCACTGGTTTTCCATTCTGCAGTGTCTGTGCTGCAGAGTGACACGGACACTGATATTTGGATCTAGTCTTTACCTCTGCCCCCAGCACATTTATTCCTCTTACGCAATCAAAACTTGGTGTTCTGCTCTGATTCCGTCCCAATTTTTAAGAAATTCTTGGTTTTGATAGTTAGGCCTAGGTGCAGCAGGAGGTGACAATCTTTTTTAAGGCTGCTGACAGATCACAGAACTCAAGAAAACTGTGGAGTTTTTTTCTTTTCTGATTGACTCCTGCCCAAAATGTTGGCAGTTCCTGTGTTCTTCTCCCTGTCCCCAGTATGAAGCCACCTCTGAAATGTCCAGTGGAGGCCACAAAGATGATCCGAAGGCTGGAGCACCTCTGCTATGGAGATAGGCTGAGAGAGTTGAGGTTGTTCCACCTGGAGAAGGCTACAGGGAGACCTTAGAGAACATTCCAACACCTGAAGAGGCTGCAGGGAAGCTGGGGAGGGACTTTTGAGAGGGACGTGGAGTGATAGGATGAGGGGGAACGGTCTGAAACTGGAAGAGAGGAGGTTTAGATTAGGCATTAGGAAGAAATTCTTCACTATAAGGGTGGTGAGACACTGGCCCATGTTGCCCAGAGAAGCTGTGGCTGCCCCATCCCTGGAAGTGTTCAAGGCCAGGTTGGATGGGGCTTGGAGCAACCTGGTCTAGTGGGAGGTGTCCCTCCCTGCCCATGGCAGGGGGGGTTGGGCTTAGATGGTCTTTAAGATCTCTTCCAACCCAAGCCAGTCTGGGATTCTGTGAAAAGTGGGGTGTTCTGGGCAGAGCAGAGCAGCTGAGAGGAAGCAGCTTTGTAAGAGCAACAAAGGGGAACAGCTAAATGTGGCCAAACAAGTTTCACTGTGGAACAGAGAAAAAATAACTTGCACTGGGATGAGTCAACTATGCTGGTTTTCAGAGCATTAGGTGTCTGTGAATCACGCTGTGATCCCCCACTGGGCCCTGTGCCCTCTGAGGGGCAGCTCATTCCCCCCAGCTGAGGTGTGGGCTGCTCCTCCCCTAGGACAGGAGAGCTGGCCGGGCACAGGGTGGGACGGGTGTCCCCGCTGGCCTGGGGACACGTGCACACACACACTCCTTTACAGGATGTTTTTGCATGGCAGAGGATGGAGCCAGGGGGGCTGTGGGCAGCACGGACTGGGGGCTCCGACCACTTTCCCAGGGGGCTCAGCCCAGGCAGGAGCACAGGGCCCACAGAGTAGGGGTCAAGGCTTTTGGCACTGTCTCCCATAACATCCTTGTGAGCAAGCTCAGGAGGTGTGGGGTAGAAGAGTGGACAGTGAGATGGATTGAGAACTGGCTAAACAGTAGAGCCCAGAGGGTGGTGATCAATGGTGCAGAGTCCAGCTGGAGACCTGTGACTAGTGGAGTTCCCCAGGGATCAGTGCTGAGTCCATTCCTGTTCAACATCCTCATCAATGACCTGGATGAGGGGACAGAGTGTGTCCTCAGCAAGTTTGCTGATGATTTGAAGCTGGGAGGAGAGGCTGATTCACCGGGAGGCTGTGCAGCCATTCAGCAAGATTTGGACAGACTGGAGAGCTGGGCAAAGAGGAACCTAATGAGGTTCAACAAGAATAAATGCAGAGTCCTGCACCTGGGGAGGAATAACAACATGTATCAGTACAGGTTAGGAGCTGACCTGCTAGAAAGCAGCTCTGTGGAGAAGGATCTTGGAGTCCTGGTGGACAACAAGTTATCGATGGGACAGCAATGTGCCCTCGTGGCCAAGAAGGCCAATGGTCTCCTGGGGTGCATTAAGAAGAGTGTGTCCATCAGGTTGAGGGAGGTCTTCCTTGCCCTCTACGCTGCCCTAGTGAGACCACATCTGGAGTGTTGTGTCCAGTCCTGGGCTCCCCAGTTGAAGAGGGACAGGGATTTACTTGAGAGAGTCCAATGGAGGCTATGAGGATGATGAAGTGACTGGAACATCTGTCTGATGAGGAAAGGCTGAGAGATCCAGGGCTGTTTAGTCTAGAGAAGAGAAGACTGAGAGGAGATCTTATTCATGTCTATAAATGTCTAAGGGGTGGGTGTCAAAAAGGAGGAGCCAATCTCTTTTCAGTCATGCCCTGTGATAGGACAAGGGGCAATGGATGCAAACTGGAACACAGGCAGTTCCACCTCAACATGAGGAAAAACTTCTTCACTATGAGGGTGATGGAGCCCTGGGACAGGCTGCCCAGAGAGGTTGTGGAGTCTCCTGCTCTGGAGAATTTCAAGACCCGCCTGGATGCATTTCTGTGTGACCTGCCCTGGATTCTGTGGTGGCCCTGCTCTGGCAGGGGGGTTGGACTTGATGATCTCCAGAGGTCCCTTCCAACCCCTACCATTCTGTGATTCTGGGGTGGCACAAAGCAAAGGCCCTGTGCTGGTAGGTTGGGTGGATGGTAGCTGTGGGGGGACAATCACATCCTGTTTTTTCCCCAGATGCCCCATTTGTCCGCAACTGAGTAACACCACGTTATATAGTAGCATAATCACATTTGGACACAAACCCCCAGCTTAAGTAGGGAAACACCAGTTCTTCTGCCAAGCACTGACCTGCTTTGACCTAAATATTTATTGTTTACAAAGTATCTTGCTTGTGTGCCAGGTTTTCTCTTCTTTCCTAGGATTAACGACCTAGCAAACCTCTGCGCAGAGCTGACGGCGTGCTGCACGGTGCTCAGCTCAGAGTGGGTAGGGGTTGTAAAAGCTCTTTGCTGCTCTTCAAACCATGTCTGGGGTTTCAACGATCTGCTCTGCAGTGTGGATGTAAGTTCAGTATCTTCTGAAGTACCTGTCAAACCTATTTTCCTTGGGTGCACTGAGGCACTGTAAGGTTTCCATTCAGTACGAGATGCTGAGCACAAATTTAGTCCTGTATGCATTTGAGTTTTCAAGGCTTTTGATGAGATTCCTAATTAATTTGTATTCTTTCCTACATCCTCAGGGTTAATGTAGATTTTGGGCAGTGCTTAGATTTTTCTCTTTGAATTTATTTTTTCTTTATAATGGAATGATGTGGAATATCAGAAGTACTCTGGAGGAGCAGGCATGTGCATGTACTTTTTCTGAAATGCTCAAAGATGTGCAAATAACTGTCCCTATTCTAAACACCCTGTTTTGGTGTTGGCTCTTGGGTTGTAGAAGGGGTACTACACCTTGCTCTTCCTTACTCACCTGGTGTAAGTTACTGTAGTCCTGTTGAAGCCAGCAGGATTATGGTGACTAATGTTATCCAATATCTAGTTCAGTACAGTTATCTACAGTGGGATTACAGGTGCCTGTAGGAACAGATTGAAGCTGGGCACACTGGGGACATGTTCTTGGAAGTCCTGAAGCTAAGGAATGAGTACTGATGGCATCAGTTTTCACAGAATGATAACATTTTCTCGAGTTTTTATAAGACTAGTGCTTTTCATTTCATAATTTGTGGTGTTTGAAATAGGTGTTTGAAATAGGTGTTTGTTCAAGTTAAGAGCTATAAGTATTTGCCATAAAATGTTTGATAAACACATTAAAATGTAGAGAGGAATACTTCTGTGTAAACATTTTACCTTTTATTCTTATAGTGAATTCCTTAATAGTCCTGGCAGTGGGCTGTGCACTGTTATGTGAAGCCCTGCAATGTTTTCCCTTCCAGGTGAGTGACCTGTCATTCCACGATTCCCTGGCCACTTTCATTGCTGTTCTGATTGCCCGGCAGTGCTTTTCTCTGGAAGATGTAGTTCAGCATGTTGCACTGCCTTCCCTTCTTGCAGCTGGTAAGAAAACAGCAAGAGAGAAACTTCAAATGAAAACTTAAGGTTTCTTGAGAAGTCTCCATGGCCTGAACAAGTGGCGTGTTCCCAGCACACTGTCCCCTTCTCTTGGGCAGCCCCACCTTCTGCTCTCAACTCTCCTGCCCTGTGCTCAGTCCTCCAGTGCCTGCCAGGTCTGCTCAGGGTGTGCATTTCCTCCTGGCCTCATCACCTTTGCCTCCAGCCCTGGGGTGCTGTAGCTGTGATCCTCTTTGTTGACTACTTCACACATTTCTTTTCACTTTCTGCTTGCATTTGTGTTTCTTATTTCTACTTTGATGGTCAAAAGCCATTTCAACCATGCATTCTTTTCTGACATTAGTTAGGTCTCTTGCTTACCAAGAATCATACTATTCCTTCCTGGTTTTAATCACTCAAGGCCATAAATGCTGATTCCTGTTAATGAAATTATTGTATTCATATTTAAAATGGGCCTGTGAGGTAGAACATCTCCAGGCCTGCCACTGGGACTTGTGAGGTCCTGGGCAGATGCCTTATGTCCCCGTCCCATCTTCTGTAGCCTGTGGAGATCCAGATGCTGAGCCTGGGGCGAGGATGACCTGTCGGCTACTCCTGCACCTCTTCAGGACACCCCAGGTCTGCCTCTTTCCCCAGGGAACGGGTGAGTTCTTCTCTGTGGTCTTTTCATTTCAAAAAGTGAACCCAGATGATTTTTGATGGCTTCAGATTTCACATGTGAGAATATCCATAGTGCAGGCAGAAATTATTCGCAGCTGCAGGGGCTTCAGGAGTGAAAAGCTGATGCATTGTATTCTTGCCTGTTTGGGAAATGGTTTCTATGCATGTAAAACTATACAAGTTTGCTGAAACTTACTCATTATCAACACCTGGCCACCCAGAAGTGGCATAATGTTGACATAAACCTCAGCCATGATAATATTACATCTTAAAAAAGAAAATTAAGTTTCGACACAGCATCTGTGTACACTTCAGCCAAGAGGAGTACATCTAAAAGAACTGTTCTGTCCTGATAGTTCTCTCTTTCTTTTGGAATTCCACTGAAGCAGTCCTGTGAGCCTGGGTTTGTGCTGGTGCTGCTGTTGGCAGTGGTGGAACATATCACAGTTTCCACCTTCCTTCATGCAAAGGACTGTCAGGGCAGTGGCAGCTCCTGTGGGCGCTCTTCTTGCAGTGATACACAAAGTAACAGGGATGCACATCGTGCAGTTTGGTAGCTTTACAGGGACACTGAAATGAAATGGGATTTTCAATAGGGTGTAAGAAAGTATGTAGTCCAACAGAAGAAACCTGAGGAAATTAGTTCTCAGAATGTATTAGTGTAGTTCCCTTTCCTTTAAATGTGAATAATCTGTGGTCTGACCTGTGTGTTTGCCACAGACCAAAAGAGGAAGGAAAAGGACAAGGAACCAACACCTAACAATTGAAAGGGAACAAGCCTGGAAATAACCTGTCTGTTGACTTAGAAGTGTTTCAGCAAACTTGATGACAAGACTATTTCTATGGGAAAGTGAAATTGAAAGAAAACAAATTTCCAGCTCTTAAGTGGTGTCATATTGTTCCGTCTAATAGTAATGTTCATTCCTGTTTTGACCACAAGTGAGTGAGCTTTTGCATATCGGAGCAAAACAAGGAAGAATACTGAGTAACAGAAACATGTGACATGGTCCCAGGCTTCCCTAGAAATAAAAGTAGATTTTAATGGGTAGGAAACCTCCTGTCTGAACTCTACAAATCAAACTGTGACCATGCTGCAGGCTTTGCTTACACATGGCTCAGTTAACTGCCTCAGAAGGTTCATCCTTCTTTTCTCCCTCCCTCCCTGGCTTTCACTCTGTTCATCTTCTCCTTGAAGTCAGGAAAAACACTCACTGCCTTCTTTTGCAGTCTGCTTCTGAGCTGCAGGATTAGGCTTAATTGTGCACCAGGCATTTATATGAATTAATTTTGCACCATTTGTTAAGAAGACCAGGTGAGGGAAGTAATTTCCTAAAGCTGGGAAGTCAAAACCAAAATACGTTTCAGTGTCTCCTTGTGGTTCAACTTGCTGTTTACATGGACACAGTGTGATGACAGGCACCTTTTTCTATCTAAGTGATCCTAGCTTATTTTTATACTAATCCATCATAACCATGCATCCCAGTTGATTTTAATGACTTACCTGTTGGTCTTCGGTTTCAGAAAATTCCATTCTCCATTCAGTTATTGTACTTCTGTAGCTATTCTAGATGAAAAGGGAATTTTAGTTGGTAAATAACAACCGTATTCTGCAAGTTTTACTCCTCTTTCTATAGGAAAATTATTTCCTGGAATTCGTTCTTCTTGTGACCGTCACCTCTTGGCTGCTGCTCACAACAGTATAGAAGTGGGAGCTGTATTTGCAGTCTTAAAAGCAATTTTGATGCTTGGTAAGATTATGCAGAGTCACATGTAATGGTTTTTGTTTTAGTGTTTGGACAAAAATCATATCGTGCTACTTCACTTCCCTGGGAGTGCTCCTGGGAAAGGAAAACCTGATGATAGGAGAAAAATGAGGCTGCTGTCCGTGCCTCTGTAGCATGTGAGTAGCAATCCTCCACAGGCCAAGAGACAGAGTTTTCCTCTGGTGAGTCAGCCCCAGCTGAGGAGGCTTTAAGCAGATGGGACTTTTTCCTGTTTTGACCCCTACCACCAAATCTCAGGACATTTCAAATTTGAGTCCCCCTCAAATATAGGGAGGAAATACAGTCTCAGATAATTTTTCCCCACTTTTTTCTGTGTTTTACCACAAGTCACGTGTGTCTGTCCTTGTGGAAGTTATAAAAGAATCCTTGCTCAGCAGCTTTCCACAAGAGGCAAGTTTGTTTTCCCAAGCAAGTAACTGCCTCAGAGCTTTGGTTTGGCTTAAGTTCAGCTCTTGTGACCTATGTTGTATTTTTGGAGCTAAGTAAATGTCTGGTTAAACAAGCAAGATCTTCCAGATGTGGACATACTCACAGAGGTGCATATACCTCCAGCTATTTATATCCCCATTGGCCTTTATTGGCCAATGTCTCAGAACTGTTTAAAAAACCCTGTGATCCTTAATGATGTGACTATATTGGGAGAGATGTTCAAGGCGTAGCTATGGGATGGACTCACAGATTTGAGAGTGAGTTTGAAATACGTTTAGGGCCATTGTCTGTGTTCTGTTGCTATTTAGAGTGCTGAGATTTGCTGGTTTTCTTTATTAACGGTGTGTATTGTGGACATTTGTTGTTTCATCTCTGTGCAGGAACGGGCTTTGGCTGGGGTCTGGTGCAGGGTGGTAGGAGGGAAGGTCCAGGCACAGAGTTTATTTGAGCCTTTGCTGCAGCACATCTCCTCCTGTACCTAAAATGTTATGTTTGGAGATGTCTCTTTTTGGCACCCTGCATAAGTTATTTAAAAATTGCACTTGATGAGGTGGAGCTGTGCCAGCACCTTGCAGAGCAGAGGGGCTCACTGGTGTCAGCCAGGCTCCCTCCGCCTGCTCTGCCCTTTTCCATGCCCAGGAAGAGCAGTCTCTCTTCCTGAGAAGTTCATAGCAACGTGGGCTAAGGGGACACTGCTCAAAACTCGTCTCTTGATCTATGGGGTGTTAATAAATCAAAGTAAGGGAGAAGACTTGGAAAGGGACATCTGAGAACAGCGAGTAACCCAACCCTTCCTTAGCTGCCAAAGCAGTTCCATGCACTCATAGACCTTTTCCTGTCGAGCACACGGTGACTTTGTTTCTGCTGGATTTGTATAAACCTTTTCCTACTTCTGAAATACCCATTAAAAAGATGCTGTGCAAGGTGGAGCAAGGGGACAGTGCTTTGACCATGGTGATTTCCAGTCCCAGGGCTGCCCTTTTGGCAGCAGCTGCCTCCCTCCTGCCTCACTCCCAGCCGTGTGCCTGCAGAGATATGTCCCCCGGGGGTGGCTCTGGGGCCAGGGGCTGGGGTGAAGCTTACCCCCTGCTTCTGTGCTTCTGCTGTGCAGGCGATGCTGAAATCGGCAGCAGCAGCAATGTCAACAGCTTTTTGAAGAGTGAAGACTTCCAGAGGAGAGGCATATTAGATGGGCGCAGTGAGGATGAGATCTGGGGTTCCTCTCACACTTTGAAGTCATGTGGAAAAGCTGTTTCCATGGAAACTGCTAGCTTAAGCGAGTATGCTAGATACGTGCTCAGAACAATTTGCCAGCAGGTAATTGTTACTCTACTCTGTCTTCATGTGGAGAAGCAATGGTATTGTATTTGAAAAGGGTAACATAGGGTGCTCAGTGTCTGAGCTCTGATTGGGTTTCCTGGTTTGGACAATTTATGCACTGAGTAACATGTTACTGGGGGGAAAAAATTGCTTTAGTTAGTTATTAGCATCACCCTGCACCCTGTCAGAATGGATGGGATTTTCCTACCTGAACCTTGAACACTTTGAGAAGACAGGAGGACCCACTCACTCCATCAGCTGTCTGCTCAAAGTGCTTTTGCAGCAGCTTTTGGTTTATTGCAAAGTTGCTTTCAAAGTATAGAAGAAATTAATTTTGGAAAACCTGGTAATAGTCTTACACTTCCAGGTGGTACTGAATGACAGAAGACATTTCTGATCTCACATATTACATGAACTATATAGATCACTTCAGGTTTTGCATGTGGAAAAATCCCTTTTCTATTTAGCTTACCAGAAGCTAATACTGCCTTGACACCACTTGTGAACCTGTTACGTGATTACTTACAGGAGTGGGTTGGAGAGCACTGTTTAAAAGAACCTGAGAGGCTGTGCACAGACAAAGATCTTATTTTGGATCCCGTTCTTTCAAACAAGCAAGCACAGAAGCTCCTTCACCTTATCTGTTACCCTCACGGTGTTAAGGAGTGCAGCGAGGGTGACAGCCCTCAGAGGCAGCACATCAAGCGCATCCTGCAGGTAACTCAGCAGCACCACCCAGAGACCCTGGTTTTCAGGTCCTGCTGCAATCAGACATTGGGTTCTCCTTTAAAGATTGTGTGTGCTCAGGATCCCCAGCCTCTGTGGTGAAGCTTTTATAGTGTGACTTCTAGAGTCTTCTGACTTCTGGCTCCACAGCTGGGGAGGAAACAAACGTGTGCAGCAGGCTCAGCACTGCTGTCAGTGCTGTCAGTCCTTAGGGTGCCCCTGAAAAGGGAGCTGCTCTTGGCTGCTTGGGTGGAGGTGCCTACTGCTGCAGCAGGGCTCTGTGGTGAAAGACACTTCTGCTCCCTGGAAAAGGCTCAGATGCCTCCATGGACAGTCCTAAACTGGTAATTTCTTCAAATTCAGCTGCATTAGGACACTTCTTTTCTTAACGTACAAAATGGATTTTCTTTGAGTAGATCTGTGAAGAATCAAGTCAGAAGTATCTGGACCAGGACAAATAGGGATCAGAGTCCTGCAAAATAATAATCTTGGCTTTTGCATTCACTTTAATTGTGTCTAGATGGCCTTGTGCTAAATACAAACATGTCCACTGCGATGGCAATGCCATGGGTTAATGTAATTACCAAGGAAAAAGCAAATGACATTTTCTGTATTCACATTTAACTCAACTCACATTATGCAGAGACTGAGATTTTTATCCTGGAAAGTTGCATGGTTAGAAGTATTGAGTAACAATAGTAGCTGCAAATATGTGGCAGTTAACGAACGTTCTTTAATAGGTCTGATATTTTGGGATGTCATTAGACTACTGAAGAGTCGTGGCTGTGATGATCTGCTTATAAGAGGGGCTTGTGCCTGTAAAGTGTTCAATGCTGAGGCTGACTTTCTTCTCCAGACCTGTGAAGTGCTGACCCTGTGTTTCAATGTTACTTCTCACCTAGAACTTGGATCAGTGGACTCTCCGGCAATCTTGGTTGGAGCTGCAGCTGATGATCAAACAGTGCACGAAGGAGCCTGTGAGTATTTGCTTTCAATCTTTCTTCTCTAAATATTGAATGCAAAAAAGTATGTTAAATGTTAACGTAGTCGGTGAGCAAACATACCACAAATGTGCTAGTTTACTTATGTTTTACTGTAGGGTTCTGGGTCTGTGGCTGAAATGAACAGCTTGTTGGATAATATTGCAAAGGCGACAATAGAGGTGTTTCAGCAATCCGCTGAGCTAAACAATAACTCTTCTAACTCTGGTATAGGCCTCTTCAGTCCAAACTCTGTTGGAAATGCTGACACAAGTAATACAAGACAGAATGGTAAAAAGACATTCCTAAGGTATTTTTTGTAGCACCTTTTTAATTATTTTAGCCAACGTCATGCTTAATTATGTGTAGATTGCCTAGACTCTTTTGCACTTGAAACAGGAATGTACAGAAATGAGTTACCTGAAGGTTACTTCAATTTACCTTCATTTAAAAATAAATATTGTTGATATTCTTGGGTTTTTCTGGAAACCAGAAATTGTGACTGCTCAGTCCACAGTAGTTATTCCAGATGCATTGTGTCGACTGCTTTCTTGAAGCAGTTCAGTCTTATAACAGCTAATACTGGTTGCAAAGCTCTGTGGATGTTTTGGCTGAAGTAAGTTTCTTCTACTTCTAGCTCCTCTGAGCGGCGAGGAGTGTGGCTGGTGGCTCCCCTGATTGCAAAACTGCCTACCTCTGTTCAAGGTAGGGTCTTGAAAGCTGCAGGAGAGGAGCTGGAGAAAGGGCAGCATCTGGGGTCATCTTCTAAGAAGGAAAGAGATAGACAGAAACAAAAAAGGTATGACCTTGGGGGATCCCTGTGCACAGAGCTGAGAGGTGCTTTTGAAGGAGGAGTAGACCGAGGGCTGGATCTCAGCTTCACTAAACCTCAGTGGTTCACTTCTGTGGAGCAAAAAGTTATCAAACCCAGTGTTCAGCTTTCATTTAGTTTGAAGAAATATAATTGATTTTAGAGGAAGAAATGTGAAACCTTTGTAACACACCTTCCAGTGGCTGTTCTGCAGCTTGGTGATGGGAAATGTTAGAGATTAAAGAACAGTTGGAGCACCTGGTGTCTCTTCCCTTCTGTGGCAGTAGAAAAAGTAGTATTTTTCTTGCCATTAAGATCCCAGAATTGGTATGTCACTTAATTCCTGTTGGGAATCTCTACCTTTCCAAGTGCATGAGAATTTTAATGACTTAATGATTATTGATTTTCCTTTAGTAAAATGTTCTTCCACAGTGTCTATAATTTTTTTGTACTTTTTTACAGTTAGGATAGAAATGACGTTGAATATTATACACAACAGGGTCTCCTTGCTTCACATACCAGCCAGCTTTCATTTTGAGAAGCTCTTCCAAAGTACAGTTTGAGAAAACAAATCCCTTCTTAAAGGCTGGTGGTGTTTGGTTGTTGTATATGGTCCCACTGTGAGTTCCTTGTTCTTATATCTTGCTGCTCACCCTCGGTTGGTGCCTGGAGCTTTCCCTGAGCATGGGACCAATAACTGGGCTTCACCACTTCATGGCACTCTTGTAAACTCTTGGGTTGCATGTATTGATTTTGACTTAGGTTGTTGTTAAATTCTGTGGAGCCTTTTAAATCTACTGCTATTTCCCAGCCTCTTCCACCTATCTTATTTTTCCTTTAAGGCTGGAAGTTTTATTTGCTGTCTTTCCATCATAACTGCAGCATGCCCATTGCTGGCTGTTATGCTGGACCCTCCTAGTACATCTGGGCCATTTCTTTGTGTCTTTCTTTCACTTTGTCTTAACATTATGTTTATAGTGGATACCCATTAATCTAAAAATAAGAATGGGAAACCATCTGAAAGCCCTTGCCCTGGCATGGCACATCTCCAGCCTCAGCTGCCCCTCAGGGGACTAGCACTCAGCTAGAATTCTCCTGGAACCCCAGCAGCTGTCATTCTCATCAGTGCTTGGGGAGGAAACTTGGGATTTTCTTCAGACCACTAACATGGATTAGAAACTTCAGCTGCCTAATCTCCATTAAAATTATATCCCAGGTTAATCAAAGTACCCTTAAAATAACAGGTTCTGTTTGAATGAGGCCTTCAAGTGTCCCTGCGACGCTTGGTCATTCCGTGCCTGGAGCAGTCATGATGTGCATTGCCCATGTGTGTATCCTGGCTGGTGCTCTGCTGTGTCCTTTTAATTCCTCTGGCAAGGCTTTAATTTGCTAAAACAGCAAGACACAGATATGCAGGCAATGCCACTTCCAGGAAAAAAACCAGACAAAACAAGGAAGGGAGTGAGGATGGGCAGTACCAGCATAATTTCCTAACTGACTAATGGTGTTTGCCTCTCTTCCAGCATGTCTCTCTTGAGTCAGCAACCTTTCCTTTCATTGGTGCTTACTTGCCTTAAGGGACAGGATGAGCAACGGGAAGGGCTTCTAACATCACTGCAGAATCAGGTTAATCAGGTAAAACAAGCACACAACCATGGGCACCCTTTGTTAGATGTTTTATGTGTCATCAGTTTTATGTGTGTACGATGGTGCAAAACCAGGAAAATTACAGTGTGATGGGATGCCAAAAGGAACAGTCCAAGGAAGGGAAGATGGGGAGGTGTTTGTTCCTATTTGAGAGGGAATATATCTTTTTTTTCTAAAACTGTTACAGAGATATATCATGAACTTGAGTTTGTTTTCAGTTCTGCCTGGAAAAACAAGAAAAGATGTTTGTCCTTAGAGGAACAATCTTCTCAGTGTCTGGCTTGATCATAAAAAGTTTTTAAAAATTTGCAGTTTTCCTTCTTTAGGAAAGCCCTTTATTGTCTCCAGTTGGCACAGATAAAGAGGTTTTCTTATTTTAAAAACCAATGTTGCTAGTCCCAAACAGCCCACTGCCTCCAGCTCTTCCTTTAGATGCCTTGTGCTCACTCACAGCCTCTGCTGATTCTGCTCCAGGCTTCCTGCTCCCCTCTGGGTCATGTTCTAGCCCACAACTGCCCCTTAAGATTGTCTTCCAAATGAACATGCACAGTGCCTAGGGTAGTGGGTGCATGTTTCCATATTTGTGTCTCTAGGTTCTATGAATTCCTGTGACAGTGGGAACTGATACCTGTAGGGACCATATTTTCTCACATTGCCTCTCGGCTCAGGTCCAGGCTGTGATGTGGGTCCACATCCTAGTTAAATTCCTTCCTTTGATAGTTTTTATCCTGACGTTACTCCCACTCAGGCTTTCCTTTTGCTGGATGGCTTCTCCCCTGAATGCAGCTGATCCAGGTTCCCTCAGGTTCTGGTCATTTCTTATCCAGAGATCCCACCAGATCCTGTTGGGAAGCTGCAAGAGATCTATTGACTTACAAGAGATGTATCTACTGGCAAAGAGTTAAATAGAGCGTTTGAACCAGGTTTTTTTAATAAATACAAAGTTACTTATTGTCTTTTTGCTACAACAGGAAGATCAAGTCATGCAATTGATAGCACATTATTAGCTCTTTACAAATTAATTTATTTCCCCACTAGTTTGCTTAATATGCTCTAAACCTTAAACAGGCATGAGGATAGAAAGGTTAACAATCCTTTATGATTCCTTATAGATAATGGTCCCAAATACTTGAACTTCAAAGGAAGAACATTCCTTTGCAGGAAGAAAACAGCCTTAATCAAATGCTTTTTCTTAGATCCTTAGCAACTGGAGGGAAGAACGGTACCAGGATGATGTTAAAGCTCGGCAGATGATGCATGAAGCCCTACAACTCCGTCTTAACTTGGTAAGAAAGACTTGTGTGGTTTTCCTGATGTTACAAAAATTATAACCACACCTGATGCTGCCCCTGGTCCAGGCCAAGGGGACCTGAGTCAGCTGTGACAGGCTCTGGGGTTGCTGTGACTGCACTTAGAGTGAAGCAGCTGTTACCTGCTGCTGCCTGGCATGGAGACATGTACTTTGCTGTGAGTTGGGAAACTCTTGACATGGGAAACATTTGGTTTATTATTAAAGTGGCAAGGTTTTATCCTTTTGTAAACCATAAACCACATACGGAGTTCAGGGGGGAATCTTAAACGAACTCAGCAAAGTTTAGGAGCCAAAAGCAGGTACTGAGAATTGAAACAGTCTCTGTATTTACTGAGCAAGACACAACCCTGAAATAAGCTTTAAGCATTTTCTGTAGTTCCTTCTGAGGAGGAGCTTTTTGCTGGGAGCATGGAATGGGAATTTAAAGTCAGGACTTGGAGGTGGCATTCAGCACACAAGAGCTCATGGGACTGGACAGCAGTTCTGTTCAGGAGTAGCCCATGTGCCGAGGGGAGCGTGGTGCAGAGCCTTGCCATCTGCTGTGCTGTGCTGCAGGTGGGTGGCATGTTTGACACCGTGCAGAGGAGTACCCAGGGGACCACGGACTGGGCACTGCTGCTCCTCCAGATCATCACTTCAGGAACTGTTGATATGCAGACCAACAAGTACGTTTGTGCCATTTCAACGGGCTGATTCATGCTGTTTGTGCTTTTAAGTTCAGACTGCATGTGCGTTATTGTTGCATTTTTCATACTATTACCCTGTTCCTGCTGGAGCCCAGCTCACGTGCTCGGTGCTGGTCTTGGCTGGGAGCTCCTGTGGTTTGGGAAGCTCTGGAGCTGCTGCTGACACTGCTCTAACCAGCACAGACCTGAGTGCACCCCTCACTCAGAGCCTGTGCTCCCAGTGACTGTCACAGCCTGTGCTGGCTGTGGCTCTGAGCTGTGGTTCTAACACGGGGGGTGTGAGAGTCCACCTGCAGATGCATGCTGGGCTTAGGCAGGCAAGGTGGGAGGTGTGTGGGGGTGCAGGAAGCCCTGAGAACCCAGCTGGTCTGCACAGCCACGTTTGGGGCCTTTGCTGTCAGTCCCTGTCCCGGGATCTCTTGGTGATGGGCTGTTCCTCAGGTAACTCTTGTCCTTGCTCCCAGCGAGTTGTTCACAACCGTGCTGGATATGCTGGGTGTCCTCATCAATGGGACACTGGCCTCTGACCTGTCCAATGCTTCCCAAGGAGGGCCTGAGGAGAACAAAAGGGCTTACATGAACCTAGTGAAAAAACTAAAAGTAAGTGTTGTGTCTTGTCGTGTTCAGTGTGTCTTTTGAATGGCATTCTGTGCTCATCTTGTACTCCTGTCATTTCTAGTCTCTGTGGAGGCCTCTTGGAAAAACAGGAGAGACTGAAACAGCACTAGTGATAACAAGGAGGAAAAGAAGAACATAAAAATACAGGAATGTGGGGGTGGGAAGACAGACTTCTGATATTTTCTTGATACTAAATTAAAATTGGGGACCCTGCAAGACAGTTAATTTTGTTCATGTTTGAGACTCTAAATTTGTATTACATAATTTCTACATTCTGTTTAAACAAGAGTTGAAAAGATAACGTACATTTTAAAGAAAACAAAAAAAACCCTGGCAACGCCACTGGTTTAAATTTAGTAAAAGTACAGGGAAATGATTCATCCAGAAACTGGACATTTTCTAATAGTGAAAGCAGTGCGATGCTTCTCTTCCTTTTTCCCCCCTTTCTGTTTGAATGGTCCATGTACTTCTTCTCCAGAAGGAGCTGGGGGACAAGCGCTCGGAAAGCATCGACAGGGTTCGCCAGCTGCTGCCCTTGCCCAAGCAGACATGTGAGATCATCACCTGTGAGCCCATGGGATCCCTGATCGACACCAAGGGCAACAAAATTGCAGGATTTGACTCCATTGATAAGAAACAGGCAAGAGTAAATGTTTGCTCTCCTCTCAGCTTTCCATGGTTTTTGAAGCGCAGGAAATTCAAGCCAACAGGTCCAGTGGATCCAGCACGTGCCTTTATGTGCAGCACCATCAAGTGTTGCACTTGTGCTGCACTCCAGCTTTATGAGGTGCTCCCAGTCACTCCTGGAGCTCCAGCCACAGCAGTGCAGTCTCTTTTGCACAGTTACAGGCTTTGTGGGAGCAGGGATGCCCAAGGTGAGCAATGTTGGGCTGGTCCAGTAATACTGTCAAAAATAGTTGCAAATGACAGACCCATTTTTTTGTGTGAAATCTATTTCTGCTCCAAACATTGTTGCGCAGTTGCTGTTTGCATGATCCACGTGAACAGCCTCAGGCAGGGGGTCAGGCCTGGGGTGGGTTTTGAGGGGCAGGCAGGAGGTGCTGAAGCCTGGCCCACGGGCTCCAGCAGAACCTGGGATGGGGGCCAGGCACCAGCAGCACCCATGGGAGCCCACCCTTCCTACCCTCACCCTTCCTACCCTCACCCTTCTCCGGTACTTGCAGGTAGTCTCAGAGCTTTAGGTAGATATGCAGCTCTGATGGAAACAGTTCTATGCCACTCGTACAAATTCAGGAGTTTGGGTAACCTTTCACTTTCTGCTTTGTCTGCAGTTCACTCACCATGTTTGCCACCTGCCCCTCCTGTTAGATCCATAGTCCATGGGCAGTTGGAGCTGTGTAAGGCACGGGTCTTGAGCTGGGCTTGCTCAGTTTTGCAGTGTAGGCTCTTGGCTGGTGTCAGCCAACTCCACAAAAGTTGCCAAAAAGGAAATTACTTGTGACTCAGAGTTGAGCAGCAGAAGCTCTCACAAAAGTATTTGCTTTTCATGCAGAATCCTGCATTTGAGAGCATGATCCTGCTGACAAAAGACAGGGGAAAAGAGGCAGGGGAAGGAAGTGTATTAGTTGTTTTGAATTTTGGGGGAATATGAAGGGATGCATAATTGTTTTTATTTAAAAGAGAGAGAGCTTAGGATAGAGCTTTTTATTCTGCAGACTGGGCAGGCATTTTTTATGGTTTGACTATGAACTTTTAGCAAAGGTATTCTCAGATTACCAAGTTTGATATATACTTGGTTTTTCTCAAAAACATGATAGATGGAACTTCATCTTTTTAGCATAACTATAAGCATATAGTACTAAAAATAATTTATTATGTCTAGTGGCAGCCTTAGATAGAGCTTAAAATCCCACCAGTGTGCATTTGGTACATTTTGTGGCGAGGAAAAAAATCCTTACTGGATTTTTCAGACTCAAATGATGATGTACAAAAGCAAGTAGTCTGATCTAGTGCTCAACTTTCTTAAAATACTAACTTCACTTTTATTCTGAAACAGGGTCTTCAGGTTTCAACAAAACAAAAGGTGTCCCCTTGGGATTTATTTGAAGGTCACAAAAATCCTGCTCCTCTCTCCTGGGCATGGTTTGGTACAGTTCGTGTTGACAGGAAAGTGATCAAATATGAGGAGCAGCAGCATCTCCTCCTGCATCACACACACACCAAACCCAAGCCACGGAGTTACTACCTCGAGCCCTTGCCCCTTCCTCCAGAGGAGGAGGAGGAAGAGCCCACCACCCCTGTCTCTCAGGAACCAGAAAGAAAGCCAGGAGAGCTCTCAGATCAGGAAAAACTTGCCACGGATGATGAGAAGAAGACAAAGAGCAGGAAGCGAAAGTCAAAATCAAGCTCAAGGGCTGATGTAAGTAGTTGGTGTCCCATACAGAGTTTGAAATATCCCATCAAAGCATTTGATGGTGCACGGGGCTGGCTCAGCTGCCTTCAGCAACTGTTCTGCACCTGGGGGAGCGGGTGCTAATGCAGGGAGTGAATGGAGATGGCCAGGAGGAGGGTGGATTTCTGTCAAATAGAGCTCAGTGTGGAGGAATGTACTGTGCTTAGGGCCTTGTGTGAGACGTAAAATACACTAGACTGGATCTTACTAAATATTATTCAGGTTCTGTATATGCTTTCTCTTGTTTGCTGTAGAGGACAGCTGTTACTCTGCGTATCCATTTCTAAAATATCCCCTGTTCGAATGCTGTTGAGAGCAAACATGTTGGTTCAAACCTAGATCCTGTTCAGATGGAACCCAGTTGGAAAGAAGCTCGTTTATGTAGAGAAACTGTTTTACTGTGCAGTTTGTTCTGGTTTCTGAGACACTTCCCTTTTGGATTTCATGTATTTTGAGATGCGGGTCGCTAAGCTGAAGACTCACTTAAAGCAGGGGTGTGAGCAGCATGCCTGGCACCATCCTGATAACAGTGTGCATTTACCACAGCAGCATTCTGTGTGTTCACATCCTCTTCATGCTGCTGCCCTTCGACTGGTGCATATTGCAGACATGGTGGTGTTCTGTCTGCATCCAGCTGGGTTGTCAATGCCTTGTGTTGTTTCAGTAGCTGTAATTTTAATATAATTTTCTGGCCTTTTTGTTGTTTCAGTTAAGTTCCTGCTATTAGTTATATACTGTTACAGTAAGCTGTCCTGTGCTATACCTCATTATAGCCTGCAGAAAAAAACCTGCTAGTAAGGTAAAAATGGCTAGTGTGTCTATGAAGTTGTTAGTGTTAATTACTGTGGGCAGCCTAAGACTTCATCTGGTTTTTACATCATTGCAAACAACAATGGGAGCTGTCTCTGTCCTTTAATAATTTAGTAGGAAAATTGGCATTATTTATGAGTTAGTAGGGTATGAATGTCAGTAATGCTCACTTTTCCTGTGTATTTTAAGGAATATCCACAGAACACCTTGTACAGAGTGCCTCCCACTTACTCCCCGCTTCCCTCTCCACTGATGCACCCCCCCCCACCTGCCCTGTGGGGCTACAACGTCCTGGGGCAGCCGCAGCCCCCCCGGCTGCTTCCTGCAGAGCCAGCCCCTCCCAGCAGGTACGTGTCGGGGCCACTTCACAAATGGGCCTTTACTGGCGGAGGGAGGAGAAAGACGGGCGGCTGAAACTGCCTTCTGGTTTGAACTCCCTCCGGAGCAGGCTGAGGAGCTTTGTGGGACTCCTGGGATTAGCCAGATTTTTGAAGGGCTCTCTCTGATCACTGTGGATCTGTCGCTACTAAGCTATTAAATGTTTTTGGTGGATAACCAAAAATTACTTACTCTGGGATGTGTGGTGATAGCATAAGGAAGCTGGCAGGAATTTAATAAGGAGTTAAGTAAGAGAGGGGTGATTAAAAGGAGCAAATGACCTTTGGGTTATTTCTTCTGTGGTTCATAGCAAGAACCATGCTGGCTAATTTAATATGTGCTAGATGGAATAAACAAATCCATGGGCTCACTGTTTTCAGTATTGGTGATGTGTGCTTAATTTTGTGTTTTATTTCTTCCAGTCCCAATGTACACAGTTTAACATCAGTGTTGTACTTGCTCTAGAGGGCAGCAGTTGATGGTGTTTTGAGAAATACTCGCGTCCTCACATCTTATGCAACAGAAGTTTACAAGTTTGGTTCCAGTTATAAATGTTAATTTTTTTTTTTCCTGCAGCTACAAGTGCAACTAGATCTGTATTTTAAGTGTGTAAAAGTCTCCAGAATTTACCAGACAGTGGCTAAAATATTGATGGAAATGTGGATTTAAAAAACAAATGTGTAAGATTACCTTCATAAGTCTGGCATATAGATAGATGATTTTTATCAAATAGCAGGGAGTGCATAAATTACTGCCATCATGCTATAAAATTGCCTTGACATAATAAGCTGCTCATATCCTGCTTTTGATCTGACATGCAGCTTCTGTTCCTCAGTAGTAGTCAAACGTTTTATGTGACAGCAGACATACAACAGCCTTTTAACTCGTTCTCATTGACAAGTGGCAGTCTTCGAAGTTATTTTGCCCATTTAATTTTTCAGGCCAATAATCTGGTTTAATGCAGCTTGCTGTCTGCCTCGGCAGAAGGAAGTTCACCTTCGTTATTGTAGAGCTAACGAGGCAGGAGCTGATGGCTTAGCACTGATCTCTAGCGGTAACGCTCCTGCAGAAGGCAGAGAAGGCATTTGTGTTCTGGGTGGATTGTAGGTGGTTCCAGGCTGGATCCGACAGGCCCCTTTGTGCCGGCGAACACCAAGCAGGCGCTGTCCCACCTGCTGCAGCGCCGCTCCGGCTCCGCGCTGCAGCCCCCGGCCCTGCCCGTCGTGGCGCCGCAGCACCAGCTGCTCCAGATGAAACTCCTGCAGCAAGAGCAGCAGCAGCAGCGGCTCCTCAGGCACCAAGCACAGGCACGGGCTCTCCAACAGGTTTGTCCAACCCCCGAGTCTGAAGAGCAACGCGGTGGTTTTGCCTTCCTTTGGGGCTGCCTGCCCTGGCAGGGCCCAGATGACATCTGCAGTTGCAGAAATCCCCCAAACACTGCTTAACCAGGGCCATCTGCTTTTAAACTTCAGTTGTCCTTTGGTCTCTTAGCCCCTTCTCTTTTTCCTGGGTTTCATAAAGTCAGGTTCTGCTTCTGCTACTTGATGATATTCCTGTCCCCTGTTGTGTCATGGGGGCTTTGGCAAGGGAGTGGCACGGTGGAAGACTCTGCCCTGTCGTGCTGTGCCCCTGCACCATGCTCCCGAAAACCAGTGGCTATGGTGCAGGGGCTTGAAGAGCTGTGACTTGTTAGTAACGTTTTGAGTATTATGTATGGAATGAATATGCTCCTGTGGATGGTACGGAGTCCTTTCCACTTTTAGAGTTCATAAATTTCATAAAATATTAGCATAAAAACCACATAAACTTGTTAGCATTCTTAAACAGGAGCATTCCTTGAGTATGTACAGGTGAGCTCTGTAAAGGTGCTGTGCTGCTCCACTAACAAGCCCAGCCTGATCCTGTTTATCCTTTGTATTGTTTGCTGTTCTCTCGCCTGTGCTTTTCCTTTAGGATGTCTGTAGCACTGCTGTACCCCTTCAGGATGGCTTTGACAACAGAATGGTAACAGCTCTGAGACCATGAACTTCCCTTGCATTTTCTCTTTGCACAAACATGCATTTCTTTCAACACCCAGGCTGCACACTTTGCTTTTGATGAGAGTGAGCTGCTTTGGCACTCCTCTCGCCAGGGGCTGCATGTGGGAAGGCTGTGAATACACTTGCACACACACAGTATTTTTTTTCTTGCAAACATTTCCAATAACTGCATCATTGATTAATTTTTTTTCCCCTCTTCTGTTATGTTTCTGGCCTGGGCCTGTTCCTGCTGATGGTCTGTTCCTGAGCTATCCCAGGATGTGCAGTTACTAGAATGACCATATTTTGTTACTTCTAAAACAAGTAACAGCTAACACCTTCCTGTTAAATTAATGAGTTGCATAGAATTCACTTGTTTCTAGGGAAAAGTAATGCTGGCATGGAGTTTCATCCCTAATATCTATGTTGGAAAGCTTTCCAGATGTTAACTAGAAAAGCTGTTTCTGACTTAGTCTGTGGGACTTGCATCCTGACTTGTGGAAGCTGCGGTGTTGTTAAAAGCACTAGCTGGAAAAGTAAAGCAGAATGTGTTTTTGAAAAGGCTTTGCTGCTTCCCCTGTTGTCCATGTTTCACACGTGTGCCATCACTGGTATTATTCCTGGTAGCAAGGCAGCACAGGGTGTATGGAGGCACCACATTGTGCATGCCACTCAGGGGATGGGAGCAGATAAAGAAGAGTTCCAGTGGTGCTGCAGTATTTTATCCCATGTGAGATTTTCTTTTCCACTGTCATATTGCTGCTTGCAGCATGTTATCACAGTCACTTTTAGTCCTAAAGGAAAATGCATCTCTGTAAGGATGTCCTGTTGAAAATGGGAGAGCCTTGGTTAGCAGACTAAGATTTTTTTTTGTTTATTTTTGTGGTGAACTGGGCAACTGCAGGGCAGGAGTGTCCCTGCTCCCAGCTCGTTTCTGCCACTGAGCTTTTGGAGTGGAATGCTGTTAAAAATGGACAAGTACAGCTGTGCAGTATCCCCATGGCACTGAACACACAGACCTGATTGTGTCCTTGGCAAATTCTCATTGCTGGATTTTTACAGTCTTGGTCCTGAAATTAAGCCTAACTTTTTTTTTTCCTCTTCTCTGGTGCTTCTAAACATACTAATGCAGTTACAGGTGAAATCTTTAAATTATTTGCCATTAATTGGGCACAAATACCGAAGCACTTTGAACTGAGTGAACTTAGCTATCTGTGGATCACGTGTATGGAGCTTCCCAGCTGTACTGGTAGGGAGCAGGAGGTGGTATTTGGTGTGTCATCATAAAATTTGCTGCTTGGCATTTTGCCTGCTTCTTCTAGGGGACAGCTAGTAATTGGGTAGCCTGAGAAAGAGATGAAAAATACGTTAATAGTAGAGATTGTCTTTCACTCTGAGCTTCCTGGATGATTTGATGTACTGTCTTCAAGACACTTAGCATATTTTTTTCCTTATCCTTTGCAAAGCCCTGTTTTAAAGGGTGTCTGCAAGAGCTCTGTTCAGTCAATGGCTGTTTCTTAACTGCTGCAGTGTTGCAGTAGTATCAGAAATCAAGTAAATTTTTCCGCTTCCTGTGAGTAAATACAGTTCAGCAGCTTGGCACTGAGCAGCTGCCTTGAAGGAAATGGCCAAGTCTCTCCATGACTCTAGAACACAACTGGGGTTTGTGTCCAGGACTGGACTTGTCTGGGGTGTGGAGGCAGTGTCTGATGGGTGATGTGTCTTTCAGGGTCAGCCAATGGACCAAGCTGCTATTTTCGCTCCTCAAGTTCGCCCCGTATCTCAGCTCCCGCAGTACCCAGGGTCACAGCAAGCACAGGTACTGCTCTGCTGCCACCAGCCCCTTTAGACCCAGCTCCCTCACCCCCAGGCCCCATCTCCGTGCTTGGGACCTGCCTCGTGGGGGGGCCTGGGGGGGGATGGTGAGGCCTCCTGCCAGGACCTTCGTGGTCTGTTCATGCCAAGGCTCACAAACGTTTTTAATGTGGCCATTTCCGAGTTTTTCCTGATGATGTTGCCAGTAAAGGCAAGTGTGTACTTCAGCATTAGGCCTGCAACTTGGCCAGTTTTTGGTGAGACAGTGATAACCGGTTACTGTGTCATGGTCATTCCAGTCCTTGGGATTTGGGGGAGACACAAAGCAAGGGGAGAGGTGGTGCTGGTAGCAGAGCCCTGTTGCTGCTCGGTGGAGTCCGCTCCTGCTGCTTGTCACCAGATGGCAGCAGCCTGAGCCCCCCGGGGGGTGCAGCCAGCGTGGGGACCCCGGGGCGGTGCCTGGGGACAGCGCTGCCTCTCACTGGCCCCGGCGTTCCAGGCCCCGGCTCTTTGTCCGAGCCCATCTCTTCCTCCCCCAGCCCAGGGAATCCTGCTGTTGTTCCGTGCCCTGGGTGACCGCGCTGTCCTGTCTCCCCGCAGAGCGTGCCCCACGGATACACCATGTACGGCGCACAGCAGCAGCCGGCGGGGGGGGTGCCCCCCAGCGGCCCCCCCCGGGGGTACCCCAGCCCCACGCTGATGGAGCGGCTGCGGCAGCTGCCCCCCCAGCCCGGCGGAGCCCTCCCCTGCCTCCAGCCCCCGGCGGGCACTGCGCGGTGAGCCCCCCCTGGATCTGGTCCTGTTTGTGTTTGTGGGACATAACAGCTAATGTTGGATCCTATTCCACTGTACACACAGATATGGTATCTGTGTTAAGTAAACACATGTAGTATTAAACAGTAAACATTCCAGGTTTACCAAACAGTCTGTAGTCAGGAAAACACAAGACCAACTTGGTAGTTTAACTAGCAATAGATGAATGAATTTTGCTCATGCCTCAGCAGACTGCACTGGCCTCCCTTGGGAAGCACAGCTGAGTTGCAGCACCTGTGAGAAACGGGGAGAATTCATTGGGAAAGAAATGTGATGAAACAGAAGGCAGATGGGCCGGAAAGAGATCTGTAAACAGTGTTACAGTGTTAAAAAGTGTTACAGAGTAAGCACAGTGGAAAACTGGAGTTTCTGATGACAGCCTTTCATTAGATTTTTTTGGGGTCTGGCATAGTCCAACTCTGCTCCTAACTGAATCAGAAATTTTCCCACTTTTAATTTATGTGACAACCTACAGGGTTGTGTTAGGAATGAAGCTGTTAACCTGAGTCACCTTGTCTTTACTGAGTTTTAAACAGCTAAGCTGAGTTACGAGCTAGCTAACGTGTTTTGCCCATGTACATCTTTCTGCTGTGTCAGCGTTTATTACTCCCATAACATCCTAAGAAAGTATTTCTGGCTTGGTGTGGTTTTTTCTGTATTTTAGAAGGTAAGAGTTTCTATAATCAGTTTACATTTGTGGTAATGTAACTATGAGATGCTTTGCTCTGGAGAACATTTCAGTGTAGCTCATGTGGAATTCCTGCTTGAAGTGTGGAAACTCATCACTCTTCCTAATAAAGCAAGGGTTGAATGCCTGGATCTGTTCTTGTTTAGAGGAACCCCTTGTTACCTACATCAGCTCCGGGGCTCTAGTATGGCATGGCTTCTCTTAGGGAATGTTTTTCAAAGTATTCATATTTGGCAACATCTTCTTCCTCTAAAACGGAACGTCTTTTGAGTCTGCGGAAGTCTCATGTCGCGGCCTGTAGCAGACTGCTCCTAGACTAACCTGTGCTCTGTCTGTGAATGGAGTCTCACTGCTACTTTTTCCCCCATCAGACTGAGCCATCAGCCTTTGCAGCCCAGTCCACTGCTCGGGGGGGCGCTGGAGGGTGCCTCGGCTGCTGGGCCTCACCTGGCGCTGGGCTCGGTGCCGCTGCCCCCGGAGCCGCTGAGGCAGAGGCAGCAGCAGGTGCGGCAGCAGAGGCTGTTCCAGGTGAGGGACACGGGGCTCGAGGGGCTGGGACATTCCCTGCAGGGAGCTGTGCGGGTGATGGCTTCACTCACTCGCTTGCAGGGTCTCCCAAGCCTGCTGCTATAAGCCCAAACTGCTTTGGCCAAGTGCAATAATTCATTGTTTACATTTGGGACTTGCAAAAGGGACCTCTGGACGTACCTGTAAAATTCAGTACTTCCGTTTTTCAAGATTGCGGAATGCCTCTGGAGAGGGTAAATTTGAGACCCACCTGGCAGAATTGCTGAGACAAAAGCAGTGGCTGTGCTCTCCCCTGTCTGGCCTCATAATGTGTACCAGAAATAAATCAAAGGGCTTGCTGCCTGTCTGGTCTATTTCCTATATTCTGATTTGATGAGATATTTTTAATTTGGGGGTAAGTATCAGTTTATCAGGTAAATATGTAGGGCTTGGCACAAGGGGCAGTAAATTATATCAAAAATCCTTCCTGTGGCCCTTTGAAGGCTGGAGTTATTTTCATGTTTTCATTTTAATGCGCTGGCTATCTGGGCCAGTTCTTCTTGAATGATAGTATATTTTATCTAAATATTTTGATGTTGTAGTAAACCAACTATACCAGCTTTTGAGTGTCTGTGTGTCTATTACTAATGCCCCTGGTCAGCCTGGCTGTGGGTGGGGATGGCAGGGCAGAGCTGGAGGCTTCTCTCCCGATTGGGGCCAGTGTGGTAGGTGGGCCCTTCTCCCCTGCTGGCCCTCAGGCAGCAGAAGCCACCCTGTGTGGCTGGCAGCTGTCCCCCAGTGCTGTCATGTCCCCTCTCTCAGTGCCCACTCCACCCTGTGTGGCTGGCAGCTGTCCCCCAGTGCTGTCCTGTCCCCTCTCTCAGTGCCCCTCTTCTCTCAGTTGCAGCAGCAGCAGCCGGGGCAGCAGCAGGCACTTGGTCTCCAGCCCGTGCAACCACAGCAGCCTTTGGTAAGCAGAGGGGACCCCTGGATAGTGTGGGGAGGTGTGAGGGTAGTGACAGTGGGTTTGTCACCTATGGAGAAGATCGCTGGAGGTGACCTCGCCTGTGGCCACCAATTCAATCAAAACTGGTACCACAGTTGGGCTAATGATGACACATTTTGGCTGAAAAATATTTGTGTTTATGTAGGAAAAGTTCAAAGCTCCATTTCAACATTTTTTGCAGTTACACATAGCAGTATTGATTTAAAACTAATGGTTAATATCCCAAACAATATGGATAATCACCCATAGCAGTTATTTTTACAGTTACTTGGGGATATGATTACAAACGGGTACCAATGATTTTCTAATTCTGTACGTCTGTTCTCCATCACCAGTAAAATAAGACTGCCCAGACCAACTGCTTTAAATCTCTTCTGTTACTGCAGGTGCTGGCCAGGTCATGGCACAGGTGACTGCTCGTGACTTTGGGCCTTTGGGTTTTAGGTTGTACTGCTAACAGGCTGGGGGAAAATGGGTTTCATTGCTTGAAGATCCTTTTTAAATTAAATCATTAGTCATCAACCAGAGCTGCATGAAGACAACAGTACAAACAAAATTGGTTTTTGAGACATTCCTTTATGCTGAACTTCTGCCTGTTCTACCCTAGTGTATGGTTTTACCAAATCACTGTCACTACCAGGTAATTTCTATGGACATGTTCACTGAATTTACAATGTCATGATGCTTCTGTCCTGTATTTGGGCAGTTTTTCAGCTGTATTTAAGGTAGGTGAGGATAACTAGAAGAAGTTTGCTATAGAAAAATGGAGAAAAGAGAGTACTGCTGAAATGGCTCCCTTCTGAGTTTAGAGCAGCAATCAACGTGAGCTGATAGAGAAACTTGGAGGTGGTGCTTTTAAGCGCAAGAGTAAGGATAAATGAAAGGTGTTTATCTGATAGCTATCAAAAGGTCATTTTAATCCATTTTTGAGTTTTTCTTAATAGTGTTTATCTCTTGAACAAACTGCAAGTGAGAGACTGCCTGGCTGCAGGCTCCTCTTTGGGCATGGAGCAGACAGAGCAGAGAGCTGCCTGTGTCCCAAGAAACCCTGTGGGAGTTAATGCTTTTGACTGACCTCAGCAGTCACTGAGGACTGCTAGCCAGGAGTTTACACGATGTATTTGAAGTGAAGTATTTGCTTTCAGAAAGGGAAAAGATGCTGAAGTCTTGTAAAACACTGAGGCTCCCTTCAGTAAGCAAGAGGTTTGGCTGCAGCACAGCACGGGCATGTTCTGCAGCACCTATCGTGTTATTAGTGTGGAGCAGCTCCAGTTTTATTCAGCACAGCAGGTTCCCAAACTGGTCAGGTGTATAGGGTACCCGTGTGCAGAAGCACAGAAAATCACTTCATTAGATGCACGTGCATTTTCACCAAACCTAATGGAGGGAAAATTCTGGGTATTTTTCAAGAAGCTTCTTGGACTATTATGCTTCAACCACACGTACTTGTTTTAAAACACTCCAAAGGCTGTTAATCTTGATTTGTGGTTTTGATTTCCTTTTTGAACAATGCAGCTAGGAAAGCTGCTTGGGGTGACTTGCAAACAAGAGACAGAGGGCTGGCTCTGTCCCTTGTGTCTGGCTGGGCACGTGTCATAGCTGTGCCACACCTAGACATTCCAGGGAACAAAAAGGATGAAGCTCTGTGAGTTCTCCATGTGTCCTTTCTGCACTGGTCCATTGGGTCAGGACCTGCTGTGGGGCACACATCTGCTGTCCCTCTGCCAGATGGGGCAGCCCAAGCCCCTGCTCCTGCAGTGACCTGCCATGGCCCGGTGCCATGTCTCTCCTTCACCCTTCTTGTCTCTGTTGCAGTTTCCCAGGCCTGGCTTGCAGCAGACACAGCAGCAGCAGCAGACTGCCGAGCTGGTCAGGCAGCTCCAGAAGCAGCTCTCCAGTAAGTGTGTGTGTGCAGGGCTTCACACCAAGATGCCTATGCTGGAACATGGAATTCTCTTTCCGAGGTGCTCTGCCTCTTCCAGTGCTGCCCCGCACACTGACGTCCTGCTGACAGCTGGGTACCCATCCTGGTGGGGAGGTAATACCAGAATTCTGGTGCTAGTGCCTCCCCTGGTCTCTGCTGCTCCCCAGAGCAGCCAAGTCCCTGGGCTGGTAGCCCCATCACAATTTGCTGCCTGTTTCTCCCTTCCCTTCTCTAGTCCCACCTCTGGCAAAGACCCCAGGGAAACTGGCAGCTCTTGGTGCTTTAGAGGTGTGGGAGGGGATGTGCGGGCTGTTGTTTGCTGCTGCTGCATGAAACACAGGTGTGTTCTGTGTTTCTGTGGAGCAGAGCTATGGGGCATAAACTCTCCCCTCTGCTTTATCAACCAGGCAACCAGCCCCAGCAGGGAGTGAACCAGTACGGGCATCCTCCCCACTGAGCCCAGACAGAGGGAGACGGCGCGTTACGTTTGCACTGAAGAGCAGAACATTCACGACCCAATGCACTAGTTATTGCTAGAAAGCAGACTTGAGTTTTCTTCTCTTATTATTTCAGTAATTATTTTTTGTGCTGCAGTTGATGTGAATATGTAACAAGGTGGATTTTTTGGGGGTTGGGAATTTTTTCTGTGTTTAACCGGATTTAAATGTATGGTGTTGTGGGCATTTGAAGAATGTTATTGCAGACTTCATGATTTTGGTGCTTTTTAGGTCCTGTTACTTTTAAAGAGGACAAAGAATGCTGGATTTATTTATTTGTGGGAAACATTCTTTTGTTTTTTGGTTCTTTTTGTTTTTTTTTTTAATGAGCTGCACTGGACCAAACTACTGAACTGAAAGGCACTTCCAGTTTTGGCATAGAGGTTAATTTGTTCATTAAAACATTCACCTCTTTCTTTGTTGGCAGAACAAGCATCAATTTAAATTGTGTTTATTTGACTGTAATTTTCATATGCACTTTATAAAGTTCCTTGTTTAAAGTACCAATTTTTTCTTGCTCTCATTGTGGTAAGAAGGTGCTGAAGTGGGTTTATTGCTTGTATTAGGACTTCTTAAAGTTTATATTAAAAACCACAATGTAACATTAATAAACCTACTAGAAGTAGTATTGCTTTATATTTGGTCTTTTTAATATAAAGCTCACCAGGGATCAGTTCTAAAGGGGTGCAGGATGGAGTCACAAGGATTGAACGGTCAGACAGGTTTTGCTCCAGTCGTGTAGGGAAATCTCTGGGAGTATTCCATGTTCTGGGTCTGAGTCTTGATTGCTGGGATAGTTTCAGTGGAGGGAGAAATGTGGATTATCAGCTGAGTGCAGGTAAATTGTACATCAGAATTAGTACAAACAAATCTTTATTATTCAAACCTGTTCAAATACGTCAGAATTTTGCTCGTATCAGAGTTGAAAAAACAGAGTAATTTTATTACTGTTTGATGTAGGAGTTAGTCTAGGTATTTTTTTTTAAATGCATTCGTTTTGAAAGAGCAACATGCAGGGCACTTAAAATAGACATAGGAATCGTTTTTCCCCATTTTGTATTAACTCAATTTGCTTAGTTTACCATACAGAGAGTTTAGAGATGGTGTGATTGTCAGGTGTCCTGTGGGGAGGGCAAGGCTGCCCTGCCCAAGCTGAGGGGGACTCTGCAGGCTGTACAGCCAGCTAATGAAATAGCACTCACTGCATAGCAGCCTGGAGACAAATAAATGTTGATTGGCTTTTACAATAGTCAGGGAAGTTTTACTCATGCAAAAATTATTTCTCTTAATTTTTTTTTTTTTTTAAGTGATTTGCTGTTCTTCATAATAGCCAAAGCTACTACTAACCAGTGAGATTTGTCATCCAACCATTTTGTGGCTACTGCTGCATCAAGGCTGTGGAAGGAGGGAACACCATGCACAGAATCAGGAGACGATCAAACCAGCACTAAAGCAATCCAAGGTGAGGTTAGAGTCTTAAATAACAAAATTTAAAGATTTATTTGACCATTCCAATCCACGATTCTGTAGGTAACAACGTCCTACCGTTGCGAAGCATTTTTTCCTCGTGTATGGAGGCTGCTTCTCAGATCCATCTACTCAACTGGGAAAGCAGAATTCTAAATTTGTATGCAAAGTGATGCAATTGTTTTCTAGTGAGAAATCTTTAAAAAATACTTTTGTGACAACAGGAAAATTGTGCCAAGCTGGAGTGTTTCTACATGTGGTCTACATGTGGTTTCTACACTTGTTCTAAACTGAGATTACTCTCTCATTTAAAAATTAAAAGAAGTTTTCCTGTATATATCATCCCAAAGGTCTGCAAAAAAAGGCTGTGTGAAACAGAGCTGTGTTGTTAGAAATGCTTCACTAGTTTTTTCATAATTGAATATTTATTTTAAAAAAAACCTTATAAAATATTCAAACATATTAAGAAGGGAATCCACATCACAATAAAATTCTCTTTGGTTCTCAGGTGTTCTTCCTTTGTGTGATCCATGTTCATGATAATCACACAAGGTGGACAATATTAAACTAATATGAAAAAGTCTCTACTGAAGATCTCTAGGTACATTTCCAGAAAGTAATTTTATTTGCTTTTCAACGTTGGCTGGCAGAGCAAAAGTGCCTTAAGTTTCTTTTTATTGAAGTCTGCTTTATCACTGAAAGAACCAATGCTGGATGATAACTCTAGATCTAATTTTCCCTAAGCCTTCCCTCTCCTTTTTTGCACGGTCACTGCAGGCTGAAGACTGTGGATGTATTTAGGTACTTACATGCCTGTGGCTGCTTTTGATTAAACTTGCTCCAAGAATGAACTCAGTCCAGCTGTAGCCTTTATCAATAGTCACTCATGCTGTTATTTCTTCTCAAATGATGTGCAGGTATGTTACTGTGGAATCGCTGCCGAGGGGGTTCTTTGCTGTGCACTTGTACACACCAGAATCTGAGGGTCGGGGGTTCTGCAGGAGTAACGTCCCGTGGGGGTGAAGCAGCTCACTCCTCAGTGCTCGGCCTTGCTGACTTGTAGAGAGTATGGAGTGGTCAGGTAATTCCCAGGTAATTTCTGGTTTTGGTATTCCCAGTGCTGTACAGTGGAGCTGAACTGCTGCCCCAGGCACTGTGTGAAGGCTCTGTGGAGGTCTGCTGGTGATCCTCGGGGGATAGGCTACAATGACCACAGGAACAGTTACAGAGGAGTCTCCGGCATCGTTGTGGGCCTTGCACACGTAATGTCCTCTGTCATGAATGGTGGCTTCTCGTATGACCAAGGTGCCGTTCTCCAGCAGCAGGTACTTCCCGTTGAGCTGCGGTCGGTGCAGCACGCGCCCCCCTGGCAGGGTCCAGGCTGTGTGGGGTCTGGGGCTCCCATCCGACAGGCAGTGCAGGGACAGTGGCTCCCCACTGTTGCCCTTCACTGGCCCCGTTGGGCGGGTGAGAATATTGGGCTTCTGGGCAACCTCCAAGATGATCAGCTTTTCAATGTAGCCAACGCTGTTCCTGGCAGCACAGCGGTACTTCCCTGCGCAGTCCCTGTCAGGGCTGTAGATGGTAAGGGTACCACTGCTTCCCGTGAGAAACTGGGGAGTCTTGATGCCTCTGGAAAACCAAGTGCCATTAGGCAACATCCAGCTTATGTCAGGTGGAGGGTTTCCATCCACAGAACAATTCAATGTGATGGTTTTTCCAGGTTTTGCTATTATTCTTTCATTGAATGGATTTTTAAACATTGGTCGCCTTAGCATTTCTAGCACCTCCAGCTGCACCACCAGTGTACTCTCTCCCCCATCATTACGTGCCACACAGATGAAATCTGCTGTGTCAGAAGGCCTTATGTTCCGGATCTCAAGTGTCCCATTTTTGTGCACTACAATCCTGCTCCCGTAATATGGAGCTGTGAGGAAAATATTGTCAGGCATGATCCACATAATCTGTGGGGGAGGTGTCCCTTCTGCCCGACAGTCGAGGTGTTTCTTTGAGTGCCTCACTGCTGTCACTTTCATTATTGTTTTGTTTGCATACAAACCATTTATGATGGGTGGTTTAGCAGCAACATCCAGTTTATACAGTTTTGTGTCATCCCCTCCAGGATTACGAGCAACACACATATAGTCTCCGGCATCTATCAGCTTGACTTGCCCGATTGACAGTGAGCCATTGACGTGCAGGACGTGTCTGGCTGTTGACGAGGAGATCATGTCACTGGAAGGCAGCAACCAGAATATTCTGGGCTTGGGTTCTCCAGCAGCTTCACAGTCCAGTAGTGCCATATCTCCAGCTTTCACTTTAATGTATGTCTTGTAACTGTGCTTTATCTGCGGGGCTGCCATGACAACCGTGATGTGTATCTTCATTTCATCTCTGCCCAGTGTGTTTTGAGCATAGCAGATGTAATCTCCTCCTTCTGTGACTCCAACCTTGTTGAGATACAGTGTTCCATTGTCAAAGAGGATGTACCTGCGAGACCTGCGTCCGCTGTCATCCGCCAGCATGGCGTTATTGATCACCGTCCCGTCTGGCAAGCTCCAGGATATTTCCGGTGTGGGTGACCCTGAGGCCTTGCAGTCCACTGTGAAATCTTTTCCGTATGGCACCAGTTTCTTAAAGTACTGCTTCTGGTCAATCTTGGCTGGTTTCATTGTGATGCTGACTTTCATCAGAATCAGATCGTCACCAATTTTGTTTCTGGCAACACACAAATAGTCACCTGCGTCCTTCTCCGTAACTGCCTCAATAACCAAGGATCCATTGGGATAGACATGGATTCGACTTCCCATTCTGTGGTGGGGGGAGAAAGAGGAAGAGAATTATGGCACAAAATGCTGGAGGTGAACTCTGAGCGCTGGAAATGACTGGCAGCATTAACAGCACGATGGGACACGGACCTGTGTCCCCAGCACCCCCAGACAGGCTGTGACCTGGTGTAGCTGCTGGTTTTGTTGTTACATGGATGTGCACGTGCTTCCTGACTCTGGGCAGTCACCTCGTGCTACCTCTGCCTTCCTGAAAACTGTTCTGTGAAACAAACGAGCCTGTTGAACCTCAGGTCCCTCACCCCACCTCTGCCCCTCTCCCCCATTCTTCCCCCTGGAGATAACCCACAGCTGCTGCATCTTGTGTAGAATTACACTTGGTATGGAGTGATTGCTCTCTGGCTGCCTTCCTTGCAGCAGGGCACAGAGCTGGAGCTCCCTCAGCCCAGCTGCAAGTTCTCATGAGCCTGCCAGGAACCTCCTGAGCTGGAACTGTCTTTCCAAAAGGGATGGTGAAGCATTACTGTGGAGGGATACCCTCAAAGGCAGGCTTGGCAGACTACAGAAGCCTCTTCCTCGTGAGCCCTACTTCACAAATCTCTTGGCAGTAACTTCTCCTCCTATAAAATGACAAAAAATTCAGCCAATGTGTTATTAACATCAGTTTCCGTTACTGAATTAAGACTTGTATTCCTTTTGGTAAGACCTTGCCCACTTACAACAATTGTTGTGGTCTGTTATTAGACATACAATAACAAGCCATCACCACTGATGTTTCACCACGGTCAAAAATGAATTTAGTTCACCATGGATTGTTTCAGTGATGTAACAGTCTCTTATACAAGCACAAGAAAAGCCAGTATTTTATGTCTCAAAGGGGAGGAAAAAGATTCCTACCTGTGCCACTGGTCAACAACTGCCTTGGAAGGTAACCTCCAGATGATCCTGGGCTTTGGCTCCCCAGTTGCTGTGCAGTTCAGAAGCAGCTTATCCCCAAAATTCAACTGAGTCATTTCTTGAGAGGCAGTAGCTATCCTTGGGAGTGTATCTCTGTGTTCCACCACCAGGCTCACCACCCTCCTTTCTGAGCCTGTCGAGCTCGTTGCTATACACTCGTAATTCCCACTGTCAGAAGGGATGATGTTGCTGAGATGAAGGGTGCCATTGGAGAACAGGAACAGCTTTGTGTTTACAAACTGCAGAGGCTTCACCACTGTGCCATCAAAGAGCACCCAGTGGACAGTGGGCTGAGGATTCCCTTTTACGGTGCAAGGGAGTTGCAGATTTTCCCCCGCTGTTCCTTCAACACGTTGTCTCTTCTCCTCCAGAATGGTGGGAGGTGCAGCAATGACCTGCAGCTTCACAGCCAGCGTGTCGCTGCCCGCTGGGTTTGTAGCCGTGCAGATGTAGAGGCCCCTGTCATAAACAGTGACTTCCTCGATAATTAAAGTGCCATCTGGTTCCACGTGAACCCTGTGATTTCCTGTGGAAGAGTGGGACATGCGCGTTTTATTGGCGAGAACCCACGCGATGGTGGGCGGAGGCCTGCCCTCAGCTCTGCACTTCACTGCCAGGGGCTTTCCGGAGTGAGCGGTGAGGAGCTGCCACCTGCCCCCGGCCATGCGGGGTGGGTAGGCCACCACCGACAGGGTGGCCAGGAGCCGCGCCGTGCCGTGCG
The DNA here is from genome assembly GCA_020745705.1 of Hemiprocne comata. Classification (NCBI taxonomy): domain Eukaryota; kingdom Metazoa; phylum Chordata; class Aves; order Apodiformes; family Apodidae; genus Hemiprocne; species Hemiprocne comata. The sequence continues at coordinate 26,916,617 of CM036594.1, read as the reverse complement.
CGTTGGCCGCCGTGCACAGGTACTGCCCGCCGTCCTCCAGCGCCGCCCGCGCGATGGAAAGTGTCCCGTTGGCAAACACCATCCACCTGCCCACACCTGGGCTTGCCAGAGCGCCCGTCCCTGCGGGGGGCAACAGCACAGCACATCAGAACCTCTCTCTTCTGTTGCTTTCTTACTCAGTTGCCAAAAACACTTTCCCACTCCTGGTCTAGTTTGCCCAAATAACCAAGAAATTGGCAGTAAGAGAGAAATAGTATTTTGCATATATAGTGACAAGGCTTTAAAGTAAAACCAAAACTTAGTCCTCAGTAGAGATAAAGTTTGGATAGAGCAGATGGGGCTTTGCATGTTCAAAAATATTTTGGCATAGCTTCAACTTGATTAGATGGTTTGTTACCACAGACAGTCATCTTTTCACTTGTCTTGCATGTTACCTGCTATTTCAGAACAGTAATAAATATGGAAATCTTCTCACAAGAAGCAGAGACTTATACTTAAAAATAGGTGTTATATATATATTTATTTCCCCCCTTGAAGAACTGTTTCATAATTAGTGTGCTGGGAACATCGTTCTTTTTCAGTGTTTCAGAGTTCATCTTTCCACTGCTATTTCGTGGTACTCTTAAATGAAGCCCTGCTTGAGTCTGGCACACGGAACACCTGCCAAATTATGAGACTGTAACAGAAGGTAAATTCTGGAGAGGTTTATCAAGCTTACCTGGCGATATCTTGGTCCACTGTACTGTGGGACGGGGGTTGCCAGTAGCTTCACAAGGCATAAAAGCATCCGAGTCGGCAAGCACGGTGAACGCCGCCAGGGTCCCCCCGGTGATCCTGGGCTTTGCCCAGTGATTTCTGCTTGAGGAGTCACCCCCGGCTCTGGTGGTGGTGGTGCCGGTTTCTTCATCGCGTCTCTTTCCCGAGCAGCCGCTGCCGGAGCGGTGGGTGTCCCCGCCCCGCGGGGGAACGCAGGAGGTGGCGGCCGGCGGTGTTGTGGGGAGGCCGGGGGCCGGGGGCTGCCGGGGGCGGGGGTCCCACCGCGGAGTCCAGGGGGGTCTCGCAGGACGCGCAGCCGCGGTTGGGGCGGGCAGGGGGCTGAGAGGATGAGCGAGCGCTGTGGAGGCGGCCCCGGGTCCCAGCCCGGTGCTGGCTGGGGCCGTGGGCCGTGCAGCGCGGGGGGGCCGCCCTGACCCCCGCCTCCACCGTCGGGGGCGGTTTTCTCCCGGTCGCCGCGGGGGCTCCGGCCTGCTGAGCAGCTCCCGGCGCGGCTGTCGCAGGGGCGGTGGCGGGTCCTGCGCTGGTGGCCCTGGCCGGCTCTGAGCGCGGCCGTGCGGCTTGGGCTGTGGCGAGGGGGCTCGGAGCAACACGGTTCCCCGGCGGTACCGTGGCGGACGGGATGTCCCTCCCGGGGACAGCGGGCACCAGTGTCTGCCTGGCTGCTGTAGGCACGACCCGAGGTGCCTCTGGCGTGTCACGGATCCACGGCGCTGGCATTTCTGTCACTGAGACCGCGCTCACTCCCCCAGGGAGAGGATTTGTAGGCACAGGTAATGGTTTTGCTGCTGTCGCGACAGGCGGGGCTGTGTTCAGCGTTGGAATGGCTGCAGTGGGGGGGTCTGTGCTCACCCTTTGGGAAGCAGATGTTATGGGGGGCCTCTTCCTCCTCTGCCCTCTCTTTCTTCCCCCTCGGAACGTTTTATTTCTGGTGATTTTGGTGTCTGTTTGAGGAGCAGTAACAGGTACAACTGTTAGCTTCACACTTGTTACATCTGTTTCTTTGGTTGCATTGGTTGCAGGACTAGAGTACAAGTGTGGTTCTGCAGGGGGAAGATGTTCTGCTGACTTCCCGTTGCCATAACAAGTGGGCTCGTGCACCTCTTCTTGGGCACCATTTCCAAGGAGATGTTCCCAAGTAATTTTTCCTCTTTGGGAACTTTTTGCTGAGATTCTAGGCTTGATGCTGGATGAGACTGATTCAAGAGCAGAAGATATCTTGGTGCTTATGGCATGTGTCATTTCTGTCATGACATGAGCTGTATGGGTTGCCAGTGTTGGTTGTCTGATACTAGAGGGTTGGACTCTATCAGTATTTATCTGAAACGGACCACTAGTCTCTAAGTTCCACTGAGGAGTGTCTTGGGTACCTTTTGTAATTAAAGGCATGGCTGTTGTAGTAGCCTTTTCCCCTGCACTGGGTTTGTTATTCTCTTCACTGAGGAATGCTGTGTTTTGATGAGTACCTGCTGAGGGCTCCAGTGGCATATCCATGGTAGGGGGGGAGGAGAGAGGTGCTTCTGGGCTAGATGGGTTCATGGAGCTGCTTAAATTATTTAAGGTTGGTAAAGTTGGTAAGTGTTTTATATTCAGTTGAACATCTGCAGTCACAGCTGTACTTTCTCTGTCAGATCCTGTCCTCCCAAAATTGTATCTGTGCTCTTTCACACTTAGAGTATGTCCAGGTCTAACAATTTGTCTCCTACCAGAAATTTTCCTTTGTTTTCCATAATACTCCTGGGCCTGAGGTGTATGAGTTGTAACATCCTGAAGAATCTGAGTTTGCTGATGAGTACTAATAGTTAAGTCCAGTGGTGGTTTAGGAGTTACTTGTTTCTGAGTACTATGAAAATAAATGTGACCAAATTCAGGACTTGGTTCACTGACTGTCACTACAGGAGTCTGATGATCTGTTTTGGTAGAAATCCTATCAATAGACTCAGTAAAAACATGGAGCTTGTCCACTGCATTATGGGAAGTTATGGACTTGCTGGTGACTGTAACACCTGTTGTGGGTGTAGTAGATACAGATTTTAAATGTTGGTTATTACTTTCCCCAGAATATACCAGCCTTTGCCCAGCAGGGAAGAGTGTAGCTTTTCCGCTCCCTCCCTTTGATACAGTTGATTGGTTTATACCATTTGCTGATATGTGACTTAAATCGGATCTTTCCTGTGAGTTTGTAATCGTAGGTTTTAGATACGCTTGTGGCCTTCCACTGTCAGATGCCCCAGACTCTGAAAAAGGAGAGGGGAGGGGAGTTCCTGCAGCTGGGGCAGAGGTGGTCCTGGCAGGGGGGTCCCTCATGCTCGTCGCAGGCCCTACAGGTACCACAGCTCTTCCCAGAGCAGACACGGGGGCTGTCTCTGTTACTGGGATCATGAATTCTTCTTCGGGAGACAGAAGATCACCAGAGGTTTCCTCCTTATCCCCAGGTACTTTTGAGAACTCATGGGCTTGAACAAGTGGTTTTGTTGCAACTTCTTCTTGGTTTTCTGTCAATGTTGAGTTCCTCTTTGTTTTTTCCAGAAAGGCTGCCCAGCGCTGCGGATCAACTCTCCTGGCTGAGGAAACAAACTGTCTTCTGTGTCCCCTGAACCGCCTGCTCCTTTTGTCCCAGGAGTGCCTGTGAGCCATTTTCCCATAGCTGTTCCTTGTAGACACACTCTGTGCGACCCGATTCTGGGCTGCTGAAGCAGCAGAGTCCTGACCAGCTGTCCGGGGAGCCAGAGGAGCTAATGGATGTTTCTGTGCTGCTGCAGAGACCAGCACTGCCTCGCCAGAGCCATCGCCCTCTTCCTGTTCTCCCACACCTACATGCTTTTTCTTTGGAGCGGTCTCACTCTGTCTAACTACCACTTGGAAAACCAACAGATCAACCCCATACTGGTTGGCTGCCACGCATCGGAAGTAGCCACTGTCTCGCTCTGTTACCCCTTGTATTCTCAAGGTACCGTTGGCAAAAATCTGTTTGTTTCTCACAGAATGATGAAGAACCACAAGCTCAGGTGACACCCAGCTAATGGTAGCGTCTGGAACAGCCGAGGACGTACAGGGGAGGTCGAGTGTGCTGCCAGCAAGTGTAGACAGTTGGGCTCCGTTCACACTGCTGTGTTCCACATAGGGATCAAGCACAGTAATCCGGAACGTGAGGGTGTCGGCATCGTTGTCGTTTGTGCCTATGCAGTGGTAAAGGCCAGAGTCAAAGGTATCAGCTGTCCGTAACGTCAGCGTTCCAGTGTTCACCACGATGATTCTTCCATCCTCACTGACATAAGGAGCTCTAACTTTGCTTCCATCAGCCAATATCCACTCTCTTGCAGGAGCTGGTTCTCCAATTGCCTGGCACTCCAGTTCTATAGTCCCCCCGACTAGAACAGTGTGCTCTGTTAGTGTTCTGTTGTCTCTGGAGATGATGGTCCAGTTATTTCTCTTCTGGTTTTCATCAGCTCCGGACAAAATAATCTCAGCATCTGTGAAGTACTGGATGTGCAGTGTGTTTAGGGTGGTTGCTGTCCTGTCCAGCTGTAACGCCACTTGGCTTTGCATTAACCAAGGTGGTTCAGCTCTCAGTTCAGCCTCTATATTGGTAAAAAGTTCATCTTTTTCAGAGTAGATTTGTTTATATTTGTAACTAAGAAAAGGCGTATTAGTTGCTAGGACTTTCCTTTCCAGTCTTAAGGGAGAATTACTGTACAGTGCCAGTATGCTCCATAGCTGCTGAATATGTTCATAGTCAATGCCACACACAAGGAATGCTGAAAATGATGTTTTGAGTACTGTGCTGTTGCCATCTTTGTCAAATGAGATGGGAGACATCTCTTTAGGGTTTTGGATATTGCAAAACAAGTTACCTCGACTTCCTGCTTGGTCAGTCATGTTCAAAACCATGGATCCTATAGGGGCCACGAAGTCCTTGGCAGAGACAGCACTGAAATCCCCATCATCTGGCACTGTGAGGTTTTTAAATTTCAGGGAGCCATGTATGGCTGGCTTCATGCAGGCTAAAGATGCCGAAGGAATATCCACTAAGCTTTTCTCTTTATGATTTTTGGGACTAGCACAAATTGGGCATTGCTGAGCACCTGAACTTCTGTCTTTTTTGCACTTTATAACATCTGAAAGGAAGAAAAATACAGTAAGTTTTTGTGATACAATTTTTCATATTAGTAAAGACATACAGCTACCAGTACATTGCTCCCTTGAAAAAAATATATATTAACAAAGTTAATTTAGTAGAGAATTTAGTAGAATGTGGCTTTTACTTTTGCCAGCTATGTAAAAATTAGCTTCCTTATTTGCTGTGGATTCTCCTGATGCATGGAAGCTTTGGACTGGCCAAGGAAAACATTCCATTAAGGAAAGCTGCACTTGAGAGTGGGTAAAGACCACTAGATTGATTTAATCTGGGAAACTGAATGGTATTAGTCTGTTTATCCTGATTATATGCACCTACAAAAATCCTGTCTCCCAGTCTTTTCTGGGAGAATAAATAAATAAATGACAACTACCTCTAAGATGCTGTACCATGATTAAAGCCTAAACAAAGCCTTCAGCTCACCTGGTCTCTGCCTTGCCCATTCTGCAAACCACTGCAGATTGCAGTCACAGCACCAAGGGTTTCCGTGCAGGTAGATGCTCTCTAGTTCAGACATGGAGGAAAACATTTCTTGTGCCAGTGAAGTCAACACATTGTCAGACAAATATATATGCTTGATAAAGGATATTTTAAATATCTGGCTATAGCGCAAGGTGACAAAAGTGTCTGGATGAAGCTGCTTCAGTAAATTTCCTTCCAAGTGGACCAACCTCAGTGATGTGAGTCCATAGAAAACATTGGGATTTACAAATTCAATTTTATTGTGGTCCATATGCAACCGTACCAAGCTCCTCAGACCGTAAAAGGCATCCTGCTGAAGTGCTCTGACCTTGTTATAACTCATTTTTAAGACCTGTTGATGAAAAAAGTAACAAGTGTATAATATTAACCCATGTTAGATTGCTGTAAGGCTCCTAACAAATTGTGATTAATAGTCAGTTGGTGATGTGAAAGTTCTTCAACAGACTGGTAATGTAAGTAACTGGGAAAAAAATTAGGAGGAATTGTTTTTAAATGCAGTGTTAGTTGCAGGACTACAAGGATGCTTTCCTGTTCCAGCAGTCCGTCAAGAGACACTTCAGCAGTCACAGTTACAAAATGCAGTGATTAAAAACTAAAATGAAGCAATACTTATTTCTCAGTAAAAAAAAAAATCCCAATTAAACCACACGTAGGAAAAGCCTAAGCAGAATCTGACCGTAAGCTGTGGGAGTGATTTTTGGTCCAGCCAGTGCTATGGCTACAGAAACACATGCAGCAGTCTGGTCTGGTGTTTGACCAACAGAACTGCTGCACATGTTCCCAGTTTCAGGATTTCTCACACGTGAGCCATGTACTTGCCAGTCCTCAACTCTCAGGTGCCATTTTGTTGCTGACAGATTAAAAGTTAAATGAATCACTATGCGATAACTAAATCTGTCATCTTGCTGAGGGATTAAATAAGATGCTTCCATTATCTGCTTCCATTTGTTGGTATTACTGCAGATTGCTTCAAAGTATTAACAAAAATTAAGATTAGGTAATTTAGTTCTTACCTGCAATGAAGATAAATCCCTGAACACCTGCTCAGGGATTGTGTTTATCTCATTGCTGTGCAGCATCAGTAACTCCAGTTTCTCCAGGCCAGAAAAATCCATCTCGCTCAGTTTAAGCAAACTGTTGTAACTGTAACAAACAGTTCATCCCAGACCTGGGTTTAGTCAGACAACTGAACTACACAAATTGGTTAAACAAACAAACCAAAATAACAACTCTGGAAATGCATAAAGGTAGACAGCACTTCTGCTTACTAAGATGCAACTTTAAGTCAGGTTAGCACAAAATTTGGTAACTTCTCCAGGGCAGCTTCTGAAGTCTGTGTGAATAGTTTATAGGGGAAATAACTGCACAAATGTGTAGACAAGATTGCCAGTTTGGGGCTTCACTGGGGACAAGCAAGGAGCTCCTGGAATGGTAGGGGCTGGCAATCCCTTGATGCCTCTTCCAGCCGTGGGCTTCCCCGGCACTGCAGCACCACTGGGAGGACTGGGAGCAGGGGAGCCTGGCCAGTGTGAGTATGGACAGGGGGATGCTGTGTTGCCCAGAGCTCCCAGGTGGTGTGTGAGCCTCCCAAGTGCTGAGCACCTGCCCTGCGGTGCCTCTGGCTTGGGGGCTGCCATCACACTCACATGACCTGAGCAGCTAATGGAAGCAGGAGGCAGATGAGATGAGGGCCAAGACTTAAATTCCCTTTTCTATTTTCTGCATGCATGTCTGGACGACTCCAAGAGTACATGTACCAGAGTGACAGCAGGATCAGGCAATACTGCTGATTGATCTCATCATGTGGTGGTGTGGCACAGGATACTTATGGAAAACACATTAAGGGGCCAGCTGAGCCTGGGTATAGTTCCTTTAACCACCCACAGGCCAGAGCCATTTGGGGGGGGCTGCAGTACTCGGATGAGAATTATTTCCCGTAACTCAGTAGGTAAAAGGAGAGATGTTAGCACTGTCTCTGAAGATGTCAATACACATACTAATGGCCTAGCCTACTGTCTGAGCTCTGAACTATCTTTCCTAGAAAGAATTCTATTTCAGACTCCTTCTGAGTTCCATGTTAGAGATGCAAAATGTTTGGGTAATATAGAATAATTTATTTACACTCAAAACATTCTGAAATTCTGACATGCCCTGGGATACATCCCCAAGATTTCCACTTAGTGTTGGAGATCTTAGGCTTTGCTGACTGTGACTGCAACCACTACTGAATGCTGCGGAATGCTGAGCTCTTAAGAATAGTTGCTTTGGTTAACTCTGAGCCCTAAATCTGGAAACTCTCGATGACTGCCCTGCAAAGCACGGCAGGGTAACCGCTCAGCGTATGTCAAGTCCCGCGGTCAGACGTACCCCAGGTTGATGCGCTGGACGCCGGGCGGGATGCGCGGCGGAACGGCGGTGAAGTAGCGGAAGGTGCAGTGGAGCTCGGCGGGGCGGGGGCAGGCGCAGAGTCGGGGACAGGCCGTGCTGCAGGGGAGGGCGGCCAGCAGGGCCCCCAGCAGGGTCCCCAGCCACCAGGCTCTGCCCAGCGCCTCCATCCTGCCGGGAATCGCTACCCCGCCATCCTCCACAGCAGCGGGGAACGGGCTCCTGCCAGGGGAACAAAACGCAGCGGCGTCTGCAGGGACGGCCCCGCTGAGCTGCTCCGGTTCCAGCTAGAAGCACAAGAAGAAATGTTTTATCTTGAACGAGAAACCGACCCACCAGGCGGACTCAGACGTCAGCTTTTACATCTCTGTAATGATATGTAACAAAGCGCCTGTCACTCTAACTTAGCAGCAGCCTCTCGCTTCCCGGCTCGCAGTGCGCGGTGCCCGCGGGTCGTCTCTCCCAGGTGAAGTTTTCCTTTCCGAAGGAAGAAGCGTGGAAGCGGCCGCGTGGGCTGCGGCTCCCCGGGCCCAGGCGCTGCGGGGCGGCTCTGCCGGCAGCTCCTCCGCGGGAAGGAACACGTCAGCTCCTTTCTTGCCAGTAATTATTCCAAGCACAATTAGCTAATTTCAAAGCCGGCGCGCGGGGCCGCGGGAGTGGATGGCGGCTTGGGGTCCAGGTCCCGGGTCCCGGGGTCTTGGGGTACCAGGTACCGATCCCAGCTGTCGCCCTGCCGCGGATCGCTCTCGCCGCGCCTCCCTGCGCGGCCGCAGCCCCCGCCGGGACCGGTACCTCGGGCAGGGTCGGGGAGGGTCCGGCCGCCCCCGGCTCCTCCTCCGGGAGGTGCAGCAGGGGCCGGGGCCGCCTGAGTAGCTGCGCCCCGGCCGTGTCCCCGCAGCCGGCGGGGCTGGGCGGGGGGGCGAGGCGGGGGGACGGGCTGATGACACTGTAAAACTGCAACGTTTGCTTCTGAGGAACGGTTTATCTCCCTTTCTACATTGAATACATCAGTACTTCAGGTCAGTATGTTTTGCTCAGTGGTGTTTAGGGCAGCGATTGGTTTCGTTGCTGGCCCGTCTGTGCCCACAGTGCGTATTAGAAAAGGTTAGTAGGTACTTCAGCACGCGAGTACCTCACTCTCTGGTAGCTCCTCAGCTGCTGAACTTTACCGCTCTATTTTAGTAGATGCTTTAATTAATGCCAAGGCTCCAAGGTATAAAAATAAGAGGGAACCAGTGTAATCCACAGCGCATAAACGCTGCTGGATTGAGCTTTTGGAGCGTAAGGAAGGCCCCAAGGAAGAGGACACTGCCCAGGAATTCGCACACAATATTGTTATTTATACCTGGGACTGAGTAGGAATTTTCAGGGTTTTGTTTTGTTGTTTTTTTTTTTTTTTTTTAATGAGATTTTGCACTTTCCACAGAATTTATCTTTTTCTTGGAGAAATGTTACTTTTGCTAAATGTTTCTGTTTTTAATGAAGAAAGCCAACGCATCTGAAGTCAGCATGAATCTGCTTGTCTCTGCCTCTGTGCTGTGGTGCCAAACAGAAGCTGTAGTATCTGTACCCATGTATTTCTCTTCTCTCATCAGCCTCATTCTGGGACAATCCAAACCGGTTAAAACATTATGGTAAAAATATGTGAAGATCCCTGTTCTTGCAGAGTAAAAAAAAAAAACTACTTCAGTGCTTCTCGCTTGTTTCTACACACCTGTCAACATCCCATGATGAGCTGATGCTGTTTCTTTCTTTGCAAATAACAAACATATAACTGCAGCAGTAATGGTAAGGAAAAATGTAAAAGAGAAGGTAATGCCTCAAACATATCTTTTCAAGGTTCTAAAAATTGTTCAGACAAACTCAAATTCAAACAAACGAGGAAGTGATCTATATCCCTACTGTGGCTGTGTGTGCTCAGTAGTGAAGAATATAATGATGAGCTGTACTTTGATAAAAAAGAGGATTGCAGGGCTATCATTAGGCACATTTTCTAAATTTCAATTACAGTCTGAAGGGTGAAGGATGAATTGTCTTCATGAGTAATTTTATTTTTTTTCTAGCTTATTGACATCAAGGCTTCTGGAGCAACACATGCCAATGCTGGGGTTTTATTTAGTGGGTGTAAACATGAGTTAAAATATATTTTTAAATTATTTGTACTAGTCTCCACAATTTGGGGTAGAAAAGGGACTGAAATTCCTTTGAGAACATTTTCCAAGATCACATATTTGAAAATCTGCATTAAAATCAATATTTTAAATGTAGAATGTGCCTTGTCAAAGTTTTAAGAAAAGAGTATTAATCTAAGGATACACTATGTGTATTGTAATTAAACCCCAGCTCTTACTATGCGTCTGAGAAACAGAATATTACATTACAAAAAATATAAGGTTCTCCTTCCAGAAGGTTGCTGAAGAACATGTGGAATATTTTATATTATAATGTGGTCGTGATTTAATGGGGCAGCCTTATGGAAAATACAGTGGTTAGACAAACCCATGCTGATCTCGTTGTTTTGCTGGCAAATTCTGGCACACATCTGATATTAAAGACATTGCTTTAGATGGAATTCATTATTGGAAAGATCAAGGGAGCTTTTTGTTAAGTGAAACTATGTTTTGGCAAGAAAGTGTGGCTGAGTGTAAACTCCGTGGCACTGAGAGGAGGGACACTGGATGAAGAAAGTGCTTTTGAAGTGAGTCTTCTCAGCAAGCTACACACACCAAAAACGGACAGTACTTCATTTTGTGTGAGCAGTTCCATTCCCAGGGTACTTTTCTGTGATACAACCTCACTTTGTCCAAGCGAGGAGGAGAGGCAGCTGCTCCACAGCTCCTTGGTGCCGTCTGTTGCCCTTCCAAGTGTCCGTGACCCACAGTGGGCAGGCTCTGGTCACTGATGTGTTTGTGTCACATTGGCTGGCATCAGGCTTTCAGCTGTGGGAGCAGCTACCACTTACCCAGGCAAGGCTGTATTTCAGGGGCAGCAGGGCCATGGGACACCCCTGAAGTCAGGGGGCTCAGGGGACTGGGACACCTTAGCTGGGGGGGGTGGGGGGGTGGCAGGTGACTTGTGCAGAAGTACAGAAATATCTGTGGCAGTGCAAGGAGACAAACCAGCTCTCCAGAAGCTCCGTGCAGCATGTGAGTGTAACATCCATAGTTCCACACCTCAATAGTGAGATCTTCATTCAGGCAAAAACCAGCATTCCAATCAAACAGAACTCTGGGACCTGGAACTGAGCAGTGTATTCCATATTTCCACAGTACTTACAACTCTGTATCCTTGAAGGAAGCCAGGCCTACGGAGTCAAATACACACAGATTTTCCAAGTGCACACACTAATCCCCCCATGTGAGAGTCCATCATTTGATGCTCTTACTTAGCTTTTCAATTTTTTGTCTACTTTTTTAATGAGCATTTTCTTTTTCCTCATCCTCAGTATGAACTAGTCAGTGCAAAGTGACTCAGACTTTAGGGAGTGAAGTAACTGAAAGCAAGTTATGTACAGAGGGAATGATTCCTCATTTTTTTTCTTGGAAAATGGGAATAGTCTTACTTTTCAAGCAGCAAGCCTGCATGTCCGGTGGCCAGCCCTGTTCCTAGACAGAACACAAGCACTCCTGGGGTGGCAGCAGCAGCACCCAGTGCAGGGCAGTGCTGGGTTTTGTGCACATCAGGAGCTGCTGCACCTTCAGGTGTATCATCAGCATCCTTCACTGTGACTGTGATGGGGCTGAATCACAAAGCTGGGATCCCAAAGGAAACAGTGATCCCTTTATTTACAGGAGTCAAATTACAGTAAGAGAGCAGGACACAACTTTAAACACCACACTGTCTATGCATCAGTGTCAGCAAAAGATTTTTTGTGTGCACCTGAATGAGGTACCTGAATTCTATACCTGTTTTTTGTTTAAATGATGTTTGCTTTTCTAATTTGCTCTTCTGTTGCAGACAGTGGCCATTCCCTCCCACCTGCACACTGGTTCCTCCTGAGGCTGATCTGGCTGCTCAGTGCTCCAGGTGGCTCAGTTCTGTCACACGACATTCTCACTCTGCCTCAGCTTATTCCTCCTAATGCTAGCTCTTCCCTCTGTATTGTGCCAGTTCTCCTTAAAGGCCCTTTGTAAAATGTTTTCATGTTGTTCTTTTTCTTCACAGCTTCTTGCTGGCCAGATTATTTTAATGTCTTCTGTGCCAATTCACTGTGTGGTACCAGATCATGTGTCTGATTGTGTCAGATTTGGATCAGCTTATTGTTTTCTTAGATAGGGAAGTATTAACAAAATAAAATAGTAAGAATTGTTATAAAGCAGCATGCCAGCACCTCTTCTGTGTTTGGGGCATGGAGCTGCAGCCCTGGGATGAGGCTGTAGGCACGGAATTAGCCAGCACTTTCAGTAAGGTAGTTCTAGTATCTCAGCTTGTCTTAACTTAACCAAATGTGCTCCAAATGAAATCTTACATCTCCAGGTCTTTTATGCAGAACTGAGCATTCTGACAGTGCTGAACAGAGCCAAACCAGACTGATATTTTACATTGTAGTGTGGTGTTTCCAGTGTACTCTTCAGAGCTGTAGACCTCAGCTTCTGAGGCAGAGTGCTTAGGAAATTAAGTACACTGCTCTTGAGTAAGCGTATGGAAAGTTCTGCTGCAATTTGCTATACACTGAAGGTCTTGGACATTAGGGCAAAGTTTACATTGACTTACAGTGTGTTAACCTACACAGTGAGTCAAAGAAACAACCTTCAGACAGTCTTAGCTGGTTTTCTAAAGCAAATATGTCAGTTCTTAGATGTGACCTGAGTGCAAGAAAGAACTCTGGCATCTGATTGAAGCTTTTAATATAAATAAGTTTCTTCAAATAAGCTTTAAAGTGAGTGATCTGTGCCAGACTGTGAAATACAGATTCAGGGCACTGAACTAATACCGGGCACCTAACACAGGTGAGATGAAGTGTTGTCAAGGGCTGTCTCAGTGGGGTGCTGGACAGCCTTTAGAAGGATTGATTACATGACTCTCTGAGTGCCTCGCTGGGACTTTTCAAAATAACACACTTGGGTACAACTGTGGCCCAGGACCACAGTCAGGCACTTCAGTTCCATTGTAATGAATTGGGCAAGCTCCCAGCAAAACATCCATTGATTCTGAAAACACAGCCAGTGTTTTTGAGTCGCTAGTGTGTTTATGCAGATAGCAACATGGGGCCTGTCAGTCCCATCTGCTTTATGCAGTGCAGGGGTGCACACTGTTTCCAGGAGCCAAGCAGAATGTCAGGGGAATGCCCATGAGAGGACTGAGACTCTCTCACACATCTGAGTGAACACGCTTGGGTGTAAAGCCTGAACCTTGGTGTTTTACCATGGAACTCTGATGAAGCTTAAATAAATTTTTCTACTTATGTAGAAAGAAGAAGGCAGCTGGTCATAGGAAAAGAGGCTCCACTCCCATTTCCCAGGGGCAAAAACTAGCAGGATTACTCCCACCAGAGTTCAGTTTCACTCCTGTGGAAATTAATGGCCTTGTTAACTTTCTGAGGTGCGTGACCAACTTCACAGCACATCTTGGATTTACTGGGCCTGTGTCCACTCTTACTTCTCTGTTGCTGTTAAGAGACGTTTACTTGATTTCAGTAGACACTACAGCAATGTAAAAATCTTACCAGGAGACAAGAAGGCTCTTTCTTCAGCTGTGGAGTGTGTATAGCAATGGAGAACAGCATCTAGAGCAAACCAGGCTGTTTCACAGGTAGCAAAAACTGCACTAAAGAGCTGGTCCTGTTAAATATCTTCTGCATTGTGGTGGGTATTGCCAGTTAGCATCTTACCACAGAAAACAAATTAAATTGATGCAGAGTTTGCCTGGCCAGGTTGCTAGAACCAGTTGAGCTAAAAAGCTCTCTTTGTGATGTGGAAGTTATCACCTCCTGGCATCCATGTTGAGTCTTCCCAGCTCTTTACGATGCTCTGGAAGATGTTAAGCTGTGTCCATCGTGGGTCCCTGGAGGTGTGGCTGCCCTCCTCTCCTGTCCTGTCTGAGCAGTGCCCCCATGGCCCCAGCTCTGCTTTTTGTTCTCCTGGTGTACCCCTGACCAGTGAGCCCCTCAGATGGGATCAGGAGGTAATTAACCTTCTCTGGCCAGGAGGGCTGGGCTGGGGTCTGCCTGGGGCTCCCCTACCTGCTGCTTCTGACCCCATCCAGCTCAGATGACTTGGGGCCAGTGAATCATCCACAGGGCTGGCAGCCCCAGCAAAACCCCTGCTTGGTACATTTAATACAGGCATGCACATACAATGTCTTTAGTTGGGAAAGAGCTGGCTTTTCTTGCCTTGTGAAAAGCTGTGACATCTTTCTCTTTCACCTGGGTGGTTACTAGGCGTGGACATGGAGAGAGGGATCATCTGTCATGGGAGCTTAGAGCAAAAGCTTGTTTAAACTTGGTGTGCCTGGGGAAAAATCTGCTATCCTCATCAGTTAAGCATATCCTCAAACAGGGCAATTGCCTGTTTGATCTAGAAGGACATGTACAGTCAGTAGTTCCTGTGCTTTCAGTGAGATCTTTAGTCTCCTTTCAGACCACCTGGCAAGCAGAGATGTCAACCTGCAGATCTACTCAAGCAGCAGATGAACTGAAACACAGATACTCCTGTTAAAGTTGTATTGCAGGTGTCAGCTGGATGTTCTCAGTGTTCATCTCAGACATAGGTTTTCATTTCAAAAGCAGTATTGAAATGAGATTTTGAACTTACCTGCTCACGAGCAGCTTTGTTTTGGCTTAGTTTCTTGCTGACTGTGATCTGTGTGATTTAAAACAAGTGTATTTGCAAATAGCTTGCAAATTGAGAAACCTTGTGAGGTTAAAGGATGAGTCTACATTCTGCTGGAGCCTCTACAGATTTTGTGTGTGTGTGTGTGTGTGTGTATGAGTGTTCAGAAACTGTCACCTACAGAAGTGGTCACAGGAACTGGGAGCACTTCACCACCAGGAGGCACGCGGGGCTGCTGGGCAGCGGAGCAAGGAGGTGACAGCGGTTCAAAAAGTATGCCTTATTTCTCTTAACGCTCTAGGTTATTAATCACGCTCTGTAATTAATCACACTGTAAGATTAACTAATAAAATGATGTCATCACAGTTCCTCTGTTGTAAAAATGTTGTGAAAAAAATATACACACACACACATGACTAAATAGATTATCTTTAATGATGTATCAGTGGGAACTGGAATAGCAAAACTGTTTAACAGCTGATACCATCTTTAACCATTTGGCAATTGCTGATTATAATTAGCCAGCGGTTGAGGTAAAAATAAGCGGGTCCAAGGGGCAGGATACTGTTCCTCACAAGCCTGTAAGCCTAAGTAACCTGGAGCTGAAGTGCAGTAGTTACAGGAGGGTGTTCTGGCAGTTCAGTAACAAGGCCAATGGCAGGAGTTTCAATAAGGCCAAATGTCGGGTCCTGCACTTTGGCCACAATAACCCCCGGCAGCACTACAGGCTGGGGGAGGAGTGGCTGGAGAGCTGCCCAGCAGAGAGGGACCTGGGGGTGCTGGTTGACAGCAGCTGAACATGAGCCAGCAGTGTGCCCAGGTGCCCAAGAAGGCCAACAGCATCCTGGCCTGCATCAGGAATAGTGTGACCAGCAGGACCAGGGAGGTGATCCTGCCCCTCTACTCGGCCTTGGTGAGGCTGCACCTTGAGCACTGGGTGCAGTTCTGGGCACCACAGGATAGGACGAAATTGAGTTGCTGGAGAGGGTGCAGAGAAGGGCAACAAAGCTGATGAGGGGCCCGGAGAACAGGTCTTATGAGGAGAGACTGAGGGAGCTTGAGCTATTCAGCCTGGAGAAGAGGAGGCTGAAGGGAGACCTCATTGCTCTCTACAACTACCTGAGAGGAGGTTGTAGTGAGGTGGGTGTTGGCTTCTCCCAAGGGACCGGCAATAGGACAAGAGGAAATGGGGTCGAGCTGCACCAGCAGATGTTCAGATTGGATGTTGGGAAAAATTTCTTCCGAGAAAGAGTGGTGAGGCCTTGCAACAGGCTGCCTAGGGAGGTGGTGGAGGCACCGTCCCTGGAGGTGTTAAAAAAACAGGATGGACATGGTGTTTTGGGAGATGGTTTAGTAGTTAGGGGTTATAGGGCAGACAGTTGGAATTGATGATCTTGAAGGTCTTTTCCAACCTTGATGATGATTCTATTTTATGATTCTATCTTAAAGCCTCCCTTCCAGCCCATTAAAAGCAAAGAAAAAGCTGATGCATGCCAGGGATAATTTTTGTTTGTGATGAAGTAAGATGGCCCTGCATACTGGCCTTTAATTAATCTTTTAAATAGCTGAGAAAACACCCCTCCCCCACCAAAACAACGAAAACCCCCTGCCCAGACAAGCAAACAAATAGGTCTGAGTAAAAGAAACAAAGTGTGATTGTTTATTTCCAAGTTACAAATGTGGGTATATTTCTGAATTATGTTTTGTTTCCCAGTTACAGTTGCATTAAAACTTCAAAAGTGGGATGCTTTGAAGCCCTGCGTGCCAGCTTTGCCGGTTGCAGCTGTAGCCTTTCTCCTGCACAGCTGACAGGCTTAGCTCTCCCTTTGGCAGTGGTTGTAATTAGCCAGAGAGGTTCGTTATTTTCAGCTGTGAGAAGCCTGAGTCACCCTGTGCTAATGCTACGCACGCAGCCCCCCAGGGGCTATTTGAAGGTGAGCACCGGATCAGACCTTCTGTTTGGCAAGACCTGCCCTGGTCTGTGCTCAGTTAAATAGTTTTGGGGCTTAGGATGGAAGACCAGCAGGACGTGAGAAGGCTCCTAAATGCAGACATTCTTATATGGCTCTGAGTTAAGGTCAATGCTAGAAAATTAGCGTTCTTCTGGGCCGAAGTGCAAGGAGGCAGGAAGAGAAGATGCCCGCTCTACAGGTGAGCGAGGCTGAGCGCTGGGCTGGAGGCGGCTGCTCACTCAGCGGGAGGTAAGAACACTTCAGCTAACACTTGTGGTTGTGCCTGCTGAGCCTGCAGGGGTGGTGTGGGCTGCACAGCCCAAGGGTACTCTCCTGGGGGAGCTTAACCTACGTGAGAAGGCTTTTCTGGTAGAGCTACACCTGCAGACACTGGGGCTGAGCAGGCTGAACGGAGGAGTGTTGGTGCTGACTTTGTGCAGAGCTCCCAGCACTGAGCTGGTTGAGAAGGAGGGGCAGAATGCTTGTGTGGTGCAACTATTTAAACCTTCAGCTTTAAGTAATTGAGTAACGTCTGTCTTGAGTAGCATCTGAAATGTCATTTGGGAGGAGAAAGCTGTGAAAGTGTGATATGGATTTTAAAAAGTGAAAAGTGGGGAGTTTAAACTTGTGATTTTTTCCTTTCTCTCTAGTTGTATGTTCAGAAGACCACATCTCAGTCACTTTCAAATCTAAAATGCTTGGTTAAAAATACTTTAAAATTTTTTATCTGTTCTAATGATGTTATGAGTTTCTAGCTAGATAATGATCTCTGCATGTCTCTCTGCTACTCCTGGTAATATTGTCCTGCTGCTTCTTTAATGGTGCATGGTGACTGCTGTGTAGCTGTTGCTTTCTAAGGCTCTTGTAATAGCTGTCTCCTGTGGCAAAATGAAATGAGAGATTATTAGTCTGCTCTGAACTCTGTCGTGGACAGTGTTGTAGTTTAACATTAAACAATGCTAAAGCTACATGGTTGGTTGTTAGATTTAGCATGTTTGTGTTCTAGTTTAAAATAGATCACCATAATGATTAAGTCATCTATGTAACTCCCAATAAACTCAGCAAAGGTGATGGTTGAAAGCCTGTGCTTCTTGTATCATGCTGCTGACTTGCTGATTAAAAGTCAGTGTGGGAATTTTGAATTAATCCCGTGACTAAAGGTATTTCTAGAACATTTTGAGCCTTATTTTAGTAGGCTGGCTCTGAGCTGTGGATGTACTGGCAAGTGCAAGTTCCTGGGGCTCAGAAGTTCATAAGAGCTCATTTTTATCACTGGGGTGAATTCTACTCCAATTCCATGAACCCAGAGTCCAATCTGATACATCCAAAAAGTTTATAGACTGATGTTCATAATAGCATTTACCTACCTGGGGAATATTTTTTGGAGGTTACCATTAATTTGCCAAAGCCTGGTGTGCACTGGGGCCCACCCCTGGAAGGGTGGTTGTATGACCTTGTGCCACCAGCCCCCACCTCTGGGAGGCTTGTGGAGGCAATGGGGCTCAGAGGAAAGGCCACGGTTCCACCAGCTCTGCTGGAACAGCTGGCTGAGCTGCAGCCTGGCAATGAGATTTGGCACCTGCTGTTGGTGTAGTTGGAACAAGGGATTTTTGTGTTGGCATCTGCATAAGGCAGGAGGGGACTGGTGGAGGACAGAGCTTTTCCTTGCTGCATTCCTTGGTGGGTGATATTTTCACTTGTTTTGGAAACATGCTGTATGTTTCTGTTGGTTTGTGTCAGAGCAAAGTCAGTTCCAATGACACTTCCATTGCTGAATAAATGTTGCAAGCTATTCCAAAACAGTTTTATTTCAGATAAACCTCTCATAGAATATCAGACTGCTGTGCTAAAAGTCAAGGAATCTGGTGCTCTCATACAGATCAAAATACAACAAACCCGACTTTATTTATCCTATGCCTTACTCCCATTTCTCATCCCCCTGTTGCTGTTGGCATAACCCTTAACACAAGTTCCTGTTCTTTTGGATGCCACAGGCTTGTGTAGGACTAGGCCCTGGTGCTGTGCAGCTTCTTGGGCTGGGGCATTTCCTGGGGCAGGAGGTGCCACAGGCTCCCCAGGATGCCTGGGGTGAGCAGGGATCCTCTGGTGGTAAGTCAGGCTCTGGGATCCTTTGTCTCGGGCCCAGCATAATCTGGTTTCATTTATTAGTTTTCTATTAGGGATGTGGAATAGAGACAGCATTTGGAAGCAACTCAACAGCCACTAAAATAAATGTTCTTTTCTGTTTATTCCTTGGCTTGCATTCAGAAATTAAATGGTGATGCATTAAGAATCTAAAACTTTGTCTGTGTTCCTAAGTTTTTAATTGAATACTGTTCAAAACCAAAAGCATGACTTCCTTTCTTTGTTGCACTAGGAAAAAATACTGACTTGAAGGAGCTGCCACATGGGTTGGAGGCATGGAGCATGGCTTCCCAGAGATGGGGCTCGAGGGCTCTGCAGGGCACCTCAGACAGCAGCATGTGGCTGGTGGGGGGCATGGACCCAGGCCCTGGGCTCAGGTGCCTGTATCTCCTGGAGGCCTCTGCCTGTCGTTTCCCAAGCAAAGGAAGGGGGTGGGAAGTGGCCTTTTTGGCTGGCCCATAAGGAGGTGGCTGTAGGTAAACACATCACCTCTGCACAGATAACCTGTGCCTTGGGTCAGGAGCTGGTTTTGAAGGGCTGACACAAGGAACTGATAGTTAAACCCATAGGGATGTTAATTCCTGTCTTGGGTGAAGCTGCAGTGGGTATGAGCACTGGCTGAAAGCTGTCTATTAGAAGCTAGAGACTCTCTATTAAAGGCTGCTAAATATGTTCTCTTTCCACAACAGTAAGCTTAATACTGTGATTTTTATAGAAAGAAAATTGTTGAATCAAGCTGAAAGGAACCTGCCCTTAACTCTTTCAGCAGTTCTTAACCCACATGCCCAACAGCTCTGCTTGGAAACTCGAGCCATGTTTTTCTTATTTCTGCAACAACATTTCCCTCTCGTTTTCATGCTCTTCAGCATTTTTCTTGGTATGAAAAGAAAATGCCTTTTTCCTCAATGCTGTCTTAGGGCTAATGGTACTTGGATAACGTATGTGAACAATTTATTTCCAAAGCAAGCTTACTCTGTAATGTGATATAACATGGGCATGTCTTGTAGTTCTAAGCAGGAAACCTGTTGCCATCAACTGGTCTTCATCAAAAGGCCCAGATGCTGCTGCTTTGTCCTGCTGAGCTGTTCCTCTGGCAGCCCAGAGCCAGTGTTAATTTCTGAAATGAAACAGTCATCTCTGGCTGAAGTTTAAACATTTCCCAGCATATTTATAAAATCTTGCTTATGTTCAAAGCACTTGAAAAAACAAATCTGTAAATACCAGATTTACTTCAAGTAAATATTACATTTAGTCACAGAAGATTTTCATCATAATTTGCAAACATTTTGCACATTTTTCCTTTGTTTCATAAAGGAGAATAAAGGCACTAGTTACACGTTGGAAACAGGGAGTGTGTCGTTCTAAAGCAGCCTCACTTCACTATTCCTCTCTTGTCTGTGCTTCTGTGTGTTGGCACTCAGGGCTGTGCAGGGAGCAGCCTCCAGTGACACTTGGATTTGTCTCCTTCAGCAGAGACCATGTCCCCTAGAGCAGCTGAGGAAGGGAAGTCATCCACTCCATCTTGACAGCAGAGGAGAACAGATTAACCCCAGACTGTACCTGGTCAAAGTTGTCAGTTTTCCAGCATTTGAACTAAAGCAGGCTTTCTTTTTCTTGAAAATACTTTCAGAATTCTTTTGTCACTGGAAGAATTAAAAAAGAGGAAAACTCGGTTGTTTTTTTTAAGGCTCAGTTCATTTTTGAATCCTTCCAAAAAAACTCATCGTGGAAAAACATTTTTCTGACATAGGGATTAGCCAAGAGCAGACAGTCACTGTCTGAAAGTACTTAGCTGTAAATTCACATGCTCTTGGCTTCTAGCTCTTATCTGCTGTGTGCTCAGCAGATCTACCTTCGGCTTTGTTCTGGTTGTGTTTACAGGGTGAGGTCCAAAGTGACTTCACTAGGAGGATATTAGTTGTGAGAGCAAAATCAGGCATGTTGGGCAAAGCTGGAGACTTCTGTGTCCCATTCATCCTCTGATGGTGTAATTAAAAATAACATTGACACAAGATCCAAATTAGAAGGCAATCCCAGAGCAGAATCAAGCTCTGGGAGTTTGTTTTGCTGGGAGCTGCAGTGCTGGGGTTTGGCTTTGGGTGCCAGGGCAG
This sequence comes from Hemiprocne comata, assembly GCA_020745705.1. Taxonomy (NCBI): domain Eukaryota; kingdom Metazoa; phylum Chordata; class Aves; order Apodiformes; family Apodidae; genus Hemiprocne; species Hemiprocne comata. The sequence continues at coordinate 26,895,859 of CM036594.1, read as the reverse complement.
GAGGAGCACGCTGGGGCTGGCAGAGCCCAGAGGGTCTGCAGCAGTTTTCCTTTTTAAATGAAAACTGAAGAGAACATTCAGAAAGCTTGAAAATCAAGCTAAATGTAGGGAGATGTTAGCTGGGAGAGGAGGTTAAATGGCTGTGGAACAGGCAGGGTCTTGCAGTCTCTGCAGTTGTGTGTGTGCACAGAAGCACTTCTGGCTCTCACAACTTTGAGCTCTGCTTACTTGGAGATTTTTGAAGCTCCACCAGATATTCTTCTGTGGATCATCTTTTGTTGGATTTTCCCTTTCCCTTTGTAACTTTGGCTCAAGTCTCCTGAAACAAAGTCAGTGCCATGCTGCTTCTCTGCTCTTGCTGAAGATGTTTTCCTCCTGAATACTTGTAGGAAAAACCTGGTTTCTTGAATATGAGCTGGATTTCATTTCTAGGTCACAATAAGGAAGGATGAGGGATCAAATTCTGATCCAGTGATGACATAGGTGAACTCCCACTGGTTTCCAAGGATTCTGAATTGGCTGCAGAGGACTTAATTTTGCAAATCGAAGTGCCTCTGACAAACACATTTGGCTCACTTTGTAGGCACCCCCTTTTTTTTATTCCAGCTCAGATGTTTGAGTGCTCTGTCTGGAGAGACTGAAAGTGTCTGGATGTACTTGAGGGTATAAATGAAATTAAGTTTATCTAGCAAATGCCACCAGCACCAGTCAGCTGGAGGGGACTTACAAAGGTCTCATACCCTTATCTGTGCTTGCTGTTTTCTCCTGACAGTGGGAGGGTGCAGGCCTCCTGTCCACAGCTGCCCCCCCCACAGCACAGCTTCCCCACATCATTCCTGGGCAAGGACTGACACCACCACGTGTGGTGCTTGGTGCCACGGGTGAAACACAAATGTCATCCAGGTGTTTTTCATGGCACTTACATTTATGGTGGGTGAAAATGCTCAGAGATGAGCCCCTGTGTTCTTTCACAGGGATAAATGATATCTGAAGCAAAACTGGTACTCTAATAGCAGTGGCATGTGTCTGTAACAAGCAGTGTAAAAAAATGCTTGGAGCCAGTGCCTGCTATGGAGGTCTCACAGGGCGAGTGTTGGACTAGTGTCAGTTGTTTGCCTTGACAGGGAGGTAAGCAGCATATCTGCAATGCTCTTAATCATCTATTAAAAAGACAAAATGTATCCTTATGGTTGCAAGGGGAACAGTAATCTCAGGAAAATGTACTTTGAGCAGCTGGAGTGTAGGAGTGATACAAGGCAGAGAAACAGAAAAGGGTCCACAAGATGTTTCTGCTCATTGGGTGCTGAGAAGCCTGGTGTGTTTGTCTCCAAGTGGCTGCTGCTCACTGTGCTGGGTATCAATGTTGTACTTGCCAAACCAGAGCATCGATTTTGCAGGGCATAAGACTGATGCTAATGCATTGGTCCTAGAAATTAAGCACTGGAAAAGGTGAGGAAGGCTATGATTCCAAGTGTTTGCTGCAGAAACTTCAGACTAATCATAAAAAAATGAAGACCTTCATGAAAAAAGTATATAAAGTGACTATGCTGTTTTTCTAATAAATCACTCTAGAGAAGAGTTTTGCAACAGGGAGGCTGAAGTGGGATGATTTATTGGCTCCTCTAAACAAGCACACATGGACCCCAGGTCAGTGCTGGCAACTTCAAAGCCCTCGTGGTGGTGGGGCAGGGGGGTCTGTACCCAGCAGCAGCACATCTGGGAATCAACTGCCACGCAAGCCTTGCAGCCAGGAGCTGAGCCAGGGGCCTTTATGGAAGCATAAATGGGATTTTAAAGCAACTTTCAGGGTCACCAGTATTTAAAATCATATCACCGTTACTAACAATAAAGTTATAAAGAGGTGAAATAAGTTTTAATAGAGTGTACAAACTGAGCATTTACAAAGGATCTGGCTGCAGGTGAGACGTGAGTTTTCTTTGAGAATGGCACTTGGGTTTATGCCTAAAAACCCCTGCTCTGCAGGAGGGACCCAAGTATGCCATGCACATCTTGTGGGTTCTGGTCACGCTCAGGGTTTCTGCAGTTTGATTTCTGTGGTCCCTCTGCAGTGCCTGGGGGTGGGTGACACTTTTCACCAGCTCAGCACAGCTTCTGGGTTAATGGTGCTTTACTCTTCATTCCTGAGGTGGAATCAGATTCTGCTTTCAAAGCCTTCTCAACTTAGAGTGTGTATTGCTTGAGGAGGAGAGCACATGTTTGATGTGCAGAGTTGAGCTCCGGAATAGCTGGTAAGGAGCTGCTTGAATGTAAAAATGTCTGATTTAATCTGCAGTGACCAGAGTGGTGTCCTGAATTGGACAGGCAAGTACAAAGGCTTTTGCCCTGGAAGCTTCAGAAACCTGTTCCTTCGAACAGTGTGTGGTCAGCAGCTCTGCACAGGGCTGTGGGATGCCTGTACAGAGGGAATGGTTTAGCTACATTTCCTTTCTGAACTGGCTTGACAAGTGAATGTGGAAATTTCCATGGGCTTTCTGGATGCACACGCTGTTCTTCATTATTTTTCTATTCACCAATATTACGAGCTGTAGTCTTGTGTTAAACTTAAGTACTGCACAGAAGCATCAGTCAGCAGGGAATTCAGGAATGCTGAACATAACATACTTTGAATCTTGTTAAGCCATTGCACTGAGAAGTTAGACTCCTCTCATTTAGGTCTCCTCCCCTCTACTTTCCTAGACATCTAACACTGCTGGTTTTTCTGTGGTTTCCTGCTTTTTTCCCCTGTTGTACATGCACTGTAAAGTGAGAGGCAACTGCTCTCTTTTATCCTGGTATATTAGCAAAGTGCTTTTCAAATACTTGATTACTGACTGTCTCCAAACTACACTTCATTCCAACTGCATTTAGTGCTGCCAAGGGCAGGGGCATCTGCAGCAATGCTTGGGCAACTGGACTCCACTGAAGGAGGGATTTCCACCCCTAACACCCCTTCTTACACACCTCAGTAACTCATTCTGGGTGTTGCAGGAATGGAGTGTGTGATTTGCATCAGTTGAAAACCCTACTTTGTGCTTTATGAAGGTACTGTTCTTGCCAGTGGTTTCAAACCTGTTTAACTGGGGTTCTACAGAAACAGAAAAATGAGTTAATGTTGACGGAGATCATCTGTGCTAGTTGGTAGGAAAGGTGGGAGTTCTTTGTTTTCCTGTTGATGTCCTGATTTTCCTGTTAAATCTTTAGCTGCACTCTGTGTGAGGTCCTTCTTGCCTTCATTATTCCAATCAGAAGCTCTGCAGTTTCAGCTGAAATGGTGGCCAGGCAGCCTGTTCATTCCTCCAGTGTTACACTTCTAGTTGGGGCAGAACAATTGCCTCATGTAGGCAGCTCCTCAGCCAGCTTGAGGAATCATCACTTCACACGGCACTGAAAGAATCTTGCTGACTCTGCTGCTTTAGTTTGCAAGAAAAATGTGCTTTTTCTTCTTTCCACTGCACCCTCCTCTCTTCCCTCCATGGCTTTCGGAAATTAATTGTTGGAAATACAAAACTATTATATGAATGTCCTTCTTTCTGTTTAAGGGAGTTATTAACCTAGAGTTGCAATATACCAACAGCATATTCTCAGTGGGTAATTGTGTCTCATGGTGAGAAGTAACATGACAGGACTCCTGCCTATCTTGGCTTGGGAGCTGCTGCCTGGCTGAGCTCTCTGAGGAGACATGAAACACTTCTATGAAATCTGACAGCTCTGACATTCCTGCCCTTAGGTGTACGCTGTTGTGGTGACTCTACAGGCTGCTGTGCACACTGGCCATTAATTGCAGGCTGCTGTAATTGATGGCCACTTTGCTTCTGGAAGTGGCTGCCAGCAAACCACTCTGCAGCACTTTGTGTTTCAACACTGGCTTTGGGAGCACCTCCACAATAAACTTGTCTGGGCAGCTAAAGCCAGAACTTGTGTTTCTGGCCAGAAAGAATTAAGTCTATGGAAAAACAATACAAGTTTCTGGTTGTGGCAGGGTTAGAACAGGGATGACAGTAAAAATTTCTGCTTGTGGCAGGATTAAAGAAGGGATGAAGTTTCTCAGGAACTCAGTTTCTGCTTAAATACAGACTGTGATTATTTATATTTGCCTCTTTGTGGCTTGAAGTACAACTCTTCCTGAGGTTCATTTTTCTGTTTTGTTTTGTAGAAGCTAAACCCTCTGTAATGCATTTTACAATTTTAAAAATACCCTTTTTCTTGTAAAGTTGCATTTTATTGGTTAACAGAAGTGCAGACAATATTTTTATTTCAAAACATGGTGTATTTTCTGTGTCACTCAGAACTACCCTCTATTCAGATTTAACCCCCCTGGCCATAAAGCCTGGCAGCTGTGTATTGCTTGCTGGGGTGAAGCCCCTCTTGCTGTGAGCCAGCTGCAGCACAGGGCTCACCCTGGGGACACTTCCCACTGACTCCTCTGAAAGCTGGAAGAAGCCCCAAACCAATAACACCCTTAGGGCAGGTTTCTAAGGAGCCCTTTTTCCCAGGACCTGGCGAGCACCCACGGCTCCTGTGCTGCTGTGTGGCCCCCAGGAAGGTGGTGCTGGCCGTGCCCATCCAGCTCCTGGGCCCTGCTGCATCCCAGGGCTGAGGGACACTGGGTTTGGTGGTGATTGCACTTCATGTCTTCCATGACACTGTTACAAGGAGCTTGCCCAAGGACGCTAGCCTGTGGTGAGCTGAGACACGAAAAGCTGGTTGCTAATCCCTGTGATTATTTAAAAATAAGGGTTCTTGATCTTTACTCTTCAACATCGCTCACATTCTGAGACTCTTTCTGTGAAGATTTTTTCTGTCTTTTTGGCCAGGCCTTAGTCAAATCCCAGCAGTCTTTTCAGTCCTGTTAATATTCCAAGTACTTTGCTCAGCTGTGTTAGTTCTTGGCACTGGCTGTGGATTTGCCTGCAGCATATTTAATGTTTTTACACCTGAGGAACCTTCAGGATGCACTTTCCAAAACACTTTTGTGAGTGACTGGGCCTGGAGCTGTGTGCTAGTACTGCCTGAGGTCAGCAGCCCCTGACCTGTGCAAGGGAGCAAACCCCTGCATGCTCCTGTCCTGATCCTCCAGTGGCCAACAGAGCCCTGGAGCTCTTTAACATTTAGAGAAGTGGTCAGAGAGTTATTTGCTTAGCTTGCCCTGTTGTTGTTACTAGACTCAAATTATTTCTAAAGGCTTTGACAAATTGCAGTTGTAGGTGGGTTTCCCTTCATAGCACCCAGTGGAAGGGGGCCTGGCTGTGCTGTACTGAGCACCCTGAGCCCCAGGGACCTGGTTGCATATTGCCCTTCCAAAAATACATTGGAGTTACTTCAGCTTTGGTGTGAGAACCTTGAGGCTTTTGCTGGTGCAGAAGGTCTGCAGCAGCGCTGGAACTGCTGGGCACTGTCGCGGTTATAAAACATAAATGGCTGTAACAAACCTTCAGTTATTAAACAGTAACATTTGGTTATTGCAAAGCCATGTCCTTAAGTCTTCATGAAATAACTTGATATTGTAACATTACACAGAGTTATTCTGAGGCTAAACCCTGTGTGTGTTCACCCTGAGCACTAACTTATTGACAATGAACAGTTCCCATTGGAAACAGGTGTTACTCAGGCCCTTTTTTCTGGCCAGTGTATATTCTGTGAAAGTGCCACAGGGAGATCATCCTGGTTGTCCCTTGGAAAAGGCAGGTTGGCTTCAAAGGGGCTGTCAAATTAGTGTAGTGTGAATCTCAAAATTCCTTATGCACCGTGAGCAGTAAAACCAGAATAAAGTAAGAACAAAAATCCCATTTATAGGGATTTACAGAAGGAATATCTACATGTTTTTTATTTTTTTCAGACTTTAGGAAGATGAAATATTCCTGTTAACTCTATTGCTTTTGTAGTGAAAGTTCTTGTCACTACATTTGGCTTCAATACTTGCAGCTCAAAGGAATCAAACATGAAGGGAGAGCTCTAAGGAATCTTAGTGCTTAGCCTGTGGGAAATTGTTATAGGTCAGAAGTTGCCATTTAAAAATAACAGTGAAGAAACAACCACTACCTCTAACTCGCCATTTCCCTGATCTCAGCAAGTGACTGCACTTCATGGCAAGCTGCAACTCAGCAGTCCCCAGAGCCCCACGGGGTCCTGCTGGCAGTGCCCAGGGCTGGAGGTCACCCTTGCACTTGCAGTTTGATATCGCTGGGTTGACGTGTGAGTTGTGTTTTACACATGAAACACACTGCAGTAAAAACCCATCTGAGAACGGTCCAAAGGAACCTACAATCCTAAATGCTCTACAGGGTATTTAGAGGAAATGCACTGCTAGTAGCTGGTCTGGCTGCTGGTGGTCAGTACTTGAGGACAGAACTGTCCAGAACAGCTCTGCTTCCCCTCCTGCATTTGCTGAATGTTTCAGTGTGATAAGTGAACATCAGCTGGTTTGTTCTGAATAACTGGCCACCGGTTTGTGATGATTTTGGTTTATTCAAGCCTCTGTGGCCTGAACTTTGAGATCTCCAGTGCTGCTCAGCTCCAGCCTGGCCACAGATGCTGGGAGGAGAGAGCTGCAGTCTGGGGCTGGCTGGGAGCAGGTGGCACGCAGACATGGGGAGCAACAGATGGGAAGAAGGAAATCTGTGCCCAGACAGGAGTATTTAAGACTACTTTTAAAAAAGTTTTCTGTTTCAGTTCAGCCAAATTAATTATTTCGTTTGTAACAAATGGAGAGAATGAAACCTAGAATGTTAGTGTGAGATTGGCTTTAAAAATGCATTTGTTGGGAAAATAGCATTTCACAGTGATCATCTTGGTGGAGACATGAAGAAGAATCTTTAGACTTGCCAGTGCTGTGGATGCCTTGTGGATGTGGTGTCTGTGGGACCTGCAGAGGCTGCTGAAGGAAGGTGTTCAGTCTGATCTTTAGCTGCATGACCAAACACTGCATCACAGATATGCTGAATTGTTTCCTTAGGGAATGTGAGCTGTGTTTTCAAATAGCTGTCTTTCTGTAGGTACTGCATGTGATGTAAAGAAGTAAGTCAAGGAGCTGAAGGTCTCTTCCTTTGGCACCATGGATATATAGTGTCTTTATTTTATTTTTAAATCTGCTGAAGGAAAGAATGGGAACTACTTCTGCTGCATGCTTCCCTGCTGCTCAAGGGTTGTCTGATCTGTAGGTACAAACAAGCTGTAAACAGTTTCGTACCATTTCTTATTTCCTTGTCAATTAAATTCCTAATACTACTGGGTGTTTGTTTTAATAATTATTAGACCCAATATATTATTATTTTCTGGTAGTCCTGTTCATTGTGGCTTTAGCTACTTAACAACAGCATTAAAGATTCTCCACTGCACACTGAAAAATCCCCCTCCTTGTCTTCCTTTTTTCCTAATTTTGGAGGGAGTAGGGGCAGTGAGAGCAACATGTCCTGGAGCTGTGCAGCACTGGCTGCCTTCCACAGCTGGTTGGGGAGGTGCTGGGATGTTCCTGGCGGAGCTGGAGGGAGGCCTTGGCAGGACAGCCTGTCTCTGTGCAGCAGGGGGTGTCTGCAGGCCCCTGCCAGTGACTGGTCTCCATTGGCTTGACAGCCCTTCTGACCCCCTGGGCCCGTGGGAGTCAGGATGACCTTGAGCTTCCCTCTCTCAATTTGTAGGTTATAATAGCAGGAGAGAACCTGCAGTCCTTTGATGTGGCTTCATGCACAGGATGGGGTGAAAGAGCTGCCCAGACCAAGGGTCTTGCTGGGCATCTGGAGGAGCAGGAATCAGCCCCTCTACCCCAGAGCAAACAGGAACTCTAGATACTTCTGTACATACTCTTAAAAATATCTGTTTATTTAAAAAAAATAGAGTGAAAGTAACTGAATTCTGGTGTTTGTAATGCTTTTTTCTTATCTGCTATTGAAATCACATGCCAGTGCCAGTACCTAGATAGCCTTTGTTTGCTGCGTGTTCCTGTGTTGGATGGAGAGGTGGTTGTGGCAGGTGGGGTGTTGCTGCCCTTCAAGGGGGATTTTCAGCCCTACACTGTTCTAATCATACTTAGTGAATCATTTAGTGAATGTTAGTCAGAGGTATTAAAGGACAGAAGAGGAAATATTTTGCTTCTTACTCCAAGGTTACAGCTCGCCTCTCGGCAGGCAGGCATGGGCAGTGTTTGCTGACTGCAGTGCTGCTTTCTGTCCTTCCCTTCCCCCAGAGCCTCCAGGTGACAGTCGCAGCTGAGCGGGGGACTGAAAGGACCGGCTTTGGGAGCCTGGATGCAGCGGTGTTGGTGCACCGGGAACTTCTGAAGTGCTGTGCTGCCTCCCGGGGGCTCTCCAGTTTATTCCCTAAAATACTGTCTAGAATTAACAAATCACCTCGGTGCACAGCCTAACTAATTAGAGGATTTCTGCTTTTCCTTTTGTCTCCGTAGGATGCCTGTGGCCACCAGGAGCAGCTGGCAGAGGCACCTGGGGCACCTGGCCTCCCCCTGCTGCAGCTGGGGGCACGTTTGGGCCCCTCTGAGCTGCTGCCACCACCTCTCCCTGAGGCTGGAGCTGGTTTTGCCTGCATCCTCCTTTATCTTTTTTCTCCAGAAATAGATCCTATCACAACAACAGCCTAAATGTGGGTAAGAGAATTTGTTTGTTTAGGTCTCATAGGTTGAACTGTATCATTACTAAGGGCTGGGTCACAGCCAGGCTATACTCCCTCATTTCCCATTTAGACTAGACAATACTTCTTTTGCTGGACAGCCATGCAAATGCTTTCTGCTTTTTAAGTAAGTTTATCTACTGGTATGTTTTCCTAAAAAAAGGATCTTCCTAGGGATCTGTTTGAGCAGAGCTTGGTTGACCTGGATGCTTCTTTGCTAGTAAAGCTGTGAGTGCAGCCTGCAGGGATGCAGTGGGAGTGGGAGCGAGGTGAAGAAAGAGGTGTTGCTGTTACAGACAGGTACCAGTTATAAGCCCACATATTTCTTCCTACCAAAACACATCTGGAAAATTCCATCTGTGGTAGCAATACTTATTTCTGGCAGGGCTGATCTTACTGAGGTAGCAGGTTGGTGTCTGATGGAGCTCGTGTGAGTGTCCCCACACTGTGCCACAAGCAATGACAGGCAGTCCTGACCACGCTTGTCCATGGCACGGACCCCACGTGCAGGGATGTGGCTCTGGGCATCCAGCTGCTCCTTCTCCCATTGCAGCCTTAGCCCTGGCCTTGGGTCCATTGCTGTTTGCAGGAAAGTTTTTCCATCCTTATTTTCTGAAACACGAGTACCTTGGAATACAGGAAAATGCTGAAAACAGGCAGGGGGGCACACTGCCTGACTTTATGGGGACACTGTGTGCAGGGAGAGCAGCACAAGGAGGTTGGTTTGCTCTGGGAATAGTGAGGGGCCAGAGGTTTCAGGACATTCCAGCAGCTGGAAGTGGCAGCAGTGTGGGGGCTCCATGGTGGGATGTAACACCAAGGGTAATTGCTGGATGGACTTGTTCTGGATTTTAATGTGCATGCATTTCATTTGGCACCCCATTCCCCCCCTTTGAGAGGGGCCCTGTGCTGTCTCAGCTGGTCCTTTCTGTTGACAGGGCTCTAAACAATAGGCACAGTATGGGCACTTCCCTATTGAAGTTGGTGCTTTAGGATTGCCTTAAACGGTGAAGTCAAGCTGTTAATCTCTGTTCAGTCTTGCTGTGAATTGGGGTGGGTTCACTGGAGGGCAGGAGGGCTGGTTCTGCCAGATCAGGAGATGCTGGTGTCTGAAGCAAGCACTGTGAGCTCTTCCCTAAGCCAAGGGTGAACTTGGGCAAGGCCAGGGCACCTGCTTCAGGTGGACATTGACATGGAAGAAGGTTAAACATTCCTCAAGTGCAACAAAATAAGACCCATTTTGTGATAGTTTCGGGTCTGGCCACATCTTCCTCTGTGATGTTTGCCAGTGCTGAAATGATGGGGGGGGGGGGAGGTCAGGCAGAGCAAGCATGTCTGGGGAGCTTGGGGGGGCTTCTGGGGAGGGACAGGGAGCACAGGGCTTTGTTCCTAGCCCTTCCCTGCCTGGGCTTTTGCCCTTCCTCTGTTGCCTGAAATCCTGGTCCTTTACCCACCTTTTGCCTCTCAGCCTCTGAAACTATGCCTGAGGAATGGGTGGTCTGAACTGCAGCAAGGAGAAGGGGGTGACCCATCCTGAGCTGAGGAGGGAAAGCATGGCTGGATTCCTAAAGCACCTTAACATTTTGGAAGTGCCCAGCATGTAAGTAAAGAAAATGTTTGCTAGATTGACTAAAGCTGCCTCCTCTCTGCATTTGGGCTGGTGGCACACAGGTCAACGTGCAGTCTTCATGCTCTCTTGTCCTCCAAAGGCTGCTCCATGCCTGAGGGCTGCTCGGTGTGAGAGAACAAGTGGGGCTGCTGTGTCTTGCCTGGTAAAACTCCAGCAAGAGAAATCACTCAAATTTTAACTGAGCTTTTTACCTTTTCAGTTTGTCTACAGCAGGGCTCTTGGTGCTGCAACTGGTCTTGTTACCCCCTGTGTGTATGCCTGTACTAGTGTTTCCTTAGTGGAATTATTATTAGCTGGTTCTGAGCCCACCCTGGGTGGCAGTGGCTGCTCTGGGAGATGGATATGAATCTCTTCATCCAGAGAACAGCAACAGTTAAATCTGCTCTTTCAAAAATTAACCAGAAGCTCTGTAAAAGACAGGCGTTTTTTCTGCCCAACTGATGATTGTGCAACTGGTTTGGTGTGTTAGTACAGGATGAAGGGTGAGGTTTTGCCCACGTAGGTGCCTGTTATTGCCTGAGAAAGGCCAGTGGGTTCCACACTGCTGTCCCCTGGTCCTGGCTGGTGGCTCTGCATGCTGGGCTGTGGTTGCCCAGAGCAGCTCTAGCTCCAGAATATTCAGTACACCTTTTTGCATTCTAGTGGCACTTTGTGGCAGCCCTTGGTTCTCAGGGCACATTCTGTTCCTTATTCTCCAAGGGCCCCAAGCCCTCCTGCTGGCTGTCATTGCTGAGGGCAGGAAGGGGGTTGATGGTAGGATGAAGGTAGGAGCTGCGATGTTAGATCTAGGGTCAAAATGCTGGCTCAGGTAGCTCGGAATAGCTCAACAGCTTGCTGAAGAAGCATGTTTTCTCAGGAGCTGCCTGGCAGAGTAACCTCTGTCCTGGGAACTCAGCCTAGAAATCACTGCCTGGCTGGGACCCAAGGAAAACATGGGATTAACTTTGCCCTGCGTGTGCTGGGGTGGAGCTGCTCAGAGTTCGGAGGGAGCCAGGTCGGGCAGTCCGGAGGAGCCAGGACCCCATGATGGGAGCCAAGCTGCTCTGCCTCTGCCTCACTTCTGCCCTCCTTGCTTACTACATCTACACCCCCCTCCCCAAGGACTATGATGAGCCCTGGAAAGTGATGCTTCTGGATGCTGGCTTCAGGACCATGGGGCACCTGGTGAGCTGGGGGCTGGGGAGGGGCAGTGGGGGGTTGTCGGGGGCCTCTGGCTGATGGAGATAAGGCAATACCTGCATGTCACACCTACTTATAGAACAAATTCATGGTTATATTCTAAGTGAGGGTCAGTAGTGGCTGAAATTAAGATTAAACTTACTGTAACTGACTATAAAGAAACTTAGAAAGGATTTAGTTGTGCAGTCTTGAGAAAAGGACATTCCGAGTATGGAAATGTGCTGTGGAATCTGATGGGGCAGGTAAGGGCAGAAGGGTGGGCTGCAATCTGTGTGATCCTCTGCAGCTGAAGCACAGCTCTTTGAATTCTTCAAGTTTCTCAGATCCTGTATATCAAGTTTCTTTGGAACCTGTATATCAAGCTTCCTCAGGACTTGTTTATCTAGCTTCTGTGGAAGTGTTGTATTGGGTGTCAGGGAAAGGGAAATTAGGGTACTTCTTAAAAACTACTAGTTTTTGTGGTTTCATGGGAATCTACTGACAGAATGAGCCTAAAAATTACACAGAGCTAATTATAGGGGTGATAACACTAGAGCATGTAGAAATTGTGTTCTCTCTATATATAAAACTTTTTTAATACCACTGTAATCTTGCCTACCAAAAACCAGTACCTAGATCAGAAGCACAGAACTGTGTTGCAGTCCAGAAAGGCAGTGGTGTTACATCCCCATCTGGAGTTCCATGGCAATATTCACTGACAACCTGGTCCTTATGTCTTCCCATGCTATTTTTGTATCTCTGTTATATCCCTGGCTTCTGCTTCATTGTAGTCGTGTTACACAGTTGTTTCAAACATATGTAAATAATGTGTGAAAAAGGGGAAATAACACTGCTGCTGGCAGACGCTTCTGGCCAGGAGGGTCTTCTCTTCAAGCCCTCAAGAAAGCCCTGGCTGCCATGACCTGGAGCTGTTGGAGTGAGTCAGCCTGGGGAAGAGAAGGATCCAGGGAAACCTTAGAGCTCCTTCCAGTACCTGAAGGAGTTTATAAGAAAAATGGAACAGACTTTTTAGCAGGCCCTGTAGTGACAGGACAAGGGGTGATGGTTTTATACTAAAAGAAGGGAGATTTAGACTAGATATAAAGAAGAAATGTTTTACAGTGAGGGTGGTGAGACACTAGCCCAGGTAGATGCCCCATCCCTGGAAACATTCCAGGTCAGGTTGGACAGGGTCAGACCTGATCTGGTTGAAGATGTCCCTGCTCGCTGCAGGTGGTTGGACTAGATGGTCTTTTAAGGCCTCTTCCAGCCCAAATCATTCAGTGATTCTATCACTGTCTATCCTTGTGTTTGTGCCACCAGTGTCCTTGGCATCCTGAAAGTCCTGGCTGCCTTTGCTTCTGGAGTTCATCACAGCAGCAGCTGTTACTTGGTTTTGTGGGAACTGTCTGAAAAAACAAGGCAGTCTGGCTCACTGAGCAGACCCTTCTGTTGGGGATCAGAAGCTTTCAGCTCATCCTGCTTTATTTCACATTCTCTGTTTCGCCCTTGTTAACCTCTGTGCCTGTGCTTCCAGTCACTGTCTTAGCAGTGACAACTGGTGGTGTCCCCTGAGCTGCCCTCCAGCCACCACTGCTGAGCTTCCCATGGAGGTGATGGAGATCAGGGAGCTCAACAGCTCGGGCTGGACAGTGTGTCAGGGCCAGACAGTGACTCCTCCCAATCAGCAGCATTTGGCTTTGACTTCTACAGCAACTGGACAGACTTGTACAGAGGGTCAAATGGCTTAATGGCAATTTCATCTTGGAGTAGCTGAGGCTGTGTTTGAAGTCCTGCTTTCCCTTGATTTGGGCTCTAGGCAGAGGCTGCTGATAAGCTGGGGCTGATGCACTACATGGAATTTCTGATGCTGTTCACGGCTGCTGAGTACGTCCCACCCACCTCTGATGAGAACGTCACTGTGAGAGACACAGAGTTCAGCAATGTCCCCGTGCGCCTCTTCCTGCCCAGAAAGCCATCTGATGGGCTGAGAAGGGCAGTGCTCTACTTCCACGGTGGAGGATGGTGCCTGGGACATGCAGGTGAGCTCTTCTGTCAGTACCTGGGATCTGTGCAGAAGATCTCAATGGCACATGTTCTGTGTTGCCTTTTGGTTTAGGGGAGAGGGTCAGGGAATCGGTATTTCACCAGTTAAAGTGCACCTGTTTTGGGAGATGTTGGTCAGTGTATCTCGAAGTGGAGGACAGAGGGTCTGGTTCAGGGCTCTGTTTCTCTTGTTTTGTCTGCAGCCCCTGGCTGGGTTATGTGGTATCAGCAGGAGGAACAGACAAAACCAAGTGCCTTAAGGAAAAGAACATCCACGTAGGGGTAGAAATCAAATGGAGATGCAGAGGCGGGGGGTTCCTTGGTTCCCAGAAGCTCAATTCTCAGATGCATCCTCATACCTGTTGCCTGGGGGAGGGTATCTACTGTCCCCTGAAATCTAGTTTGGGGAGTTTTGCCGTATCAGAAGTCATCTGTAACTGCATCTTTATTTCTCATGAGTATGGTCCCAAAAGAGCAAGTGTGTGTCTTTAGTTTTGTTACAGTCGTGCTCTCAGTGCTCAGCTGATGCTCAGTGTCCTTCCATGTCATGCCCAGAGGCTTTCTAAAGCATTGTGGTTCAGTGTGCCGTGCTTCTGCTAGTTCATCTTTGTGGCAGTGATTCCTCTTCCCTCCCAGCTGTGTTCCCCCCTACAGCACATTCTCTTTGCTGTCCTCCAGTTCTGAGATAAATGGGCAGAGTGATCATCTTGGCCACCACCTAAACTGGCATTGGAGGTGTAGTAGATATGGCTGGAGTCCCTAACAACCAACCCATAGCTTGGGTTTAATTGTTGGGCTGCTTGTTTCAGGGAGAGTGACTCAAAATGTTTTCCAGGCAAACTCTTCAGTTTTGGTGTGGATGTGTAGCTGAGGGCTTAATCTGGCCCCTGGTGCGCTCCTGGTTTGTTTTTTCTCTGCCATAAAAAGCTGAGCCTCCAGGACTTTGTTGTGTAGTGCTCAGAGGTGTAAATAATGTATTTTTTTTCCACCCTTTGGAGTAGCATTCAAGTGACAGTGGGATTACACCTTCCAGCCTTTCTGTCTGGATAAAGCAGTGTGTGTGGGAGCATTGGGCTGCTGCAGTGCAAGGGATGGGGGAAGGTTTGGCAAGTCCCCTGGGAGCTTCCATGGAGAGGAACATGCTGTGTGTCCCTTCTGTGTGTGCTGTGACATGTCCTCAGGCACTCGTGTCATTTCAGGCATGCAGTCCTACGACCGGCTGACAAGGTGGACTTCAAACAGGTTAAATGCCGTTGTGGTGTCAGTCAAGTAAGAGATTCTCCTTCTGGATGGGATGAAGGTTTGGGATAAATTAATCTTGTCTTGTGCTCTCTCTTATTTTGACCATATGCTTTCCTGCTAGCTTTAAGTATTTGTAAATGAACACTCTCAGGGTTGCAGGGGGGAATTGTGGGTGGTTATTCTGGATGCTGCTTTATGAAGTTGGGTGGGTAACAAAATATTGGATCCTCTGGGATAGATAGTTCTCATTTCTCTGGGGGCAGAAAATAACCATTCACCAGCTAGGGCAGAAGCCAGCAGCAAGCCTTTTTCTCTAGAGCCAGCAGGAGGTAACCCCCCTTCTGCTTGCCCCCACCAGTTACAGGCTGGCACCTCAGCACCGTTTCCCTGCTCAGTTTGAGGACGTGTACACGGTAACCAAGTTCTTCCTCCAGAGCAGCGTCCTTGCCCAGTACGGGGTGGACCCCAACCGGGTCTGTGTTGCAGGAGACAGTGCAGGTGGCAACCTAGCTGCAGCTGTGGCACAAAAGGTAAAAAAATCTTGTTTGCTTGCTCAAAGTTTTTTTGTTTTGGGTTTTTCTTTTATCTTGTCATTTCATGAACTCTTACAAGAGATTGAAAAAACCCTCTGCCCAAAGCAAGTATGCCTCCTAAATGTCTCTTGTGGTGGGTGCACATGGGATGTCATGCAGGACTATCCATGGGGACTCTGAGCTTCCACATGAGCTCACCTGAGCCATTCAACAGCATCAAAGTGGCTGTGATGTCCTCCAGACATTTACAACCTGAAGAAGGCACTCTGCCCTATAATTAGGGCATATCACTCTGTCCTTAGGCCCATTTTGACTGTTTTAGGTATGTTGTTTGAAAAGGGAATTCTAGCAGTTTGACTTACATAGATGTAAATAGCAACAAAAAAAGGACTAAATGTTGCAGTGCCATTGGATCCCACTGTTTGGAAAGCTGCTTTTGGCACTGCTCCATTGGGTCTATTAAATAGTCAGGGTGATGTTAGTGCTCTCTTGAGAAGTTATTTGGATTGTAATGAATCTCCCCTGGAGAGGCTGGGAATTTGCTGCACACATGGAAGGCAGAAGATAAGCAACAAGGTGGAAATTTATTAGTGCAGAGGGGAGAAGGCTGACATACAGAAAATGTGTTTAATTCATCATGTTTTATTTCTTATGTCTAAAATGCACAGAATTTCTAATGCTTCAGGGGTAAAAAACCCAACAGATAGCTAAGATCTAAATTGTGTAAGATGATTGAAGGAGTTTCAGAAACCTGCAGTCTATAGGCTATAACAATAGAAATTTTCTATAGTCAGCAAAAGCGTTTGTTACTATTTTGGAAAGCATCAATGCTTCAAAAAGAGTATTTCACAAACATTGCTATCCTTCAATCTGTGAAATAAAGCAAAATTATATTTGGTGTTTGAGAGTTGTTAACATGAATTTAGAATTTCTTTGATCTGTCCTGGCTTTATTGATAATCTTATCTTGCCTATGTTGTAAAATGTGTGTGTTAATTCCTTAGTTTAAAGATCTTCCATCAGTGTAGGAGAGGAAACACTTTTTAACTGACTTTATGAAATTATTTGTGTTTTCTACAGCTATTAGAGGACCCTGAAGTTGAAACGAAGCTCAAAGCCCAAGCTTTGATTTACCCTGCTCTTCAAACCCTTGACCTGAATTTGCCATCTTACCGAGACAATGCAGACAAGACTCTTCTATCTAGGTCGCTTATGGTCAGGTTTTGGAGCGAGTATTTCACTTCGGATCCATCTCTACGGGCAGCAATGGCTGCCAACAGGCACGTCCCGGTGGAATCGAGCCACTTATTTCAGTTTGTGAACTGGAGCAACCTGCTGCCCGCCGAGCTGAAGGAGCACCACGTGTACTCGGGTCCTGCCTACGGCAGCTCGGAGCTGGCGCAGCGGTACCCGGGGTTCCTGGACGTGCGGGCGGCCCCGCTGCTGGCCAGCGATGCCCGGCTGCGCCGCCTGCCCCGCACCTTCCTGCTCACCTGCCAGCACGACGTCCTGCGGGACGACGGCGTCATGTACGCCAGGCGGCTGCGGGCTGCGGGCGTGCCCGTCACACACCACCATGCCAAGGATGCCTTCCACGGGGCCATTTTGTTCATCTCGGGTCCTGCTGAGTTAGCTGTGGGGCACCGGCTTCTGAACAGCTACACTGAGTGGCTGAGGGAGAACCTCTGAGACAGGAATGCTGCCCTCGGGCAATGGGCTGGCGTGCAGCCGGGGTGGCGGGGGAGGTGAGGGTGGGAGAAGAGGAGCTGTGGGGCTTTGGGGTGGGATTGCTGCTGTGCTGTCCTGTGGTGTCTGGCCTGCTGCCTTTCTCATCTGCTCTGGCAAGAAAATCAGTCTGATTCCAACCTACACATTCTTCTAGTGGTGTCCTGGGAGTCAGAACCCCCGGGCCACCCCAGGGGTTCTCTGCTGTCCAGGTCAGAGGTTGGTGTGCCCAGCCCTGCCTGGCTCACCTGGCCCCAGCTGCCATGGCCCACAGAACTTGCCCTCTTGACTCAGCTGCTTCTTGTCCCCTCCTGTTGCAATGCCACAACTGCAGCCTATGCAAATGGGCACTGTCATGTTTGTCCCCAGGAGGGGTTGGGCAGCCACATGCTCCCTGTCCTTGTCCCACAGGAGATACCAGTGAGGCCCAGCAGCTGGCTGGGCAATGGGCTGTGCAGGGACCTGGCAGGTCTGTGCTGCTGCCCCTCTCCAGCATGCCCAAGGGGAGCACCTGAAAACCACACAGGACAGCTGGAATGCAGCACAAATGCTGTTCTGTTTTGGTTTGCTTTCTGTTTTTTTTCCTTTTTAAAAAGCCTGTCTTGCTCAGCATTTACTTTCTTTAATCCCTGTACTAGATGTCCCATCATGCAGCAGAATAGCACTGGGTATTCATCAGATAAAGGCAGCCTGTGAAGATCCTGGCCTTACAATGGCACTGCTGAATGGTTTATGCTCTACTTATTAAATAAGCTATGTCTTGTGTTCTAATTATCCTCATAATTGTTTAGCAGTTTTTACACATGTATTTTAAAAATTAGCTTAGTAGCTTTATAGGCTTGAAAAAGAAAGACCATTCAGCTGTCAATCTTGAAAAAAATGCCCTCTATATAAATGTTTTGTGTTATATATAAACCTGAACAATTTTTGAATTACACATGCAAACGTTGGCTGTTGGTTTTACACTGATCACAACGCACCACAGGCATGCACTTCTAGCATCCTGCTTTTTTCTTTTGCATAAAAGATACTGAACCTTCAATTCTGTTTGTTTTTTTTTTTTTTTTCTGCATGTGCAGCTTGTTTAAACCAAATGTATATGGCATGGTTGCTATTTCACTTTTTCAACTTTTTTATGGAGTTTGTGTCTCTATTGCCCTCTTCCCACTTCTTTGGAGCTTTACCGCAGCGTGGAAGGAGAAATACCCCATTTATTCAGACCCTCTTTATCCTCCCGTGCAACAGCAATTGCCTGAATGAACAAAATCTTTAAAATGTGGTAAATGAGGAGCCAGTATTATTTATCAGCCACATGGGAGATCTTAAAGCAGCTTCTGTGGTGCTTAAATATTAGCTGATTTATTTGCCTTATCTTCAGAGAGAAGCTAGAATAGCTTTTCATATTCCAGATATGAATAAGGTTAATATTCACTAACCTTAAAGTACATCACAATAAAGGGGATGGAAGAAAAGTGGTTTTTAGAAAATCTGAACCATGTTTATTTCTCCTATTTGAAAATAATCATGATGGTATTCAGATATTCACTGGTGTGTATAAGACCTTACATTTAAATTCTCTACTGGGCTTATTCACCAGGCCCTATCATAATCAGCTGCCATTTGTATTTTATATTAAAAAAATACACAAATAAGTGTTAGTTATATAGTTTATGTTGCAGCAAATGCCCCGTCCTCCTTCTCTTCCTGGGAGGTGGTTCTTGAGAAAAGAGCTTTATTGCTTTCAGGGAACGAAAGAAATCTGTGTTGGACTTGTTGAAACATATATTATTAATGAAGCTCTGTTATTTCCAGGAAAAATATTAATTGAATAATAGAGGCAATCTCAAGTTTGTCCTCATTTTCAGGCCCTGCAGATAGTTAGTGCAGTTCCCAGTAAGAGATGGCGAAGTGCCCAGGGGAGGGGTTGTATGGGCTGTGCCTGCTGAAGGTGCTTTGCAGCAGGGCTGCCCTGCCCGGCACTGCTGCTGGCATGGGGGCGGGGGGGGTAGGGGGGTGGAGTGGGTCCCCTCAGGGTATCTGCTCCAGGTACATGCTGCTCATCTGCACACAGTATTCCCAAAGCTGGAGCTCTCCCCGCAGTGCCCAGCATGGAGCTGGAGCTGTGGTGCAGGCACATGAAGCTGGGGCAACGCCTGGCCCTTCTCCCCCTCTCCCCTCTTGGACTCTGGGCACTGCCATGCTCCATGTTTCCTGACTCCTCAGGCTGGGACAGGACACCAGAGCTGCCCTGGGAAGTGTTCCTGCCATCCCTACCTGTCTATTCTTGATTTTTCTTTGGATTTAGATGTCATTATTCCAAGAAACCTGGTATTTGTGATAAACTCCATTCAAGCCAAAAATAATTGTTCCTGAGTCCTGTTTCTAAGCTAGCTCTGCTTTGGGAAACTTTTGCAGCCAGTTTCTCCAGGAGAATGCTGTGGGAAACAGGGTCAAAAGCTTTACAGAAGTCCAGGTAAGCGCCATCCACAGCCCTTCCCTCATCCACTAAGTGGGTTACCTGGTTGTAGAAGGAGATCAGGTTGGTCCAGCCTTTCATGAAGCCATGCTGGCTGGGCCTGATCCCCTGGCTGTCCTGCATGTACTGCATGATGGTACTCAAGATGGTGTGTTCCATAACCTCCCCAGCACTGAGGTCAGGCTAGGGATCCTCCTTCTGGCCCTTCTTGTAGATGGGGATCACTTTTGCCCATCTCCAGTCTACTGGGACCTCCCTGGCTAGCCAGGAGTGCTGGTAAATGATGGAAAGCAGCTTGGTGAGCACTTCTGCCACCTCCCTCAATGACTCATTCCAATCAGTCAAATGCAAATACATCATAATAAGTTGTTAAATATGCATGACCCATTTAATAAGCCTCAGTCTAATATGAATTGACTAATAGGTATTTAATGGCAACAAATGTGCCTGATTCCAGTTGCATTTCTTCTTTAGAGCCCACAGGACACTGAAGAACCCACTTGATTTAACAGGATCAATTTACAGCCAGAGCCTGCTTTCATCTCCTGGTTTGAATGCAAGCCTGGTTCAAAGTGGCTGGAAGATGCAGGATTAAATCTGGGCAGCAGCATTTCACCAGCTTGCCTGAGAAATCCTACAGACTTCTGTCAGAGCAGAAAAGTTCTGCAACCCTCTGGGGCTGTTCGGGATGGACAGTGGCTGCAGGAGGCTCTTTCCCAGATGAAAGGTTTGTCTGACAACACTCCTTGATGGACCAGCTGGCTGCAGTAAGTGTGTTACTGGAGGCTGTTGGGGTGAATTTCCCCCCTGCCAAGTCACTAGGGATATGTAACCGGGATCAGGAAATCATGCAGGTGGCCAAGGCTCCCTCTGCCCTCCCACCCCTCTGGCACACTCAGTGCTGCCTGGGGCTCCTGTGGGACGCTGGAGCCAGCTGAACCCCTTCTGCTCCCAGGGCTCTTCATGTACCCTTGGAGCATGGGTGCTTCCCCCCGTTCGTCTCCAGTGTGCCCCCACCCCAAAAATGTCTTTCCTTCCTTCTGCACCTGAATCTGATCTGGAAGGTTAGGCTTTAGGTTGGGTCATCAGAAATAGGGTAATAGGGTTAGGATAAGGTTGGACTCAATGATCTTAAAGGTCTTTTCCAACCTGAACAATTCTATGATTCTGTGATTCTGTAAGCAAATGCAAATGCCTAATTTGCCACTTGTATTAACTTGTTTCAGCACAGCTATTTGTGAGAGACCTTGTGTTCCCCAAAGCCCTTTCAGCCACCCCAGGGGACAGGAGGGGCAGTGAGCAGGTCTGGAGGTGTTTTCTGAGCCAAGGCTGTGGGGCAGCTCCACAAGCTGCTGCCTGGTGGAACAGCATCTTTCACCAGAACAATTTGGTTTGAAAAATAAATCCCTCTGCCTCTCAGTGGGAGAGGTGAAAAGGCTCTGGCTACCCACACGTGGGGAAGTCTGTGAGGAGTGTCAGCACTGGCTGAGTGAAGGTTCCTGTGGGAAAACAGAACTTGTATTGTGCTTTAACTTTCTCAGTGGTGCCTTGGACCTGACAAGTAGGGTCATTTATGTCTGTTAGGGAGGACAGGCCCAACTCGCTGGCTGTAGGGGATCCATCCTGCCCTTGTCTGCTTGTTGTCACACCCAGGTGCCACATGGTTCCATGGCTGGACTGTGTCATGGCCCATGGAGAGACGCGAAGGCTCCACGGTCAGAAGCTGTGCAATGAAGGCCTGGATATTTGCATGTGAAACAAGCCCTGGGCACTAACAACGCTTGAATTTACATACGAAGCGGGCGCTGGGCATCTCCCTTACCTTTTTCCTAATCAAGAAACATCGTTAGTTTATTAAGAACCAATCAATACACTAATTATGACCTAAGTCTCTTGTCAATAGGTGATAAATTAGTCCTTGAATCCTTTGAGGCAAGAAGGGCACATCCCTTGGAATGGGTTGATGGGCCTGATACTCTCTTCATCCCCTCAGGCAGGGATGTCTCCTTGGGTAAGATATTGCAACTTTCACCTTTTGGGGAGGGGTGAAAGCATCCCCGGGTGTATCGTGTACTTTGTATTATTATGCTGCAATATTAACATCTATTAGTAGCACTATTGTAAGTCAGCAGCTATATCAAACTTGTTATATCTGTTGCCTTAATAAATTACCTTATGTTTACATCTAACTACTTGGTATTTGCCAGTTTGACCCGTTCTCATGGCAGCCCTCCCACGTCTGACACCAGGCACAGACAGGCATTGTTAAGTGGTCGTACACACAATTCTGTAGTCTTAAACCACTGATTAAGACCTGGGAGGTGAGGCTGCAGTGCAGCTGCGCCCAGCGCACAAGGGCTGTTGGGTAGCAAAGGGGCTGTAGTCCAAGCTCCTGTGGCTTCAATGGGAGTGTCCCCCTCCACCACACATCCGTGTCACACATATGGCTTTTTGCCTTCATGCAGCAGTTCGTTATTACCCCTGCTGGCTTCTGGTCAGATGAGTCCAGGACTCTCCGGGTGCCCTGAGCAGAGACCCACCTGAGAGACCCCCAGGTCGGCCCTGCAGGAGCGTTTCAGGTGGGATCCTTCCTCAGTCGCACCGTGGGGCAGGGACTGTGGGCACGCTGCGGGCTGTGCCCGCCCCGGGGTTCCCTACCCGGGCTGTGTAAAGGGAAGTGCCCGTGCCCTCCTCTCCCCTCCGCAGGCTCTGCAGCACCTTCCTGCCGCAACGCCTGCCCCGCGTCCCGCCGGACCGGCCATGCTCCGCCCCGCTGCTGAATGACTGAGCCCTGCGCATCGGGAGGGACGGAGACATCGCGCTGCTCCCCGCATCCCAGCGCTGCTCCCCGCATCCCAGCGCTCCGGCCGCGGCATTCAGGAGAGCCTGGGTCCCGCCATGGTAAGGTGTCCGGGGGGGGGAACCCGCACCCCGCTGCTCCCCCGCGAGAGCATCGCCAAACCAACCTGACTGACTTTAGCATTGGTTAATCGGACTTTTTCTACTTTTTCTACTACCTAAATCTGTGTGCCTGTCCCTGTGGTGAAGTGTTAATTACGGCTTGTATTCGAAGCTCCAATGCCAGCGCAGCGGTTGCAGGAGGTTTCGAGTTTCCTCCCCATCCCGCACAGCCCGGCCGGGGACAGGCTGCCCCGCAGGGCACACTGCCCGCAGCAGGTGTTCAGGCTGTACACCTGCAGTCTCCTGCGGTAAACAGGATAGGTGTTTGCTGGCTGTAACTTTATGAAGTTTTGTACATGCTGGACTTTATCCTGCCTCATGATCTACCTTTATCATAATATACGGTGCTTTGAGAGCAGAGACCTGTCAACAGCTTCTAGCCACCAGAGCAGCAGCTTTGAACACATTGGCAGTAGTTACTACTAGTTACTACTAGTAGTCTACACATGATCTGTGTAGACTGTCATGAGCAGTGTTTGTTGCAGTCACATTGCTGCTCCTTCAGAGCCTGGATTTAGCTTGATTGTAGTCTTAATCTAAGTCCTGGTTTTCTAATAATTTGTTTTCCCCTGCTGTTTTGCTAGTTCTTTTAACTAGAGGCTCTGCTAAAAGCTTTCTTTACCCTGCAGTTCCCCGCAGGTGGGTGTGAGTGTCTTTGCCTGAGGGAGAGGATTGAGCACTTGGGTTCTGCTCTGTTTCTTCCCTTGTAGCATAAAAGCATTTTTTAACCAACCTTTAGAAAGAAGGCAAAACTTGTCCTCGGGGAAACTCATCATTCATGCAGCTTCCTAGAAAGCTTTGCTCCTTAAAGAACAGCGATTGTGGTACTTGCTGCCAAGGGGAGAGGAGAAGCTCTTTTCCTGGAGCCAAAGAGAAAATGCAAAAGCACAGCAGGAGGGCACAGCTCCGCCACAGCTCTCTGGGATGCAACAGCCCTGCATCTGCCAGCCCGGGGCCTGGCATTGTCCCACGGGATGGGATCCCCTCCGTGGGGCTGTCCCACGGGACAGGCTCCTCTCTGGCTGCTCTGTGGGGCTGGGCTTGGGGCACTCTGTTACACAGAGGGGCTGTGTTCAGCAGAAGTTATGAGCTGTGACTAAATAAACCATGCACTGTGTTGTCACTTCGTTGGAAGTTAATAACAGAAGTGACAAAGGTTGTGAATTCAGCTTCGAAGGGCCTAGGTACCATCAACACCGTGCAGTGGTTCAGTTAATGTAATGAGCACGTGCTTTCCTGGCTCCTCAATGAGTTCTGAGTACTGCTGTCAGAGCGTGGCCCTATTGCAGAGTTCATCAATTAGCAGTCTTGACTTCTGCTTCAGTGATGAGTGAGGGAGCATGGGACAGGGCTTGGGTAAGAGGGAGGCAGATGACTTCTAGCAAGGGCTGTGATGAAGCAGTGACGGGTGAGTTTCACTTTCCAGGCCCCAGAAGCATGGGGCTTGGCCAAGCAGCTGCTGGCAGGTGGTGGCAGATGCTGTCAGGTGAGACTCTTACTTCAGGCTCCTCACATGGGCCTTTGCTCATACAAGTTTTCCTCTTGCTCCGTAGTTCTGGTCAATACGTGTAAGTAGAAATCCTGAGTGCATCAGGGATATTCTTTGGGTTCAAGCCTCTACTTACTACATGAGCTATAAGGAACTAGCATGTGATATTCACCTGTTACAGCAGCAATGAAAAAAACAGCCATGCAACGATCTTTTACTAATTTTTGGTGTTTGTTTTCCCTTTTGACTTTCTAGGCTGTGAACGAGACAGATGGCTGTTTGCTGATGGACAGAGCCCTAGAAAAGTATTACCTTTCCACCATGTACAGTCTTGAGTTCATTATAGGCTTCCCTGGGAACATCATTGCTGTGTTTGGCTATATTTTCTGCTTGAAAAAATGGAAAAGTTGCAACATCTATTTGTTCAATTTATCATTATCAGATTTATTATTTCTGTGTACTCTTCCAATACTTGTGAACAGCTACTCCAGAGATGAGCAGGTAACAGAGAGCAACTTGTGCCACATCAACAGGTTCCTGTTGCATGCAAACCTGTACAGCAGCATCCTTTTCCTCACTGCTATCAGTATTGACCGATACATGCTCATAAAATATCCCTTCAGGGAACATTTTCTACAGAAGAGGAAAACAGCCCTTATCGTGTCTGTTGCCCTGTGGGTTGGGGTGGTACTGGAGCTGCTGCCAATGATCCATTTCCTGGAGCCTGCGTCGCCTGCCAACAACTCTGGGTGCCTTGATTACGCAAGCTCTGGAGACCCTGAGAAAAGCCTAATCTATAGCATGTTTCTGACTGCCTTTGGGTTCCTCGTCCCTCTTGTGGTCATGTGCTGCTTCTACGTGAAGATGGTTATTTTCCTCACAAACAGGATCGAGCAGCTCAGCTCCCCCCTGATGCTGGAGAAACCCCTCACCCTGGTGGTGCTCACCATGGTTATCTTCTCTATGCTCTTCACTCCCTATCACGTAATGCGCAATGTCCGCCTTGCCTCCCGAATCCTGGCCCTGAATGTGTCCACGTGCACCAAGGACATCATCAACACCATCTACATCATCACCCGGCCCATTGCCTTCCTGAACAGTGCCATTAACCCTGTTTTTTATTTCTTAATGGGTGACCACTTCAGAGAGCTGCTGATAGCAAAAATAAGGCAGCTCTTTGGCAGACTGACAAGAGGCAGCAGCCAAGGCATGAATCAGGAGATCTCTCACAGTGGGAGACAGAGTGTGGGGGAGCTCTCCTAGGGAGAGCCCTCACCACCATACAGTGCCTTTTTTAGAGAACTTTGTGCTACAGCATATGCATGAGCTGATTGTATTCCTCTAAAATCACTTGTTACCTTGATGTACAGGAGACCTCCTTCTGCTTCCCTGGCTGCAGCACTCCAGCAGCGATGTTCTGGGCACCATGCCCTCCCAGCAGCACATGCCGTGGCCTGGCAATGCTGAAGATAACAGATCGTCCTGGTAGTTGTTCGAGGGAAAACAAGCAGCTCCTGGACAGCTGCTTTGTGAGCTGTAACTTGATGCTGGACTGGGCCTAGGCTTGGAGAAATGTGCCGGGGCTCTAATTCACATGGCTGGAACAGACTGGGGATTGGATTGGGACTTCCTTATCGAAGTGTTTGCAGACCCTGTGCCTTCTGGGAGCTCTGCCTTCCAGAATCCCTAACTGGGGCTGTTCCCATTTCCCGCTGCTGTGGCGAGGGCTGGCACCTCGGGCACGGCTGGACAGGAGGGTGTGTGAGCAGCTGGTGGGTGCTTGGCGGGTGCTGTGGGGGGAGGCTGGGGCTGGGGGCTTGGATGTATTTTTGTGAGTGCTGAAAGCTGTGGCTTTGGCTGCTGGTCTTACAAGCATTTCATGCACTGGGACAGCGTGGATGTGTGTGCAGCCAGGCTCTTCCACTCCTTGTTATTAAACCTGGATTCAGCTTGCAGAAGTAAAATTAAGAATATCTGTCAGTTTAATTCTTAACTGAGATTTGCCTTCATACCTGACTGGGTCTGCTGGGCAAGCTCACTCTGGCCTTTGTGTAGTCACTTTTCAAAGTATAATTGACTTAACTTTAATGTAATTATCTGTGAGTGTGAGCAGAATGTATAGCCTAAAGCAGAACATGGACCTCACAATTCAGTTCTGATAATGACAGGAGCTAATGAAGAGCCAGGTCTCTGCCCGACACCCCTGTGGAATCACTGCAGCAGCAGAACTTGCTCTCCCCTGGCCTGACCCCTGCCTGTGCTGTCCAAGGTCTCACTGCTCCCCAGGCAGGGGGGAAGGACCCTGGATATGTCTCAGGGACACTTCAGTTCTGGCTCTTGATGTGCTGTCCATCTGTGGTACTTGTACATGGTCCATTGGTACCTGCCTGATCATAAACTGGGTGTCCTGTTTCAAAAGAACCTCGTTTGTGTTGAGTGTCTGTTTATCTGCTATTTCACCTCCAGGCAGCCACTGCACCCCCCCTTTTCCTGTTAGCAGCAAGGCCCTCAGGGGCTGTGAGCACAAGAACCCATTGGGCTCAGCTTGAGGGATGAAGCAGCTGCTTCTCCCTGTCAGGCTCTCACCCCAGTCCCAGTGCCAGCGTTGCCCCAGGTGGGGCAGGTGCCCCGTGGGTGCCCTGAGCTGGGAGATGCTGCAGGAGGGGTTTTTGCAGTGCCCTTACCCTGAGCCTCCAGCACCACTCCTGAGTTTGCTGTGGGAGGGCTGGTCCCATCCCCCCTCCACAGTGCTGCCGGCCCACAGCCAGGCAGTGGTTCCTGTGCTGGCACAGCTGGAACAGCTGGAAGCAGCAGCCAGGCTCTGTCACCAGGGAGCGGGGTGGCCAGGGAGGGATAACCACAGTCATGACTGGAGAGCAATGTGTGTAAACCCTTATTTTTTTTCTCTTTATTTGCTTTGTAACAAATCTTTACATACAGATTGCTAAATCACTCTGTCAGTGGTGGAAAAAAGATCCATCATATGTGTCATGGCAGCAGGGCCTGAGACAGATAAGGCTGTGCTTGAGTTTCCATTATAGATAGTCCTTGTTTGGAAGGTCCATTGTAGGTAGCACGAAGAGGCAGTAACTCAGCCAGGTGTGACAGTGCATGTGGTCAGCCCAATACAAAAGGAGCTAGAAGAGAATTTCCAACATTGGGCCAAATGTTCCCTTTTTAAAGTTGGAGACTAATACATTAAAGAGGAATTTTCTTCTAGGGAAAGCACCATGCAGCAATATAGGTACAGCTGAAACACCTTTAGCAGGCTCACCTTTGCCTTTTGCAGTGGCCAGAATAGGCTTGTTCAAAGAACTATTTCTTTTCTAAAACCAAAGCTATTGGGGGCTTTCCTCTGTGAGCTCATGGACTGCTTTTTCTTGTGAATGGGCTCACGTGGGGCTTAAGAGGAGCTGCTGGGTTTTTCTTTGTGTGTACATGATCCTGTAACTTGCCCGGCCGCCAACAGAAGGCAGGGCAGGAAGGAAGGAGGAGGCAGAAGAGAAATAACCCTCTGCCTATGAGGCACTTGCCAGAAGACAGCTTGTGCAATGCTGGGCTCATGTGGCTCTGCCAGCTCCCAGCTGCCTGTGCAGGAGGGCAGAGGCAGACAGGCAGCTCCCCTGGGAGTAGCTGCATTGGGGATGTGATGGGATCAACTTAATTAGACCTGGTTGGGAATGGTGAGCCACAGCCCACTCCTGAGAGTATTAAAAAACACACCACAGCCCCTTTAAAGAGCCTACAGGAGGGCGAGGCTTGTTGGGGGAGGCAGCTGAGCCTGCCAGTGCTCGTCCCAGTGTGGTCCTGCCCGTGGGTGGGCACAGGATGCTCCAAGGCTGGCATATGTCACAGCCACTGTGGCCAAGGCATGAGGACATGGTCCTGTCCCAGCGTTACCAAAGCAAGGGCTGGTTTTTCCCACCGCCTGCAGAAGCTCAAGTTGCTCTGATGTGTGGAAGATCCAGGCTCAGAGGTTCTTCTTGAGGCTGGCTTTGCTGGAAGAGGAGGCACCTGTGCCCTGGGCCTGCTGGGTCTGGTGGGGTCTAGCCCTGCTCTCCTGCCTAGGCTGGGGTGAGGCCAGTCCCAGACCCCAAGCAGGGCTGGAGTCAGGGCCCCTGGGATGCCACTGCCCCCTCCCCACCGGAGACGCAGCAGTGCAGCATGTGGCAGCCTGTATCTGGGTGATCAATGGCCAGGAGGTGACTTTGTAAACAGTGTGTAGTGTCAGTTCCTATGGATTAACATGTTCAATTATTCAGTTTGCTGTGTCCACTGAGGTGAGCAGGGGCGTCTGCTCTGTACGTGCAGAGAGTCGCTCGGGCTGCCTCCCTGTGCACCCACCAGGGCCACTCCCCATCCCCTGGGCACCCAGCCAGTAACCATCATCTCTAAACATACCCTACCTATCCATCATAAAAAGGGTACAAAGTTAGAAACTGGTGCCTGTGCATCTGAGAGCCCAGCACTACTTAATAGAGCTCCCATCCATTATATCAACTGGTGTTCATAACTGCTGCTATTATTTCTTTAGTTTGTGTACTGAGCTCATCATGACACATGACAAGTCAAAAGACAGAGGCTAGCTAATTAAGAAATTGGTTATTAACTCATTTAGCTGAAATTCTGAAGGACTGTAGTAGCTCTGACTTAAGCAGGAACAGGCTGGCAGCTGTTGAGCCCTTTTTTGTTTCTATGCAATTTAACTTCCAGAAGGATGCTCCAACATCACACCCATGAAGCAGCAGCAGCACCAAGGGCTGGGGGCAGCACCAAGCTGGGCCACAGGGGCAAGTGCTGCTGCTCCCATTTCACATATTTTTGCCAAATTTCCACCCTGGTGACAGCTGGTTTGTGCCTCATATGCTAATTTTTATGTTTTCTTCTTTTCAATGTCTTCATTGCAGATGCTGTACTCCAGCATCTGGGCCTGTGGGCCACCTAAACTGCAGGAGGAGGAACTTAGATTTTATTGACCATTTATTCTAAGACCAGCTGTTGTTTAATCCCAGGAAATATTTTCTATTTAATAATATAAAAATATGTAATACCATAAGGTCACAGGATAACTCAGGGTGTAAGGGACCACAGGAGATCACCTAATCCAACCTGCTACTCACAGCTAAGGGGTCATCCAGTATATCCACAGTAACTATGAAAGGCAAGTCTGCACTCTATGGGAAGAATGAGATACAAAACAGATATAAAGATACATAGCCAAAATTAAAATCCATGCTCTGTCTCTAGTGAAGTTGTAGAACCAATCTGTTCAGAATAGAAGATGACAGTGAATTATAAATATCAAGCAGTACAGACCAGCTCCTTCTAGAAGGAAAATTTAGCAGGGCACATTCATATGCATCATATAGTGTTAGAAAGTACAGGAGTGAGGAAGAGATGGTGATGATCGTACTAAACTGCAGCTGTAAAGTCAAGCCCCGAGGTAAGAAACCTTGTGCACAGGCACCAGGGCTCAGAGCTTTGCACTGACTGACTGAGCAGCGCCTGAGCAGGAGGTGCCTGAGCCCAGCCCCAGCCGCCCCAAGCCTGAGCTCCTCCTGCTCTCCTGTGGCTGGAAGCTGCATTGCAGCAGCGCTGGGGCTGGAGCAGAGCCAAAAGGAAGTTCAATTATCTCAGTAACGCTGTATCTGAGCCTCATCTATCCTGGTTAGCCGGGGAGCTCCCCAACAGATCCTCCACACCCCGGGTGGGTTTGAGACTCGCTGGGGTCTGGTGCCCTCCACTTGCTGAGACAACCCTGGGTTGCACCTTTCGTTCAGGGGCAGCCTCTGAAAGCCCCACCTACTTCCATTTCCCCAAACGAGTTGCTGAAAATTCTGATTGTTACACAGTTTGCTATGGTCCTTCTGCTCCTGCAATTAAAAATAGAAAAAATGTGATTAAAATAAGGTTTTCTTACATAAATTATCTTGAAAAAGGATAAACAGTCTGCAGCATATTGAAGTTGCTTTCCAAACTGGCTGATACTGAAGGGGACCCTTTCCCTCCCTCCCGAGTTACTCCCTGTGGATGTACCTGCTTACCTTGCCAGGGACAGGTCTTGGGTCTCAGACTGGTCACATCCCACTTCCCAGGTGAAATGCATCATGGTGCTCAAACCAGCTCAGGTTCCAGCACTGCTCCCCCAGCCCCAGCACTCCCAGCTCCACAACCCTTCACAGCCTTGGGGCTTTGCTGTGTATGGCCCAGGTGACAGCAGGACAACAACCTGGTGCTGAAGCCATGCACGCCTGCTCCCCTCTGCCTGGTGTGCATGCTGCAGTGGGCCGGGTCCAGATGGGGATTTTTTTTGGTTTCATTTTGTTTTGTCTTCCCTCATTTTGGGTGGGGACAGAAAACTGGGCCTGCAGAAGAACAGGAACTCGGCCGTGAGTCAGCCTGAAAACAGTCCAAGTATGTTTTAGCAGCAGTAAGTGCTCTAAAAATAAATGTTCTGCGAGGAGCAGGGCTGGGCATGGAGGGTGCCCAGCCTTCTGCTTCCCTTCAGCCCCAGAAGCTGCTTTTAGCTGCTGTTTGTGGGTGTCCAACGGGTCCATCTGGGGGAGGGACACTGGCTTTGCAGGAGACTCCTGGCTTTAGGGGAAGGGGCTGCAGGAGCAGGACCCCCCCCTTGAGGGAAATCACCGCTGGGCTCCAAACCACCCGGCAGAACCACGGGCTGGAAAAATGCATGACTGTGTTCTTCATTCATTCAAAAGCCAAGCCAACCTCAGCTCCTCTGCAGCTCAAAGTATGTAAAATGTCCTACAATGTTTTTCCTGATATTTAGAGGGAATTTCGAGGATTTCCCTCCGTGCCCCTTGCCTCTTGCTCCGTCCCTGCCCAATATACCTGTATCGGGGACAGGGACCCTGTTCTGGTCCCCACCAGCCCCCAGCTTTGTTCTATGCCAAAGTAGCCTCTGTTCTGCATTATTTTCATAATTATTTATAAGAATATCTCTCTGGAAGAACAGGGTTGCCCCCAGGGTACCACAGTACTGCAGAGTTAGTGCTGTGCCATGCAAAGGCTGGCTGTAAAGTCAGGAAAAGTCCTGGACTGTGCACTGAGCATTCCCTGCTGGGATCACACTGCCTGCTCTGCCCATGGGCACTGCTGGACAACCCCAGCTTCTTCACTACTGATGTTGAGAGTGATAGAAGTATTCATTCCACTGACTTCTGCTTGTTTTCAATCTGGTTTCCACTTTTAAAAATATTTAAGCTAAATAATCTCCCTGAAGCCTCAGAGGAACATCACTGTCCAAGCAAGTCTGCAAGCCAGCCAAATGCAGTCTTTTATTTTTTTCAATGTTATCACCTGAACGGGACCCACAGGGTGTGCAGGCAGCTGCTGGAGTGCACAGAGAAACATGCTCTGAAATGCTTGCATTTGTGCATCTTTGTTCAAAGCAGGTTCACGGCCAGGGCCCAGCAGCACAGGGGGCTAAACACCCCAGGGACAGGACACTGCAGGTGATATGGAATGGGGCAAGGGGGCTGTTGGACTCATGCTAATTGTTTTTATTTTTCCATTTCTTATCTTGATTCTGGTCCACCTAAGTGAAGCCAAACATTTAACTGCTGTTTTGACTCATGTTGTCCTTTCCTGCCCTCCTACTTCACTTCCCGATATAGTCACATAAGAATCGCAGGAGGGAAAGTCTCATGAATAACCTTCCAGCTGAAATAATTTAGTGATTTGAGAAATAAAAGCAACCCAGCAACTCCCATGCTGTATTTGAAGTAAGTTTTGCACTCTCAGCTGCTGTGGCATTTGATCTTACAAAGTCTTTTTCCCTCCCAGAGACCAGTTTTGATTGGGTGGGTGCTGCTGAGAAGCAGACAATGGATCCCACCTGCTGCAGGGTGGGGTTGGATCCTTCTCCTGAGGAGGAGCAGCTGGGGACACATGTGGGGGGTGGTGCTGCTCCGCCTGCCTGGCAGGGATGAATGTGGGGCTGGGAGGGTCCCTATGCCTGGGTGGGGTGGCTGGAGGAGGGGCTGGGTCCCACCTGCCCCAAGAGCCCCCAGCCAAGGGGCTGGGGGATAAGGAGGAGCCCTGGGCCTGGCTGTCTTCTAGCAGGAGGACCCCAGCCCTAGGCTGGGCTGGAGCCTCCTGAGCATCAGGTGTGGGACCTGCAGGAGGAGCTGCCTGGAAAGGTAGGGCTGAGAGAACATCTCTGAAATGGCTTTTTCTGGGTAATGAACTGTAGCAGGGCGTGGTGCTGGATGTGGTAGTATTTCCTTGAAGAGCCCTGCTGGGTGGCCTCCTGGAGGGACAAAGCTGGTGTGAGTGTTTTGTGTGGTGTTGGGTGGGGGTGTGACCCATCAGATGGTCCCATCAGTCGCTGCAGAGCAGCGAGGTGCCCTCTTGGTGTGTGCAGGGACAGGAATGGCTTGTGCAGCGTGGCCAGGGGAGCTGCTCCTGGCACAGAGGTTCTGTGTGACACAAACAGGAGGCTGGGAAACATGGCACAGGGGAGCAATGGCAGGGCTGGCATCAGGCCCCACAGTCCCCTGAGATGCAGGTGGCTGGCTGAGCTGAGGCTTTGTGTCCTGTGCCAGAGCACAGGCTGCTCCCAAAGGTGTCCTGTCCTCAGCGTCATCCTCAGGCTGGTGTGATGCACACCTTATGCCTCAGAAATTGTTTTATGGGTCAGGCCCAGCAGCACTTCAGACGCTGTGTTTTCTGTCATTTTTATCCCGCCACAAAAGCTGCTGCTGTGCCTGGTGGGTGTAACATGGCCGAGCAGGAAGGTGTCACCGAGCGGTGGCTTTGCAGCCTTTCCCAACAGTTGGTCGCCGTTAACGGCTCTGTTGGTGGAGAAATATTCAAATACACTTCCCCATAAGCTGGCTGCAGGGTGACATTTGCTTTTGGGCGTTCCTCTGGACACTATTCCTGCCTTGTGCAGACCTGTGCCAGGCTGGGGAGTGCAGCTGGGGCTGTGGTGGCAGTGGGTCTGCTCCTGTCTGGCTGGAGGACCTGAGTGTCCCTGCCGCAAGGCAAGGGATGAGGCCTAGGAGGAGTGCCTGGCTCTGCTCGCAGGGCTCCCCAAAAACACTTGTGACAACCAGATGATCCTGACCTAGCTCGTCTGCTGTGTCATTATGTCATATCACCAGAACATGAAACCACTCTGATGTTCTCTGATGACACACTGAAATGGTTAACCTGCTCACTTGAGTAATGCTGCCAGCCTGTGATGCTGAGAACTGAAAAAGCTAAAAATGACTGTAATTCTTAGGACACAGATCAGAGTTATGAGACTTGGTAATAAAAAACTACTGAGGTTCAGCAGAGGGGTCGATCACATGCTGATTGCTTGGCACAGAGCTGCTGCAAGAGGAAAGCAGGGTTATGGCATGCTGGAGGAGGTCCAGGAACTGGCATAGCATGAGCTGGCATCAAAGAAACTTGTCTGGGGTTTGATGACAATGTGAATTTAACAGTACAAAATGTTTAGGTACATGCTCAGGATATTTCTGTGTCGTGCCTCCCTTTGCCTCTGTTAGAAGAGTACTTGGCAAAATAATGCCCAGGTGGTACTGCCAGAAGAAAAGGCTTCTGTGCACAAGATGCGAGTCCCAGGTGTAAAACTGACCTCAAATGTGTTTTGGCTGCAAATGCTTGAAAAGGAACATAAATGCCAAAACCAGTAAATTAAGCACTGATCTATTAACATCTTGGCTCTTCCATGATGGATCATGTGCTGTTGGTTAGGAACATCCTTGGCTATTGACCTTTCTTCTCTTTCTAGCCATGTGTCATCAGGTTATTTAAAGCCCTGGCTCTGGCCTGGTGTGTATCTTGGCAGGTAGCTGAGGAGGTGACAAAGAGTCACCTTATTGCAGAGCTGGTCTGTGGGCACCCAGGTCAGGGCACACCCTGGAGCTGGAGCAGCAGGGAGTGCTTGGTGCTGTCCCCAGCTCCCAGGGCCAGCCTGGTGCCCTCTGGATGGATACAGTCATGGATACAGGGCAAACCATCCATTGATGAGACTGCTCTCTGGTCATTGCAGTAAACAGCTCCAAACTGCAGTCAAGGCTCTGACATGGGCAGCCACCCCAGTGGAAGATGCTGCTGTAGCCACGGGGCTGGTGAGCAGGATTTGAACTGAAACAGCCCCAAATCTCCTGTAATAAATAATGCAGCAGGTGAAACTGGTGCTCAGACCAGTACAGGCCAAAATTTGCATGGGATTAATTCATCCCTTTGGGCTGCTGCTCCCAGTTTTCCTTCCACAGTTACTGACCTGCCAGCCAACATCCCAGCTTGATTACACATCTCCTTTGGCTTCTTTGCAGATGGATTTTTTTTTAACAGTGTTTTCTTTACCAGTGGATATTAACATGTAATGGCACTGAATCCAGTTTACCAGATTGTCTCAGCAAGTCA